>CM072517.1:27855433-27880433 GCA_036898135.1 Oncomelania hupensis | reverse complement strand
GGACATACCCCTCATTTACAAAATCAAAACTTTAGAAACCAAAAATCTATAGAGTCAGTATCGGGTGTGGCCACCGTTTGCATCAATGCAGTCTTGGCGTCGTTGTCTCATGGACCGTATCAGGTTATGGAGGATGTTTCCTGGGATGGCCAACCACTCTTGCTGGAGAACTTGGGCCAGAACTTCAAGGTTAGCTCCTGGAGGGAGGTTTTCCCGTGTCTGTCGACCCAAGACATCCCACAGATGTTCTATGGGGTTCAAATCGGGTGATCGAGCCGGCCAATCTATCCTTATGACGTGCTGTTGCTGCAGGAAGTCATAGACGATACGCGCTCGGTGGGGTCTGGCATTATCGTCCTGTAGTATGGCACCTTCCCCAATGGCCCGGAGAGCTTGGAGAACCCTAGGTTGTAGGACGTCATCCCTGTAGCCAATACCGTTTAAGTTGCCATGAATTTGGAGCAGGAGTGTTCTGAAGTCTAATGCGAAGCCACCCGACATCATGACAGATGCATCGCATCAGCAAAACGCTCCCGTGGACGCCTCCAAACATTCACTCGACGGTCGTTGAAAGACAAGGAGAACCGAGACTCGTCTGTAAAGAGCACCCTTGACCAATGTTGCCTAGTCCACACCAAATGACGCCGAGCCCAGGCCAAACGCGCTGCACGGTGAGCTGAGGTGAGCAAAGGCCGTACTGCTGGTCGCCTCGTGTAGACGGTTGCGAATTGTCTGGTCGCTGATGTTAACATTGCTGGCTGCGTGAAGCTGTCTTCTGATGGTGTTTGCTGTAGCGGACCTCATCCTCAGAGCTGACAGGGTGATGAAATGGTCTTGTCTTGCAGTGGTAACGCGGGGGCGTCCGGACCTTCTTGGTTCTTGGACGCTTCCAGTGTTGTTAAAGCGCTCCCGCAGCCTTTGGACAACGGAGTGGGACACTCCCAGCCGCCTGCCAACGTCTCTCACCCCCACCCCTTCCTGAAGCCATGCAATAGCTCTGCCTCTATCCGCATCAGTCAATCGCCGCCTTGGGGACATAGTTAGAAAAGCAGCAAAAGCGCTGCCATTTATACCCAGAAAAAAGCGCCGAATGTTGAACTGAACTCAGAAAATGCAAGCCTTTCGCGTGCAAATCACTTTTTAATGTTGAAAATTTTGCTTTATTAGCCAGACAACATTAAATTAGGTTGTTTTTTTTTGTAAAAATTGTGTTTGTTTTTCAACTCAGTGCAGAAAGTTCAAAACTCACACATGTGATTACTTGTCAGAATAAGATTGTCTTGAATGTTACTGAACAGGATAAGTTTTGAAATAAGCAATATAAGCGATATTATTGATAGCAGCAAAAAATAATTAAACTAAATGAAATATGAGAGTGGCCCTTCAATTATTTTGAGTAGTATATATGGGTTTATTGTCTTCTTTTGTCAAGAAATAACTGACTGTATTAAAAATTAAAAAAAAATCAGGATTTATCAATGTATATCAAAAACCGGGCTTTTGAAAACTGTTATTATTAGGCTTTATCTTATAATTTTTCGCAGTATGGAAACACTTTGAAGTTGCGCTGTGATGCTGGGGTCCGCCCTTAATAGCGTGAAATTGGGAAACGCATTGAAAGAAGATGTTAGCAAACAAATGATGACTCCAAACCAGAACAAATAAGAAGAAGACAGGCGGGGGGAGGTGGAGTGATAGGGGGGGAGATGTGGAGAGAGGTGGGGAGGTGGGGAGGGAATGGGGATGTGCGGGGAGCAAACAGAAAGAGAAGTCAGACGCCACAAACAGCAAAACAAGCGAGTAGCTTTGTGTCAGTACTGACATGTGTAGCTGATCCGAGGTCAGCCCCATGTTCCCCCAGCTCTGTCTTCCCTAGATTTGTATTCCCCACCCCCCCACCCCCCAACGGTTGTTTTCTTCTTTCAGTTGTTATGTCCTCCGAGGTATATTGTCTTCGGGTTTATATCCCTCAATGTCTACGGTCAACCTAGGTCTATGTTCCGCCTAGGTCTATGTTCTGTTCCACTTCAGTCAGTATTCCATCTAGGTCTATGTTCCACCGAGGTCCATGTCCCTTCTAGGTCTATGTTCCACCTATGTACATGTTCCACCTAGGTCCATATTCCACCTAAGTCCATGTTTTACTTAGGTCCGTGTTTCACCTAGGCTTATATTTTTCACCTAGGTCTGTTCCACCAGGTACATGTCTCCTCGCGGGACCTTTACGGACGTTATTTATTTTGAATTCGTGCATGCGTGTGTACATAATTATAAGCGAAATATTACTTTACTAGACACCACGAGTTATTGTTTTGTTACGAAAAATATGTAAGTAAACATAAACCTGGCCAAACAAAGCCCTGAGGGAACATAGACCTGAGGAAATACAGACTTGAGGGTTTCATAGACCTAGAACAATAAACCTGGAGGACATAGACATGCCCCCGTGACAGACTAGTCAAGCGAAAAATTAATAACTACGCGAGAAGAAGAAGATTTGGTAGCAAAAGATAAGTTACGCCGTGTCAGACAGGTACGGAATCACGGGAATGTTCACCAAATTTCTTTTCCGTCTTATTCTCCGTGGATGATGTTTCGCTGTAGTAATAGTAGTAGCGGCAGTTAGATGAGTAATATAGTGTTCATAGTAGCAGCAGTTGCATGAAAATTAGCAGCAGCAGTACTAGTAGTAGTGGAAGCAGCAGCAGTAGTAGTAGTGAATGGTGGTAGTATTAATTATTGTTGTAGACGTAGTGAGTAGTACCGGTTGTAGGAGCAGTAGAAGTGGTAGTAGTAATAGTAGTAGTAGTAGTGGAAGTAGTAGTAGTAGTAGTAGTAGTAGTAGTGGAAGTAGTAGTAGTAGTAGTAGTAGTAGTAGTAGTAGTAGTAGTAGTAGTAGTAGTAAATTCCTGTCCGTCTTCTAATAGCGATCTTCCTCCGCTTAATTTACACCACATGTTTGAGTGATAGATAGTGTTGTGTAGGTGATAGCGTTTGACCGAGTCTGGCATGTAGCTCTCTGGGCAACCATGAGAGTGTACAACATCAGCCCCAACATTATTAAAGTCATCAAAAGCCTGTGTGACAAGGCTATCAGTGCAGTCCTCCACAACGTCGCCATCGGAACTGGTTCAGAACAACCATCGGCATGCGTCAAGGATACATACTCTCTCCAACACTCTTCAACAGCTTTCTCGAGCACATCATGTCAGATGCCCTTGCAGATCATGAAGGTACACTCAGCATAGGGTAGAGCAATCTCCAACCTCTGTTTTGCGGATGGCATTGATGAATTGGCTGAAGAAGAACACGTATTTGAACAGCTGGTACAGAGGCTTGACACCACCTCCAGAGCCTTTGGAATGGAAATAAGCGCAAAGAAGACCAAAATGATGACCAACAACACCAATGGCAAAGTCCAAGGACAATCCATCAACACGTGCACAGCTTCAAATATTTTGGAGCAATTGTATCAGACAATGGGCCCCGAAAGGAAGAACTCTCTAGAATCGCACACACAATTGCTGCCCTGACAAGATTGAAGCCCATTTGGAAAAACAAGACCATCAGTCTACACTCCAAGGTAAGGTTACTGCGCTCCTTTGTCATCTCCATCTTCCTATACTCTTGCGAAACATGGACCATCACAGCAGACCTAGAACAAAGAATACAATTCATGGAGGTGAGGTGCCACAGAAGTCTTCTGGGCATTTCCTATATCCAGCACACCACCAAGGACGAGGTCCGACAGACCATCACACAAGCCATTGGACAACACGATGACTTACTCACAGTGGTAAAAAAAAATACGGAAACTCCGATGATATGGCCACATCACCAGAGCATCAGGCCTTGCAAAGGCCATCCTGCAAGGCAGGGTACAAGGAGGCAGTAAAAGATGTGGGAAGACAACATTCGAGAATGGACTGGCTTGGAACTGAGTGAAGCCATGAAGACCGCTGAGGACAGAGAAAGATGGAGTACGCTGGTTAAACGATCTTCTATGGTGCCCCAACCACATTCGAGTTACGGAATAGGATAGGTAAGAGTATATTAAACAAGTGTAGTGGTGGAGTGGTTGTGGGTTGGAGAGAAGCAAAGTTGATGTGATGGAGGTAGGGTGAAGAAGTCTCTCTCTCTCTAAAGAGAGAGCCAGTCCGTTGATGATTGTTGAAAGTTTTGTCTTCATTCGAAGAACATATTCAAAGAGCAAAGGCAGTGCTCGTGGAGAGATCAGCTTAGCAGCTGTCGAGCGATCGTATCACCGTTGGAGTCTCTCATCTCTCCTCTCCTTCTTTTCTCCCCCAAAACTAATGTGTAACTGTAGATTATAGTCACACGACACCGAAGCGTATAGGCGACTACTGGTCACATTATTCTGACACCAGCGAACCAGTTGATGGTAAGGGGAAAATAATATGGTCACACATTGGCCAATCCGGGATTCGAACCAGGTACCTTTCGGTTACTAGTAAGCCGCTCTACCAACTGAGCTACCCGGCCCCTCCTCCCTCAAAACTGACCACGATCCTGCTTTTATATCAGACCGCCGGCCGTACCAAAAACGATGTTACGCTTGCTGCTAGCACGGTTCAAGATTTGGCCTCTCTGGCTAATTTTGTGCTAATTGCTAATCTTTATTTTAAGTATAATGCGTGAAAGATTAATGACTAATACACAAATAATATATCAGCGTAAACAAAGAAATACGACCTTTCTACTGATATAACAATATCGGACCTATCTGCTACGAAATAAAAATAATATGCAATACTCTTAAGGGTGTCAAAACTCTAAACTCAGAATAACTCTTTAATTTAATAAATTTATAAATGATAATAATAATAATAACAACAAAGAATGAACAATGTCTCCGCTTTCCAACGACATACAATATGGCATGGTTACTATTATGAGTTCAGACTATGACGGATTAAATTAGGAAACACCTAAAACATCAGCAACAATTACATCTGGAACCTTCTTACAACTTCTCCCTTGTTTTTCTTCCGATTTCTATGTCCCTATAAACTAATATTTAATTTAAGCATCTACTGGTAGATAATGAACTCAGGCATCGGAAAATATCACACTTAAGATGGTACAGTGTAGAACCTTTACTATAGCATCATTCAAAATTCTGTTCTTATCACATGTTAAAAGGCGGGAAGTTGCGCTACACGCTACACAGACCGGTCAGTTTGTTTCAGAGGGACAATATCCGTTGAGGCTTAGCCTTTAACAGCGCGGTGTCTTTATCATCGTGATATGCATCGCGCTATTCTAAACATCGAGCTCTCCTTCAAAGCTGCTACATAAATGAAAAATAAAGTTTATATATTCTGATAGAAAATTTAATGTTATGTATAATGGTTATGTGCTTTAAGGGATCGGAACAGTATATCTCAAGTAATTGCACACAGCAAGTTTAAACCTAACAGACAGAGAAAGGCCATCATATCGTATGGTCAGAAATTCTTAAAGCCGGCACGGCTACACAAGTTACCGCGCATGTTGGTACAGATCGCCGCGCTTTGAGCCTGCTTGGTGATTTAGAAAAAGTGAGCAGGAGGAGCAAGAGAAACACAAAGGAATGTAACATCCATTAACATCAAAATTAACGGATTAACAACGGGTTAACTTTAAAGTAGTCATTATGATAGAAAGGGATTCTTCAATGTCAATGTGGCATCTCGTATAATATCACACAAGACAAGAAGCTTTTTTTTTGTTTGTAAAAAAAAAAAAAGAAAAAGTGTAATGGCTTTTGAAGCAACATGTATGTTTCATTGTGAACTAAAACAAGATGGCAAGTCATTCAAATGTATTTACACACACACACGCGCGCGCGCACACACATTTTTGTAGAAACGACGTTCTCATGACTGTTGTGAAAAAACAGGGATTATTTTGACACACTTTCCATTTCTTTGACATTATTTTGACATTTTTCAAGTTTTGAAGCTATCCCTAAGCCTAACCCAAACCCTAACCCTTACCCTAACCCTAAGACAAACACAACCCTAACCCTAACGGAACACTGTTTTGACGTTAAAATAACGGGGTCCGTCAAAAGAAAGTACGTAGAGGTTCAAGTGTATGTCAGTATAAAGGCGTTTCTACCTAGCCACACACACACACACGCACAGCCAGAATATTAGTATTTTCAAAAGTGTTACTTTTCTTGTAGGTGTTGTGTCCACAGGCCCCCGTATGGAGATGTTAGCAGAGTAGTCTACTAATAATACCATGTGTAAAAGTCCTGTCAGCGAAAATGGCGGGTCATCTCGTTTTTCAAATCTATCTAAACGAACTTGAAGATTCTCCCCAAAGAAGGCGGCTCAATCGATTCAACAGTGATTCTTGCAAACATCCACAGTAATAAATATTCGTAACCTCTTTTCAAACCCGTGTAATTTATTTAAAAAAAAAAATCAATTTTAAGTAAGTTTCCTGGAATACGTTTGACTATGTACCTATATGTCTCGGCAACTGTAATACGTGACGTCATAATTCTCTCCGACACTCTACATCTGTCCACTGATCATGGTTCTCGTGATTGTTTTGACAGTTTTACTGGAAATTGAACGGGTTTGAAAATCTCCATCTTCTTATACGCTTGCGAAACATGGACCCTCACAGCAGATCTACAACGAAGAATACAAAGCATGGAGATGAGGTGTTACAGAAGACCTCTGAGCATTTCCTAAACCCAGCACATCACCAACGATGAAGTCCTACAGACCATCACACAATTTATTGGACAACACGATGACCTGCTCACAGTGGTGAAGAAACGGAAACTCCGATGGTATGGCCACATCACCAGATCATCAGGCCTTGCAAAGACCATCCTGCATGGCACAGTGCAAGGAGGTAGAAGAAGAAGGAGACCGAAGAAGAGGTGGGAGGGCAACATTCGAGAATTTACTGGTTTGACACTGAGCGAAACCATCATTGCTGAGGACAGAGAAAGATGGAGTACGCTGGTTAAGCGATCATCTGTGTTGCCCCAACGACCTCAGAGTTACGAGTAGGATAGGATAGGATAGAATAGGATAGGATAGGATAGGATAGGATAGGATAGGATAGGATAGGATAATCTCCGGAATTTGACCGACATTTGGCTCGTCCTGGTTATCGACTACTTCAAAGTTTTCAAGATAAATCTGAAAATAATAAAAACAATAATAATTTAAAAAAATAAAAAAACAACCAAAAACCAATCCAAACACTGTGTTTTGCATTGTGGGAGATATAACGTCGCTACCTTACGGTGAAAGAGATGTAGGGTGGGGGGGGGGGGGGGGGGGGGGCGGAAGAAGGGGTGGGAGTAAAGAGGACAGCTTCCTGAGGGCGGAGCCCATTTTCTCTTCATCGTTGCCTCACCTTCCCCGGTTCTAAACGGCGTCAGGTACCCATTCACCGCTGGGAAGACTAGGGTGTTTTATGCGCTGTTTCATTCTCTACGTCGTTCACTATTTGCATCCCAGTATCTGACAGGTACCCTCTCTACTTGCCACCCCCATACACCCCCTCACTCCCCCACCCCCACGCCCCCCCAAAAAAAATTAGGAGTAAGTATTTTGTTTTTTTAATAGACATTTTGACAAATCACAACCACCTTCTACTCATTCGGATGAGAGTATAAGCTGAGGTCTAGTCTCCGCAGCCACGCATTCCATCGTATCGTCTTTAAAGCTCCTGACGCTCATGTCCTAGACAGGTGAGTGTCAGCTACACAAACACCGTCAGCCAGCAAGCTCTCGGGCCCTTCTTCCGCTATCCCCAATCGCCCAGGATTGTGCTCAGTTGTCTGTGGCGTGACGCGATGCGCGTTAGGGCAGCAAGTTGGCGGTTCGTGTGACTGGAGTTAGCGATCCCGTGTTTTTTGTCCAGCGCCTTGAGCAGCTCTTGAGCTGGAAAAAAGAGAGAAGAGGATTCGGGATAACATAAAATACATAAATGAAAGTTCCACTCCGCGGTAGTGAGGAAATATGACGGTACGAAAAAAGCGCCGCTGATAAATGAAGTTGCATTCCGCCAGGTGGGATGGAGTCTGCGTGACGTAGAATTAAATGACGTTTAATCTTGTACTATGGTTAAGCTTTACAAGTCATAAATCACCCTAACAAAATATAAGATGTTGAGGTATAGCGTAGCTGACAAAATTTAGAAGAAGAAAAAAAGAATATTTGGCTTGTGCATGACTGGGTGCCCCCTTCTTACCTCTCTCTCACCTCCCCCAATAAAAAAGGATTATAGTTCGGTTTGTTTGTACAACATTTTCAAGATAGGGTTTGCCGTTATAAAGCAAGATGTTGATTATAACCCCCCCAAACAAAAATGCGAACGATCACGTGGAGCAGCCTACCAACGTGTAGCAAGGTAGTTTGGGGTCTGCGTGCTGGGGTGCCAAAAGTTCCTGACGTGAAGGCAAGCTGACGGAGTGGTTGCGACTAGGTGAGGAATAACTATAGTATTTTTTTTTTATCCACAGGACCTGAATTCACGCTACCACTACAGCGCTTTAGTGTGTGTGGGTGGGTGTGTGTGTTGTGTGTGTGTGAATGTGTGTGTGGGCACACTTACACGGTGCTATCTGGACAAACCAGTGAACATCTACATAACTTGTTTTGACAGACCTACTTGTTTTGACGTCAGAACAATTATCCGTTAGGGTTAGGGCTGGGTTAGGGTTAGGGTTCGAACACTTAAAAGTACTTTAAAATGGGGACGAAATATGACCCATTGTCAGCACAACGTATGTGGTGTTTCAGGAAAGTCATGATAATACTGTGTACCCTCGGCTGTGTGTGTGTGTGTGTGGGGGGGGGGGGGGGGGTGCGTGTGTGTGTGTGTGTATTTAAAATACAAATTCCATGACAATATCCCCGCTCGATAAATGGATCTTTTTTTTTATTTGATCGCAGTGACAGGCCCCGCTCATAAAATATCACTCAGTCAAATACCTTAGGACCGCTGTTGACGGGTTTTCTCATTATGTTTGTTTTTTTGTTTTTTTGTTGTTGTTTTTTTTTTCTAATATCACAGACGTGAATAGACGGTAAAGCAAGATGATTGTTCACAAGACATATGCTTGCAAGATATATGGATCACTAAACAAATGGATACAACGCACGACAAATGGTCCGGTCACAAGACAAATGGATCACTAGACAAATGCACACAACACGGGACAAATGGTCCGGTCACAAGACAAATGGATCACTAGATAAATGCACACAACACGGGACAAATGGTCCGGTCACAAGACAAATGGATCACTAGACAAACGCACACAACACAGGACAAATGGTCCGGTCACAAGACAAGAGCTCACTATCTTAACGTACGTTGACTTGTAACTCCTGACCAAATGTTTCATCGAAATACATGTATAGAGAATCCTTTATAATGTGTCGTTTGATCGCCATCAACCTTTTACTCGGCTTCCTAATAATAAATAGAGAAATGCAGCTGCTATTTAGTCACAAGCCATTGGACAACACGATGACCTGCTCACAGTGGTGAAAAAACGGAAACTCCGATGGTATGGCCTCGTCACCAGATCATCAGGTCTTGCAAAGACCATCCTGCAAGGCACAGTGTAAGGAGGTAGAAGAAGAGGGAGACCGAGAAAGAGGTGGGAGGACAACATTCGAGAATGGATTGGTTTGACACTGAGCAATCAGGGTTGCTGAGGACAGGGAAAGATGGAGTACGCTGGTTAAACGAAAATCTGTGGTGCCCATACGACCTCCGAGTTACGGGATAGGATTGGATAGGATTTAGTCATTATTTATAGGGTCCAGCGGACTGCAAAGAGCCGAATCAGGATCACAACATGGTTGAAAGAGGACTGGCCCCCTTCCGTATAAAAGATCTGCTGAAACAACCATAATGGTAATACTGAAGGCATTCCACCAGCCGGTCACTTTACAATAAAGGCATCCCATACAGGGATGTGCGGTAATTTTCACACTCCTGAAGGTTACCCTTTTTGGGAAGAGTGATGACAAGCGATTGGGTCCAAGGTGTATTGGCCACTCCCCACTCCGCCAGATCTTATTACAGATTATGGTGAGGGCGTCAATCATCGCTTCTCCTCCTGCTTGAAGCAATTTTGCGGGTATGTTGTCCACTCCCGCTGACTTCCCCTTCTTCAGTGATTGCACTGCTGCCTCAACTTCTTTTCGGAAAATTGGGAGGATTTCTTCCTCTTCTTTGTTCTGGGGACATACTAGAACTTATGGGTCTTTATTTGGTGTGTGGTTGCAAAGGTCAGAGCAGTAGTGTGTCCATCTATCGAAGACTTCTTGTTCTTCTGTAAGGCATATGCCAGACTTGCTTTGGGTCGTGGAGACCTTGGTCTGTTCAACACTTGTCAGCCGCTTCACAGTCTGGTAGGCCTTCTTGCTGTTGTTCTTGTTCAGACTGTTCTCTATTTCCTGGCATTGCTATTCTATCCAGTTCTCCTTTGCTGTGCGCATGCCTTTTCGGATGCCATTGTTGATTTTTCGGTAGGCATCAGCTCCCTGTGAGGTGTTCTTTCTCTTTTTCATCTCTCTTTGTTTATCACACAGGTCCAAAAGTTCAGGTGTGATCCACAGTTTCTTCTTTGGGTGGTGCTTGCCAAGGATCTCAGTGGCGGCATCTATCACAGATGAGTTAAAGATGGTGGTCATGGTGTTGACATCTACTTCACCAGCTCCCAAAATGAGCAGTGGTGCAAACTTCCCTCCAATTGTGGTTTGGAATATTTTTGCCACATCTGGGTCTGGTAGTTTGTCCAGGTCGAATTTCAGTCTGGTGCACTTTGCTGTGCTTACTCTCTTCAAGTGGAGCCGGAAGGACATCATCACGAGACCGTGGTTACTTCCGACGTCTGCTCCTGGAAAAGTGCGTGTCCTGCCAATGTTGATGCTTGATCTGAAGCGTTTCTTGACCATGATGTAGTCAATCTGGCTGTGGTGCTCCCCGCTGGGACTGTGCCATGTCCATCGTCTGGAATTTTTGTGGGGACCAAGCGTGTTTGCCAGTATCAGATTGTTGTATCTGGCAAAACTCCAAGAGTCTCAGACCCCTGTCATTTGTATCGCTGTTGCAGTGGGGTCCACATGTGTCTCCCCAGTTGTCGTACGCATCTTGGCCAACCTTGGCATTCCAGTCGCCTTCCACTATGACTATATCCCTCTTCGGCCAAGGACAGCCTTAGATGTTCATAGAAATCCTCGACTTCGCTGTCCTTATAGTCTGATGTTGGGGCATAGGTCTGGATGATGGTGACGTTGAAAGGGGCTGCTCTCAGACTATATTTTGACTTTAATTTTGCTAAACATGCAAAAAAAAGGTTACCGTGGTAAATATTCGATCCAAAGATTAGGTGGACTTTTGTAATTCTGCTACAAAATAACTTTGTTCATTTCTGTGAGATTAAGGAATAGGTCTACGCACAAGTATATCAACTAACAAGTTAGTATCTCTCTTCTATGTCTCTATCGACGTGCGCGTACAACCGGTTGCTTCCCTTTACATGCTTTTTGCTCCATAGAGCGTCATCGGCCTGAAATAACTTTTTAGAAACTTCAAAACCCAGGAAAATTATGGGTAGGGAAATGCTTTTCTGAAATGACGTCGGCCAAATCCTTCTTTAGTTTCTTTGCTCGAGCAAAGGCAATCTCATAGGTATGAAGCA
Organism: Oncomelania hupensis; assembly: GCA_036898135.1. Taxonomy (NCBI): domain Eukaryota; kingdom Metazoa; phylum Mollusca; class Gastropoda; order Littorinimorpha; family Pomatiopsidae; genus Oncomelania; species Oncomelania hupensis. The sequence continues at coordinate 27,868,735 of CM072517.1, read as the reverse complement.
CTTCGTCCATTATAACTCCATCGCTGATAATACTGCTGACAAGTTTCTGCCTTTGTTCACTACCAGAAATATGCAGTTCCTCTCCCAACTTTCGTTTCATTTCAGCGAGAACAGATTTCCCAGAATTCTCTATTCTATTTGTTACGTTGAAACGCGAACGATAGTATGTCTGAAGCGCGCACGATAGATCTAATCGTTTCGCTTTGCAAAGTATTCAATGATAGAGTTTATTTACCTTTGATTTGAGTTTGCGTTGTGGTTAGAAGAAGCTTTGTATAACGTTGATAATTTTCGTTAGTCGATATTATTGGAGAATTCTCTAGATCTGCTTATTTACTGTAGATGGAAATTTCCCGATAAATGTAGAAAGCTGAGAACCTTCCCGGAAGGAGAAGAAATATGTATGACGTAAGACAGTGATGACGAAGTTTAAAGCGATTGGTAAATTGCGTCAAACGAGATCGTTCCACCTTGTTCTGGACAGAGAAAAAATTATATATTCGATGCTCTGTGTGTTGTTGTGGATAATTGTTGATAATGAGTTGGAAAGTAAAAAGTTGAGAGTGAAAAGGTGATTGTATGCAGTTGTTGATGTGTGCTGAATAAAAGTGGAAAACTTCATACGTCGACTCCAGACTTGTTGATGAGTGAGCAGGCTGCGTGGATAAACGAATCAGTTACACCTTATCAGGACTTCAGCATCGGGGCTGAATCAAATACTGATAAAGAAAAACACCAACATCGAACTGAGTGTAACACTATTTTTAGGTTTGGGATATTCCCGTCTCAGCTTGTGGCTAAAACCAATGGCAACGGGACCACCGCACGTCGACTTGGGGCAATACGAGATACTAACTTGTTAGTTGATATACTTGTGGTCTACGATACTGCATATTTAGAGCCAAGAACTAATCCCTTAAAAAGCAGTTTAAATTAGAAAAACAACGATGAAAAGTTTGACTGCATTTGTGTATTCATTTGAGTAACTTTTAGTGAATATTCGGTTACTGGAAAAATTGCATACTGGGAATGTATGTGTTATTCATGCGAAGTTTCGGCTCGTCGACTAATCTGAAGAAGACTGTGACTGCATGGATCTAGTTTGTTGTTGATGTACTTCTAGACTGAATATAGAGAATCCCCTTGATAAAATGTAGTAAAACAACATATTGTTTGTTGTACAATGAAACATTAAGAGTGTTATTGTGTGAAAAAGTGTAATTAATGTATAAACTGGATTCGATGTTTAGTGTGTTAAAAGTCTCGAAGGTTAGCGTGATAACCAGCCAGATTTGTGTTCCTACTGTCGCCTTTGCACCGTTTTTCTTTACAACTTGTTAGTTGTTAAGAAAGTTTTGCCAGCAGGTCTCATCAGTGTATTTGAGTGAGAATTTAACTTGTGTCAACACTTACCCACGGATAGAAGATGGTCCCAAATGTGTCCCGCTGTGTCCGACTTTGCAAGCCAATTTTCTTTCGTATTTTAATAATAAGCACCCATGCTCGGTCGATGCTAGTAGTTCGACAATACTGGCTCATGTTTTGCACAGGTAATTATCACTATCGACCTCTGAAGTAGTAAAAAATCGTAGATCGTTCGCGGTGCTTCTTTCGCTTTGCACCACTGAGACGTCCGGGGAACAATAACATACGAGTCTCTCGCTCGTAACTCGGTCCGCTGGCCTAGATTTGATTGGCCAACGGCTACCTTTGCTCGGATTCGGGTTATAAAAGGACTGTTTCCGAGCAGAATGGGGTTAACGTTTTTTTTTTTTTTTTTTTGTCAGTTAGTCTCCTCTCTGAAAATCCTTATCGGAAAGAGATGGGACTATAAACTGATACATAATAATAATAATAATAAAAAAGAATGGGGTTTGGAGGGGCCGGGTAGCTCAGTTGGTAAGAGCGTCTTGCTAGTAACTTTCGACTCGGGCAACGACTCTGGGATTTTCTCCGGGTACTCCGGTTTGCTCCCCCAGCAAAATATCAAAAACACAACTAGTATTATTTAGTTTGGTTTTGAGCGCGCCACAGTCTGCTACTACGCCTTCCCCAGGGCAGGCGGCCACAATTTCCCGATAAAAATGGACAATATAAAGTGTCAAAATATGTGTGCATACGTACATGCATGTGTGTGCGCCTCTGTCTGTCTGTCTGTTTCTCTCGCTTTCTCTGTCACTCACTCTGTCTGTCTGTCTGTCTCTCTCTCTCACTCTCTCTCTCTCTGTCTCTCTCTGTTTTGGAATCTTGATGGTTGAGAGCACAAGTGCAAAGATAGAGTGCGAGGGATTGAGTGATATAGGGAGGGAGGCGGTTGGGGGTGAGACTGGGGTGTGCGGCTGGGGAGGACTTTGGAGGCGATCAGGAGAAACCGCAAACAAGACTCTTCGCACTGTTTTTGGCTTTACCGTCAGGCATTTCTAATTTTAAACACCACGTGGGCCCCCCATTTCCCCTTCTCTTCCGCCTATTTTGAAGACCTCTTTAATTAGCCTCTTGATCCGAATCTAAAACGTACTACAACACCGTTTGATTGTTTTCTGCGCCTGTGCTTTGTTTCTGTTCTTAACAGGGTATTGTGCAAGAAGAACAATAGTATATCAGCACTTGAAACCTCCACAATCATATGCTACCAATATGACGACTCGCAAATCTAGACGGGCAAGCACAATCGTATGTGGTGCTGAGCTCGTGCTTGACTTTATAGTTCAGCGTAGGTGTTAGGTAAAGGCGTCCCCGTAACCTTTCGGCCTTTAGGGAGGGAAGCAATGTTGGGCCTACCTTTTCTCTAGGCCAGCTTAATGAGGGCGTTGCCTATCTATCTCTTCTCCCTTGCTGCTTTACCTTCCATGGTTCTAAAACAGATTCTAGTACCCATTCACAGCTGGGTAAACTGGGGGTGTTTCATGCACTTGCTTGCCTTTTGTTGTCGTTTGGTGGTTGCCTTCCAGGCATGGTCACCCATCCAAGTACTCACCCTTCCCAACGTTGCTTTACATGAAACATGGCTAGCGTGTGCTCAAACCACTATACTTCTGCCACTTCTGTACACCATCCAAGTACTGACCCTTCCCAACGTTGCTTTACATGAAACATGGCTAGCGTGTGCTCAAACCACTATACTTCTGCCACTTCTGTACACCATCCAAGTACTCACCCTTCCCAACGTTGCTTGACATAAAACATTGCTAGCGTGTGCTCAAACCACTATACTTCTGCCACTTCTGTACACCATCCAAGTACTCACCCTTCCCAACGTTGCTTTACATGAAACATTGCTAGCGTGTGCTCAAACCACTATACTTCTGCCACTTCTGTACACCATCCAAGTACTGACCCTTCCCAACGTTGCATGACATGAAACATTGCTAGCGTGTGCTCAAGCCACTATACTACTGCCGCACCGTACACCAGTCTATATGATGAGCATGATGCTGATGGTGATCCTGATGATAGTGAGTAGGAGGAGGAGGAAGAGGAGGAGGAGGAGAAGAAGAAGAAGAACAAGAAGAACAAGAAGAACAAGAAGATGATGATGATGATGATAAGGATCTTATAGACTGCCAATATGTATACTGTTATGTAATACTCAGTGCAGTTACTTTTAAAACTTTGTTTTATTTGTTTCTTATTACAACATTTTGTATGAAATTGCGCAGCCTATGTTGGGGTATTTTTTTTACTGTCAGGCAAAACAGCAAATTCTACACAGTGTCAGTATGTGTGCATGTAGATGGTTGTTCGTGTCTGTGTGTGGATGGTGTGTGTACGTGTGTGGTTGGTGATGCGATCGGGTGCGCGAGCATGTGTGTGTTTTTATGTAAAATTAACATTTTGTTTTGTTTTAACTTGATTTGAGACTAAATCCATTTCAACAACAAAAACAAAAACAAACCACAACAACCTATTGCAGGCTCCTAGCTGCAGGCTCGCAGTATCGGCTCCACATCCGAGAGCGCTTGTCCGTCACGACAGCAGTGTGAGGCAGGGAGCCTTTTCACCACCTTGCATAGAAGTGAAGGCAGGTTCCCATGCAGGAGGTGAGTAGCTTTATCGTATTTCATCTTCATTTTTCACACTGTGTGTATCGTGTAATCTGAGTGTTCATTGTTTGCACTGCGCACAATCGCACGTTTGTTATCGTATTGTTATCCACCGCGGATCTGTCGCCTTGCATGTTACAGGGTTTGGAGGAGAGGGGAAAGGAGGAGGTTCGTTATGATGAAGATAAGAAGGAGGAGGAGAAGAAGAAGAAGGAGAAGAAGAAGAAGAAGAAGAAGAAGAAGAAGAAGAAGAAGAGGTGATTGTAGAAATAGGAGGAGGAGAAGAAGAAGAGAAGAATGATAGCGGTGGTGGTGGTGATGATGATGATGATGATGATGATGATGATGATGATGATGATGATGATGATGATGATGATGATGATGAAGAAGAAAAGAAGGAGAAGAATGTTAGTGGTGGTGGAATGGTGATAATGATTGAAGATGAGAATGAGGAAGGAGTAGGATGATCATGATCATAATAATGACGATGATGAGTAATGGTAGTGCTAATGGCGGTAATGCTGTTTGCTGAAGAAGAAGAAGAAGTAGTAGTAGTAGTAGTAGTAGTAGTAGTAGTAGTAGTAGTAGTAGTAGTAGTAGTAGTAGTGATAGTGGAAGGGGAAAATAGTAGTAGCAGTAGTAATAGTGGATCGGGTGGGGAGCAATTGGTTAATTATGAGATATTAATTTCAAAGCAGGAGTATTGAAGTGAGGTTGGTGGTTGTTTAGTGGCGTGAGAAATGGATAGATCTGACAATGTGTTGGCCACATTCCCTGTTAGCTTTATCTTGGGTGGTTGGGGACGGGTGGAGGAATGGAGGGGAGGGATTGAGTTACATTAAGAGCTCTTTCTGTGGTTCTATGTCTGTGTGTGTGAGAGAGAGACAGAGAGACAGAGAGAGAGCATGGACACATTGTCTTTTAAATGCCACTGTGTGCGTGTGTGGGTGTGTGTGGGTGTGTGTGTGTGCGTGGGTCTTTGCGGGGTGTGTGTAAGTGTGTATGTGTGTGTGTCTTTGCGGGGTGTGTGGGTGTGTTATTGTGGGGTGTGTGTGAGTGCGGGCACGAGCGTATGTGTTTGTGTTCGTGTTCATGCTTGTGTCCATTTGTGTGTGTGTGTGTGGATGAGCTAAAACAAACACACACATGCGCGCACACACACATTTAAACGTACACACACACACCTTTACACGTACACACACACACAAACACACACACGTGCGTACACACATTCATACAAACGCGCATTCGTACTTTCTTGTGCACACTCATGTGTATGCCCAATCATTACACAATCACAAAACTGAGGCGGATGCACCGGTCACGTCAGAAACCTTATTTTAGTATCACTATTTTTATTTTGTAGGAAGAGGTATTACCTCTACTGGGGACTTTAGCTGTAACTTGTGAGTTACGTCTTTTAGCCGGTTCATGTAGCGGACACAGGCAAAGCTCATTGCAAATTGGCAGTCATCTTTTTAGTGTTGCACTGTAATAAGAAAGTCACTCTCAACGTTACGATTTGAAATGCTTGAGTGCTGCGTCGGGATTTTTTTACACGATTTTTCACCCAACTTGCTCTTTACAGTATTAAATAAATAGTGTAGCTTCAAGTGCTGATATAAGGAAATCTTCAGTATTTATAACTCGTTTTATTTATTTTTTTTGATTTGATTGTTCTTAAATATACAACGAAGAATACGAAGCATGGCGATGAGATGCTACAGAAGACTTCTGGGCATTTCCTATTTCCAGCACATCACCAACGACGAAGTCCGACAGACCATCACACAAGCCATTGGGCAACACGAGACCTGCTCACAGTGGTGAAGAAACGGAATCGCCGATGGTATAGCCAAGTCACCAGATCATCAGGCCTTGCATGCAAAGACCTGCAAGGCACGATGCAAGGAGGCAGAAGAAGAGAGAGACAGAAAAAAGGTGGGAGGACAACATTCGAGAATGAACTGGCTTGACATTTTGCGAAACCATGAGGGTTGCTGAGGACAGGGAAAGAGATGTATTATAACCCACACACAAACAGTTATAAAAGAGTTGTGTTCATGTCACTTAGTATATATGTGTGGTGTTTCGAGAATTATAGTCACGAATCCTGGTATTAGGTAAAACGCTTGCACATCTTCACACTGACATTGTAATGCCCTGAAGAAGGTTATTAAAAAACGAAAATTTGGCAAGTCAAATTGAGTGGATAACATTTTCTCCTTTTCAAAGTGTTTTATTTTATGTGTTATTCTTCTTTAACTTATAAGACAAACAATAATACGACTTTGTGGTGGTGTGGCGGAAGCAGCTGGGGTGATGATATACTAACTTTATTAACGGTACTGTTGCAGACGTCTTTCTTTGTTTATTATTTTTTTATGGCACGTTATCTGTAAAAAATCACTTTCTTAGTTTGTACCAATTTCAATTTTTTAAATTGGTTTTTCGGATTATAAAGAAATTTGCATTGCGTTGCATTGTAGTGTATTGTACCGAGGCAGAAACTCTTTGGCTTTATTTCTAGAAGAAATTGCAGTCCTTGAATGTGCCAAATACTTTGTTATGAAGGAACTGGATCGTTTGAACAGAAAAAAGCATTATTTAAATCCATCTATCCGAAACAAAGAAAAAATCCGTACAGCGCAACCTAATCATATTAACATGACCAAGCCCTGATTTACCCGTACGGCGGGGGTCGTGCTATTGAGCGCGTCCTTATTCGGTTCTAATCTGCATACAGTTCTTCAGTTTCCGGCAAACAACAAACTCGTGTGGTTCACTGATTTAGCTTCAATGTAGATCAGCGTATCGCAAATCTCTAAGTGTTTTTGAAAACTTTTCAGTAGTTTTAAAGTTATAGTTTGTTGGTTTTTGTTTGTTTTAAAATGCAAAACCCGTTATTTCTAGGAAAAGGCCTCTACACAGTTACTGGACCAGCGGTAAGGTGGCTGTCTTGCACAGTTGGAATCCAATGAGTTAATACTATCATCAACATTAATTTCCTAGTGTAATATTTAGGGAGAAATCTGTGTATAGATCTACTTTTTTTAAAAAGACGTGTTGTTTTTTTTATCCTGGTGTGTGTATGTGTGCGTATGTGTGTGTATATGTGAGTGTGTTTTAGAGAGAGAGATATAGAGAGAGGGGAGGAGAGAGAGAGAGAGAGAGAGAGAGAGAGAGAGAGAGAGAGAGAGAGAGAGAGAGAGAGATTTGTGGATACGTTGTGCTTGGAAGCGCGCGTGCGGTTGTTCTGTAGTCTTATTCAGTCCGCTGCTTTCTTATATTAAGGGGAAGTAACCTCTTCTTTCTTACTCATAGCTGAAGGCAGCAGTGTGTAACTGCAGGTAAAACTACCGTTTTATCCGCCCAAGTGATTGATGAGCTGTTACAATTTCAACCTCCACCCCACCCCACCCCCTTCTCTGCCCACAGACAGACACTCAGACAGAGCCTGCATCTGGACTCCGTAGACAGAGACTATAGCTGTTAGTCTAGGTGGATGCGACTAGGCCTATGTCAACAGACGTATGTAAGGAAGGTCTTATGCATATTGGTAGCAGTGTGTATCTTAGATATGTCAGCTATGCGTTTGTTCAAGTACTGACAATTCGTCTGCTATGTCTATGCCAATTACCTCAAAACATTCATAGGCAACCCACCACCGCATTTTCAGAGAGAGAGAGAGAGAGAGAGAGAGAGAGAGAGAGAGAGAGAGAGAGAGAGAGAGAGAGAGAGAGAGGGGGGGGGGGGGAGGGGGCGATATTATGGCAGTGTAGAATAGAGTGGGGGTGTTATAATGAGGGAGAAACCATACATCACACGGGACTACAAAATACGGTTGTCACTGCAGCAGCTACCAACATTTGTTTTACACAGACTTTGTTTCCCTGTGTTGTTCCCCCATCCCACAATTCCTCCTCTCTTCCCCACCCTGCCCTTCACTCCCCCTCCCTCCCCTCCAATGCGGACTATTGTATATTGTGAGTTTACTTTGATTTTATCGCTCTCTGTGTGTGTGTGTGAGAGAGAGTGCGCGCGTATTTGTGTGTGCAGTGTGTATGTGAGAGAGAGATTGTGTGTGTGTGTGAATGTGTGTGTGAAAAAGAGAGAGACTGTGTGTGTGTGTGTGTGTGTGTGAGCACGTGTTTTGGATTATTTTACCCTATGGGGTTACACACTGGACTCAATCCAGTTTTGTGGTTAACTTTTTTGTATGGGGTACATTTTCCCGTTACCCCACAAAGCGAACCGAACACCTTAGAGAGCTAACAGAGTTTATTTTCTTTCCAATGCTGCAAAAACCTGGTTCCCCATAACATCAGTTAAATGTTCTTGGTGCACATAAACCGGTTTACCTAATATTACCTCTACACGTTTAGAAGACACAAACGAATGTATTAATAATACTTCGTACATACGATCTACAGCATTAGTATATTTCTTGACATTGGGTTTTTAAAAAGCCCAAGATCTCCACGATCCAAAGCAAGTCTGGCATATGCCTTACAGAAGAACAAGAAGTATAAAAGAATATTGATGCAAATAGTCAAGAATCAATTGACATTTTGTTGCATAGTCCAGCAATGATAGATATTGCCCGAATAATTTACAAGTCTGCAGTTGGTAAAGTTTGTAGTACTGTTAGATATTTTGTATGATTATAGTTCAACTTTAAATTGTTATATTATATGTTTGTGTACATGCGTGAGAACGACTGTATGGTTTAAATCACATATGTGAAAAGACGTTAAAATAAATTATTGAATTGAATTGAATAGAACAAGAAGTCCTGGATAAATGGACAGAGTACTGCTCTGACCTTTACAACCACACACCAAACGGAGACACATCAGTTCTAACATATCCCGAGAACAGAGAAGAAGAAGAATTTCTCCCAATTCTCCGATAAGAAGTTGAGGCAGCAGTGCAATCGCTGAAGAAAGGGAAGTCAGCGGGAGTGAACAAGATATAAGCAGAATTGCTTCAAGCAGGCGGAGAAGCGATGATTAATGCCCTCACCATTATCTGTGGGAAGTGGCTTACACCATGGACCCAGTCACTTCTCATCACTCTTCCCAAAAAGGGTAACCTTAAGGAGTGTGAAAATTACCGCACCATCAGCCTCATCAGCTATCCCAGCAAAGTCCTCCTGAAAATAATACTCAACAGGTTGAAACCCCAAGCTGAACAAATCATAGCTGAAGAACAAGCAGGATTCAGGGCAGGGCGAAGTGCCACAGCAGATTTTCAACCTCAGAATAATCTGCGAGAAATATCTACAGCACCAACAACAGCTCTATCACGTGTTTGTAGAATTCAAGAAAGCGTTTGACTGAGTCTGGCTTGCAGCTCTGTAAGCAACCCTGAGAGTGTACAACAAAGCTCTAACATTATTGAAGTCATCAAAAGCCTGTATGACAAGGCTACCAGCGCAGTCCTCTACAACAGCGTCATCGGGAACTGGTTCAGAACCACATTCGGCGTGCGCCAAGGATGCATACTCTCTCCAACACTCTTCATCATCTTCCTGGAGCGCATCATGCCAGATGTCCTTGCAGATCATGAAGGCACAGTCAGCATATTGGGTAGAGCAATCTTCAACCTCCGTTTTGCGGATGACATAGATGGAGAAGAACAAGAACATGAAACAGCTGGTACAGAGGCTTGACATCACCTCCTGAGCCTTTGGAAGGGAAATAAGCGCAGGGAAGACCAAAATGATGACCAACCACACCAATGGCATCAACAGGGACATCAAAGTCCAAGGCCAATCCCTCAACACAGTGCATAGCTTCAAATATTTAGGAGCAATTGTATCAGACAATGGTTTCCGACAGGATGTCCTCGATAGAATCGCACAAGCAACTGCTGCCCTGAGAATGGAGAAGGCCATTTGGAAACACAGGACCATCAGTCTACACTCCACGGTAAGGCTGCTGCGCTCCCTCGTCATCTCCATCTTCCTATACGCTTATGAAACATAGACTCTCACAGCAGATCTACAACGAAGAATACAAAGCATGGAGATGAGGCGCTACAGAAGACTTTTGGTCATTTTCTATACCCAGCACATCACCAACGATGGAGTCAAACAGACCTTCACACAAGACATTGGACAACACGATGACATGCTCACAGTGGTGAAGAAACGGAAACTCCGATGGTGTGGCCACGTCAACGGAGCATCAGGCCTTGCATTGACCATCCTGCAAGGCACGGTGCAAGGAGGCAGAAGAAGAGGTTTATGACAATAATATCAGGTGAACGAGTGTGTGTGCATGTGCGTGTGCGTGTGTTTGCGTGCGTGGCGATGTAGAAACGCCGTTATTTATACTAACCCTTTATACTCTACCTACGTTCTTTTGACGGCCCCGGTTTTTTGTGTGTTTTTTTTAACGTCAAAACAGGGTTCCGTTAGAGTAAGGACTGTGTTAGGGTTAGGTTAAAGGTTGGGGTTAGCTTTAAAAAATTGACAAATTTCAAAGAACGTCAAAACAACGTATGTGGCGTTTCGTGAAAGTCATAACAACGGCGTTTTTACACGTGTGGGTGTGTGCGCGTGTATGTGTATGTGTTTGTGTGCGTGCGTGCGTGTGTGTTTGTCTGTGCGTGTGTATGTGTGTGTGTGCGCGCGGGATTTTTATGTGTGTGGTCGTGCGCCAGTTTACATCTGAGGTGTGTGTTAATGTGACTGTTACTGGTATGTGATGGACTGATGGTTAACATCCTATTCTATCCCGTAACTCGAGGGTCGTTGGGGCACCACATATTTAACTAGCATACTCCATCTTTCTCTGTCCTCAGCAACCCTCATGGCTTCGCTCAGTGTCAAGCCAGTCCATTCTCGAATGTTGTCCTCCCACCTCTTTTTCTGTCTCCCTCTTCTTCTTCCTCCTTGCACAGTGCTTTGCAGGATGCGGTTTGCAAGGCCTGATGCTCTGGTGATGTGGCCATATTATCGGAGTTTCCGTTTCTTCACCACTGTGAGCGTGTCATCGTGTTGTCCAATGGCGGCGTCTGACTTCGTTGTTGGTGATTGGCCTTGGACTTTGATGTCCATGTTGATGTCATTGGTGTTGCTGGTCATCATTTTGGTCTTCTCTGCACTTATTTCCATTCCATATGCTCTGGAGGTGGTGTCAAGCCTCTGTACCAGCTGTTCAAGTTCTTATATTAGATGCTTAAGAGAGTGCGGAAATACCAAACTGCACTCTCTTAAGCATAGAATAATGAATTGTTCAATAATCTATCTATATGTTAGGAACAAGAAGCTTTCTAACATGTAGATAGATTATTGAACAATCCATTATTATATGCTTAAGAGAGTGCAGTTTGGTATTTCTGTCTGGCGTTGTTAGGGTGTGATGGTGTTGCTGTTTGATTGATTGATTATTGTTGCTTTAGGTCCAGCGGACTCTTCCGAGCCAAATCAGGACCGGACAACCCCCGATCCGCATAAAAGATCTGCTGAAACAACCCTAGGGGGAAAACCGAATGCCCTCCACCGGCCAGTCACTTTACAATAAAGACATCCCACGCAGGGGACGGCTGAGGCTTTACCCCAACTACTCGAACCCCCGATGGTGTTGCTGTGAGGTGATAGTGATAGTGATGATAGTGGTGAGGGGGTAATGAGAAAAAACTGTGTTTGTATTTGTGTGTGTGCGCGAGCGCGCGTGTGTGTGAGTGTGTGTGGGCATTTGTGTGTGTTTGTGTGGGTGCGTGTCCGAACCGTTCAAAAGTTCGTCTGCTATTTCAGTAAATAGTTTATGCTCTCTCCTGCAGAACGGAGGCACACATGTCTCCAACAGGTCATCGCAGCGGTGCGTGACGAACATGCACCAATGCGTTGTTGGTTGTGGAATAAGGGAGCAGGGAGTTTTGTGTGCCTGGGGTATTGAGTGACGCGTGATGACTGTATCACGGAGTCCTTTGCTAGACTCGCCGCGAGGTTCTATTTGCTTACACAGTTAACCCACATCTTTTGCCTGAAGAATGTGGATTAATACAGTCTTAAATTAGCATATCTCCTAGAGTCTCCTCTCTGAAAATCCTTACCGGGAAGAGAGGGGACTATACACTGATTTTAAAAAAAAAAAAAATTAGCATATTATCCAGTGAAAAAGTTTTGAATTTAACTAAAATAAACTTCAGACTCACTTTACGAGTTGTTCCCTCTCCCTCCCCGCCCCTCACCATCCTCTGTCCTTCACTCCACCCCACTCTCCCACAAGTACACACAGGTACGTCTACTTTCACCTTGGTAACAGGGGTGTCGGATAGTGCAGTGGTTGGAGCACTCGCTCTGTGTCGAAAGTGAAGCACCGTCCGGTGCGGTTAGCACTTGGATGGGTGACCGCTAAGGTGTGAAGCGACAAACAACAACGCCCCCAGTTGACTCAACTGTGATTGAGTACCTACTCTCTTGAGGGTGGGGAAGGTAAAGCAGCGAGGGAGAGAGTTGGGCATCACCCTCATTACGCTGGCCCAAGATAAGTGTGATCTCCAACATCACGCTCCCCTACGGCCACAAGGCTATGGGACTACCTTTACCTTTTACCTTTTTTAACAGTTTGTACTTTGTGAAAGTCGTAAAGCGAGCTTAGTTCAGTGTTTTGCCGTAAAATGTCCATGATTGTGCTATCGTAAAGCATTTTGACAGCGCCAACTATATTGTTGCAACAGCATTGTGTGAAGGTATACTCGTGCGTGTGGTTTGGTGATTGTGCGTGATTGTATGATTGTACCACATGGTGCGCTCGTATGATTGTATGACTGCGTGGTTCGCTCGTAACGGCCAAAAAAGTAAAATAATGGAAAACAGACTGGGGGAGGGGGGAAGGGGGGGAGAGGGGGTGCTGCCTTTGCAACTGCTAACCACCTGTTCGTTTTGGTGGATATACCCTGTAGAATATGAGAGAAAGAGAGAGAGAGAGAAAGAGAGAGAGGGAGAGAGAGAGAGAGAGAGAGAGAGAGAGAGAGAGAGAGAGAGAAGGTTTTCCTCTCTTAGCACCCCCACCCTCACCCTCTCTCTCTTTCCATTCCCCCCACTCTTCTTTTACCCGCCCCTCCACCCACCACGTTTTGCCGCTGGGACGTAGGCGCAAGCGTAGTGTGAATTGTGCTTATAGAATTCTATACATCGCGCGTGTTATGCTTAAAGAGCTGCATGCTCAAGGCGCTGGACGACAACAAGATCTGCCTCCAGCCTGCCCAAGGGGTCAACCCGCTGCTTGATGCGCCCCGTCTAGCG
>CM072517.1:27827933-27850433 GCA_036898135.1 Oncomelania hupensis | reverse complement strand
GTTCTGAAAACGCTATATAACAACGATAAAATAAAACATAAACTAAATTTTGCTCGCTTCTGTAAAAACGAAAGTAAACTGACCATTATTTGATATGAGCTTATTTTATATTTTGTTTCATATCTCTGATGCTCAATTAACATATCCTTGTGTATCATGAGGAACACAATAAATGGAATTCGTAGTTGTATCGGTAAACACCAGTTTTAAAACTATTTATTTTTGTAGCTTCCGTAAACGCGAATGTAGACTTATAGTAAATAAACCTCAGTTTTGAAGAAATATCAATTGTGTCGCTTCTGCAAGCAACGAAGCAAGCTGAAAGTAAACTTCAGATCTGTGTTAAACAAACACACAAACAAACAAACTCTTGTAAATCTAATAAAACAAGCACTTTTAGATGTAAACCACGTACGTTTATACATATATATATATATCTTTTTAAATGCCGGATTCCTTCTGTTGAGAAGACTTGAAAATAACGGAGAAAGTTTCGATAGTTTATACGACTTGTAATTTTTTTTTTCAAATGTAGGCCTACTTCTCTTCTTAAAGAAGAAAATAATTAAAAACTCATAACCTCTCAAACACAGACGCTCGAATCGGGACACGCGAGCGCCTATGACGCCTCTCCTTTCTATGTATACGTATAATAGTGATACCTAAATAAAAGGAAGACGTGTTACAGGCGCTCGCGTGTCCAGGTACGAGCGCCAGTGGTCTCAAGGTAATAAACATGAACTTTTAGTTTATTAAAATAGCTGATTGTGGTTTTCCTCCCCCTCCCCTATTCCTCTCCCCTATATCCCCTCTCCTCCTCTCAACTATTAGACACAGGTCAAGAACAAGTCAGTCACTGGCCCACAACGAAGGTCAGTCCGTTTTCAGACTGGAATTCTGCGACATTGGAAGGGGAGATAATTCTGTCGACATGTTCCGCCCTAAGGCAACTGTGAAACGTAAACAAAAGAACGAAGGGACATAAACTGCACTTACGTCAACCAAAATGGAGCGACATTTGAACGTGGGATAGTAACGGTCAGTTCCACCCTGGTGTAGCAGTAGCAATAATCTTAAGTCGATCGTTGCTTCTTTTCTTCTTCTTTTTTTTTCCCGTTGACTATGGCCATCCTTGTAGTGAAGGTATATAGTGGCACACTTCAGCAGCTGAATGTATACAGTATGGCAAGCTTAGGATTTTGACAGAATAGGTGAACACATATAGTAGGAACGATATAACAATGAACAAAAAGAAAAACAAAAGGTTTTCACTTCTGTTACTTTGGAAGGTGTAGCCTACTTCATCGAAATTTACAGTGACATTTATTTGGTTTTAACAAAGTGGTTTTTTTTTTCAAATTTATTTATTTAAAAAGCAAAGACCATTGGAAGCAGAACCTGCCGAAATTTACAGTGATTTTCATTTGAGGTTTTTGTTTAATATATTATTGGTGTTTTTTTTTTCCTCCCTCCAATATATTCATTTCTTTACTTACTTAGTTATGTTATTGTATTACAATTTGACTTACTCTACACTATCATCGGCGTTACGCAGCTCCAACAGTTAGGATCTCGCGCTACTTCCAGGTAAGAGGCATTTATGCTTTTTTTTCTTCTTTTTTTTTAAAATAAGAAAGTTTATAATGATTTGTATGTACTGTCAATACTTTAATGGAATGCTCATTGTCATCCTCATTTTGATTGGTACAATTCTTCTTCACCTCCTACTCATCATCGTCATCATCATCATCATCATCATCATCATCATCATCATCATCATCATCATCATCATCATCATCATCATCATTATTATCTTCTTCATTATCATATTCATCACATCATCACCATCCTCATCTTCATCATTACCATTACCACCAACACCATGATCATTCCTCATGCCTCCCCCCCAAAAAAAAAACCCACCCCCATCACTGTCAACATTACCAATATCACCAACCTCACCACTGGAGGCAAACTTCAACATGTATAGGAACCCTATGAAGCCAAAGAGGCAGGGAGACACATCGTGGGCCAACACTACGACAAGGATTTAACCCTGGCATCATCAGACGGCGGCGAGAGAAGGCTGGCTATGTGGGTTACTGTGTCGCGATACAAAGAACAATTTGATTGCAATTCTTGTGCGTGTCACAGTAACAAAATGTGGCCTCCTTGATCATCACAGTGTACAACACTTATAGCGGCTCCGACGGTGGATGGAAAGTGTACTATGCATTCTCATTAACAGCATAGTCATCCTCATCATCCTCACCTTCATCATCATCATCATCATCATCATCATCATCATCATCACCATCATCATCATCATCATCATCATCATCATCATCATCATCATCAATGTTGGCAGACTAAACTAATATTTCTTCCTAAGTATTATCATTGTCATAGTAAGAAGAATTTTGATAAATCATCAACATTATAATCGTCGTGGTCGTCGTCGTCCTCCTCATCCTCCTCATCGTCGGTAACATACGCACCTATTTTATGAATATTTGCATTTTATTGTTGCTTTAATCTGAAGTCATTTTTTTTAAAGTGTTCTAGAACAGTCTTTTTATATTATTTATTTATTTTTGTATTTATTTATTTCTTTATATTTAAATGTAGACCTATGTTACATTATTTTTATATCATATCAGAGAGGAAAACTACGCTCAAATATTTCACGCACACACCCATGCACACGCACACAATAGCTTGCACACACACACAATAGCATGCACACACACACACACAATAGCACACACACACACACACTCACACACATGCAAGAACGCGCGCACACGTCCACTCAGGAGAGGTCAGAACTGAAAGAAGTTGGTCTGTTATAATTAATAATGTAATGTCAAAACCAACCAATCACCCCCAACACCACCACCATCATCACCACCTCCAACAAAAACAACAACAACAACAACAACAAAAGAGAGAAACAAAGAAAGAAATAAAACAACAAATTAAACTAGTTTGATTCCTTTTTTCCCATTTATTGCTTCGCATCTTTGCATACACAACATGAATCTTATTGGTTTATTATGTAAGGTTTATATCACATACGTCTTCAACACGTCACGTAACAATAACAGTGAATTATTAACGACATGCTGCATATCCCACAGCTTTGAACACATTATGTGTATTGATAGGAATATAATAATGATAGTAATGATAAAATGACAAATCTTTCGTATATTTTATGTACACCATTCAACTCTGTAATATAATATAATATAATCTTTTGTATTTAAATTTAAAGGCGCTTTGTGAATTCAACAAACAAGAAATTCCAATACGAAGTACAAATTTAAATATATAATATCAGTACAACTGACGTTATTCTGAAAAATAACAATTCATAAAACAACAAATCAATTTTTGACAACAAAAAAAAGTTAAGTATGATTACTTGAAATAAAACGGTCAATACTACCGATTATTTTTTTTAACTGTATCTTACATTTTGTTATTGTACGATATTTATCTGGTTTATGTCAAATAAACATAAAATAACATAAAATAAAAACATCTGAAATATTTGAAAGTTTAATTCAGATAGCCTAATAATAAAAATAAGAATTTTAGACGAATTAGTGTAATAATAAAAATGACAATTTTATATATAAAAAAGGGAGTATTACATTTTTTTTATTTTTCAGATAATCATACAATTAAATAAGTTACATTGTTGACCTGTACAGATCTCTTTTTTCGTCTTAATGATAAGCAGCATGATATTATGTTATGTGTGGAGCCGTGCGCTATATATTTAGGCTTCGTCAGCAGCATAATGGTATAAATATAGGCGATGAACAATAATATACAGTGGAACACTTATTAAACTGCCTTCCTCATTGACGGTAATACACAACAAATTCAGCAGTTTCAAGGGACATTTTGCCACATACAAAACATTTCCCGATAGGTAAATTCTGTTACATAAAAGTATCCCTCGTAAAATATAAAGGAAAGTTAATATGCCAAAGATATCTCAGTCGGCCACACAGAAACACACGTCTTAAATAGCAGAGTATATAACAAGACATAGATTATGTACCTGTAAATACAAAATCTTATAAAAGGGAGACAATAAAATGGGTTTGAAATGTTAGTCTCCCTTGTTTTAAACTCAACAAGTACCTTTCTGAAATGTAATTTAGTACTTTTAAAAAAAAAACCACAAAGAAAACAACAACTAATTTTATCGGGATACCACATACGATTTTCTTTTACTCCCGACATGTCCCACCCCATATCCAAGTTCCATAAATGTCCTGTATCCCAGTCACTTATCTCTCCCTCTTGCGCCATTCCCCCCATTCGCAAGTGTGCCTTTATCACAGTAATCAAAAAAATTATTAGTCTCCTCTCTGAAAATCCTTATCAAGAGAGGATAAAACTGATTAAAAAAAAATTCAAATCGAATATCCGTATTTTAAATAATTTCCGATACTGCATACAATTTTAACAAAACTGAAGACCATTGACTAGGGTTTGTAAGCTTTTTCCTCATGATTGTTCATAACCTTTTCCTCTGCGTTTAAATATCAACATCTACAACCACGCAACGCGAAGTCCCCTATACGCTATTGTGTCCGGGGACGGTAATCTAAATTTACCCACTGAACTGAACTAAACGCAACGCAAGTCCCCTATACTCATCTGTGTCCGGGGACGTTAATCTACCCACGCAACGCAACGCAACGCACGCAACTGATACATGTAATTCTTTTATTTTTATCTACCTAACCTAACCTTAAAAAAATTATAAAATATTTCTCTATACGCTATAGGTGTCCGGGGACGTTAATTTATCAAATCATTAAAAAAAATAATAATAAAATAAAATAAATAAATAAAACCTACATAGTAGGGTCGGGTAAGAGCGGCTAACATTTTATTTTCCTATGCTAACTTATTGTGTACGACAAACTAGTACGCTGGTGTAAGAACAATGTGACCAGTAAGCTATGGTGTCGCGTTACTATAATCTACAATTAACCCCCCTGTCCATTGGTGGCGCAGAGTAGCTCAGTTGGTTGAGCGGCTTACCAGTAGCCGAAAGGTCCATGGTTCGACGAATCTCTGATTAGCCAACGTGTGACCATATTGCTTTCCCTGGTTCGCTGGTGTCAGAATATTGTGACCAGTAGTTGCGTATACGCTCCGGTGTCGTGTGACTATAATCTACAATTAATCTTAACCCCCTATATTGCTCACGTGTCCGGGAACTTGAATCTATGAAAGGATTGTACTACCTCCACCCCGTCTTCACCTCTTAAAACAATAAAATAATCCGAAAAAATAATAATGTATAATGTCTATGACGTATTATCTATGATACATTGTGATTGTCTAGACGAAAGGCAGAGTATCACAATCGCATGTAACATAGGCTCTTGTATCGCGACAACTACCCCCAAAACAAGATAATCCCCTCTTAAAACAAGAAAATACTATCAAAATATTTCACCACGACCCTTCACCCCCCTCCAACCCCACCTTCAAATAAAGAAAACAAATTGTGATGAAGTGATCCCCCAAACAAGATGTTATAACGACAATATATTAGAATGTAGGGAGAAAATTCCCCACACACACAAAAAAAAAGATTAAAAAAAATTCAAATAAAACAAAACAATATTAGGAGATGATCTCCCAATGAAGAGGTATCTGGAGGTGACTGCATCCACAATTATTATTATTATTATTATTATTATTATTATTATTATTATTATTATTATTATTATTATTATTATTATTATTATTATTATTGTTATTATTTTGTGTCCATTTGCGTATTTTTACAGACTGAATCAACATTTATCAAACAAGAAATCGGAAACGCAATATATTAACATTTGTATACCTTATGCAATATTACCATGATCGTCTTTGCTTAACCACACACGTTTTGGATAACACAGTTAGACGGCAGCAGTACTTCATTTTCTTTGTAGCATAAAATGGTACATGGAATGCATTGTATCTTCTTCCTATCGTTTGCATTTACCCTAAAGAGACCCATATTTATTGTCAACGCAAACCTCGACTTATCCGTTTAACATTCACAGTGAATGTTGCCCCACTAAAACTAAAATAGCTTGAACACGCACACACAAACACACACACGCACGCACACACACTCACAATAAACAACCAAAGGCAAACAAACAAAAAACATTTATAAAAGTACAGATATTTTTTAAATCAACAAATTTCGTTGGTTTTTTTGTGTGCCTAATAACAACAAGCGTTAGCCACAGTTCTAGGCGCTGCTCGTATTAAAAAGATAAAAAAGGAAAAAAGACTTTTTAGTTGGGAATTGCGCTTTATAAAATAAATTATTATTATTATTATTATTATTATTATTATTATTATTATTATTATTATTATTATTATTATTATTATCTAGCAGGTCGTAGTGCGTATTGACGTAAACAAGGGAAATTACTCCCAGTCAGAACAGAATTGGTAACTTCAAACTTTGGCTGATTGGGTTGAGCAAAGAAAGCCTCCTTTATCATTGTTTAAGGTAACAACAATGCCAAGTTTAGGGGAAACCAGTTTCCTCCCTAAATAAACAAATTCTCCGAATGGGATCCCTTTAGGTGAAATATTATAAATATATTTAAGCTAATGCGGCCACTTTACACAGACACCAATCACCAACAACAATAAACGCATCATCAATCATTATGCATTGAAAAATGAAGTGGTCATTATGTGAATTGCATAGTACTGGAATGACGTAGTATTCATGTTAAAACAGTTCTTGTATAAATGACATCAGAAATGTGTTTTCAGGTACAATTGCCCTTTGATGACATTAAACAATTACGTAAAATATGTTACGGTTTCTTTAAATGACGTCAGAATGCGTTCCTGGGAATCACATTAAAGAGATGTTCCCGTAACAACATAAAATATGTTCCTGTAAATTACTTCAAGAGAATAATGTTCTTATAAAATGCATTACAATATTTATGTAAAGTTAAGCAGCCTGTGAATGACGTAAACAGTTATGAAAATGACGTCTAACTGAGTTTCTTTAAATAAATGAAGTCGAAACTCGATACATGATTGTGACAACATAATAACAAACTAAGTGCCGGAGATCTAGATCTATTAGGCGAACGCTCTCTTATGGTCTAAAAATTAACAACAATTTCCAAAGCGACAATCTCTGCTGTGTACCTCATTGTGACCCTTACATCTTTGTGACGTAATCATCTTTAATATACTCCTACTTCGATAGATAAGGCGTATTTAGGGTCAGTCTGCAAATTTTGTTTTAAAGGGATTCCTCATACGAATCATATCCTCACAAAGTAACAACAACAACAAACGCAATGACGCTTAAAAATATGCTGAACATTATGATATCTAGGCTACATCATTATGATGTATGAAATATCAGGTGAAATTTTCACCAAATACAAAGTAAGAAAATAACGATAAGTTTATATAAACAAAATTATGAGGTCAACATCATTATGATGCATGAAATTTCAGTGAAATTCTCACCCAAAGCACAAAAAAAAAATATGACGTACTGTATGATGTATGACAAGAATTTAACATCATTATGAAGTACACAAAATCGCCGAAGAAATTACATCTTGATAAAATGATGGAGTTTAAAAATTAAAAAAAAAAGATGTTGTAATGGTGTATGACAATGTGACGTACACGACGACGTCTACATCTTTGTGACGTAAGAATCTTCGATGGCTTCTTCGTCGGAGAAGTCCTCGAGCTCTTGCTGAGAGAGGGCCTCCACCTGCTTAGTGCGAGCGACGGTGATGGCGTCGGCGACCTCGAGGAAGAAATGATCGGCGGGAATCTTGTCGAATACTCCAGCGTGTTTCATCGCTCGCCGAACATCCGCCGACACCTTGGCCAGGTACAGCTGTTGGACACACAAGGGTAAATCCTGGTTTTAATAATATGAATACTGGATAAGGTAAAGCTAAAGGTGGCCCCGTAACCTTTCCGTCGGTGGGGGTGGGAAGCGTTTTGGGACCGCCCTTTGCTGTAGGCCCGCTTAATGAGGGCGGTGCCTATCTCCTCTCCCTCGCTGCTCTAACCTTTCCCGGTTATAAACAGGTCCATGTACCAATTGACAGCGTGAGGGGCCGGGTAGCTCAGTTGGTAGAGCGTCTTACTAGTAACCGAAAGGTACCTGGTTCGAATCCCGGATTGGCCAATGTGTGACCATATTATTTTCCCCCTTACCATCAACTGGTTCGCTGGTGTCAGAATAATCGCCTATACGCTTCGGTGTCGTGTGACTATAATCTACAGTTACACACAATTGACGGCTGAGTGCAATAGGGTGCGTCGTGCGCTTGCTTCATTCTTTTTGTGGCGTTTTTATTTCTATTTATTTAGTTACTTTTATATAGCGCTTTTTCCAGCTCAAGGGCTGCTCAAGGCGCTGGCCGATGCAGGATCTAACTCCAGCCACCTCAGGCGCCCACTTACAGCCTTTTGGGCGCATAGTCTGACGCCAAGGCGACTGAGCACAATCCTGGGCGACAGGGGATGGAGAGAAGGGACCTAGTGCGTGCTGGGTGTGTTTGTGTGGCCGGCATTCACCCGTCTAAGGCATGAGCGTCAGGATCTTTAAAGTCCGTGCGATGGAATGCGTGCGTGCACAGACTAGACCTCGGTTTATATTCTCATCCGAAGGAGTAGGAGTGTAGTGTCTCAAGTGGGTTTGATGATGATGATGATACATGATGATGATGATGTTGTTGTTGATGATGATGACGATGATGATGATGATGATGATGATGACCCCGATGCTGATAATACCCTTGCAATTCAATTGAATTCAATTCAATTCAATTCAATTCAATTCAATATTTTAATTTTACGTCTGTTCACAGCAATGTGATTTTAGGCAAAATACCCTTGCTTATTTCTGCTTTTTTGATGTTGTTGTTGAAGCTGCTGCTGCGGCTGATGGCAGCCAAGGCTTTACCTGGATGTGGACGTGCTGGTACTCTGTGTAGATGTGGCAGAGAACATTGGCACCAGATGCGTCCATGTAGTTGATGGGAGCGCAGTCGATGATGATGTGGTGCACGCGCCTCATAAGCTTCAGCTTCTCATCGCTAATCACCACCTTGTAGCCCAAAGGGTAAGAAGTTTCAAATTAAAACATGTTAAAGTTTATTTGAAAAAAGAACAATAGCTCACGCCTGAGCGCTTCAAAAGTTTACTACAGTTCAAAACAAGCAAGGTAAATGTTTGTATAAGCTATTTTTTTAACACAACGAATGAAACCACATAGGAAAGCAATCCAACGAGAGAGAAAAAACAAACACCAAACAAACAAACGAGCTAATAAACCAGCAAAAACACAAACGAAACACACACACGCACTCACAACATTAAACTAAATTATAATAAACTAATGTTAAAAACTAAATTAAAATAATATAATAGTTTGTAACAAATATTATGTAGTAGCTTGCCCACATCTTACATCTCGGCCTCGTCATCTCAATCTCTGTTCTGCTGGCCTTTACAAAGATGACCGGAAATGACTTGTTGAGTGCTGTGTTCCTTAACTAACAACACTTACAGTATTTGTTCTACTACTACTGCTGCTGCTAACTACTACCACCACTACTAACACTAATTGTACTTACCTCTATCTCATGTAATATAATATACACATATATACACACGTACACAACCATCGTCACCAACCTCGCCATAATCATCCAGTTCCTCATCGTCACTCTGAAAGGTGAAAGTGGAGTCGAGGGAGCCGTGACGTTTGATACTGATATTGCCGCTGGATTCCGCCGCGTTGTCCGTGCTCTTGCTCAGACCGTTCTTCGCTGGTGACGACGACCCATTGGTGCCAGGCACAGTCAGCTGGTTTTGACCTTGAGACAAAGTAAAGGTGAAAAATAGTTACCGGGAGTTTTGAGGTGAGGGGGCATGGGTGGGCGGTGGGGAGGGAAATGGAGGGAGGGGGGAGCGGGGGGTCGGGCTTGAGAAACATATTGCTAACCTTCAGAAGAAAAAAGAAGTTACCTTGAGAAGAAAATAAGGTTGGCCTTGAGAAACAAATATTTTGACCTTGATAAAAATTACTCTTGAGAAAAAGAAAAACAAATTGATCTCTAGAAAAAATAGTGCTGATAAAAATATTTGCCATTAAAAAAAAAACACCTTGACCTTGAGAAGAAAAAAAAGTGCTGACCTTTGGGAAATAAATGATGTTGAATTGAGACCAACAAAAAACGTTGTTGTTAGTACCTTGGAAAGTGACGTTCTCGTCAATAGTGAAGGCGGGGTTGTCCATGCTACTGGCTGAGATCTTGCGCCTCGGTTTGGTTGATTCTTGACCTTGAACTTGACTAGGGTCCGAGTCGTGAGGCAGAGCTGGACCGCTCCCGAACACTGAAGGGCGTCGGTTAACCTGTGAGAGGAGACAAAGATTACTATAATAAATTATTGAAGGTCAAGGGCACGTCTGGTTCAAACACGAAGTTGTACTGATATATCACAGGTCTCGCCCGTTGACGCTCAGTAGGGGAAAATGTTTGTCTGTCAGGCGAGTCAGCACCTTTCTAAAAAGAAGCTTGAGAAAAAAAAGAACAAACTGGCAAATGAACTAACTACAGCACTAGCTAAACTAGATGAACTACGATAGATATTTTTCTAAAACTAGATGATGTACACGCGATATGTCTAGACTTGTCTACAGTTTTACTTGCAGTGTCTTTGCCAGTTGAACAGTTGCAACAGGTGTATTCATATAATTGCCTTTGCGCCTGCCATCTATTGGTAGACTTAAATCGAGTTTTTATTTTGGATAATGATAGTGGTAGTGGGATAAGAGGTTAAGGAAAGGAATCAAGAAATCTTTCAACTACACTACACAATAGATATGACAAGTCCAACATCACTTCAGCAAAAAGACATCAAAGTAAAGAAAGAAAGAAAGACAAAAAGAAAGAAACAAAGAAAGCACAAAGCAATAAATAAACAAACGAATAGACAAAGTAATTATACAATTAAACCTTGAGTTATTATCCAATTTTTATAACATCTGTGGACCTTTTGTCTTTCGCATTTCGCTTGCACTTTTCGCTGAAATGTGTGAACAAAGGAAAACAGCAAACAAAGCAAAACGCCAAGAAATAAACGTGTAATACACCAAAAAAGATATCACCTTTTCTCTATAAAGCACAACAACGGAAACAGACTGTAAGCTCTAGGCAAAGACAAATAAAACAACAGCAAATATAGATGGACAGATGAATTGAAAGCCTTATACCACCATTTACATAGGGGAACCTGGGGTAAAACGAGATACTTAAGGAAAAAAGACCTGTCGTATCAAAGATAACATTGACATGTAAATGACATTCTGTGTACTAAACAAGCAAGGGGTGGACAACAATGGACACAACAAAAAATTATGAGATTTGTTTGTTACAAAAAAACCACAAACGATTTATTGAGGTAACTATATTGTCCCATTTTGCCCCATGCCTGGGGTAAAACGAGCCATAAGCTGGGGCAAAACGAGATATACATTGGAGGTAGCATCAAACAAAAGTTAGTCATCGCAGAGTTCACAAATGAAAACTGGGGCCTTGTTTCTTTCATCGAGACCTGCACAGCTGTAGTGTGCCCACCTTTACAGTCACCTTGACAGGCTACCCAGCTTTCTGCACTCTCGGAGTACAGTTCATCACAATGCAATACAAGCACTGTGCATCCTCTTTCTGGCACTGGCTCTGTGATGAAGAAATGGGCTTTCCAGATGAACTGACGCCTTTACCCTTACCTTGGTTAGAGTCTTTGTTGATATTATCTTCTCCTTTCTCTCCAACAGAGACTTTTTATACGGAGAAGATGTGAGAATAGCAGTCTTTCCTCTTTGTCGTGACACGCGTTTATTTAATGTTTGCTTTAGGAAAGGGTATGATGGCTTGTGGGGAAATGCCAAATGCTGTTTCGTCTTGTTTTTGTGGTGAAGTGGTCGGGTTGGAGACTGAGGTGGTAGCATTGATGTAAGTTGAGGCAGTGGGACGGCGTGAATCTGAGGAGGTTGAAGAAATGATCTCAGAGGCCTGGACGTAGAGGCGGCAGGAGGCTTGGATGTGGAGGCTATTGGATGGCTGAGGCAGCAGGAGGCCTAGAAGTAGAGGCAGCAGAAGTGCTGGAGGTTGAGGCTTTTGATTGATTGATTTATTGTTGCTTTAGGTCCAGCGGACTCTTCCGAGGCAAATCAGGACCGGACAACCCCCGATCCGCATAAAAGATCTGCCGAAACAACCCTAGTGGGAAAATTGAATGCCCTCCACCGGCCAGTCACTTTACAATAAAGACATCCCACGCGGGGGACGGCTGAGGGTTGACCTCAACTACGCGAACACCCCGGTTACAAAAACAAAATAGAATACAAACATCATTATAAATCATCAACAAAACACATACATATAAAATGCCTATATTGCGAACTAATACAATCATAGGAAGCCCTAGTGACCACCCGGCAGAAAGCGTCCAACACTCCCAAGCTGATCCAACAGACCTCATACACAAACAAGGAGTCTTGTCCAGGAAGAGTTTTCAAGAAAAAAGGTAGGTCATTGATCTAGCGAAGAAGAAGATAGTATAGCAGAGTGATAGGACAGAGCAGGAATGAGAAAGAGTAAATGAGGAAGACAGCGACAGTGGGAATTTAAAGCACTAAATTTCCATAAAGTGGGGATACTATTTATACTGAAAACCCCCGGCACTCCAACGGGGGTACTGTTGCCGCAGTGAATTTGTCTTGCCTACAAAGGAAAGACAGGTTTTCAACTGTGGCTTTCACTTTTCCCTTTATAGGTTTGAACAATCTACAGTGGCAAGATTGCTCATGACCCCAAGGGGTGGAGGTTGAGGCAGTGGGAGGCCAAGATAGGCCTACTGAGATGGTGGAATAGCTAGAGGTTGAGGCAGCAGGAGGCCTGAAGGTAGAGGCAGCAGAAGTGCTGGAAGTTGAAGCAGTGAGAGGCCTAGATGCTGAGGTGGTGGAATAGCTGGAGGTTGAGGCAGTAAGAGGCCTGGAAGCTGATGTGGTGGGCTGGAGGTTGAGGTCATCAGCAACAACAGGAATATCAGTTGTCTCAGCTTCAATGAAGTCCGCATCGGAAAAAAATGCTGTCGTCGTCATCACCGTCGTTGTCATCACCATATTAGTAGTAGTAGTAGTAGTAGTAGTAGTAGTAGTAGTAGTAGTTATAGAAGTATGCATCCTAATTTAATGACCCTGCGAACATTTGGGGTAAAACGAGACAGCGTCTCATTTTGCCCCATTGTTTTGTCCCGTTTTACCCCACATAGACTTGTTCACAAAGCCTCCAAACCACACACTGCCATGCGTAAGTAGGTCAAACTTATAAATATATTACCGTTGCCCACATAAATATATATCAGAATGTTAATTCTTGTCTGACAAATCTGTACATTTTTTCCTAATGAGCACGATTGCAGCATAACCATAAAAATAGATCAAAATAGATAAAACAGAAATATTTTCCTCTCGCCGATGCACACAGCTCAACCAAACAAATCGGACTTTGCCGGCAAGGCAGTACCACGTGATCTCTTTATTAGACTCCTTGCTAAAGAGCTTTCTCTCTCTGTGTTTCAATAATTCGTGTGTCTCGTTTTACCCCACTATCTCATTTTACCCCAGGTTCCCCTACATTTTATCGTCAGGGTAACAAATCACTACTGCACACAGAGCAAGTGTGCTGAAAGCCACACTAATTATTCTAGATTTTTCACTTCGCCAAACTAGTGACCCAGCCGAAAACCAGCTGTCCGTCAAATTGGTCAGTAGTAGTAGCCTTTTAGCTTTAACTTCCACACAAAATGACGCTAACCCGGTGTTTGCACGTGATGACAGACTTTGTAACATGAGAGACAACAAAAAATATCATCAGGTATGACAAAAAGGACAAAGCGAGTAAAACGGTCGTTTGTCGGGGCGACCCAGCTGAAAGTTGTAGGTTGTTTGTAAGGCGAGTGAGCTGAAAGTTTTTTGTAGGTCGGCCGCGCAAATGCTTTCTCGCAATTAGTAGACCTGGCGAATGCTTTCAACACCTTCGCAGAAAGACAGGCCTATCCTATCCTATCCTATCCTATCCTATCCTATCCCGTAACTCGTAAGTCGTTGAGGCACCGCAGATGACCGTTTAATCAGCTTACTCCATCTTTCTCTTTCCTCAGCAACCCTCATGGCTTCGCTCAGTGTCAAGCCAGTCCAATCTTGAATGTTGTCCTCCCACCTATTTTTCTGTCTCCCTCTTCTTCTGCCTCCCGGCACCGTGCTTTGCAGGATGGTCTTCGCAAGGCCTGATGTTCTGGTTACGTGGCCGTACAATCGGAGTTTCCGTTTCTTCACCACTGTGAGCTTGTCATCGTTTTGTCCAATGGCTTGTGTGATGGTCTGTCGGACTTCGTCTTTGGTGATGGGCTAATGATAATAATAATAATACAGGATGCTATACGCGCTTTTCCCCAAATCATTCAGGCTCAAAGCGCGGCGATCTATACCAACATACACGCTCACCTGTCTCATCCACCCTCACACACACCAAACACACATCCATGACTCAAACAGGTGGTGTAAAGGCAGGAAGATCGCTATTAGAAGACGGAAAGAAAATCGAATTTTTTTTTTGAAATTTTTATATTGACTGCGTCTTGTACCATTATTGAAGGGAGGGAGGAAACCGGAGTGCCCGGAGAAAACCCTCGGTGACCTCAATAGTCTCGTACCTAAGTCACATACGTTCGCCCCTTGCGGGAATCGAAACCGCGACTTTCGGCATAGGAAACCGGCGACTTATCCACTTCGCCACGAGGCCAACAAGGAGCTTTCGTATTTGAGAACGTCCTAAGCACATTGAGTTTGTCTGCATAGAGAAGCGCTCGGTATTCAAAATCCTCAGACCAGGCGCAGAGTACTGAATATAAAGCTTGTAGCTATGGCGTACATTTATATATAACAAATAATATACTATTTTGCTGAGTCACATATTTACAAAAGCACCTGGGAAATACGGTGGTTAATTATGACTTATATAGGCATACTAGGCATGTTAGGTCGCCTACGCAGTTATAGTTTATGGCCTTTTGTGGACGGGGCGAGTGTTTTTAGTGGATTTTTACAAATGTGAAACCGGGGGTTCCTGTATAAATAGTATCTCCACTTTCTGGAAATGTGTGCTTTAAATTCCCACTGTCGCTGTCTTTCCCCTATTTTTTCTCTCATTCCTACTCTGTTCTATCAATCTATTATTTTCTTCGCTAGACCAGTCACCTACTGTTTTTTTTCTTGAAAACTCTCCCAAAACTCTTCGTTTGTGTATGGAGTCTGTTGGGTCAGCTTGGGGATATTGGATGCTTTACCTGCTGTAGCTTTACCATTGATGTTCCTAAAAACGTTCTTGTAATTAACTATGGCTTATATATTGATCGTGCAAAAACATACAGTTCAGTTCTTCTTTGAAGAGTACATGCGCATACATCTGCCACGCAATGCTGAACTATTGCACAGATAACAGAAAATCTGTCAATGAACCATACAAAAAACTAACGTCCATATAAAACTGAAAGATTGATTGGATCGTCTGTATAAAACTGATAGGCAAAACTCAGAAGAAGGTCTGTGAAGTTACATGTAACCACGGAATGACAACACAAGTTGTAATACAGTATTAAATAAAATATTGCATAGAAAAATACATTTTTTTTACAGTTTAAAAGGCAAACAATTGTTTAAAAAGGGAGAAAAAGCAATCTATGAAAATACCTACTTATTTCCCGATAAAAAGGAACAATATAGTGTCAAAAATCAAAATTAAAAAAACCTAACGCCTTTAAAAAAAAAACATTAAGGAGCCAAAAAACATATTTGAAAATACCTACAACCATTTTAGAATTTTTTTTTTTAAGGAGTAAGACAAAAACTTACAAAATACATCCACACATGAAAAAAAAAAGATTTAAAAAGCAAGAAAAAAGATCAGAAAGTACAATACAGGTAGACATTAAAAGTGATTTAAGAAGCAAGAAAATATCTCTTAATGTACATGTAAAAGCATCGAAGATAAAACAATCAACCTGATTAACAAGATGGACAAGCATTTGTGTTACCAGTACTCACACAACATAGCGATGTGAACATGTCCCTATGGCCTGCTTGCTATAAAACATACAAGCTGGAAGAAGTGGTTAATCACAAAGAAACACGCTGAAGTTTTTTTGGTACACTCTTAGACATTGAAATTGTCTCGAGTACATTGTAGACATTGATTTTGTTTATTTCTGTTCCGTCAAAGGTAAACGCATCTCAGTTTGCAAAACACCAATGCAAAGCCAGCCAGCGACTTGTAGGTATCTAGCTATAATTGCGAGGCTGGTTGACTCGCGACACTCCCACAAGTTTTCTGGCTAACATTCCAACGAAGTGAAACACTTTTCTCTCTTACGTAGGTTAATGTAACGCCATAAAGCGCCCCCATCGTCCGGGCGGTTTCTTTTGTTTCATGACGCTACGACATAGACAAAACGCCTTGATTTTGCTACGCACAGTTCGCAGCGATGCTAAATTTAGCGACGAGTCCAAGCTATTATTAGACACACATAACCCAACGGAGTTTCAAAACTATTCTTTTTGAAAGAGGTTGTTGTTTTTGTTTGTAAGCTTCTTTTTTTTTCAGTCAGTGACGCAACACTCATTGTGAATACTGTATTAAAAGGATCTGTCATGCTGAACTGGTTATACTCGTGACCTTTAAATATGTTTTATAAAAATGTGATGAAAGTTTTTAAATAGAAAAATTTGATCAAACTTTTTAAAAAGCAAAAATCTGATCCTATCCTATCCTATCCTGTCCCATAACCCGAAGGTCGTAGGGGCACCACAGATGATCGCTTAACCAGCATACTCCATCTTTCTCTGTCCTCAGCAGCCCTCATGGCTTCGCTCAGTGTCAAACCAGTCCATTCTCGAATGTTGTCCTCCCACCTCTTTTTCGGTCTCCCCCTTCTTCTACCTCCTTGCACTGTGCCTTGCAGAATGGTCTTTGCAAGGCCTGATGATCTGGTGACGTGGCCATACCATCGGAGTTTCCGTTTCTTCACCACTGTGAGCAGGTCATCGTGTTGTCCAATGGCTTGTGTGATGGTCTGTCGGACTTCAATGTTGGTGATGTGTTGGGTATAGGAAATGCACAGAAGTCTTCTGTAGCACCTCATCTCCATGCTTTGTATTCTTCGTTGGAGATCTGCTGTGAGGGTCCATGCTTCGCAAGCATATAGGAAGATGGAGATGACCAGAGAGCGCAGCAGTCTTACTTTGGAATGTAGACTGATGGTTCTGTCTTTCCAAATGGGCTTCAACCTTGTCAGGGCAGCAGTTGTTTGTGCGATCCTGGAGAGGACTTCCTGTCGAGACCCATTGTCTGACACAATGGCTCCTAAATATTTGAAGCTGTGCACTGTGTTGAGGGATTGGCCTTGTACTTTGATGTCCGTGTTGATGCCATTGGTGTTGTTGGTCATCATTTTGGTCTTCTCTGCACTTATTTCCATTCCATAAGCTCTGGAGGTGGTGTCAAGCCTCTGTACAAGCTGTTCAAGTTCTTGTTCCTCTCCAGCCAATCCATCAATATCATCCGCAAAACGAAGATTGGAGATTGCTCTGCCCCCTATGCTGACTGTGCCTTCGTGATCTGCAAGAGCATCTGACATGATGCGCTCTAGGAAGATGTTGAAGAGTGTTGGAGAGAGTAGGCATCCTTGACGCACACCGATTGTTGTTCTGAACCAGTTCCCGATGACGCTGTTATGGAGGACTGCACTGGTAGCCTTGTCATACAGGCTTTTGATGACTTCTATAATTTTAGGGCTGATGTTGTAAACTTTCATGGTTGCCCATAGAGCTGCATGCCAGACTCGGTCAAATGCCTTCTTGAAGTCTATGAACACATGATATAGATGTTGTTGGTGCTGTAGGTATTTCTCACAGATTATTCTGAGGTTGAAAATCTGTTCAGTGGTACTTCGCCCTGCCATGAATCCTGCTTGTTCTTCAGCTATGATTTGTTCAGCTTGTGGTTTCAACCTGTTGAGTATTATTTTCAGGAGGACCTTGCTGGGATGGCTGATGAGGCTGATGGTGCGGTAATTTTCACACTCCTGAAGGTTACCTTTTTTGGGAAGAGTGATGACAAGCGACTGGGTCCATGGTGTAGGCCATTCCCCACTCTGCCAGATCTTGTTACAGATAATGGTGAGAGCATCAGTCATCGCTTCTCCTCCTGCTTGTAGCAGTTCCGCTGGTATGTTGTCCACTCCCGCTGACTTCCCTTTCTTCAGCGATTGCACTGCTGCCTCAACTTCTTCCCGGAGAATTGGGAGGATTTCTTCTTCTTCTCTGCTCTCGGGACATGCTAGAACTGATGGGTCTCCATTTGGTGTATGGTTGTAAAGGTCAGAGCAGTACTCTGTCCATCTGTCCAAGACTTCTTGTTCTTCTGTAAGGCAAATGCCAGACTTGCTTTGGATAGTGGAGACTTTGGGCTGTTTAACACTTGTCAGCCGCTTCACCGTCTGGTAGGCCTTCTTGCTGTTGTTCTTGTTCAGATTGTTCTCTATTTCCTGGCATTGATCTTCTATCCAGTTCTCCTTTGCTGTGCGCATGCCTTTTCGGATGTCATTGTTGATTTTTCGGTAGACATCAGCTCCCTGTGAGGTGTTCTTTTTCTTTTTTAACTCTCTTCGTTTATCACACAGATCCAAAAGTTCAGGTGTGATCCACGGCTTCTTCTTTGGTCGGTGCTTGCCAAGGATCTCAGTGGCGGCATCTGTTACAGCTGAGTTGAAGGTATTGGTCATGGTGTTGACATCTACTTCGCCTGCCCCCAAAATAAGCAGTGGTGCAAATTTCCCTCCAATTGTGGCCTGAAATATTTTTGCCACCTCCGGGTCTTGCAGTTTGTCCAGGTCGAACTTCAGCCTAGTGCACTTTGCTGTATTTACTCTCTTCAAATGGAGCCGGAAAGACATCATCACGAGATCGTGGTCACTTCCAATGTCTGCTCCTGGAAAAGTGCGTGTCCTGCCAATGTTGATGCTTGATCTGAAGCGTTTCTTGACCATGATGTAGTCGATCTGGTTGTGATGTTCCCCGCCGGGACTGTGCCATGTCCATCGTCTGGATTTTTTGTGGAGACCAAGCGTGTTTGCCAGTACCAGATTGTTGTA
Source organism: Oncomelania hupensis (assembly GCA_036898135.1). NCBI lineage: Eukaryota > Metazoa > Mollusca > Gastropoda > Littorinimorpha > Pomatiopsidae > Oncomelania > Oncomelania hupensis. The sequence continues at coordinate 27,831,110 of CM072517.1, read as the reverse complement.
TCTGGCAAACTCCAATAGCCTCAGACCCCTGTCATTTGTCTCGTTGTTGCAGTGGGGTCCGCATGTGTCTCCCCAGTTGTGGTGCGCATCTTGGCCAACCTTGGCATTCCAGTCGCCTTGCACTATGACTATGTCCTTCTTCGGCACTTGGTCAAGGACCGCCTGTATATTTTCATAAAAATCCTCCACTTCGCTGTCTTCATAGTCTGATGTTGGGGCATAGGCCTGGATGATGGTAATGTTGAAAGGGGTTGCTCTCAGACGGATGGTAATGAGTCTACTGGAGACTGGGCGGCAACCCATGACAGTGGCTAGAATGTTCTTGTGGACCAAGAATCCAACGCCGTGTTCGTGCCTGTCATCTCTACCGCTGAAATAGAGCTTGTGGCCTTTGTCAGTCGTTGTTTCACCTAGGCCTTTCCAGCGCAGTTCGCTGATACCTAGAACGTTCCATCGATAGTGGTCCAGCTCGTGGGCCAGTTCTTCTAATTTTCCTGATCACAGTTTTTAAATAGAAAAATTTTATCAGGATCTGTCATCCTGAACTGGTTATACTCGAGACCTTTAAATATATTTTTTTAATGTGATGAAAGTTTTTAGATAGAAAAAAATCTTATCACGGTTTTTAAATAGAAAAAAAATCTTATCAAAGTTTTTAAAGAAAAGAAAACCGATGGCCCTACCTGTGACAAGAGATTTTCTCCAGTCATGACGGAGTTCCTGCGAGCGGGAGGGGGCAGTCCTTGGGCCAAGCTCTCCTTCACGTCCTTCTCATAAGCAGCTTCTCTCTTCTTCAGGAACTTGAGCAGCTTGCGAGGGTTCACTGTGTGGCTGTGCAAGATCATCATCATCATCATCATCATCATCATCATCATCATCATCATCATCATCATCATCATCATCATCATCACCGTCACCGTCACCGTCATCGTCGTCGTCATCATCGTCATCCTCCTCCTCCACATCATCATCATCATCCTCATCATCACCGTCATCGTCATCTTCGTCGTCATCATCGTCATCATCATCAGCAGCAGCATTATTATAGTGCTTTAGCAGCTCAAAGAGCTGCTCAAGGGCGCAGGCCTAGGACAGGATCTAACTCAAGGCGCCAACTTGCTGCTTTAATATGCGATCCTGAACGACCGAGAGGACATAAGGGCCTAGTGTTTGCTGGGTGTGTCTTTGTCTCTGTCACCCGTCTAAGACATGAGTATCAGGATCTTTAAAGTCCGTGCGACTGAATGCAAGCTGGCACAAGGTAGACATGATAACAACTAATGATGGCATTGAAAGGCTAACCTCTAAACCCACCAATGACGGCAAGGCATGGCCTGATAGACCCGGATAACCGCCCCAGAGAACATAGGTTACTGACCTTAATAAATAAACACTGAACCACCAAACAATCCTACTGCTAAGTTCAACAGTGAAAAATGGCCACTTTTATTGTGTAATAATAATAATAATAATAATAATAATAATAATAATAATAATAATAATAATAATAATAATAATAATAATAATAATAGTAATACAGGATGCTATCACGCGGTTTTTCTTCAGTCGAGCTCAAAGCCCGGCGATCTGATGAGATTGATATTACAGAAATCGGAATAGAAATACATTGTTATTTTCTAAAAGTTTAGATTGACCACATTAAATACTTTTATTAAACTAGGGAAGAAACCGTAGTACCCGGAGAAAACCCTCGGTGTGGTGAAAAGTCTCATACCTACGTCACGTAAGCTCGTCCCACATGAAGTTCGAACCCGCGACCTTCGGCATAGGAAACCAGCTCTCTATCAATTGAGCTACAGGGAAACCCCCGCGGGATTCGAACTTGGGTCATCGGGGTGCCAGGCGAAACACTGGACTTTATAAACATTGATTATCTATCTAACTAACTAGATGATCTGGTGGAAAGGAATTAACCACTCTAATACTAACTATAACTGATAATAATGAAGGTATTGATTTACCTGTACAGGCTGGAGCGGAAAAGTTCGGCGTTGGCGAAATACAGGTTGGACTGGAACCGGAAGATCTTCAGACCTGGGATCTCCTGCGCGTCCGTGTACTTCTTCACCTCCACCAATACACCTTCTTTGCCCACCTGCAAAAATAAAGGTGCAAATTGCAGGTAAGAATCATATATAGATTAAAACTGATCTCCGCTGCAATGTAGTAGACTAGTGTGTTTTTATTACACACAGTACAATACAATATAATACTATACAGCACAATACAAGACAAAGCAGTACAATACAAGACCATAACGCGATACTGACCTTGCCAATACGGAAACCACGTGCAAACTGCGTCTGGAAGACGACGGTGATGAGGGAAACGCCCACCCCTACCCCAAGACCCACGTCGATGTCCAGTATGACGGTGCTGAAGAAAGTGAAGAACCAAATGACGAAGTCGAACTTGTTGATTCTCCAGAACTTGCGTCCGTCAAAAATCTGAAATTGGGTGAAAATGAAGAAAAGAATGAATCAATGAATGATTGCGATTTCATGTAACGCGCTTGGAGCTTCTTCCGAGGAACAGGCGTGATTTGTCTTCTTCTTCTTCTTCTTCTTCTTCTTCTTCTTCTTCTTCTTCTTCTTCTTCTTCTTCTTCTTCTTCTTCTTTTCCTCCTCCCTCTTCTCTTAAAAAATATTATTCGTATGATCCTCTACATTGGCAAACCTGCATAATGAAAAAAAAAGAATGATCTAAGACGAGCAGCTGTTAGATTTGAATCAGCAGCATCAATTAATATTTGCATATCAGATTTTAAATAAATAATGATTGTACATGTAGGTTCCACGGTCCATGAAGGATAAGGCCTAAGTGAAAAAGGCACAGTGCAAGTACACTACTGAAAAAGGCACAGTGCAAGGAGGTAGAAGAAGAGGGAGACCGAAAAAGAGGTGGGAGGACAACATTCGAGAATGGACTGGTTTGACACTGAGCGAAACAATCAGGGTTGCTGAGGACAGAAAAAGATGGAGTATGCTGGTTAAACAAAAATCTGTGGTGCCCCTACGACCTCCGAATTACGGGATAGGATAGGATAGGAAAATTGATTATAACTTTTGTAAAACTACTTCATTTGCATGAAACCAACATCAATGGAATTGAATGGTTGATTTCCGATTTCGTCTGATAGTGACCAGAGCAGCCCAT
>CM072517.1:27770433-27822933 GCA_036898135.1 Oncomelania hupensis | reverse complement strand
CTTGCAGGATGGTCTTTACTAAGCCTGATGCTCTGGTGGCGTGGCCGTGCAATCGGATTTTCCGTTTCTTTACGACTGTGAGCACGGTATCGTGTTATCCAATGACTTGCGTGATGATCTGTCGGAGTTCGTCGTTGGTGACGTAAACACCTTCGTCAATACTGTCGTCCTTATTGGCTGGTTGAAAAGTAACCCCCGTTTAGAACTTTTGCAAATAGCATTGTATTTGCATCAAACAAAATTTATTTATTTATTTATTTATTTATTTATTTATTTATTTATTTATTTATTTATTTATTTATTTATTCTATACAGCAGTTACCCCCGTTGGGGTGCCGGGGGTTTCAGTATAAATAGTATCCCCACTTTCTGGAAATTTAGTGCTTTAAATTCCCACTGTCGCTGTCTTTCTTCATTTGCTCTTTCTCATTCCTGCTCTTTTCTATCAATCTGCTATACTATCGTTTTCTTCGCTAGACCAGTCTCCTACCTTTTTTCTTGAAAACTCTTCCGGGACAAGACTCTTTGTTTGTATATGAGGTCTGTTGGATCAGCTTGGGAATATTGGACGCTTTCTGCCAGGTGGTCACTAGAGCTTCCTATGATGTTATTATTTAGCAATGTAGGCATTTTATATGTATGTGTTTTGTTGATAATTTATAATGATGTTTGTATTCTATTTTGTTTTTGTAAACGGGGGTTCGATAAGTTGGGGTGAAGCCTCAGCCGTCCTTTGCGTGGGATGTCTTTATTGTAAAGTGACTGGCTGGTGGAGAGCTTTCGGTTTTACCACTTGGGTTGTTTCAGCAGATCTTTTATGCGGATCGGGGGTTGTCCGGTCCTGATTTGGCTCGGTAGAGTCCGCTGGACCTAAAGCAATAATCATGTAATGTAATGTTATACAGCAGTTTTTCCAGCCCAAAGAGCGGCTCAACCCTCTGGTCGATACAGGATCTAACTCAAGCACCAAGAAGGCGCACGCTATATGGTGATCCTTACAGTGATAGTGGTGGGAGGCGAATCTAATGGCTGGTCTTGGATTTCATCTCACAGTGTCCGGAGCAGAAGCCCGCATTGGCCCGTCGCCTAACGTTTCCCGATCGAGCTTAACTAATATAAGACGACATGTAAGACCCCAGTGCCAGGGAACGGACCCAAACCAACTAACTTACCAACTAACTAAGTAACAAGTCAACCAGGTCATAATTATTGTCAAGCTTGGCAACAGCTGACTACTGCCGATGTGGAAGGCTGCTGATATTAGTGCAATATTAATGTTTAAAAAAACCCAAAAAAAAAACCACACACACAACCAAGAACAAAACACGAATGAATGATTATGAAAAACAAATTGATAAATACCATAAAACAATTCTATCGTAAAAAAAACAAGACCAAAATAAAAATATAAAATGCAAGTTTTTGAGCACTTGCATTGCACTTGGGTGGTTTGAGTTAGATCCTGTATCGGTCAGCGCCTTGAGCAGCTCTTAAGCTGGAACAGCGCTATATAAGAACGATAAAATAAATAAAAAAAATATTTGTTACATTAGCATTCTCTTACTTTTTTTAATCCAGGTATTTCTCATGATTGTAAAAAAACAAAATCTTCCATCACCCCCCCCCCCTTCCTCTTCCCAAAGAGAAAAAAAGAATATGCTATTCCAAAACTAGGGGAGACAATAAGTTTAGGTTGAAGTGGTCTCGCCAAGACATTTTTTTTTATCTCCCTTGTTTATGCTCGTCGACAGTCGCTCTCTTTTCTCTGAAACCTAAACCGATCGTTAGTTCTCACCTTGATTCCCAGCATGGCGGGTAGTTGGCTGATACCTATGTGGACGGCGGCGGCTGAGGTGAAGGCAGTGAAGAAGGACTCGGACAGGTAGAACGTGATGAACCCCAGCTTGAAAATGCCCATCCCGATCATCATCAGCCCTGACACGAACGCCACGCCCATCGCGATCTCCTCCTTATAGTCGATATACTCTGGCACCTGCGGCGTTGAAGAATTGAAGAATTGATTGATTGATTCATTCATTGATTGATTGATTTTACTTGAAAAGAAGATTTTAATAAATCGAACATTGATAGCTCCTAACACAGGTGTCTGTTACCTTCATTTTGACTGACTGAATGATTGAATTAGTCATACAATCAGTGACTCGTGTTTTGGTTTGTTGTGAGGTCATGTGTGAAACATGCACAAACCCGAACGCTCCTTGTATGTGGATAATTGGCCTATGCTTATCATAATAATTTCACTGTCTTGGGCTTACAGGTGTTGTCACAGCGCTGTGAGCTTACTCTGTTCAGTTCAATAACTGTGTAGTCCCCAACACATGTAGCGTATAGGAGACTGCAAGCTTACATTGTGGGGAATCGCGCTATATAAAAGCCTTGTATTAATAATAATAATAATAATAATAATAATAATAATAATAATAATAATAATAATAATAATAATAATAATAATAATATTATTATTATTATTATTATTATTATTATTATTTTTATTATTATTATTATTATTATTATTATTATTATTATTATTATTATTATTGTTATTATTATTATTAATTAATTAATTAATGAATTGTCTTGATAAGATCAATTCATGTATTCTTTACACACACACACAAAAACAACATCAATCTGGCCACGGATGCAATCACTCATCGCTATCCCCTCCTTGCGTAGTCTTAAGTATTCTAGTACCTATTGATCGAAGTGTTATAGAGAAGTAAGTACCGTACTCTCTACTATGGATTGATGTCTTATTGAGAAGTAGTATGCAAGGTAAAGGTCACCTGGTCTATCAGTAGTATGGTACCATTGACTCCTCCTGTCGTTACGTTCTTTAACCACGGCTTGTCCGCTGCCCACTCCGCCCCTAACCTGTAACACCAAATTGTAACTATTTATTTAGTTTTTTTCATAAGTCTAAAACAAAATTGCGTGTAATATCGTTGCTGTGAAGGCTATACGCTCTGAAGATATGATACAACAAATGAACAAAAAAAAAAAAAGAAAGAAAGAAAGAAACACAAATGTACGGGTTTAGATTCGACATCACAAAAGAAGAAAAAAAACCTCAATGTGTGTATTCAAGAAGACATTGACATTTTCGTGCATCGTCCTACGATAATAGTAAACATGTCCGCAGTTGGTAGATGTTTGTAGTAATGTTTTGTCTTTACGGTTGCAGTTCAACTTTAAATTATTTCATCTTACAGTAGGTTTGTATATCCATGTGTGAGCAGACATTAAAATACAATATTGCATTGAATTAAATTGAATTTCGATGCCAGACCAAACGCCGAGAATACGTCTTCTAAAAGGAGTGAAAGAGACACAGTGTGTGTGTATCCAGCAACTCCACTACACACTAAACTCTCTTACTGCAATGAAGACCTGGAAGCCCCGACGATCTTCATCTCCCAGGTTTCATGCACTGATATAATGGAAACGAGCGGTCAAGACGAAGCTGTAAACGTCTTCGTCCGCTTCTAAGGATTAGACCATCTCTGGATCTGTGTTCTCGCCGTAGTTGTTGTTTCGGCGGTGACGTCGATTGGGAAGTCTTCGCTATCTCGTTTGCTGGACTCCTAAGTCAGATCCGTAGGTCAGTCAGCCATCGTCAGTTGGTCAGTCAGTAAGGTAGTCGAACCTTAATTTAAATTAACAGAGAGAGAGAGAGAGAGAGAGAGAGAGAGAGAGAGAGAGAGAGAGAGAGAGAGAGAGAGTTTTACCTGTCCACAGTCGCAGCAGTAAGGATGGAGATGACGGCACTAGTTCCCATGGAAACGTGGGCGGAAGTTCCGAACAGAACGTAGAGAAAGACCGGCCAGATGGAGGTGAACAAGCCGTTCTCTAACTGTAAGCAGATGACAGGCAGATTGTAATCAATTGCTGTTGTATAGCGCAGCTTGGCCACCTCAAAGTTGTGGCCGGTGTAAAATGCCACAATATACCTTTACGCCACAATATTTGCGGGTATAAAACTGGCGAAAGCATTAGTTTCAACGCTTCCAAGGTAGAACATCATAACTTGAATATAAAAACATTGGATTTTGAAATAGTTAATTATTAGTTAGTTTTGTAACGTTAATAGTCAGCGACTAACCTTTCGTGTTCTGTGGGACTTGGCATTAGTAATAGAAGTATAGTTTTTCGCGAAAAACAAATGCGGGACTTATAAAAATATGTTTAATACCATGTTCTCCGTGTTTTCAACAATTTGATGGTCTTTTACGGCTCAGGTTCGTATAGTTCAATTTGACATAAAAATAAGTTAATTTCCCTTCTGAAACAATGCTTTAAAGATTACATAAACTGCATGGTAGATATTGCTTTAAAGAACCATTAATCAATCGGATATAATGTGCGCGCTTCATGTGCTTGTAGTCAAAGGGAGATAAACTTTTTAATGCTACTAGCAGACGATCTTTTGAGTGGTCGTACACGACGGTTAGATTCAAATTTCGCCAAAAAATATTAAAAACCAAATTTATAAATATATGAGCGAATAGTAACCCCTTAAACGTGAATGAGACTTTTCGATTTTTAATCGCAAAATTTTATCTAGACCTCGGGCTCATTTGAAAGGGACATAAATCCTTGAGGATACAAAATGGGCTGAACACACAACTAACTGCGCCATAGGTCACACTGATTCATTATTTCATTCGTTCACACAGTATATGAAGCACTCAACCATTCAGTCACTGTACCTTGACGGAAGTGAGAGCTCCGAAAGCCAGAGCCTGTGGGATGTGCATGATGCCCACAGTCAGGCCAGCAGAAACGTCAGCCACGGCAAACTCCCGAAGCTTGTAGTAACGGATATACTGAAACAGCATACCAAGTCGCTCCATAATATCGTAAAATGTAAATACTTAAGTGAAAATAAGTCACAAAACCAATGATCTGTAAACTGTTTCAAAGATGTTAGGTCTATGTTATCCCAGATCTATTTCACCCCAGGTCTGTGTTACCCCAGGTCTATGTTACCCCAGGTCTATGTTACCCCAGGTCTATATCACCCCAGGTCTATGTCACCCCAGGTCTACGTTTCTCCCAAGTCTATATTATCCCAGGTCTACGTCACCCAAGGTCTATGTTAACCCAGGTCTATGTTCCTCACAGATCTGTCACAGTCAGGCGCGGGGGAATAATGACCTGGTCTGGAAGGGAGGAAGGAGGGGGGGAAGGTGATATATTAGACATGAGGGCACAAAATCCGAGGAACGTCGACCTGGGAGAACATATTAAAAAAAACCATATACATGGAGTGCCGGGGTGGGGGTGGTGTTGGTGGTGTTGGGGGAAACTATAGACTTGGGAGTACAAAGACCTCCAATAATATAGACGGGTTAATATATATATAGATCTGGAGTATATATAGACCCGGGGAATTAATTTAGAACTAGGGCAACATAGGCCTGGGGAAATATATACCCGTATCAATATAGATCTTGAGGGAACAAAGTTTGGAGGAATACACAGACCTGGGTGAACCTAGCCCTGGAGAATACAGACGGGAGAGAGGAGGAGGGGGAGGGGGAGGGGAAGTGATGGGAAGGAGAAGGGGAAAACACGACTTGGGGCAACATACGTATACCTGTGGGCAGACCTCGTGGAATATAGACCTGCGGACACATTGACCTACAGGGGGAATCTAGACCTAGGGCAATTATAGGTCTGAGGGGAAACATATGTATGTGATCCCTTCTACTACCACAACCTACCCTAACGAGAGGGACGTAGCCTGTAAGAAGCTTCCAGGAGCGTTTCTTGCTGCAGAACAAGTTGTTCTTGATCCGTTCTGACAGCGGAGTCTTCTCGTCCTTCTGCTGCTTTAAGTGCAGCTCGTCGAACTCCACCTGCATTCAGTCAATAAACAAATTTATCAGCCAATAAATCAATCGGCAAATGAACCATTCAATCATCCATTTGAATGTGTATCATTGTCAAATGGTAGAGCGCTTGAGCTTAAAGCAAAGGGAAAGCACCCACTAAGTGTGGGATTATTGGGTGCTATCCCTTTGCTTTAAGCTCAAGCGCTGAACCGTTCGCCATTAATACACATTCAAATGGATGATTGAATGGTTTATTTACTGATTGATTTATGGGTGTGTGTGGGTGAGGGAGAGTGGGATGCGTGTGTGGGTGTGTGTGTGGGCGGGAGGAGGGGGTTGATAGGCGTGAGGGTGTGTGTGTGTGTGACTATCACTTTGCAACCCCTCAACATTAAAGTGACACTTACTTTAAGGTACAAGTAAACTTAATGCTGTTTTTAAGAAGAATACGATGGGTTTCAAACCCATTGAAAAACAATGTGTTTGTACATTCATATTTTATTTTAGATTATTTTATTTTATTTTTTCTTATTTGATTTCGTTGTTCCCCATTTAATGTAAAGCTCTGTGTTTATGGAACACGAAGAGCAGCGTTGTCAAAAGTAATATTGTGTGTGTAATAGTAACCTAAATCCTGTATGTGCAACGTTCATTAACGCCAAACAATAATCAATGGTGTGATCTAAACTAATTAGCCCGGTCTGGCTTGTTTCCCCGTGGGGATTGGGGTGAGGTGGATGATACAGGAAATCAATTCAACGTATTGGAATTTCTTGAAAATAAATGAGGTCTGATTGAAGTTCTTATCCTCTGTTTAAATACAACACTCAGTCTCACCCTCACTCTCACACTCACCCTCTCTGTTCAGCAAATGTATTGTCTGCGCATTGTTCTTGCAAGTATTTACGCGATCTACGTCATATATCTATTATACACGCACACAACCCCCCCCCCCCCTCCCCTTTACATACACACACACACACACACACATACAAACTCACCCAACCCTGTAGAAACGCCGTTGTGATGACTGTCATGAAACTCTACATACATTATTTTGACACTTTAAACATTATTTTGACATTTTTCCAGTTTGTGAAGCTATCCCTAACCCTAACCCTAACGCTAACCCTTTCCCAAACCCTAACCCTTACTATAACCGCAACCCTTAACCTAACCCTAAGCCTAACACATCCCTAGCCCTAACGGAACATTGTTTTGACGTCAAAATAACGGGGCCGTCAAAAAAAAAGGTACGTAGAGTTTCAAGTGTATGTCAGAGTAACGGCGTTTCTACCTAGCCACATGCACGCACACACACACACATACACCCACGCAAATCTGTATTCAGGGCAAAGTGGGGTTTTGGACAAATGTAGTCATCACACAGCGTTTCTTTTTTTTTCTTTTTTTTTTTAACGAAAAGAGCGCAGAATTTATTGAAAAACCTAAGAATTAGGTCCCAAATCGGATCACCTCGTAAAAAGTTGACCTATTGCGTCTTTTAACCCTAACCCGTACCCTAACACTTTATATTTCAAATTTGTCCAGTAAAACAGCGCCCGCCCCCCGGATAGAGCACTCCCATGTACTTATAACAGTTGCATGCACTACAAGAGCACTCCCTTGTACTAAATGAGCACTCCCATATACTTAGAAAAAAGCGGAGCCCTGAAAAAATGCCATGCGCGCGCTAAATGCCCCATTTCGTGCATAAAAAAGGCAAGTTTAGTACCCCATATGTCCATGAATACACGCCTACGATAACAAACACGCAAGCACACACACATAAACACACCCACAATAACAAACAAACGCATACACACGCACGCACACGCGCACACACACATACATACACACATGCACGCATACACGATCATAACCGCAAGCCGAATTATAATATAATAATATTATAAGCTACATATTACACACACACAAACACTCACACACACATACGCACACACCCATAAACAAACGCATGCACATACATATATACATACATAATTATATATATACACACACACACACGTGTTCATACACTTTCACATTCACATGTACACGCTCTCTCTCTCTCTCTCTCTCTCTCTCTCTTTCTCTCTCTCTCTCTCTCTCTCTCTCTCTCTCTCTCTCTCTCTCTCTCTGACACAAGCACACACACGAGAGAGGTACACGAGGCACGTTTAACAACAACAAAACATTACTATGAGCGCGTCGCATCCTTTCCAACTCAGCTTTGCGAATATTCCGTGTATTACCGATAGTTTGTAAGCTTTTTAATCAATGACACGTCATTCCGTCGCATTGAGTTCATTAGCTTGTGCATTACATTTTTTTGTACCATGACAGTCTTATTGAGTTTGTTCGATTTCCAAACCAAAGTGACTACTGAAGAATTGAACGTCTGCAGCATAGCCTAATTTCTACCATTCCTTCGACAATTGTAACCTGTCATTATCACCTGTCCATAATCAGAACTGAAGAAGGGGATTTGTTATAACACAGAAATAGGTTCAAATAATTGATACAGTCCGTTATTTTATTATTTTGTTATTTTAAAAAAAATTCCTTTGACGACTATTTTGCGCTCCCACACCTGTCTTTTCCCACTGACAGTCTGTCAAATTATTTTTTCTAATATGTACAGTATACAATCGTGACAACAATGTGTGTTTGTGCGTGTGTTCCTGTGAATATGTGTAGAGCGCGTAAATGTCTGTGTGTGTTGTGCGATCACGTGTGCGCGTGTGTTTAGTCACCGTGTTTGTGTATTTGCATGTGCGTGCCTTTTATACACGTGTTGATGTTAAGCATGCATGCTTGTGTATGTATATATGTGCAGACGCGCGTTATGTTTGCATGCGCCTGTAGATCGTGCGTATGAAAAAAAAAATTATACAACCTTCTGACAACCCAACTTTAACGTGATAACAATGTGAAAACTATAAAATCTTAACACATTGACCACTGAATTAATTCCACTCTCGTCGGAGCTTTTTCACACACACACACACATTGAAGGTTTGGACTTCAAGATTCGAAATTAATTATTTTAAAACTTGATCACTGCCACCACGTAGAGTAAACCGAGCAAGACACATTGGAATCAACATGGAATACAATAATTCCAACAGTCCTTGGCCAACGGGAAGTGACGCACCTGAACTAGGCGGAGTAACTCAAGGGATTTTGCAGATGATCGCCGATGTGATTTCCTGTGGGTTGCTGCCCGTGGTGTTTGTGTTGGGAGTAGCGGGTAACGTGATGAGCATGACAGTGCTGCTGTACCTGGGCGCCACCGACAACACTCTCGTCATCCTCACTGGCCTCACTGTCACCGACCTCCTCTACGTCATCATCAGCATCGTCCCAGAGTTGTCCTGCATCATGGAACGCGTGGCGGACCCCGTTACCGCCGCCAACTTGGCGGCCGTGGCCCAAGCCAGAATGAACATGCCGAGCTATCTCCTGGGACGAGTGACTGCGTGGTTCGTCTGCCTCATCTGCCTAGAGCGGGTCATCGTCATCACCATGCCGCTGAAAGCGTCATCCATCCTCACTAAGCGTAGAGTGGCCGTGGCCTGCGTCGTTCTGTACATTGGCGTCTTCGGGATGGGCGCTTTTGGCTTTTTCATGTACGAGACTCGCGACGCGTTTTCCCCGGCTTTGAACAGCACCGTGCTGAAGTGGACGTACACTCGGTTTGCCGTAGACAACGTGAACACCATCAACAGCTACATAGATCTGGTGCTGCCCTGGTTTTTCCGTTACATCCCTATTCTGCTGGTCCTGGCCGGGTCGTCCGCCATCGTGCTGTCTCTGAGAAAGAGCGCCTCGGTGAGGCGAAACATGACGGGTCAGTCGCGGGAGCAGGACAAGCAGACGCTGCAACAACAGCGAGTCACCAAGACGCTGCTCAGCATCTGCGTGCTGTACCTCATCTGCTCCCTGCCCGTCACGCTGTACGCGATCGCACGCGCCATCACCGGGACGACCGCCCTCGGGGAAGACCGCCACCTGTCGGCGGTCGTCAAGACGATGGTTCGGTTGCTGGAGGTCATCAACTCCTCCGCCAACTTCCTGCTGTACATCACCACCAGCCGCAAGTTCGCTGACACTTGGTGGAAGATCTTCGGCCGTTACATCTATTGCTGTCGTCCTGACCGTCGCCAAGGCCAAGGGACGGAGATCAAGGTCACGCCTATCTGATTAAATCTTTTCTGTATTCGGCATAAATGTCTGTTATCGTTTCAGTGAAAAGGCCTATAGTGTCGCTTACATTTTCATTGAGAAATTTTTATTGCGGCGAAATAACTAACCGCTCTTGCAGAAGATCACACATTTGTACGTTTTGGGACCCACTTGAAATAGGTAGCTTTGCTTTTGGAGAAGAAAGAAGCGAGTTACACAGGGGCATTATCCACATCAGATCAATTCATCCGAAGTCATGCACTAAGGTGAGCGGAAAAGATCTGTGCGTAAACTAGTGTGGGTTGCTGCAACCCCCATTGCTATGATGTATTATATAAAAATTATTTAGATATCGCGCTTTTTCAGCTCCCAGGGGTGGGAATTGCTGAAGTGAAAAATAAAGGAAACTAGGGGGGTCCGGGGGCATGCCCCCCCGGAAAATTTTCAAAATCAAGAACAAAATCTGTGCAATCTGGCGTATTTTGATTGCAAAATGTAAGTAGTTTTGAAGTATGAAAAACATTATTTTTTGTCTTTTTTTGTGCTTTTTGTTTGAATGACCAAAGAATATAATGCTGTGATGTAGTGCTGATAAACAATGTACAACTAACAGACACGTTGCATAAAGAAAATAACATAACAGGCCTACTACATCTCATTTACTTTAATAAATTGAAATTGTATTTAAATGTTATAAATTACTGATAATTATCCGTCTTTTAATCACTTGAAAGAAACAGGGGATTGGGGGGGATTGGGGGGGATTGGGGGGGCGGGAGTGGGAGAAGTGGGGTGGTGGTGGTGGTGGGAAACAATCTCCCTGTTTGACTTCAGTGAATCTTCCTGTCTTCCTAAAAAGCTCTCTCTCCTCCCCTCTCCTAGCCCAAACAAAATATCATTGCTTCAAATGCTCACGATAATTCTTACCTCCGATTGTTGTGTTTCCCTTCACATCTGCTCTCGTTCTTATGTGCTTTCTCGACTGGAAGTGAATTTCGAGAGCTGACCTCCCACGTGCACTGTAGTTGATATCACACTCGCACAAACTGCAGTTTGCTGTGCCTGGCTTCTTCAGCTTGCGAATAAATAGGCTGAGCCGATCATCATTGACTTCGTACTCCAACCAATCCCACCTCCATTTGTTTTTGACGCCAAAACCTTCTTGAAAAGTTTCACCACGCTGTACAATCATAGCCTTTAAAGACATGATGGCGGTGATTAAGTACAACGACCTCGACCTCTCACTTCCGGTGAGACTTCTGTTGCGCTGTGTCTAAACACCGCAATAGTGTAACTTTTTTTTTTTTTTTTTTTTTTTGGGCGGAAGCATTATTGTTTTTGGCGGATGGGATTTTTTTTATGGCGGAAATCCGCCAAATGGCGGACAATTCCCACCCCTGAGCTCCAAGAGCAGCTCAAAGCGCTGGCCTGAGAATCTAACTCCCCCGCCTTCGTCACCCGTCGTTGGTATGCACGGCGCAACCCTTTTTTTTAAGATAGGATGAATCTGGTCTACATGCTGATCTGATATGGGTGATGAACACAAGCATGGTACGAGGGGTGATGACTATGCCTCTGACCCGTCACAGGCTGTATCCTAGCAACAGGAGCCTGGTCTATCAGAGTCGTAGACCTCCCTACATTTCCTCGCCTGTGTAAACCACCAAAATGGCGATTCAAGTTTCCAGAACGACATTGCCGTTCTTCGACCTAACACAGAACGACAGACTAAACGACTCCAGGACACCCTTCCCTCCTTCCCCTCCATTTCAAAGTGAGCTACTTTGGCCACGTCCGCTCGTACGTTTAATATTCACAGTGGAGGTTGCCCCACTGAACAAAAAATTACCTGGCAACAAAAAGCAAACTCTTTCCGAAGCATAGGGGTTTTGTTGTTGTTTTTGTTGTTGTTTTGTTTTTATTTTAATCAATTAATTCTGTAGTGTCTGTGCCTATTGATAGCAATCGCTAACCACCTTTCCAGTGATAAAAATACCATGTACAGCGTATTGGTGTTCCGTAAACTAGAATAAATCACTCCTTGTCAGAACAGAAATGGAAACTTCAAACTTTAGTTGTTTGGTTAGCAACTCACCTGGCCTCATTTTATGAGGAAACGTCTTCTTTCCTTGAAACTGGAACGAACATTTAGAGCTGTTTCTCTGTATGCAGATTTGGTACCCTTAGTTCTGCACAGTACAGTATTTATTGGACGTTAGACTCGAGCCATACGTTACCTCCGCGGAGTAACCCATCGTGTGTCTGACGAAAGACCTTGAAAGGTCGAAACAGCTACTGTACACTTTGCTATCAACCAACAAAAGTACTCCTGGTAAGAATGGAGACAAGTTTTCCAAAAGACTTCTTCAGTATTGATTTCCAAGAATAATGCGGCATGATGCTGTTAACTTTGATAATGGGTGTTCTTTACTTTTATTGTGTGATTTTTTTTTTTGGTGGTCTGTTTCTGTTTTATTTTTCGTCACATCTTTCTTGTTTAAAGTGAGTTTAACATCATTTTTGGTTCAAACTCAATTTTAATAATGTATTTTAATGTTTGACCATGCTTGTACATGTGATTCTAGACTATACCGTCATTCTTACGCATGTACAAATACGCACACAAACACACAACCACGCACACACACACATATTTAACAATTTAAAGTTGAACTATAATCACAAAAGTTCAAACCTTTTAAACAAGATAACATGATCAAAAAATAGTTCAATAATCTATATTATTAAGGTAAAAGTTCTTAGATGGGCGTGTAAACGGCTTTAACAAAACAAAACAAAATGTTATTGGGATCCCATTCATAACATCACGCGTCCATACCCCCAGATAACGTCATTGAGGGCCATTTCAGATCACAGGCTGTAAAGAACATGGAGGTACTTTTTAAACCACCCTCTATGACGTCACGACTACCATCATTCATAAAGGAGTTAATAGTTTTTACCTGAGTCTGAGCGAGACGTCTGATGTTGATGGTGCTCTCCAGAGTTCCTGACGTCGCTGACGTCTTCCTGTTCTTCTCCTGCATGGGGGTTCCTTGCGGGACGCCGTCCATGGCGCACCTGTCGCTGCACGCAGGAAAGAATCCGTACCAGTCAGACAGGCCTAATACAGGTGAGGCACTGTACAACTGTGTACGCTGCGTGCTATTCAATGTACAACCCTTAATAAAGAAATGAGTACAATTAATTACATTCCATATAATAGTGTTGTTGCCCTCTCCCCCTCCATCTCCACTCCACAGCTTCTCTCTCATAATACGTTATTTTCCTAATTACAATGGTGACGTCATAATCATATGTAGCTCAATTATATGGTTTGAATGAACCTTGAGGTTTAACGTCTACACCCACCATTGGCGATATGGCAGAGAGGGATATCCACTCCAAGAAACAAGGGGTAGGGACATACATCAACACTGAACCACCAGAGCAATCAAGTTGCTACACCGGACAGTGGAAAATGGCAACTTTGTATTTCGCCCACCACGGGATTCGAACCTGGGTGATCGGTGTTATTTAGTTTACATGTACTACTAGACAAACACGGTATGAAGTCATTTAACTAACGTGCTAAAACACATTCTTGGTTACAAACGCATCACAATGATTGGTGTTATTAATTTTTAAAAAAATTTAAATTAACGTATACACTAATCGCATTCTTGATTACAACGATGATATTACGATGATAAGTAATGTGTTAAATTTCCCATATAAATATGAAACGTGAGCGACGCACCGCCGGTCATCTTGGAGACATTTTGAAAACATTGCCGCATTTGTATTTCTGTATTTAATATTCTTGTATAGCGCTTCTTCCAGCCCGCTCAAGGCGCTGGACGTTACAGGATCTAACTCAAGCCGGTCGAGGTGCTCACCTGCTGCCTTTAGACGCTTAGTCTGATTGCCCAGACAACTGAGCACAATCCTGCCTACAGGGGATAGGAGGGAATGGACCTAGTACTTGCTGGGTGTATTTGTGTAAGTCGCTTTCACCCGCCTAGGACATGAGCGTCAGGATCTTTTTTTTTAAAAGTCCGCGCGATGGAATGGGTCCGTGCGCGGACTAGGCCTCGGTTTATACTCTCATCCGAAGGAGCAGTTATATCTAAACTTGCCCCTAGTGAAATACAATGCTTCATAATCTCTGTCAATCCCCATTTAAACACAATCCTTTAGGTCCGACATTTATTCAGCGAATTAATTATCATCCCTACTCGTTGTTCATCTGTGATCATACCGTTTCATCATATCCATTCCGAGACTTTCAAAAAGGCTTATGGTGGACAGTTATTCATCCTATTCGTATTTAATTAATAACGTATAACAGTGAGTCTGATAACACTATTTTCCCCAAACGTTTATACCAGATGGTTACAATCACTGAATATTTATTAATCCAATATTATTGCATCAAACTAGCTTTAAAGACTGGGGTGGGGATGGTGGAATGAAAGGGAAGGGGGGGAAAGGGGGGTCCTATGACAATAGGGTCTCGTGTACAGGCTTGACACATTTGGTTTCAGATTCATTTTAAACTAACCTGTTTGCCTGACTTGGGTAGTCTACGTTTTGTCGAAACTGTGGATCGGCAGCATGAGCTGGACAACGTCCACGTGGTTTTTCTCAGTAAGGTTAGATGCCAACCCGCCCTTCCGTCAACTTCAAACTGGCCAGCCGCGCTATTTTGCATCGAGTACAGGTGCGTACGTCAGTTTTGCCACAGCGCAGGAAGCTGTTTGTGCACTTCCGGTTTTTTTTAAAACAGGTAAAGCTGTTTGTGCACTTCCGTTTTGAAAAAAAAAAGAAAAAAAAAAGGTTGCTGTGTTCTTCGAACTAGCAACAAAGCCAGTTGCTTTTTTTTTTTGGGGGGGGGGGGGGGGGGGGGGGGGCTTTTTGATTTAATTCTTTGGAAGTAGAATTTAGATTCGAATTTAAATAGTGCTCAAAAGGTCGTTGCGAGGTCAAATCATCCGGGCCATGCTTGATACATGAACATTAGTTTGTGCTATTTCATGGGAGCTAAGCCACGATCTTCTCGTCCGAGATGACGTATGTGATGACGCCGCCTGGCAATGACGTCAGCTTGAATGTCCGTGGCGAGGGAGGGAGGAAAGCAGTGAGTTTTTGTTGTTGTTTTTGTTTTTTAAATATATAAGTAGGAGGACCTGCAGACACACACAAAAAAGTAAATTTTTTTGTTGTTGAGTTTGTTCGGAGCAACATTACGCAATTAATTACTGCACTTCTTTCCTTTTCTTTCCTTTCCTTTTCTTCTTACTTTCCTGCCAGCCGAGGGAGGTCGAGGGGAGAAGGTGAGTGGAGTTATGGTTTATGAATCTCTGTGAGCAACATGCAGATAGACCAAGCACGATGAGGAGATGAGGAGATGAGGAGGAGGAGGTGCATAAGAAAACAAAGTATGAAGAAGAAGTGTGAGGAGGATTTAGTTAGCTATTCATTGCTTACAGGGTCCAGCGGACTGCAAACAGCCGAATCAGGACCACAAAATCAAGACCACAACTTCGCGGAAAGAGGACTCACTCCTAATCCGCATAAAAGATCTGCCGAAACAACCCTAGTGGTAACACTGAAGCCACTCCACCAGCCAGTCACTTTACAATAAAGACATCCTACGCAGGGGACGCTGAGGCTATACTCTTATTTATCGAACCCCCGTTTACAAAAAAACAAAATAGAATACAAACATCATTATAAAATATCAACAAAACACATAAGCTTACATATAAAATGCCTACATTGCCAAATGATGATGATGATGATAATGATAAAGACGTTGCCACTTCTGCGTTGTCGTAAGTCATCATTGAACAAAGAATACAATTTTCCTCAATGCACTTTAACATTTATTGTAGAGAAGAGAAGAAAAGAAGAAGAAAAAGACAACGACGTCGACGACCACAGTGATGAAGATGCTGATGCTGATGATGATGAAGACGAAGACGACAACGACGACGACGATGATGATATAAGAAGAAACATCATAATGTCTAGTACAACCTTACTGATGGCTCCTGTTTCACATGTGATATAAACGACGTATGTGACAGCCCACGTCCAAAGAGGACAATAGGATCACAATCATAAACTTTATTGTTCTCATAAAACTCTTAAGGACATTTGTGTACAGCGTACATAGGGTCAACACAAGGGCACATAAACAATAGATGACATTTAGGAAATAAAAAATAATAACCGAATTACAAGTAACAAAGTATAACCTATACGCAACATCACATTATCACATTATGACATAACAAAATTTAATTTAAAAAAAGAAGTGAAGCATCCCACAGTCTAATCCATAATAAGCTTATATATATACGTTGTTCAATGTGCCAGCAATACCCATAAAATAGTAAATACAAGTACTCTTGCAGTGTGTTTCAAGTCAGATGAACAGTCTCTCAACTGTCATTACATTGTACAGTTCCAGTAAACATACTGAGGACTAATAAAAGCGTCTTTAAATCTCAGATCAACATGCAGGGGAAACAACTAGATTTATATAATGTCTCATTCACGCTAAGAAATGACTATTTGCTAATATTGTATATTATATTAATGTTAATGTAGGTAAGATAAAAGCGGCCCTTTCTCACTGTCCAATCTTAGCATTAGGATTGGTCTGGTGGCTCAGTGTTGATTTAAGTCCTTTACTCTCCCCCCCCCCCCCCCTGTTTTCCTAGGACTGTAATCCCCGTCTGCCATATCGCCAATGGTGGGTTCAATGCTCATTCATGTATCTGTGATATTTGCGAATTAATTAATTAATCAGCACGTGACTAAGCTGCCCTTGCAGTACGTCACAGTGGGCGCTACAGGCCCTTGCAGCCAGGACGTACAAGTTTATATATTATTTCAGTCTTGAGTTTGGAAAGAAGGCGCGTATAGCATCCAGTAGTAGTAGTAGTAGTAGTAGTAGTAGTAGTAGTAGGAGGAGGAGGAGGAGGAGGAGGAGGAGGAGGTGCCCAAACCACAACGCTAACTCGCCACCACAATTCACAATAGCTCAGTGTACAGACGTTTTTGCAAACGCATAAAGAGATTTCTCAAAACACACTTTCAAGTTACAATCTTAGTGTGAGGCCAAACCACATTTCCAATTAAAAATAACACACGCACACATGTACACACATACACACACGAACGCAGGCACGCATACACTCAGGTGGATGTATCGATCTAAGTCGGGACAAACTAGCCTTGCCAACAGGCTAGAAACCCACGGCGCCCGACTGGGGTGGGATCGATGTCGCCTCGGGGCGTTATGTTTCTCCAAATATTGTGTACCTTTGACTCGGGCAACGTCTCGGGCTACTCCGGTTTGCTCCTCCAGCAAAAAAAAAAACCAACAAGAAGCACAACTAATTTGGTAACTTGAGTTTGGGTGCGCCACAGTCAACGGCTACACCTTCCCCGGGAGAGGCGGCCCAGAATTTCCGATTAAAAAAACCAATAAAGTGCCTCCCCCCCCCAACAAAAATAAATAAATAAGTAAATAAAATAAAATAAAATAAAATAAAATAAAATGAACACTCACATACATAGATCCCAATCTATTTTGTCGCGCTTTTCCAGCTCAAGAGCTGCTCAAGGCACTGGCCGATACAGGATCTAACTCGAGCCTATATAATAAGACTAAGCGAAAGGGCCATCTGTGTCTAAGGCCCAAATCCACAAACGCAGTCCATTGGCAGCAGAGAAGGGGAGATCAATCAGTCCTATCATTCCCTTAAGGATAGCATCTACGACGGATTATATGCAACACGAAGCTCCCAGTCCTCTCTGGTTAGGCGAGACAAATAAGACCTGTGTTGTAACACGACAAAACCTTTTGTCCCCGTCTGTCATTACACGTGGGGAGCAGAGCAACTGTATAGTAGTAGTAGTAACTTTGAAGATTTTCAACAAGCAACAACATCAAATGATAATTACTAAGCGAGCCTGGCTTTCAAATCACAACGGCCACGCGCGCGCACACACACGCACACGCACACACACATGCACACTAACACACTGAATGATTGACATCATCTTCATGGCATGAAGCAATGTAGTTTCCATTCCACCGCCATCAAGAACTACCACCACAAACTTGTTGTTGTTGTTGTTGGTTTTGTTTACCTCAAACATAACCAGGAGGAGTGGACTTAATGCTGTTTACTGCAAAGCAGCCTAAAATCTCAGCGAAGAGGGAGTGACTGCTGGCGAGCGTAAACAAGGCAAGGGAAGCAACACATTTAGGTTGTAATGGGGAACCCAAGTCGAAAACTTTGTTGTTGTTATTGGAGGGCGTGCAACCTGGATTTACCCTAACTTTGGCATTGTTGCTACATTAAAAAATGGCCAAGTGGGCGTTCGTGGCTCGAACTAACCGCTGGAGTTTGAATTTTCCGTTTCTTGTCTGACAGTGGAGTGATTTCCCCTTGCGTAACGGGGATAGCAACTTCGATATCTAGCTGTACTAGGCACAACAATTACGAAATGTATTGATACACAAAATTATTTTTTTTAAACCACAGCTATACATTTGACAGAGATTTTTTGCTTGTTAAATTTTGCCAAAAAATGTTCTTTGAAAATGTTTGAATGGGCCAACAATCACGGCGAGTTTTAAACGGAACTGTCGAAGAAGTATGGTCACATTGCGTCCCCTTTTAACTCGTCACATTTCTTTAGGCGAGACCTACAACCTAAATGTGTTATGCCCCTTGAAATGTGTTAATATCTGTGACGCGGTCTACGTAACAAGGAACAGGAAAGGAGTTTGTTGTCAATTAGTTCAGTTATTATTACAATGAGACTTGTTATTATATATGAGCACGACTTTCAGGCCAGCGACGAGCAACTTCCAGTCTAGTGACAAGGTGCGCGGGTTATGAGCCCGGATTACATGCATTCGCCGGAACCGATAGTCGCTCAAACACAGTCGTGGCACCATCCCCTTTAGCGGGCGTCAAGGCACACAAACTCTGCGTTGGGCCTACCTTTTGTTGGAACTCAGTGTGCGAGTGTGTGTTTGTGTGCTTTAATTTGTTTGCTGACAGCACACACCTGTGTATTGTTTTGAAGAATTGAGTGAATAGATCTAAATGTTTTAAATGTTTTTATTTTTATTTTTATTTTTATTTTATTTTTATAAGATCCCCTATACGCTCCATGTGTCCGGGGACGTTAATTTACCTACAAACAAACAAACAAATGTTTTTATCATTGTATTATTCACCGACACGCATGGCGAATTCTTGTAATATTTCAAGCCAATAAAAGTCTTATGTCCATTTTTTTCAATTCTAATATCAAATATATTTGAATAAGCTTTCAATAAGAAAATTAATAAATCTGTTGTCGCCGTAAAGCTGTACTTGTTTTTATTCTCTCTCTCTCTCTCTCTCTCTCTCTCTCTCTCTCTCTCTCTCTCTCTCTCTCTCTCTCTCTCTCTCTCTCTGTGTTCTAGATAAATCTGTTTAGTTTAGGCTTTAAATTGAGCTTTTGCACTAGCAATTTTTAGGTCTTGTACTTCCAAAAACTTGGACTTTAACAGCGGACTCTTGTTTGGGCATAGCCTACCCTATCCTATCCTATCCCGTAACTCAGAGGTCGTAGTGACACCACAGATGATCGTTTAACCAGCGTACTCCATCTTTCTCTGTCCTCAACAACCCTGATGGCTTAGCTCAGTGTCAGACCAGTCCATTCTCGAAAGTTGTCCTCCCACCTCTTTTTCGGTCTCCCTCTTCTTCTACCTCCTTGCACGCTGCCTTGCAGAATGGTCTTTGCAAGGCCTGATGATCTGGTGACGTGGCCATACCATCGGAGTTTCCGTTTCTTCACCACTGTGAGCAGGTCATCGTGTTGTCCAATGGCTTGTGTGATGGTTTGTCGGATCCGTCGTTGGTGATGTCCTGGGTATAGGAAATACCCAGAAGTCTTTTTTAACACCTCATCTCCATGCTTTGTATTCTACGTTGAGCCAAATGAAGAAAATTGCTAAACACTGTAATAGATGAGTAAAGAATTAAAAACAAAAATAGTATTTTGATGTAAAGAAGGCCAGAAGAAAAAAAAAACACTATTAAAATTAATTAACAATCAACCTAACCAAAAACAACACACACACACATACCACACACACACACACACACACACACACACACACACACACACACACGTGGTTCCTTCCATGTTATGGAGCAAAATCAAAATGGAAAGTCGGCGGAAGCCACGGGGCGATGGGACTGATAGCACGAATAGTGCTAAAAATGGAACAGGCGGAGGCACTACCAAGTCGCGCGCTCATACCCCGCACCCAGTTGGCGGCCCAGTTCGGTTGACTTCATTGGCGTCCGAGCTCAAGGTCGTCCGACTATGGGTTGCGTTTTTCATAACCCATAGCCCTTGCTCGAGGCTGCGGGAAAGTATTTCATTTCACTTCTCTTCACAACGTTGGTGATGATAAACACCCTGTTGATCGTTGGATACATGTTTGTTTTGAAAGCGCTTGGAAGTCTGATTGAACTGTATTATGCCAGCGCCGCGGGCAGCCCTTGAGCTAGAAAAGCGCGCTATAATAGGACGTTAAGCATCGTTTTCCGTTCCGTAAGAATGATTGAATACACTCAGTAAAATGACTCCCACTAAAATGAAGATAACGATAATAGCGATGATAATGCGTAATAATGGTGATGATGATACAGATGATGATGATGGTGATGATGATGGTGCTGCTGATGACGATGATGATGACGATGATGACGACGACGATGTCAAGGACGACGAGGAATATGACGATGACGACCACGACTTGTAACTGTTTATTAATGTGATGACGACTACCGCGACATTTACGCATTTTGGTCACGACAAACGTACCACCACAGGTAACTGTCACAGTCAATTTTCTTTGACATCTCCAAGGCATTCGACAGAGTATGGCACAAAGGATTACTAGCTAAGTTAGAGGCTATAGGTATTAGAGGTAAGCTTCTTCAATTGTTTGCTAACTATTTAGACCAACGAAAACAAGCTGTTGTCATTAAAGGTAGCATATCAAACTATAAAACCGTTCCGTCAGGCGTACCTCAAGGATCAGTTTTAGGCCCCCTATTGTTCCTAATCTATATTAATGACATTGTGGATAGCATTGAATCAGTTATAAAACTTTTTGCAGACGATACTAGCATGTCATTAACCCTAAACAACCCAGACATACGAGCAGAAATTTTGAATTCTGATCTTCAAAAGATAAACGACTGGGCTAACACCTGGAAAGTAAGGTTTAATGAAGACAAAACAGAACTATTAACTTTCAAACGTGACGCACTACCTAACAACCCATTAAGCTTCGGAAACGCAATTTTATCTGACAACGAATTCCATAAACACTTAGGACTAACACTGCAAAGTAATTGTAAATGGGATATTCATATAAGTAACGTCATAAAGAAAATAACCATCCTCCTATCATGTTTAAGAACGTATAAATATAAGCTGTGCAGAAATGCCTTAGAAAATATGTACAAATCCTTTGTCCTACCTCACTTTGACTATGGCGATGTAATCTGGGATAATTGTACAGACACTCAAGCTGGTTTATTGGAAAAACTACATTTAGAAGGTATTAGAATTATTGTTGGGGCGGTGAAGGGGACCAGCCACGAGTTATTGTATAGAGAGTCTGGACAATACACATTGAAGGAGAGAAGGAAAAGACATAAGCTACTTACTTTTCATAAGATGATAAACGAGTGCTGTCCTGAGTACTTGTCCAACTTGGTCCCACAACTAGTATCAGCAGTTAATCCATATCACCGCAGAAGACCTCTAGAACGTAGAGTACCCCCATACAAAACTGAACTCTACAAAAATTCTTTTGTTCCTTCAACCACAGTATTGTGGAATGATCTCCCCGAGGAAATTCAAGAAAGCCCATCCATTAGCTTATTAAAAAGACACCTTTCCAAAGATGATCCACTTGTTCCATTGTACTATTACCATGGGACACGACAGCAGCAGGTTTTGCATGCCCGACTCCGACTTGGCGTAAGTAACCTCAATTATGATATGTTCCGCCGTCACTTGTTAGAAGACCCAGTCTGTCAGTGTGGGCACCCTGCAGAAACATCTGAACATTTCCTCCTTTTTTGCCCTACATTCGGCACTGTACGTACGCAGACAATTA
The DNA here is from genome assembly GCA_036898135.1 of Oncomelania hupensis. NCBI lineage: Eukaryota > Metazoa > Mollusca > Gastropoda > Littorinimorpha > Pomatiopsidae > Oncomelania > Oncomelania hupensis. The sequence goes on along the minus strand of CM072517.1, from coordinate 27,800,661 downwards.
ACCAATTAGACCCTCCTTTTCGAAACATCAACACCTTATTGTTTGGCAGTGAACATCTCTCCCCACAAGAAAACGCCAACATCTTTACAAAAGTCCACACATTCCTCACATCTAGTGACCGCTTCGTTTAGAAAATAGCCCAATTATGCAAAATCACATCTGATTGGTACCCTTTATACCAGCTAAACCAATCCCCATTTGTTTCACTCTCCCTAGTAGTTACACCCCATCCCTTCGCACCAAAAGTTTATTAATAGCTGTCAGAGAGAAACTGACCAGATAATTGTCTCTTCCAACGGAACAGATGAGTTCACCATCTATTTTAAATATCTGTTGGTTTAAACATAATTTTATTCACAAAACAAGTAAACCAGGCATGGAGAACATAAAGGGCACACAAAAGCAAAGCTTAAATGAGTGTTACCCTTTGACAAATGACAACAATGAAATGTCTGGCGAACAGGAACAAGTACAAAGCAATAAAAATAAAAAAAACAGGAGCACATAAATTAATCTTTTTAACAATGAAAAGAGAACAAATATATAACTATAGTATAACAGAAAAAAAAATGCAATAACGTCGAACAAACAGAAAAAAGTAATAGAGAAATAAATGAATGAACTAACTAACGAGAAACAGATACATGCACCCAAGAGTAAACTTTACACAAAACAGTAGCTGTCGATTAAAAGGTAAATAAATACCTGCAGCAATCTAAAACAATGAGAGAAAAAAATCAGTTTGGAGGAGGGAAAAAAAAAAAAGAAAGTCACGTGCAAGTAAAAAAAAAAAAGAAGAAAGTAAAATAAAAACAACGCGTGCACACACACACCCACCCACCTACACACACACACACCCACACACTCACACACACATACAAACACAGAGATAAAATAGTTCGAGACTACGTGCTTGCACGTGAACAGATATTTAAAATAGATGGTGAACTCATCTATTCCGTTGGAAGAGACAATTATCTGGTCAGTTTCTCTCTGACAGCTATTAATAAACTTTTGGTGCGAAGGGATGGGGTGTAACTACTAGGGAGAGGGAAACAAATGGGGACTGGTTTAGCTGGTATCAAGGGTACCAATCAGATGTGAATTTGCATAATTGGGCTATTTTCTAAACGAAGCGGTCACTAGATGTGAGGAATGTGTGGACTTTTGTAAAGATGTTGGCGTTTTCTTGTGGGGAGAGATGTTCACTGCCAAACAATAAGGTGTTGATGTTTCGAAAAGGAGGGTCTAATTGGTTATATATATAAATATCTGTTCACGTGCAAACACGTAGTCTCGAACTATTTATCTCTGTGTTTGTGTGTGTGTGTGTGTGTGTGGGTGTGTGTGTGTGTGTGTGTGTGTGTGTGTGTAGGTGGGTGTGTGTGTGCACGCGTTGTTTTTATTTTACTTTCTTCTCTTTTTTTTTATTTTTTTTTTGCTTTTTTCTTGCACGTGACTTTTTTTTTCCCCTCCTCCAAACTGATGTTTTTTCTCTCATTGTTTTAGATTGCTGCAGGTATTTATTTACCTTTAAATCGACAGCTACTGTTTTGTGTAAAGTTTACTCTTGGGTGCATGTATCTGTTTCTCGTTAGTTAGTTCATGCATTTATTTCTCTAGTACTTTTTTTTTGTTTGTTTGTTCGACGTTATTGCAATTTTTTTCTGTTATACTATAGTTATATGTTTGTTCTCTTTTCATTGTTAAAAAGATTAATTTATGTGCTCCTGTTTTTATTTTTTTTTATTTTTATTGCTTTGTACTTGTTCCTGTTCGCCAGACATTTCATTGTTGTCATTTGTCAAAGGGTAACACTCATTTAAGCTTTGCTTTTGTGTGCCCTTTATGTTCTCCATGCCTGGTTTACTTGTTTCGTGAATAAAATTATGTTTAAACCAACTGTCACGACAAGACACGTGACTAATATATTTGAACCAAACAAAGGTTAAAAAAAAAAGCCTATGGGTTAGCTGACACTCGCCCACGACCTTTCCTTTCTATACTGGAGGTACATGGCCTCCATAGTCTCAGCCGCCCTGAACGAAACAAGAGAATGGGCAGGGGTTGCTGGATGAGGAGGGGACACGAAGAAGAAGAAGAAGAAGAAGAGAGAGAGAGAGAGTACAGACAGACAGATAGACAGATAGAGACACACAGACGACAAACAGACAGGAAAGAGAGAGAGGTTTGGTAATATTTAACAATTTGGCTGACATTTAACTCTAGTATCTGTGTGTGGCCTGCAGAGGTAAACCATTGATAACACACACACACACACAAACACACACACACACACCCATTTCACAATCACACCCTCACACCCAGACATCTGTAACAAACTATATCCGTTTGCCTACTGCAAGGTAATTATGAAAGTGCATTTTGAGTGCTGTATTGTGGTAAAGCGATTTTTAAAATTTTATGTTATTGCTGTCGTTGTCGCCGTTTTGCTAGCTGTCCCATTCGTCTACCTGAAATCTTCGTTTAAACAGAATTTTATTATTAACGAGACAAGCAAACATCGCATGGAAAACCTAAAGGGCACACAAAAGCAAAGCTTAAATAAGTGCTACCCTTTGAAAAATGATAACAATGAAATGTCTGGCGAAAATGAACGAGTACAAAGTAAAAAAAAACACAGAAGTATATTAATGAATCTTTTCAACAATAAAATAAGAAAACAGACATATAACTACAGTATAAGAGAAAAAAAAATACAATAAAATCAAAAAGAAAAAAAAAGTAATAACGAAATAAATGAATGAAATAACTAACTAGAAACATTTACATGTATCCAAGAGTAAACTTTAAACAATATAGTAGCTGTCGATTAAAAAGGTAAATAAATGCCTGAAACAATCTAAAACGCTGAAAAAAAAATCAGTTCGGAGGAAAGGGAACTAAAAAAAAGGTCACGTGCAATTAAAAAAATAGTCAAATAAACACACACACACACACACACACACACACACACATACACACACACGCAAACAAACACACAAACAAATATAAATAGTTCAAGACTGCGCGTTTGCACGTGAATAGATAATTAAAATAGTGATGAGTTCGTCAATTCAGTTTCAAAGAAACAATTATCTGGTCAGTTTCACTCTGACAGCTATTAATAAATTTGTGGTGCGAAGGGGTAGGCTGTAACCACTAAGGGGAGGGAAACAAACGGAGATTGGTTTAATTGGTTTCAGGGTGACCAATTAGAGGTGATCTTGCATAATTGGGCGATTTTCTAAGCGAAGCGGTCACTAGATGTGAGGAACTGAGTGAACTTTTGAAAAGATTTTGGTTTTTTTCCTTTGGGAGAGATGTTCACTGCCAAACAATGATTGATTGATTGATTGATTGATTGTTGCTTTAGGTCCAGCGGACTCTTCCGAGCCAAATCAGGACCGGACAACCCCCGATCCGCATAAAAGATCTGCCGAAACAACCCTAGTGGGAAAATTGAATGCCACCGGCCAGTCACTTTACAATAAAGACATCCCACGCGGGGGACGGCTGAGGGTTGACCTCAACTACGCGAACACCCCGGTTACAAAAACAAAATAGAATACAACCATCATTATAAATCATCAACAAAACACATACATATAAAATGCCTATAGTGCGAAATAATACAATCATAGGAAGCCCTAGTGACCACCCGGCAGAAAGCGTCCAACACTCCCAAGCTGATCCAATAGACCTCATACACAAACAAGGAGTCTTGTCCAGGAAGAGTTTTCAAGAAAAAAGGTAGGTCATTGATCTAGCGAAGAAGAAGAAAGTATAGCAGAGTGATAGGACAGATCAGGAATGGGAAAGAGCAAATGATGAAGACAGCGACAGTGGGAATTTAAAGCACTAAATTTCCAGAAAGTGGGGATACTATTTATACTGAAACCCCCGGCATTCCAACGGGGGGATTGCCAAACAATAAGGTGTTGATGTTTCGAAAAGTAGGGTCTAATTCGTTAATTGTTTGCGTACGTACAGTGCCGAATATAGGAGAAAAATGGAGGAAATGTTTCTGCAGGCCAGGATGCCCACACTGACACACCGGGTCTTCTAACAAGTGACGGCGGAACATGTCATAATTGAGGTTACTTACGCCAAGTCGAAGTCGGGCATGTAAAACCTGCTGCTGTCGTGTCCCATGGTAATAGTACAATGGAACACGTGGATCATCTTTGGAAAGGTGTCTTTTTAATAAGCTAATGGATGGGCTTTCTTGAATGTCCTCGGGGAGATCATTCCACAATACTGTGGTTGAAGGAAGAAAAGAGTTTTTGTAAAGTTCAGTTTTGTATGGGGGTACTCTACGTTCTAGAGATTTGCTGTGACATGGATTAACTGCTGATACTAGTTGCGGGGCCAAGTTGGACAAGTACTCAGGACAGCACTCGTTTATCATCTTATGAAAAGTAAGTAGCTTATATCTTTTCCTTCTCTCTTTCAACATGTATTGTCCAGACTCTCTATAAAATAACTCATGGCTGGTCCCCTTCACCGCCCCAACAATAATTCTAATACCTTCTAAATGGAGTGGTAATATTAGGAAAAATCCCTGCTTCAGAAATAGGCATTTTTTTAGGACAACGCTCACACATAGAGGTAAAAATCGAAGTAATGACAATTTCCCTTGGTACGATCCACAGTGTGAAAAACGAAGAAAAGAATTGTTCAAAGCAAAACCATTACATTACATTACATTATTATTGCTTTAGGTCCAGCGGACTCCTCCGAGCCAAGTCAGGACCGGACAACCCCCGATCGGCATAAAAGATCTGCCGAAACAGCCCTAGTGGTAAGCAAAACCATTAAAACATTAACAAAAAGATTTTGGTCAAAGTATAACAAGGAACAACAAATAAAAGCAAGTAGAGAATATAAAAACAACTTCGATTATCCTTTAAGACATTTAAGACTAACTTTATAAAGAGAATCCGTAATTTAAAGAATTCTAATCCTAAGGTACTTTGGAAAATTATCCACGTGTGTGCTAGAAGAAACTTCGAAAATTCGAAAATTTCCTGCCAGGTTTTTCTACAAGTTTTAAAAGCTTAGTAAACCCTTCGATGGTAATAATGATGGTCCAGATCCCGCACCTTCTAATGAGTGGGATGATCAGCCTGAATATTGTGACCCTTATTTAAATGGGCGATTTACCGAAGATGTAAAATAAGTTCTTAAAGGTCTACATAATAATAAAGCATGTGGATTAGATAACTAATGAATTAGTAAAGGCTGCTTCTACTAGACTTCTTCCCCTATTCACAAAATTCTTTAACTTAAGTTTAGTGTAAGATAAGGTGCCAGATGAATGGACAATAGGTGTAATTAAACCGCTTTACAAGAACAAAGGTGATGACATCGATCGCAACAATTATTCTTGAGTTGTTTCAGTAAAGTGTTTATTAGTGTATTTAATAATAGGTTTACTACCCAATTCCATTCATGTTATGAATATGTCGCGAGCAAGATTGTAGGAATGAGTGTTTATGATCTATGTACAATTGTGTTTATTGTGAGATGTGGTTTTTTTTTCTAATGCAATGTTGAAGTGATATTTGGATTGTATCCTAGTTAATAATGTTTGCTCCTAGTTACTGTGGGGGTGTGCGTGAGTGAATGTGTGGGTGTGTGTGAAGGATGAGAAGGTATTTTGGAATTAACGTTGTAATAATATGCAGTGAGAAAGGCAATATCTAGTCTATGTATCTTAGAAAAATGACATGTTTAATGTTGGAATAAATGTGACAGTAAGTGTGCTGTGCGAAAGGCAATATTTAGTCTATGTATCTTAGAGAAATGACATGTTCAATGTTGGAATAAATGTGATAGTAAGTGTGTGCTGTGCGAGAACTTGAAAGTAATGACCAGTCTATGTACCGTATAAGGAGTAAGGAAATGAATATGATGTGTTATATAATTAAGTATGCATAATGTGCTAAAACGTTTCTTAGTTCTTTCCCATGTACTCTAAAATTTTATGTCGGATTGTATTGTAGACCATGTATTGAATTTCTCAGCTTGAGATCAATAAAGTTATATTGTATTGTATTGTACCTTTTTAATTTAAGACATACAATAGGGAGTGAACAAGCAGGGTTTAGATCAGGACTTAGAGTGACGGATAATATTTTTATGTTATTAGTTATTATTGATTTATTTATCTTAAAAGGAATGTTGTTATTAGTTATTCAAGACGTGCACAGTAAATTCTATCCTAACCTATCCCGTAACTCGAAGGTCGTTGGGGCACCACAGATGGTCGTTTAGCCAGCGTACTCCATCTCTCTCTGTTCTCAGCACAGTAAAGGCTGCTTTTTAGTTTAGCCTCTGTCCGTCGGTCAATGGACCCAAGGTCCTGCATTTTTGTGGTCATCACGTAATGGGCTTCTGAAATTAGGCAAAGTCAACTATTTTATTCCATAATGTTTTAACTTGTCTTACTGCTTGTTTGTTTTTACTGGCGGAGTCAGTCAGAGTGTCAGGTTTACATTTTGTCAGTATATTTTATTGTATTTATTCTGTATTGTATTTGATTGTAAAAAGCCATGTTTGGTTTTGTGTTAACGTTTCTTACATCTTTTAGAACTGTTTACTTTTGTTTAATTGTATTGTACATGTGTACATGAACAATTTTTTATCTTATTGTTTTAGCTGCTTATATCGATTTTGTGTGTGTTTGTGTGTGTGCATGTGTTAGATGTATGTAGTATCCTCTCTTGTGATCAGGTTTTGTGGACATAATTTTTATGAAGATGTTGCATGATAATAATGAATGTGCATATAGCGAATGTTTATCCTGTGCGAGTGTGATTGATTAACTTTAATTTTTGTAATATTTGTTCATCTGTGTTTTGTGTTGTATTTGATGCGTTCCATTATTATTGTGTTTTATTTTTATTCTATCCACCTTACCCTATGGGTTTTATGGAATAAAGCGCTTTGACTTGACCTGACTTGACTTGACAACCTGTTTTGGTTTGTTTGTTTTGTGTTTGTGCTGTTTGTTCTATCCATGTGTGGAAGTGAACAAGTGTTACAAAGTTTGAACACGAAATGAAGCAAACTTAGAGAGAGGGAGAGAGGGAGAGAGAGAGAGAGAGAGAAAGAGAGAGAAAGAGAGAGAATGCAAAAATATATTTTATAATGTTTTTTTAATGTAATACATAATTAGTTTTAATTTTAATTTAATTTTCTTGTACATTTTGTGGAATAATAATAATAATAATAATAATAATAATAATAATAATAATAATAATAATAATAATAATAATAATAATACAGGATGCTGTCACGCGTTTTTTTGTTTCAATCTGAGCACATCGCTATTACAGACGGCGGAATTGAAATCAATTTTTATTTTTGAAATTTTAGATTGACTACATCCTATTCCATTAGGGAAGGCAGAGAGAACTTTTAGATTGACTACATCCTATTCCATTATGGAAGGCAGTGAGAACTTTTAGATTGACTGCATCCTATGCCATTACGGAAGGCAGGGAGAAATGTTAGATTGACTGCATCCTATTCCATTAGGGAAGGCAGGGAGAACTTTTAGATTGACTGCATCCTATTCCATTAGGGAAGGCAGTGAGAACTTTTAGATTGACTGCATCCTATTCCATTAGGGAAGGCAGGGAGAACTTTTAGATTGACTGCATCCTATTCCATTAGGGAAGGCAGGGAGAAATGTTAGATTGACTACATCCTATTCCATTAGGGAAGGCAGTGAGAACTTTTAGATTGACTACATCCTATTCCATTACGGAAGGCAGTGAGAACTTTTAGATTGACTACATCCTATTCCATTACGGAAGGCAGGGAGAAATGTTATATTGACTACATCCTATTCCATTAGGGAAGGCAGTGAGAAATGTTAGATTGACTACATCCTATTCCATTAGGGAAGGCAGGGAGAAATGTTAGATTGACTGCATCCTATTCCATTACGGAAGGCAGTGAGAACTTTTAGATTGACTACATCCTATTCCATTACGGAAGGCAGCGAGAACTTTTAGATTGACTACATCCTATTCCATTACGGAAGGCAGTGAGAACTTTTAGATTGACTACATCCTATTCCATTAGGGAAGGCAGGGAGAAATGTTAGATTGACTACATCCTATTCCATTACGGAAGGCAGGGAGAAACCTCTCGGTGTCCTGAAAAGTCTTGTAACTAAGTCAGTGACCTCGCCCCACAGGGAGAATAGTTCTCTCGTCCTCCCCCATCCAACTAGCAAAATATCTCTCACTCACTCTCTCCCCTCCCTTCCCTTCCCCTTCCCTTTTATTTCATATCCTAAAATCAGGTCGGACAATAGACGTAAAATGAAATAAACAAGCGGCGGGGCATACTGGTTGTAAAAGTCAAATTCTCACGCACGTGAACCCGTTACAGGAACAATGACCAATCCACTCTTTAAACCAGGAGATCTTTACTGCATAACAAAAAGCGTTCTCACCTTCAATGTCCTATGGTTTTGCGTTCTTTTCGTGGCAAGCAACATAGTCAGCTAGGGAAAATTAATTGTGGGACCGTCGAAACGATCTCCCTTACTGTTGGATTTTTTTGCAGTTGGTTTTTGCATTAAAATCAGACTGCTATATAAGAAGATAATCATTGTCAGGGGATATAAAACGTTGTAGGTAATCATTGCCATTGATAAATTAAATATAGAATAATAATTAACCGTGCGCGCACTATACTGCGAATTTGTGATAGTGTAATGGCCTTCAGTTGGCTATTTATTTTTTTTACAATAAATCTTATATGTAATTTTATTTTATTTCTTTTTATTTTTTTTTATTTATATTATGTTGTATTTTTATTTGTTAAGCAAGTGTGTTACCGCGTTTTGGTTTTTAAAATGTATTTATTTGGAATTGTAATATTACAGTTATTATTTTCTATCCACTACCTACTCCCTGTGTTTTTCCATATATTTTGGGGGGGTCTCCCTTGAATTCAGTTCTTCATCTTCGGGCAGAGTGTATGGGTGTGTTTATGTGTGTATGGATCTGTATGTGTGCATGTGGGTGAACAAAACAGGACACAATTCAACATTAACAGAATTTGTAACTGGAATAAAACAGAGCACCGGCAGCATTCAAACTGTACAATAATGACAAACATACATATGCACTCAAACCGTACAATAATGACAAACACACATATGCACTCAAACTGTACAATAATGACAAACACACATGTGCATTGTGTGGTGTCGCATTGTTTTGTTTGTTTTTATTTACATTAGCATCCCTCTAGTTTGTATCCTATCCTATCCTATCCCGTAACTCGGAGGTCATAAGGGTACCTCAGATGATCCTTTAACCAGCGTACTCCATCTTTCCCTTTCCTCAGCAATCCGGATTGTTTCGCTCAGTGTCAAACCAGTCCATTCTCGAATGTTGTCCTCCCAACTCATTTTCGGCCTCCCTCTTCTTCTACATCCTTGCACTGTGCCTTGCAGAATGGTCTTTGCAAGGCCTGATGATCTGGTGACGTGGCCATACCATCGGAGTTTCCGTTTCTTCACCACTGTGAGCAGGTCATCGTGTTGTCCAATGGCGTGTGTGATGGTCTGTCGGACTTCGTCGTTGGTGATGTGCTGGGTATAGGAAATGCCCAGAAGTTTTCTGTAGCACCTCATCTTCATGCTTTGTATTCTTCGTTGGCGATCTGCTGTGAGGGTCCATGTTTCGCAAGCATATAGGAAGATGGAGATGACAAGGGAGCGCAGCAGTCTTACCTTGGAATGTAGACTGATGGTCATGTCTTTCCAAATTGGCTTCAACCTCTCCAGGGCAGCAGTTTGTGCGATCCTGGAGAGGACTTTCTGTCGGGACCCATTATCGGATACAATGGCTCCTAAATATTTGAAGCTATGCACTGTGTTGAGGGATTGGCCTTGGAATTTGATGTCCGTGTTGATGCCATTGGTGTTGTTGGTCATCATTTTGGTCTTCTCTGAACTTATTTCCATTCCATAGGCTCTGGAGGTGGTGTCAAGCCTCTGTACCAGCTGTTCAAGTTCTTGTTCCTCTCCAGCCAATCCACCAATGTCATCCGCAAAACGAAGATTGAAGATTGCTCTTCCCCCTATGCTGACTGTGCCTTCGTGATCTGCAAGGGCATCTCGAACAATAACCCTCTAGTTTATCTACACCTTAATTTGCTTCTCATTATTTAGGATTTGTAATGGCGTGCGGTTGTCTGGAGGTACATTTCAATGACTTGCCATCTTGTTTATTGTCAGCTTGACCTTAGACTAAACTCTTTATAAGAACAATAACCATAAAAATTTTGAAGAACACTGTTTTATCAGGCCTAGTTTTCTTTTTTCGGGGCTAACTAAAGGGGACAAATGGGCGCCTCGGGCGGCTTTACGTTAGATTCCTTGTCGATCAGCGCCTTGAGCAGCTTTTGAGTTGGAAAAGCGCTGTCTAAGACCGATAGCGTCAGTAATACATACACTCGAGTTGTTTCCCTTTTGACATTTCCGTTTTTCTATGGGCGCACCCACCTTGGTTCACAACGACCGACTTTTCTATCTGTATAAAATAATCGTGATGATAGTTATTAAGGCATAGGCCTAGAGCAGTTTATACCGGCATATATAATCTGACTTAGAGGTGTATTATGTTCTGGCCTGTTAGTACACCGTGTTAGCAAGAGAAGTTCGCGTCACCGTAATTTATCAAGCAATGAATTACTTGTGCTTTGCCGTTTTGGCCTGATTATTATAGCAATGGCTAGACGGCAAATAGAAGAAACTAACAGAAGAAGAAGAAAACTGCATTCATTTTCGTTTGTGTTCAAATACCATCTTCATACTTTAATCACACAATATTTCACAAAATATTACGCTGATTCGCACGCGGCATGCGAATCGCCTTACTCTACACACACAATAGTTCAGACATAAACACACACATAAACACCCACACACACACGCCCACACACACACACACACACACACAACCGTGTAAAAAAGCCGTTGTTGTAACTTTCATGAAAGGCCACATAGGCTTACGTTGTTTCGACATTTTTAAAAATGTGTCCTTTTATAAGCTAACCCTAACTCTAACCTCAACTCTAACCCTAACTCTAACCCTAACCCAAACCCTTAACCTAGCCCTAAGCCTAACACAGCCCTAACCATGACGGAACACTGTTTTGACGTCAAAACGAAGGGGCCGTCAAAAGAAGTATAAAGAGTGTAATTATGACGGCGTTTCTACACCGCCACACACGCACACACACACACACACACCCACACACACAAACACACACACCACCACTACCAACAACAACAACAATAACATAAATAATATTACCAAAGCGTAAAATGGCACCTTGAGGTACAATTTAGGTCAAACTGGGATCCACAGCAGTAGTGCCTATATCTTACTATTCAAGATGTTTGGTGTGCATAAAACAATAATACTTTCATCACGGCACAAGAGCGTGGTGTGCTTGTGTGTTCCAGTCAGTCAAGCGTGACAAGTGTCTTCATTATTAATTTCCTTTAAAGCGTCTTATATCATTTTATTTCGTTTTTTTAAAAAGAATAAACACAAATTGCTGTCGTCTGCTTCTTCCGCCCAGTGCTTTATGAGTTCCGTACCTTGTTTATGGCTTCGGACTGCGTGTACCGTACAGTGCTCTCTCTCTCTCTCTCTCTCTCTCTCTCTCTCTCTCTCTCTCTCTCTCTCTCTCTCTCTCTCTCTCTCTCTCTCCATCTCTCTCTCCCTCTTTCTCTCCCTCTCTCTCTCCCTCTCTCTCTTTCTCTCGCTCTCCCCTCTGTATGTGTGTGTGTTCTTCCCATGCAATACCTACTGTGTCTAAACGACTTAAGTACTTAATCTGTCTAAATGACTTAAGTACTTAATGTGTCTAAATGGCTTCAGCACTTACAGTAATGTGTCTAAATGACTTAAGTACTTAATGCGTCTAAATGACTTCAGCAGCGGGTCTTAAAACACAGGCGTGTTTGCTATTGCTATTTGAACGATACTTAGAATAGCCTCTTAATTAACTGGCTAGTAAGTCATTTAAAACATAAAATCAACTTATTTGTCCCCAAATATTTTTCGCTTGGGCTTAGTTTTCATTCTCATTTTAGTGGCATACAATCTATTATAGTTTCCATTTTTAAAATTATTAATTAAAATAGATGCTGAGCTCAATTAGAACGAACATCCCTGTCTTTTCGTCAACTTTTGTCAACTGGACTAATTTTATTTATTTTATTTTATTTTAACAACTTTATTATCACAGAAATTCGGGCACTTTCATTTTCAGCCCCAAGTGAAGCGCTTTACCCAAGGTGCATGCTGGGTGTGTTCTTGTCACCGGCACTCACCCGCCTAGGACATGAGGGTCAGGATCTTTAATCTTTATGATGGAATGCATGCGACACAGACTAGACCGACTAGACCTCGGTTTATACTCTCATCCGAAGGAGTAAGTAACGGGAGTAAAGTGTCTTTCCCAAGGAACAAAAACAAAATGCCCCAGCCTGGGCTCGAACTCGGGACCTTCAGATCCGCAGGCCAACGCTCTAACCACTCGGCCACCGCGCCTCCCTTACCGAGGAAAGCTAGACAACTGTATGTTTCGTAGCGTAAATATCCCAATTATTTACATAAAATCGCATCTTTTATTTTGGTGAATTTACAACAACGAAACTCGCCTCTGACAAATGCGCTGTGTTGTAGTTTAGTTTGCAATTTGTCAGTGTAGTAGTACAAAAATAGTTTTTCATTCATTTAGGCGGCTGCTTACCGTTGCTGCTGCTACTACTGCTGCTGCTAACTGCTGTTGCTGTTGCTAAAACTACTACTTTGCCTGCAAACCTTTTAAGTGCCAGCATCTGAGCCCACTGAAGGAGATTTCTCCGAAACTTCTTCAAACCGTTTTGCCACTTCACAACCTGTTTTTACGTTACCAGTTTTATTGCTGCGGCTACTGCTGCTAACTGCTACTACTGCTGCTGCTGACCTATACCATAAGTCCGGTTATTGTAAACTTTTGCACTATAAATGTTTTGTTTTTTTAAAAATAAAACCGACTGTCTTCTACTTCCTATGTGTGTGTACTCCGGTGTTTTATCATTGTTCTGACAGTAACGACTTTAGCGTATGTCAGTCTGTGACTCACTAATTAATGAGCAGAATTAATTTTAAGCTACATGAATGTTGGTCAGTCAGTTTTAAGAGAATAATTTAAGGGACTACCTGATGTTCCCCAGGTCTATGTTCTCCTTCCTCCCCCTTCCCTCCCCCCGCTACACAGGTCTATGTTCTAATGGGTCTATGGCCCCCCCTTCAATTGTAGCTTCATCAAGGGCTTATGTGTCGTCATACTTGTTTTTCTTTCGTTTGCAGGTCTGTGTTCCCAAGAACTACATTTTCCAAGTCTTTGTTCCCCCAGCTGTGCCACCAATATATGTGCGAGGGAACATAGACCTTCTGGGAATAAAAACTCGGAGTAACATAGGCCTACCTGGAAGAACGGAATCAGGAGAGGGGAGTGAAGGGGGGGGAGGGAGGGATGGGTAAGCGACGGAGGGGTCTTAGGTCTCACACTTGTTGTATAAAATTAGCACCTGTACTCGGCCCCCTCTTTACTGCGAAAACAAAGGATTATCTTCAGGCCACGAATATACTATTACCATTATATATTAAAAGAAGCCAAATTTTTTTTGTATTTCTTATTTATTTGGACACTTTATTTCTCACAACATAATTTATTAAAATAAAAGCGTGCAACGTAAGAAGAAATGAAAAAAAATACTTTTTTAAAAACAGTTGAACTTGTGGGGGCTGGGTGGTTAGATTAAAGTCCCTGGACACAGAAGCATATAAGGGACTGAACTTGTCTCTCAAAGAAGAATTATTTATCCATTTTAAGACACTGACACACATAGCCCCCCAAAAATAGGCATTTTCAAACGTGTAAATTTTCTTGCCGGTGTTACGACTTTATCCTAGTGAAGTAAAACGAAAACACGGAAACTTGGTCACTATCCGAACTATCTGTCAACAAACAAGGAATAACACCAATTTCAAAATCGGCAAAGTCAATTCATAGATAGAGCGCAAAACGTTTTTAGACAATGAAGAAGCAAAAGGACCTTGACCTTTGAGAATGTACAAATATGAATGATCTGACGTGCGTAGCAGTGGTTAAAATTAGTTAGTTAGTTATTCATTGCTTACAGGGTCCAGCGGACTGCAAAGAGCCGAATCAAGACCACAAAATCAAGACCACAACTTCGCTGAAAGAGGACTCACCCCCGATCCGCATACAATATCTGCCAAAACAACTCTAGAGGTAACACTGAAGGCACTTCACCAGCCGGTCACTTTACAATACAGACATCCCACGCATGGGACGTTGAGATTATACTCTAACTTATCGAATCCCCGGTTACAAAAAAAAAAGAATACAAACACCATTATAAAATATCAACAAAACGCATACATATAATTGATTGATTGATTTATTGTTGCTTTAGGTCCAGCGGACTCCTCCGAGCCAAATCAGGACCGGACAACCCCCGATCCGCATAAAAGATCTGCTGAAACAACCCTAGTGGGAAAATTGAACGCCCTCCACCGGCCAGTCACTTTACAATAAAGACATCCCACGCGGGGGACGGCTGATGGTTTACCTCAACTACGCGAACCCCCGGTTACAAAAACAAAATAGAATACAACCATCATTACAAATCATCAACGAAACATATACATATAAAATGCCTATATTGCTAAATACTAACATCATAGGAAGCCCTAGTGACCACCCAGCAGAAAGCGTCCAACACTCCCAAGCTGATCCAACAGACCCCATACACAAACAAGGAGTCTTGTCCAGGAAGAGTTTTCAAGAAAAAAGGTAGGTCATTGATCTAGCGAAGAAGAAGATAGTATAGCAGAGTGATAGGACAGAGCAGGAATGGGAAAGAGTATATGAGGAAGATAGCAACAGTGGGAATTTAAAGCACTAAATTTCCATAAAGTGGGGATACTATTTATACTGAAACCCCCGGCACTCCAACGGGGGTACTGTTGCCGCAGTGAATCTGTCATGCCTACAAAGGCAAGACAGGTTTTCAACTGGGGCTTTCACTGTTCCCTTTATAGGTTAGAACAATCTACAGTGGCAAGATTGCTCATGACCCCAAGGGGTGCATACATATAAACTGCCTACATTGCCAAATAATAACATCACAGGAAGCCCCAGTGACCTTTCGGCAGAAAGCGTCCAATATTCCCAAGCTGATCCAACAGACCTCACACACTAAGGAGGAGTTTTGTCCCGGAAGAGTTTTCAAGAAAAAAAAGGTAGGTGACTGATCTAGCGAAGAAGAAGATAGTATAGTAGATTGATAGAACAGAGTAGGAATGAGAAAGAACAAATGAGAAAGACAGCGACAGTGGGAATTTAAAGCACTAAATTTCCAGAAAGTGGGGATACTATTTATACTGAAACCCCCGGCACCCACACGGGGGGTAGCAGTAGTTAAAGTAGACGCAAAGTTGAAATGATGAATTTCGTTTCAGTTATTTCTTAAGAAAGTGTGTTTTGAAAAGAAAAAAAAATATATATTCAGGGCGACAGACCGGCCAACGGACCAACTGGGCAACCACCGGATCGCTCCTGAAGGATGACCAATGATTTGAAGTATATCTGTATACACAAAACTCAACAAAATCGCTTCAGCCGTTTTCGTCCGTCTTTTTCTTGAAAAAAAAATTAAAATAGTAAGCAAATTTTGTTTAGCAACAAAATGACAGTAGTGACCCGGACCTTTGCGATGGAGCAAATATGATGATACGGGAGACAGGTTACTAACTTAGGTAATGTTTCTATGAGGGTTGGTCAAAATCCGTTCAGTGGTTCATGAGATATGACTCCCAACGGACCGACGGACGGTCCAAAATTTTGCTCGTTTTTATTATTTTTATTTTTTTTTATTATTGAGGATTTTTTTATAGCGCACTTATCTCGCCGTACTTGGCCAGACTCTAGGCGCTGGCCGATACAGGATCTAACTCAAACCGCCCGAGACGCCCACCCGCAGCCTTTGGGCGCATGGTCTGACGCCCGGACAACTGAGCACTATCCTGGCCAGCCAGGGATGGGGGAGAAGGACCAAGTGCATGCTGGGTGTGTTCTTGTTACCGGCACTCACCCGTCTAGGACATGAGCGTCATGATCTGTAAAGTCCGTTATGATGGAATATATGCGACACACAGACTAGACCTCGGTTTATACTCTCATCCGAAGGAGAAAGAAACGGGAGTAAAGTGTCTTTCCCAGGGACACAACACAATGGTCCGTTCTGATTCCCCTGGACTATTTCAAAGTATGTTCAGATAAGTCTATACACCGCAAACAATATATCTGATAAGCCTACAAAGAGAGTGAAAGAAGTCCAAACCTTTAATTAGAGTATTTTTTTAATTTTATCACTCTTATATAGCGCTTTTCCATCTCAAAAGCTGCTCAAAGCGCTATAGCATTATCTCCTCTGGTCCCGCCTTACAGCTAGAGAGTGAGAGAGAGAGAGAGAGAGAGAGAGAGAGAGAGAGAGAGAGAGAGAGAGAGAGAGAGAGAGAGAGAGAAGGGGAGGGATATCAATCCTTGTGTGAAACCGCTTATCTCCCTTGCGCGGGTCACAGCTCTAGGGGCGTAATGGTTACGATATTGTTTCGGCTTCAACAAAGTTGTTGTACAAAGTCAGAAGATTGATCATGTATATAAAGGTAACCTACTGACTGCAGGAGAAAGAGAGAGAGAGACAGAGACAAAGACAGAGAGACAGACAGACAAACAGACAGACAGACAGACAGACAGAGGGAGAGAGCGTAAAGGACTTCACTTTCCTCAAACCAGCTTCACGAGGACAGTGAGGACAGCGCTCAATTCTTCTCCATCGTTGCTATAACGAAACCAGTTCTGCATACAGCCATATTCCATCGTTTGTTTCTGGCTTTCTGTTTTCTGTGCAGTTCAGTGTCTCCATCCATACGATTGACCCTGCAGCTAACACTATACTTATCATTTATTCATTTGGTCTCCATTCGACAGAAAAAATACAATACAATACAATACAGTACAATACAACTTTATTTTCGGATAAGACATTCACACACACACACACACACACACACACACACACCCACACACACCCACACACACACACACACACACACACACACACCCACACACACACAAAGTTGTCGAAAGGGAGATTGTATTCGAAACCTGATGTTTCACAGTCACTATTAAGCAAAACAACACTGCACTATGGATTTCCCTTGGTAAAATTTTTATTAGCGATATTTTTTTTTACCACTTTCAGCAAAATGATTTTTATATATAGAAGCATATTTTCTAAATAATCATTTGTTTCCAAACAATGTAAGATTTCTCTAAATAATAATTATCTTTTCTCCGCAAATAACTTAGTTACCTAAACAATGCAATGGTTTACGTTTAAAAAAATCATAATATAGGTAAATAGGGCATTGTTGATAAATAAATAAAAATAATAGTTACCTAATTAATGCAGTATGTAACAGATTGTGGTAAATAATGTATTATTTTAAAATGTTTCTAAATAATGATTCGTTTACCTGTGAAATGCATTATTTAGCAGAATGTGCTAAATAAAGAATGTGCTAAATAAAGTATTATTTAGAAGATGTTGCTAAATAATGCATTTACGTTTACAATTCATTGTTTAAGGCTTGCAATTTTCATTTTATGGGGTATTCCAAGATTTGCTTGAAAACTTGGTTTTTATAATTGTACTGCTTTCTATAATTAAATGCAAGGTCTTTCCAAAGATTGTTAATATGCAAACATTTGTGATAATTATGTATTTTTCAACATAAATCACTCCATAAATTTGAAGATAAAACGTCTGTAACCACCCGAACACAAACGAAAGATCAAGGTCAGTTTTAAGCAGTAGTGTTCGGTTTTTGAGCATCCCCATCAGAAGAAAAAAAGCGTTCTTTTTGTATTTATTCACCCAAAAACTGTGTTCAGACTGTGTTTCAGTTTGTTCTTAAGTTGAATTATGTTTTATTTTAAAACGGAAAGTTTAAGATTATTTGAAACTACCAGAAATTTGTCTGTCGGACTGACAAGAAAAATGGCGGAAGTACACTGGAGACAACACCATTGCAGAAATAATTATGGATCCCTCTTTTCATGAGCCGTTACCTTTGCAGTTTCATATATTAATACTGTTGCGACCGAATATCGAATAAAAAAAGTAGAGTTAGAGAAACTCAGAAGCCTCATTTTACATCACAAAACATCGTAAAATCATAATTTAGCATTTTTTTTTATTACTAACACATAACCTCACAGTAATACGACATGTACATGCGAATCCCCTAAATAATGAAAATTGCAGTCCCTAAACAATGAATTGTTTACGTAAATAATGCACTATTTTACATCTTTTAAATAAACATTATTTAGCCAATTCTGCTAAATAATGTATTTTATAGATAAACAAATCATTATTTAGAATCATTTCTAGATAATACATTATTTAACACTATCTGCTAAATAATGCATGATCCATGGAAATAATTCTTTATTTAGCAACAATGTCTTATTTACCTACATGATGATTTATTGACCTAAACAAGATAATGTTTAGATAAATATTAAGTTATTTATGGAGAAAATATATTATTTAGAGACCTCTTTCATTGTTTGTAAACAAATCATTATTTAGAAAATATGCTTCTAAATAAACATTAATTAGCTGAAAGTGATGAAAATACTCTATACTCTATACTACACTACACAACACTACACAACTTACACTACCCTACGCTACTACCTTGGTGTCGGAGAACTGGAAAGCTGAACTACCAAGAATCAATAGTATCAATTTCAGCAGAACGGAGCTCTCGGCCTTGTCAAAATCACTGTAACTGCTGCTGGTTGTGGCCGTATAGCACAGTTACGAAAGTGCACGGCTGTGGTATGATTGGAGGGAAGATGGAGGGGTGAGGGGTGGGGGTGGGATTGGAACATCGGTGAAAACAGAGTGTGGGGCATAGGGTAGGGTGGGGTGGGGAATGACTGCCTTTATTGGACGGCGGGTTAAGCAATGCCGGTTGCGGTCTGCGTTTGGATGGGTGACAGCCCAGCGTACCAATAACAACCATGACGCTCAGACAAGGCGCAGAGCTGCTATTTTTGCGTTTGAGCGTATAAACCGAGGTCGACTCAGTGCAAGTATTGTATCGCACTAATGATCATGAAGCTCATGTCCTTGACGGTACAACATAGCGACAGACACAAACACGCGCCCTGTAAGGACTACGTCATACCCCTCCCAACCACTTGTCCTGGGTGGTGCAGCTTTGCTCTGCACTGACTTGACTGGCAAGGACACATATTATCTAAATTTCCTTTTTATTCATCATCATCATCATCATCATCATCATCATCATCATCATCATCATCATCATCATCATCATCATCATCATCAACAACAACAGCATCATCATCATCGTCATCATCATCATTGTCATCATCATTGCAACACCACCTTATTCTACCTTAGGATTCATGATGACACACCCTTTCGCAGCTTCTTGCCGTGGCCAGTGTAAGATTTGGCAGTTTGACCTTTTTAGCTAGAGACGGCGCTTTTCGGAAGTTATACAATTACTTCCTATGTCACCCAAGGCCACCACAGGGTTGAGAGGACCAAAGAAGCCCAAAGACGGGTTTGAACAAACTTAATAATAGGACACTTTTTATTTATTTATTTATTAGTTTTTTAGAGAGGTGTTCTTTTTTTGTCGCTGCGCTGAACGAGCTCTCTGCTGCGTTGACTTAAAAGACATAAGACCAGGTGTCAGGCGACGAGCCGTCAGGGGCTCCTCGCTTTACTTTGAGTATGGATCACAATACAGTTTGCTCCATACAAACGTAGCACTGTTTACAAAAGTTAATAAACTCGTGGGTTTTTTCCTTAATTAAAGTGCGTCATTATAGCATGACGGCACCGATAGTTCTTTAAATGGCCTCGTTTATCTTCAGACACAGACTTCAACTCACATAAAACTCCAGTCCCTTTTCTTTTGGCGAAACTACCTACTCCATGTGTTTTGACATACATTTTTTTTTGGGGGGTCTCCCTTGAATTCAGTTCTTCATCTTCGGGCAGAGCTTGAGTTGGGTCCCTTATCTTTGGGCAAATGCTTGACACCAGTCTCTTGATTTCGGACAAGCAGGCGATGAAAAATCGTGTGATACTCCATTTTCTAATGATCAAGGGGAGATGAAAACAGTTTATTATTATTATTATTATTATTATTATTATTATTATTATTATTATTATTATTATTATTATTATTATTATTATTATTATTATTATTATTTTTATTATTATTTTTTTTTAAATTAATATGATGATGATGATGATTATTATTATTATTATTAGTAGTAGTAGTAGTAGTAGTAGTAGTAGTAGTAGTAGTAATATTTTATTATTATTATTATTATTATTATTATTATTATTATTATTATTATTATTATTATTATTATTATTATTATTATTATTATTATTATTATTATTATTATTATTAATCCTTCCTAGCAAGAATTGATTATCTATCTATCTATCTATCTATCTATCTATCTATCTATCTATCTATCTATCTATCTATCTATCTATCTATCTATCTATCTATCTATCTATCTATCTATCTATCTATCTATCTATCATTGTTCTTGAACAACTCTTCGGATGAGAGTATAAATCAAGGTCCAGAGTGTGCACGCCTGCTTTCTATCGCATGGACTTTAAATATCCATATAATAAATGTCTTGGACGGGCGAAGGCCATGGTTGTTCAGAAAACACAGCAAGCAGAGCACTAGGTCCCATGCCCTCCTTGGTCGTGTAAGGCTGCTCAGTTGTCCGTAGCGGTGAGATGATTCGCATAAAAGCAGCAAGATGGCATTATGCTGGGCGGGTTGAGTTAGATCCTGTTTCGGACGCCGTCTTGAGCTGCTCTGTGAGCTGGAAATCCCCACCGTTAAATAAACTAACATTCCGTAAGAATATTAGCGGGGGATGTAACCAGCCTAATCATCATTGCTTTTTTTTTAGTCCGTCTTACATAAGAGCTTGACGGCGATGGTCCTTGGGAATTAGTAATAATAGTAACCGCCTGTCCACTGTGATGCATGTCTTCGTAAGGATGTGTCAGTACATGTACAGTACATTCATAGATTTTTATTAGTACGTCTCACTATCAAATAAATCAACCAAGGATCAGTCGCGTAAGTCTCACAACGCCGAAAATTCCCCATCCATCAAACATAAAGATCGAGATGATGACGACATCACGGGAAAAGACAGCATGTCTACGTCTTCATATTAATATTCACCCGCTCTTGACATTGACCACACCTTGTTAATACAGCTATATTAACATTGTTTTTTCATTATTTAAATAATACATTCCTTTTTCTTGTTGTTGTTTGACCTATCAAGTGCATTTTTCAGCAGATCAGATTTTTCTTCCTGGCCTCGTCGTTCTTGTCTCGACTGTGTCCTGCTCGCACTACTCACAAAAAGTGTTGTTTTTTTGCTTGTTTGTCTGTTGATAAATAATGAATTAAGAATGCTATAGTTTATTTTGGGGGTAAATGAAAATGAATTGAGAAGGTGACTATTTATTTAGCTATGGGTATTACTGTACTTATTGGAGAAACTAAGGGATTTTAGAATATTGAGTTACTCACTGTAAGTGTGAATTTTGTATACCTTTCTTTGTGTGGTTGTTTTCATAACATGAAAGTGGTTTTATATTGCCATTCATGCTTGTTTCATGTATTTCCCCAATCCCCCCGTTTCCACCCTCTTGGCTTAAAAGCCCACTGGGCGTATAGCCTTTCGTTGTATAGATGGTTAAAATCATGTGTCTTGAAATAAAAACTCTTGAAAAACTCTTGAAAAAACTCTTGGATTATCTTTCCGAGTCTATGTTATATAGTTCCTACCAAAATGGTCCCTTGTTCTTTTTTTGTGACATAAAGATGTATTGACTTTATTTGCCTGAACCTATTCATTTCTTTTTGTTATTATATATTATTTATTTATTTATTTATTTATGTAATTGTTCTTGTGTAGCGCATTTCTAGCTCAAGAGCTGCTCAAGGCGTATGGCGATATCAGATCTAACTCCACTCACTTGCAGCCTTTAGGTGCATGATTGTGAATGCCTCAATGTTCGACCTTAGGCTCAGTCCTACCAACAGGCTATTTGTTCAGAAGGTACGTATTCTACACAGCAAAGACAAGAAAATAAAATAATGATAAGAGAAGAAAAGAAAAAAAAAAGAAGAAAAAAAAAAGGAATTAAACAGAAGAAAAAAAACCGTTGCTCCTCCCAAATCTTTATTATAGATTGGATCTATGGGGTGACTTTAAACTCCAGTTGTTCTCCTGCTGAGGAGAAGGAGGAATACGAAGAGAAGGAGACAAAGAAGGAATATGGAGAGAAGAAGAAGAAGAAGAACAAAGAAGAAGAAGAAGAAGAAGAAGAAGAAGAAGAAGAAGAAGAAGAACGAAGAAGAAGAAGAAGAAGAACAAAGAAGAAGAAGAAGAAGAAAGATGGGGCCGGCTAGCTCAGTTGGTAAGAGCGTCTTGCTAGTAACCGAAAGGTCGCTGGTTCGAATCCCGGATTTGTCAACGTGTGATCATATTATTTTCCACTTTACCAACAACTGGCCCGCTGGTGTCAGTATAAATCGGTCCAGTAGTCACCTATATGCGAAAGTGTCGTGTGACTATAATCTACAAACAACAACAGAGGAAAGAAGAAGAAGAAGAAGAAGAAGAAAGAAAGAAAGAAAGAAAGAAAGAAAGAAAGAAAGAAAGAAAGAAAGAAGAAGAAGAACGAAGAAGAAGAAGAAGAAGAAGAAGAAGAAGAAGAAGAAGAAGAAGAAGAAGAAGAAGAAGAAGAAGAAGAAGAAAGAAAGAAAGAAAGAAAGAAAGAAAGAAAGAAAGAAAGAAAGGAAGGAAGAAGAAGAAGAAGAAGAAGAAGAAGAAGAAGAAGAAGAAGAAGAAGAAGAAGAAAAGAAAGAAAGAAGAACAAAGAAGAAGAAGAAGAAGAAGAAGAAGAAGAACAAAGAAGAAGAAGAAGAAGAAGAACAAAGAAGAAGAAGAAGAAAAAGAAAAAGAAGAAGAAGAAGAAGAAGAAGAAGAAGAAGAAGAAGAAGAAGAAGAAGAAGAAGAAGAAGAAAGAAAGAAAGAAAGAAAGAAAGAAAGAAAGAAAGAAAGAAAGAAAGAAAGGAAGAAGAAGAAGAAGAAGAAGAAGAAGAAGAAGAAGAAGAAAGAAAGAAAGAAAGAAAGAAAGAAAGAAAGAATGGAAGAAGAAGAAGAAGAAGAAGAAGAAGAAGAAGAAGAAGAAGAAGAAGAAGAAGAAGAAGAAGAAGAAGAAGAAGAAGAAGACACATTTCGTCTGCCCTTAGCCTACTTCAGCTGAATATAATTTGTGTGCCCTTGCCTCACTTCCAGCGACCTAAGTAAGGTTTCCACAAATAATATCAAGAACCAGCACAGCACCTATTTTTAAAATTTTATTTAAAGAACTTGTCATCTTTACATGTCTTCAGTAGGACATTAAATATTTAGGCTTAAAAGCTAATAGCCCCAAAGGGAAATAAATTCGTTCTTTAAAGCACAGGTACAAGTAGTCTCCCCTAATGAAACCGCTTTGTCCCTCTTTGTTCAGACTAACACGAAAAGTAACTTCCCACTAAAAACTGCTAATAAGGTTTGTAAGGTGGACTGCTTTTGCATGAAACGAAATATATGGTGATCCTTAAAGCCGTAGAATTTATTCAATGATCTCCGATTTCATCTCACAGAGACGCGAAGCCGTCCACAATGGTCCTTAGCCTGACACTGGCTGAGCGAGCGAAAGACCTAAGACGTAAGAAGATAATTATATCAAAGCAAAGTGATGGGCCAGTATGTGCTGCTCTCGTCGCTGTCAGATGAAATTAGAGACCAGTAATTACATTCTATCCATGTAAGGGATCGCAAAACATTTTATTTCAAACAAAAGCAAAAAGACCCGTAAAAAGATCAAAGGAGATTAAACACAGCAGATTGAACTATTCTTTTTTACACGTGTTTCACAAAAACGCGTCGTCTGTAGTAGGCAACAAGTATACTCAATAAATGTAGAAATGAGAGTTGCATCTTTAAAAGGGCTTTTTTTGGGGGGGGGGGGGTGGGGGGGTGGGGGTGGGGGGGGGGGGGGTGTCTGGCGGTCACCGGACGTGTCTCTAGAAAAGGCGAATTTCCGGGGTTTTAAATGTTGCCACAGTGACTGTCCTGTGTCAGTATTTAAAGCATAAATGGCAGTCACTGGAGCGTGTGTTCACCTTCATACCTCCTTGTAGCGTTACACGTTGTCCAGAAGGAGGAGGAAGTGTTCGTGCAAAAAAACCTAAATGTTAGATTCTCTGATGCCATTTGTTTGATGTACCATCTTAAGTAGTCTAACTCCTCCAATGATCCTTCGAAGGAGAGTAAACGCCGAGGTCTAGTCTGTGCACGCGCGCGTCCAGTCGTGTGGACTTTAAAGATCCTGACGCTCATGTCCTAGTGCCGGCTACCCAAATACACCCAGCAAGCACAAGGTCTTTCTCCCCCATACCTCGGTCGGCCTGGAATGGGCTCAGTGTTGTAGGCGCCACAGGATGCGTCCAAAAGGTTGCAAGTGGGAGCCTCGTGTCCCTTCACAATATACAGATCATTAATTACTTAAATGTAAAATTAACTTCTCTTCAGTAATTAGCACAACTCGTTCAGGGCAGTTACGACGGCATTCGTCTGCTCTGCAGGGCGGGGTAAAGGGAAATAACAATTGCGGTTTTTATAAGAACGTAGCGCATGATTGATGTCCCTTGTAGGTTGAAACAAAAACATACACACGCGCACACACACATACACCCACGCCCGCACTCACACACACACCCATACACGCGCGCGCACACACCCACACACACACACGCACACACACACACACACACACACACACACACACAAAATGAAGCTTTTAAAAAAAAAGCTACGTCATGGCTTTATTGGTATGCAGTGGACGGGACGATGAAATTGTCAAGCTTGACAGATCTGTCGTGCTCCTCCCTTACCCCGTCTAAATCCGCTCTCATAAATTAATTACTCCAGCGTGCTAGTTGCGCTCACTCAATTTGAATTAGCCTTTAATTGGTTTGGACAGGATTCGGACATTGAAAATTATACTGCAAACACCCTCTCCCCACCTCCCCACCCCCCATCCCATTGCCAAATAAGTTATTGATCTTTAAAGGGACCCATTTGGACCACGACAGATTCTTTTAAAATTCACAGTGAGTGTTGCCCGATTGGAAAAAATAACCTTACAACAAAACAACAAAACTCTTTGGAAAGTATAGTTATTTTAATAAATTCCGTAGTTTGTGTGTCTATTAATAGCAACAGCTATTGGCTAGCCAGTCAACATTTTTGTGCTTAAAATAGTATCTACCAACGCCGGTAAGAGAGAGAGAGAGAACCCGTAAAAAAAATTGCTCGTAAGGCTTTTCGTCTTAGGGTAATAAAATGGACCCTACTCAACCCCAGAAACCAAAGACGCATTCTTTATTATTATTATTGAGGATTTATATAGCGCACTTATCTCGCCGTACTTGACCAGACTCTAGGCGCTGGCCGATACAGGATCTAACTCAAACCGCCCAAGACGCCCACCCACAGCCTTTGGGCGCATGGTCTGACGCCCGGACAACTGAGTACTATCCTGGCCAGCCAGGGATGGGGGAGATGGACCAAGTTGCATGCTGGGTGTGTTCTTGTTACCGGCACTCACCCGTCTAGGACATGAGCGTCATGATCTTTAAAGTCCGTTATGATGGAATGTATGCGACACACAGACTAGATCTCGGTTTATACTCTCATCCGAAGGAGTTTCTTTCTTTCTTTAAAGCGTTCACTCAGAAGTAGGGTCAAAGGTCACAGGTTCTGGTATCGATGTACCGTTAAAACAGGGGAAACCACTCCCTGTGAGAACCGAAATAGAAAATTCCAACTATAGCGGTTGGTTTGAGCAGCGAAAGCCCTATGGATCATTGTTTAATTTAATAACAATGCGAATTTTAGGGTAAACCCGTTTTGGGCAAATGTAAACAAAGCCTTGAGGCCTTTACAATAATAGAGCACACACGCAGCTCAAAGAGCTGCTCAAGAGACATAACCATTCAACCCTCAAAACAAAATATATTTTTTAAAATCTAACAAAACGGTCTAAACTTCAGCAACATGTAGCAATTGCTTTGGCGTCTTTTTTGTCGGCTTGAGATTAGTTGAAGTTTTCGGTCAAAACCTTGAGCAGCTCTTGAGCTGGAACAACGCACAAGAAATTATTTATGTCCATACAATTCAAGTGGATGTGATTAGTTAGATCGAGATCTATTATAGTCCCAATCCCAGTCCCAATCTTCATAGTCCCAACAAACAGTAAGGACAATTCTTCCGCATGAGTGTGCAACAATCGTAGACAATAACATTCACGCCCCAAAATCAATATAGAATAAAACCTCTATTCATTAAAAGCATCCCTTTCGCTATTGAGCGCAATACCAGAGTTGACCTATATATAGATCACAAGCTCTACATGTTATTAATACATAGAGTAGGGTGACCACTTGCGGCCACGAGCGAACACTTTCTCATACTTCTTTTGTTTATGAACCAATCAGAATCCAAGTTTGATTTTTTTGAATCGGGAGGTCGCAGTAACGGCACTGACTTGGCCGGGGTTCTATAAATGAAACATTGTGGACCTACTTAGCAATATCTGCACAATTTCAGTGTACCATGATGCGGCCAGGTGGCCAAGGTGCGTCCAACAATAAGCCACAGCTGCGGCCACCATGCATACACGCGGCCGACACCATGCCCGACAATCGGCTAGGCCCTTTACAACTTTTTAAAACTTACAAAAACACAAATAAGACAAGAAACGAAAAAATAAAAACAGAAAAAGCTAGTAGAATAGGAGTTATTAGAATTGGCCGCACCTCGGTCTGGCCGCGTGATTGTCACCGTAATCTCAAAAAAGAAACTTTTCTTGGGTCAATACTTACAGACAGTAAAATTCATATGCAGAGCGCGGCCATAAACTGGAAATCACGACAAAAAGGCCAAGGTAGACTCAAGGGAAGCAATTGTGATTCTTCAAAGCTTTAAAGCTAGTAGAATAGGAGTTATTAGAATTGGCCGCACCTCGGTCTGGCCGCGTGATGGTCACCGTACTCTAATGTCGTCATTTACAAAACAATGGAGTTATTAAACGACCTTTTTCCAATTCCCTCTTCCAGTTATTAATATATAATGTCGCACTTTCATTCCACCATAAAATGCCAAAATTACATTGACACATATATTTGAAAATTTTTCACAGTATTTTTTTTAAAGGAAACAAATCTTAATTTGACTTGGCTTATCGTGCCTTGACCTGACTTGACTTAACTTGATTTGACTTAACTCAACTTCAAACACTGAAGGACAGTGAAGGAGAAAGACAACGTTAGAAACCTTTTCTGTTCATTTTTTTAAACCTCACCCTTAAATTAATTACCAAAGCTTGGCAACTTACTACGCACTCAAGTTCACGTTTTTCGTCTGGCATGGATTGGGATATCAAAAATTACTGTTATTTTAATAGAAACAGATTCCTATGTACCGATAAACACATTGAAGCGCCTCGATCATGCCTCAGGTAGGAGTTTGCGCGCTATACAATGGACTGGCCTAAACTAAGGATTATATTGGATTGGACTGGGTTAGTTAGGATAGGATTTGGTTAGTTAGGATAGGATTTGGTTAGTTAGGATAGGATTTGGTTTGGATAAAAGACAATGAACGGATCAAAAGAACTTCAAGAAACGTGTTATAAAAATAATTCGCCCTGATTTTAAAAAAAAAAAAATCCAGCGCATCCATTACAACAGCACCTCTCTTCTTCCCTTTCGAGTTTTGTTTGGAATATGACCCGGATGTGGAAATGTACTTTTGTTTCCAAGAGAGTGAAGGATGAGTATAACCACTAACTAGAATAAATGAAATTAAGGTTTTGTCCATTTTGCTATGTACACATCAACTAATTATTTTCGCGTGCAATGCATTAACTTCTTTTTTCATTTTTTTTAAACTTTGGGAGACACTCCCTCACGAACTTATTATACTTTCCATTACACCATTTATTGCCCCTTTCATTTCAAAGTCAGAAGACATTTAAATTTATGATCTTTTTTGTTTATTTGAACTCTGTCTTTCTCAGTCTTTCCTGTCTGTCAGTGTCTGTCTATCTCTCTCTCTCCCCCTCTTTCTCTCTCTTTCTCTCTTTCCTTCTCTCTCATTGCCCAATTGCAATTAACTAGTAATCAAATTTTGACTTCTCTCGTTCTTTGCGTAATGCATCCATAAGCCCCATTACCAATCATTGTGATGAATTAATGCAATAAAATGCTAATATAAAATAATATTCATATACTAACAAGATCTGGAAAAAAAAGTGTTTTTATTTTTCTTAAAGTATTACCACGTTAAAACCTGTTTGAACAGCATGTGGTCCTTTATTGCAGTTAACATCTGATTAGCTGTACTAAGTTCTAATACTCATTTACGTTTTAAAGTGCTAAACCAAACTTAAATTGCTCGCGTTCGCACACACACACACACCCACACACACACACACAAACACAATCACAAAGATAAATATTTAAACATGATATAACATTACGGGATAAAACACGAAGTAATAACAAACATCACATCTAAGTATAAAAAAGAAGCTGTCAAAGATGTTTTAAGGCAAGTAATGCCGATATTAATAATAACAATCCTTCTCCTCCTCCTCCTCCTCATCATCATCATTATCATCATCAACATGAAAAGGATGATAGCAATTAAAAAAAAAAGTTTTAAACAGTTTTTTAAAAAAAAGAAAGAAAACAAAAGCAAAATCCACGCGCCTTTTTCACGCATTCACTCATTTTATGTATTTTCGGGATATTATAAGTTATTTAAGTTTTTTAATTTATTTATCTAGCGCTGTTTCATTGTATTATATTCTTTCTCATTGTGTACCACCGTTAACGCAGTCGCGAATGCAGCCATCATCACAAAATGCGGTCAACAATGCAGTCATCATCACTAAAGGCAGTCAAGAAAGAATGCAGTAATCATCACTAAAGGCAGCCAAGAATGCAGTCATCATCACTAAAGGCAGCCAAGAATGCAGTCATCATCACTAAAAG
The DNA here is from genome assembly GCA_036898135.1 of Oncomelania hupensis. NCBI lineage: Eukaryota > Metazoa > Mollusca > Gastropoda > Littorinimorpha > Pomatiopsidae > Oncomelania > Oncomelania hupensis. Next base: position 27,771,253 of record CM072517.1, on the reverse strand, counting down.
AAGCCAAGAATGCAGTCATCATCACTAAAGGCAGTCAAGCATGCAGTCATTATCACTAAAGGCAGTCAAGAAGGCAACCATCATTTCTAAAGGCAGTGAAGAATGCAGTCATCATCACTAAAAGCAGTGAAGAATGCTGTCATCATCACTAAGGCAGTCAAGAATGCAGTCATTACAACTAAAGGCAGTCAAGAATGCAGTCATTACAACTAAGGGCAGTCAAGAATGCAGTCATTACAACTAAAGGCAGTCAAGAATGCAGTCATCATCACTAAAGGCAGTCAAGAATGCAGTCATCATCACTAAAGGCAGTCAAGAATGCAGTCATCATCACCATAGGCAGTTACGAATGCTGTCATCATCACTAACGGCAGTCAAGAAGGCAGTCTTCAGCACTTTATTATTATTATTATTATTATTATTATCATTATTATTATTATTATTATTATTATTATTATTATTATTATTATTTTAAAACGACATTATAATGCAGCCCTGCCCTGGTTATAACTTCACCTAAATCGTAGGTAGTAGGTGGAGAGTAATGGGGGGGGGGAGGATTTACGGGGAGGAGGGTTTACAGGGGATGGGGGGGGGGGGAGTGTTTACGGGTCGGAAGTTGAGTAATTGTTTTTTAACTAGTCTGTGTCTGCGCTCTGCCGTCTTTCTTTCTTGCTTTCTGACTTCTGCCTCTCTGTGAGTCTGCCTCGCGTTGTCTGTCTGTCTGTCTGTCTCTCTGTAATACAAATACTGAGTGTCCAATATCATATTGTGTATGCTGCGTGATAGTTATAATAGTTACATGTTTTGACGTTGACCT
>CM072517.1:27732933-27762933 GCA_036898135.1 Oncomelania hupensis | reverse complement strand
TTTTAAACAACAGGCATACATTATTTTAAACAAGAGGCATACCGTATTTTAAACAAGAGGCATACCTTATTTTAAACAAGAGGCATGCCTTATTTTAAACGACTGGCATACCTTAATTTAAACAACTGGCATACCTAATTTTAAACAACTGGCATATCTTATTTTAAACAACTGGCAAATAAGCTTATTACTTAAAACAACAGGTATACATTATTTTAAAAGAACTGGCTTACATTATAAACAACTAGTATACATTATTTTACATACCAGGCATACATTATTTTTAAACAACATGCATACATTATTATTAACTGGCATAAATATTGATAAACAACAGCACACATTATGATAAACAACAGGCATACATTAGTATACACTTTATTCTAAAATATGTTTTGACCTTCAGGAAACCATGACAGGTTATGCAAATGTCAGGCCAGCTTGAGGCCACGCCTTGTAGGTCTATATAATTCGCACTAAGAGTGACGTTGTCAAAAGTGGAGCGAAACGTCAACACATTGTGTAGCTCAAGCGGAGAGTCGTACGTAATAAACCTCGGGTAATCTCAGTTTCGCATTGGGTGAAATATCACCGCTCTGCGCTGCTGCTAAGGCGACGGTTTTACACAATCGCTAAAAGTGCCAACGTCCTTGTCATTGACTTTGACCTTCAACGACTTTAAAATATACATATATTTATTTATTTATTTATTTATTTTTTATTTTATTAATATATTTATTTATTTAAAATTTAAAAAAAAATTGGGGGGTGGGGGGTGGGGAGAGGAGGATGGGAAGGGGTGGGTGGGTTGAGGGGTTAGTTGTCTCTTTTCTGCACACGTAAGCGGATTTCTATTTTTAGAAAACGGGGTTAAGCAATGCAGGCTTTGAAAAGGTCAGCCTTGCTGCCAAAAATCAGGGACCAAATAAACCTTTTGCTTTCTCTTTTTATTTTTTAATTTCTTTTTTTTTAACAGGACAATACGCTTGTTTCAATGGGCAAGGTTGAAAATATCATTTCACGTGCTTTGCAGTCAAAATCTTACAATATATTATTTACTAGACCTAAAATTAAAATTAAAAATTAAAGTGTGTCGAAGTTCGAAATCAAAATTTCAACAACAAAAAGTTTTCATTAAAATACCCTCGCCACACCCTCTAGCCGCCACCACCACCACCACCACCAACAACAACAACAAAACAAAATGTTTAATTCAAGCTAAGACGTGAATATTTGGTTATATATTCATACATTTTAATTTGTTGTGCCTTTTGCCAAATGAAATCTAATCTACATGTCCAGCTATTTAGAGAGTTCGTATGTTGTTGACTGTGGGTGACGTACCGCCCTTAGAATACACACACAAGCGGGGAAAACGTTATATGTGCGTAACTGAAGCCAATCACAATATCAGGGGCCTTCCTGTGGATGTTTTCTATTCGACTTGGAACTCAGCCTGTTGCAGTCTCTTTCCTAAACTAGTCACACGACACCGTACCGTATAAGGCGACTACTGGTCACACTATTCTGACACCAGTGAACCAGTTTAGGATAAAGGGGAAAATAATATGCTGTATTGTGGCCTCTGAGGAGTAATGACTGCTTAGTAGGGAATTCATGAGGTTAAATACTTTGTCATAGGGACGGAATGTTGTTTTTTTAAACCTGCTTACGCGTTTATGTGAGAACTTTCACGTCAATAATGTGTTTTATAAGAGGAATATGCTAAATTAGAATGTAAAGTATATACTAAATTAGAGTGTAAAAGAATATGCTAAATTAGAATGTAAAGAACAGGCTAAATTAAAATGTAAATAATATGCTACATTAGAATGTAAGTAATAGGCTAAATTAGAACACAAAGCGACAGTTTTCAATAATTTTATATAATTAAGTTAACCTGTGGCTATTCCGTTCCTTTTCGTTTTTATGTGCTTGCGCACAAATAGGTGCGTAATTATAAACATGGTAACAAAGCATGGTGCATTATAAAATGATATATACTACTCAAAATAATTGAAGGGCCTCTCTCATATTTCATTTAGTTTAATTATTTTTTGCTGCTATCAATAATATCGCTTATATTGCTTTTTTCAAAACTTATCCTGTACAGTAACATTCAAGACAATCTTATTCTGACAGTAATCACATGTGTGAGTTTTGAACTTTCTGCACTGAGTTGAAAAACAAACCCAATTTTTACAAAAAAAATGACCCTAATTTACTGTTGTCTTGCTAATAAAGCAAAATTTTCAACATTAGAAAGTGATTTGCAAGCGAAAGGCTTGCATTTTGTGAGTTCAGTTCAACAATCGGCGCTTTTTTCTGGGTATAAATGGCAGCGCTTTTGCTGCTTTTCTAACCATGCCTCCAAGGCGACGATTGACTGATGCGGATAGAGGCAGAGCTGTTGCATGGCTTCAGGAAGGGGTGGGGGTGAGAGAAGTTGGCAGGCGGCTTGGAGTGGTCCCACTCCTTTGTCCAAAGGCTGCGGGAGCGCTTTAACAACACTGGAAGCGTCCAAGAACCAAGAAGGTCCAGACGCCCCCGCGTTACCACTGCAAGACAAAACCATTTCATCACCCTGTCAGCTCTAAGGATGAGGTCCGCTACAGCAAACACCATCAGAAGACAGCTTCACGCAGCCAGCAATGTTAACATCTTCGACCAGACAATTCGCAACCGTCTACACGAGGCAAACCTGCGATCAAGACGACCAGCAGTACGGCCTTTGCTCACCTCAGCTCACCGTGCAGCGCGTTTGGCCTGGGCTCGGCGTCATTTGGTGTGGACTAGGCAACATTGGTCAAGGGTGCTCTTTACAGACGAGTCTCGGTTCTCATTGTCTTTCAACGACCGTCGAGTAATGTTTGGAGGCGTCCACGGGAGCGTTTTGCTGATGCGACGGTGCGCGAGCATGACCGCTTTGGTGGTGGATCTGTCATGATGTGGGGTGGCTTCGCATTAAACTTCAGAACAGCCCTGCTCCAAATTCATGGCAACTTAAACGTTATTGGCTACAGGGATGACGTCCTACAACCTAGGGTTCTCCCAGCTCTGTGGGCCATTGGGGAAGGTGCCATACTACAGGACGATAATGCCAGACCCCACCGAGCGCGTATCGTCAATGACTTCCTGCAGCAACAGCACGTCATAAGGATAGATTGGCCGGCTCGATCACCCGCTTTGAACCCCATAGAACATCTGTGGGATGTCTTGGGTCGACAGACACGGGCAAACCTCCCTCCAGGAGCATTACCTTGAAGTTCTGGCCCAAGTTCTCCAGCAAGAGTGGTTGGCCATCCCAGGAAACATCCTCCATAACCTGATACGGTCCATGAGACAACGATGCCAAGACTGCATTGATGCAAACGGTGGCCACACCCGATACTGACTCTATAGATTTTTGGTTTCTAGTTTTGATTTTGTAAATGAGGGGTATGTCCAGTTAAATTGAATTTACTCGAATTTTAAGCGACTGATGTCTCAAATCTTTTTTTGTTATTGATGCAGAACTGATTGCAATAAAATTTGATGAACTAATAAATTGGATTCGTGTTTCTGATTTAAAGAGAGACCCATATGTCCAAGTGGCCCTTGTATTATTTTGAGTAGTATATATTACACAAGTAGTGATGCAAATGGTGTTGGTCGAGGGAGAGAACGGAGAAGCTGGTGGAGGAGGGGAAGAGAAGGTGGTGACGCTGTGGGAGGAAGGCAGGGGCTACAATATGAATTAATAAAAATGGAAATGTAACTTCTATATCCACCATTGGCGATAGGACAGACGGGGTTAACCGTAGGTAATAGTATTGTACGCTAAAATCCTTTAAATGCTATCTTATAAAATTACACAGTTTAGACAGTAAAGCAATAAAATTAGCGTTAAGGGTCCCAATTCATACAAAAAAACTATGGAGGCATATAAACTTGCAGGTGCTATTCATTTTGATGAATGGCGAAATTTATCATGTGCCAAATACATAATAAGAGCATTAGTGCAGTTCACAACAGTACTGGCGAAGAGCTGTTCATCCAATCTGATATAGCTTTTTCCAAAAAGGCCCAAAAAGCGCAATTTCTTTTCCAAACAATAGGTGCCTTTACGAAAGATCTTAATCAAGTGGATTTAATGCATATTAAAGATTCACAAAAAATAATTTCACCAGTACCTAAGTGGGAAATGGAAAAGGCAAGTTATGATATTCATTATTGTAATGGCGGCATGAATAGCTCAGTGGTCAGAGCGCATGACTTGTGTGAGTGCCTCTTGGGCGACGTGGGTTCGAATCCTGACTTCAGCAAATTATTGTGTGCTTGCTGGATACTACGGGCCAGCGCTTTGGGAAGCTCTCTGAGCTTGTAAGTGCGCTATATAAGAGAAATCTCTTTTTTCTTTTTGTAATGTCAATAATAACCATAACATACACTTCACGGCGGTTGATGCACAAAATCATATGTTTGAAAAGTATTCTGGACATTTAAAAATATATACAGATGTTTTTGAAACAGGTGAAGCAGGATAAGCCTTTGTAATAACTGATTTCAATATATCAGAATCATATTATTTAGGTGAAAAATATTCCATTTTCGCTGCTGAATTAATTGCTATATTAATGGATCTTAATAAAATCCCAAATCTATCTACTGGAATATTTAGTATTATTATATGTGCAGAATCTGTGTCTGCTTAACATGCACTGAATTCAATATGTCATGGTAAAAGAAAATAAATTATTTTAGAAAATAAAAATATTGTTCATGGTTTGATAAGTTGTGGTACTCAGGTAAACCTTTGCTGGATTCCATCACATTGTGGATTTCTTTATAATGAATGGGCTGATCGTGCTGCAAAACTTAGTACTTCAAATATTAACTCACAGCCAAAAAGAAAACCATTATCTTCTAAAGAAATGCCAAATGGGTAGAAAATAAATTCGTGAAAGCTATTACATTTAATCTGAGTTATAATAAATCTGGTGGAATCACCAGATCACATAGAATAATACAAAACTCAATTAAAACTACATATTGTTAAAATGTGAAATGCGTATGCAATGAAACTGTATCTTTGAAATATATATTATTCATATTCGTCCTTTCTTGCTAACTGATGTACAAATTATGAGTTGTATTGATATCAAAAGTTTTGATGTGAGCGTTAGTTTAGGACAAGCTGTATTTGTAGCTCGGTTTATTTGATTAGTTTTTTTTAAACTATTATTATTATTTTATAATTTTTAAAATTTAATGTGGTGGGTGTGTTTGTGCGCATGCGTGCGTGTACGTGTGTGAGTGCGTGCGAGTGTGCGTCTTATCCTTTCGATAATGAAGACGTTAATAAAACAACCAACCAACATTGTATGTTTTCATTACTCCTTGGTTAGCCAAATTATCAACTATATCATTCCATTTTGATCCCACTATATGTACAAAAGAACATAGCGGGTATTCAAGATTCCATCAACATCCATAGTCCTGCAATAGCAGATAAAGCCAGAAAATGTACATGTCCGCAGTTAATAAAAGGGCGTAGTAACGTAAGTTTTTATCGTTGAAGTTCAGCTTGAAATTGTGTAGATTTAATTGTATGTTTGGATGTCTATGAGATGAAGAATGAAATGGTCTGAAATAACATGTAGGTGAACAGACGTAAAAATAAAATATTGAATTGAGCTGAACTGGATTGAATTGAATCTAGGCGTGCAGGTTAATTGGTCTATCACTCTAAACAAAAAGTGTTCAAAATTTGAACACTTTTCTTGTTACCAATTTTGAACACATTTCTACATGTCCAAATGTGTTCATCTGCAATGTGTTCTATCGGAACATTTTTTTCAGAACGTTTTTGTGTGTTGTGAATGTGTTCAGAAAGTGTTCAACATGTGTTCAAAAATGTTCAATATGAACACCTTAAAGTGTTTAACCCCATGTTACTAAATTTGAACACATATAGGTGTTCATCATGAACACATTTTAAACGCTTTAGTAAATTATGAGACATCAGATAATAAAAATTTTCAGTACATTTAATTAAGGCCATTTTAGTACAAACAATTATTCATAAATTCACACATCAAAAGCAGGTTTATTAATAATAATTATACTTAACGGCATTTCTATAGCGAAATTCTAATTTAAGTAATCACTCATTGCACTTGTACTCTCGCATTCACACGGACTTATAACATACACATACTATTCTAAATCACAAAAAAATACACCAAAACACCAGTTGAATGAAAATGAAAGCTTACGGGCTACGCCCTTCTTCAGTCAAAAACAAATGAATGATGTAAACAAATTAGTAAATTATAACATACACATACTATTCAGAAGTTCAAAAACATAATTTGCAACAAACAAAATGCAATAACTACAAAGTGTAGCATTAACAATATCAAAGCAAGCACACATCTTGACGCGACCCCCCTACAATGCATTATGGAAAAATTGTGCGGTTTAAAAACGCTTACTGCCACCCTTTGTTTTCTGTTAATTCTCAACAGTGTTTGGTCCCATTGTGTTTGTGTTTATTTAGATGTTACTTTCTCAACGGCTGAATTAAGCTTTTTGGCCACAAAGGCAAGCGATTTGTTCAATGGCCCAGTAAAAGGCCCTTCATTAAATGACACTTTTTGGACAAGCCTTAGAACGTTGCCATCTTCTGTGCCAACAAGGTATGGCACAATGATGTTGGACGATGACTGTTTGGCCACTTTCTCAATATCCTTCAAGCAATCCACTTTTGAGTGGCGGAACTTCCGCTTGAACAGGCCGAAACACCAGTCCGGCAAAAATTTGGTGTGCCCAGCCATCAAAAAGGACAGGGTGATCTTCCTGTGCCTGCCCGTCAACACCCTCCACAGCAGATAGTGTAGCATCGCATTGTTTTTATTCTGCCCAGTGCAGTTGTCTGCGTGGAGATGGCATTTGGTCTCTTTCAGGCCCAACTCATTGAGAAAAAAAATCCAGCATTGAGATCACTGTGTTTGCCCCTTTCCCTGTTTCTACTGACTCGTCTAAGAGAAACAGTGCCATTTGTGGTATCGCCTCCGCCATATCCCCAAACACCCCACACTTGAGTGGTGTTTTAAAGTCGACTGGCCCCGGCTGCTGAGGATTTGCAGGGAAGTGGATTTACTGGGCGAAATCAAAGCTGTATTGGGACAGCATGTCCCGACTACAGTCCTCCTCGTTGCTGCCCTGCTCCCTCAGTCGTAGTCCTTGACCAGCTGCAGCAGCCCGCAACAAACAAAAAAAAGAAAAAAAAAAAGATTTGTATTACTCAAAGTGTATTACATTTCTTTTGAACTGAGGAAAATACTTGATGGCTTTCACGCTTTATTTTCAATAAAAGCCCTTTTAATATAAATAATAAAATAATAAACTTATTATGTTTGAATAAATAGTAGAACTTAATATACAAGACACAAAACAATTGCACACAAGTTCACAAGACACAAGACAATTGCACACAAGGCAGAGAAGACAGAGCAAAAAATAAACAATAATTATTTAACTTACTTGTGCCATTTTCTTTTTGTCATTATAATGCGCTCTCTCAGTGGCAGCATGCTTGATGTGGTCAGAAGCCCGCTGAATTACTTCTTGCTTCCCTACCAGTGAAACGTTCGCTATGCTCGTCATCTTCATGGCGTTGTTCTGGCATGTCCAGCAGAGGTCAGTGGCTGGCTTCATTGGCAGCACTTCAGGCTTGCTTTCTTTCCAGATCTAATAAAACAAACAAAAGGCAAAAAGGGAATGATTAATTCATTGCATTATTACTTGAAATTAATCCTTACTTCAATTAGCTGATAGCTTGAGATTATTAATATTTTTCAGCCCTGAAAATGAAAAAAAGGTCCCACTAGCTTTTGGCTAGTAACTTAAAAATTTTACTAGCCAAACTAAAAATTTTACTAGCCAAACTAAAAAAAGTTCATTTTAGCGCACTCACATTTGGCGACTAAAGTTTTTTTTTTTAGTCGCCAATTTTTTTTCCCACTAGCCATGGCGATTAAATTAGTCGCCATTTTCAGGCCTGTTTTTATAATAATCAATTGAACTTACCAGATAAAATGTCCTTTCTGCAACATGCCGAACATTCGCAGCTTTGGCAGTATCCAAGTAGAGCTGGAACACTGAGGCCTAATTGGTGCAGGACGAGGGCAGCAGCTTGAGATCATTTCTTGTGTAGCCTGGCACTCTACCAGGAAGCAGCACTGCGTGTTCCTCTGCATAGTTCTCGATGAACTTCACCACAAACAGTCTATCTTTGTACTTCAAAGCATGTGCAGGTAGTCGTTGGCTGTTGCCATGCACTCGTGGAATGACTCCATGCTCTCTGTAGTGAATTATCAGATTGCACAGTCGATCCTTAAATATGCCATGAACGTGCATGAAAGTTTTTCTGCAAATTTGAGCTCTTTTATGCGAGTATTCCACTGGCACACGAACACGATCAGTTTGTTCTTTTTGCTTGGGACGCTGTGTCTTTTCCCCATCGTGAATCCCAGCTCTAATCTGGGCTAAGATGATTAAGTCCAGCTCAAAACGGGCCATGGACTGGTGAAGCAGTCTCAGGTCTGTCATCTCTTCTTGAGAAAAGTAGAGGCTGCATGGTTTCCAGCGTTGAACTTACAGCTGCACTGGAAGGGCCTTGGCGTCAAGTTTCCCAGCATTTTCAGCAAACTGAGTGCACTCGGTGGAAGTGCATTCCACCCTCACAGGGCTAAACTCCTCAGCCTCAGGCTCACCGTCAGATTCTGCTCCATCATCTGCAAAAAAAAAAGTAAATAAATAAAATAAACACAAATTTTGTTATGCCATAATGATAATTGTTTCTTGTTATGCCATAACTGTTTCTTATCATTACATTTTTAGACAAGACTTTTTTTTTAGCATAAGTGTACCCAGTGAGAGGGAGAGAGAGGGAGAGAGAGAGAGAGAGAGAGAGAGAGAGAGAGAGAGAGAGAGACTTTGAAACTTTTTTGAAACTTTTTTTATTAGGGATAAAGATTTTAGACTAATGAATGATACAGTCTAATCTTCCAATCTGTCCCTTAAGAAATTAACATAATAATAATTAACCTTTAACTTTAACTTGCAAATCACATCACTCACAAACACACATGCACAGACAATCACACCAACATCTTCATCATTATCTTTAAACAATTTTAGGCAACTACCCCTCCTCCCCATTGTCGCGTTATATATATATTTTATATTAATATATATATTGATGTTAAAGGGTGAATGAATATATTAAAAGAATTTTATATGAATAGAATCAATTTCCTCTTTTTACTATGCCTAAAATCGATAAGAAACAAGAAAATAATGTTGAGAAATAGAAAATAAAGAATAAAAGAAATTACTGGCTATTCATTCGTCCTGTTTGCTTTTTTACAACTAAAAAAGAATACCACTGGTTGATGGTTAATGATATTTATTTCATATGATGTGATACAAAAACCCGTGAAATCATGGTTCTAAAGAATTTCACTGTTGATTAAAATTGTCACTTATCTGACGTGGATTCCCTGATGGAGAAGAAGAATTGTCTCTTTTGTTTAACTTAATTCTGTCCTCACGTTTGACCAAAAGGATTATCGTCCAGCTGGCTTCACATGGACGTCAGGGATATGACGAGCTCCATGTCATCAGAAGAATAAGCGTTGAGGGTGGAAGTAGGTTAAACGATCATATCAGGAATCCGACAGTCGAAAATATTATGAAGAAGGAAGCAAAAACAAAAATCCTTTCCCAGCTCAGGATTCGTTTGTGGTGTCTACGACACGTGTTGTTTAGGGTGAGACGAGCTTTTCGAACCAACTTTATGACCTCAGTAATCCGAAATAGTGGTCTGGCGTAAACATACGTTCCTTGCCCTCCAAGATGGTCGCTCGAATGGTTTTTTCTTAACGATATTTCCCACATCCAGCCAATCGAAAGGATAGTACACAAATTGTCTATGGTAACAATAATCTAAAATTGAACTACACTAAATAAAAACAATGTCGCATACTGCGTCATTCCGAAAACAATATTATTATCGTCACTGTCTATGACGTACTGTCTATGACACATTGTCTGGACTTATAACAGATTATCGAGGATGCGTAGAGTAGGCGCTTGTATCGCGACAATATCCCCCCGCTTAAGTGAAAAATCAAGAATGCAATTTTTCCTTACACTTACATCGAGCGGCTGAGATAATCTGCCCCGATATTGTCTTTGCCTGGAATGACACGTACAGAGAAGTTGTACTGTTGGAGTTGTATGGCCCATCTCATCAGCCGTCCGTTTTCTGTCCTTGCTTTTTGCAGATATTGTAGAGGCTGGTGATCTGTTTCAATAACAAACTTTGTTCCAAACAGGTATTGTTCAAACTTCCGTATTCCCCATACTATTGCCATGCACTCCTTCTCGATCGTGGCATACCGGCCTTCAGTTTCACTCAGCTTCTTGCTGGCGTACGCGATTGGTTGTAAACCATCACCATGGTCTTGCATCAGGATAGCGCCAATGCCTCTGTCTGATGCGTCCGTCCTCAGGACGTACTGTTTCTCTGGATCAGGGAGATAGATGACTGGCTTCTTGCACAACTCTCGCTTGAGTGACGTGAATGCTTCTTCGCATTTGTCGTCCCACTGAACTCGTTCAGGATGCCCTTTCTTCGTCTTTTCAGTCAGCGGCAGTGCGAGCGTAGCGAAGTTCGGCACGAACTTCCGATAATACCCTGCTAGACCCAAGAAAGCGCGCAAGTCTTTCTTCGTCTTCGGTGGTTGCGCGTTTCTGATCTTTTCAACCTTGTCCTCTTCTGGTTGAATTGTACCTTGACCAACTATGTGTCCTAGAAATGACAGGCTCTCAAATCCAAAATAACATTTGGAAGGTTTTGCTGTCAGATTGCACTCATGTAATCTATCCAACGTTGCTTTGAGGACTTGCACGTGCTCCTCCCACGTTTCAGTTGCTACCATGACGTCATCAATGAAATTACTGACTGCGTCTTCGTTCAGCGGTTTCAAAAGTTTCCTCATCATGCGTGTGAAAACAGCCCCAGCGTTCTTCAACCCAAATGGCATCACAGTCCATTGAAATTGACCTTGCGGTGTAGTGAAAGCGGTTTTCTCTTTGTCCTCTGTCTTCATAGGGATTTGCCAGTATCCTTTTGCGAGGTCTATCTTAGAAAAATATTTCTTCTTGCTCAACTTGGCAAATAGCTCATCGATGTTAGGCATTGGCTCAGCATCGAATCTCGTGGCTTGATTCAATTTTCTGTAGTCAATACAGAATCGGTTGTTGCCGTCCTTCTTTTGTACAAGTACTACAGGTGCGCTGTATGGTGATGCTGCTTGTTCGATGACGTTCATTTTCAACATTGCTTCAACCTCTTCTCCGATTGCTTTTATCTTAGAATATGGCAGAGGGTACTGTCGAACAAATATAGCTCGATCCTGTTCCATTGGGATATTACATTCTTGCAATGATGTTTTTCCCGGCAAATCTGTCAATACAGACTTCTTGCGGTTGCAGATTTCTGTAAGCTCTGTTCTTTGCTTTTCTGTCAGTTTGTCGGACAAATGAACATCTGCTGGTCCTTGGGTATTTTCCAGCTGAATCACAGGTATGCTATCTTTTGTTCCAGTAGTATCTTTCTGTTCATGTTCGTCGATCATCACAACGGCGACGATATGAGTTTCCACTTGCTTTTCTCTTTCAACGTACAGTTTCAGTGCATTAGCATGGTAGATTTTCTCATTGTCTCCTACTGCAATCTTGTAGTCACATTCATTGATGCGGTCAGTGACAACATACGGACCTTTCCATAGCATCTGCAGTTTGTTGGCTTTATCAGAAACAAGCATGAGAACTTTATCTCCAACGTTGAATTTTCGTGCTTTTGCTTTCATGTTGAAATGTTTTGCGTGTTTAGCGCTCGCTTTTCCAAGATTTTCTCTGGCGATTTTACAGGTTTCTTCAATTCTGTTCCGGAGGTCGATCACATACTGAAATGTGGTCCTAGTTTCTTCCGTCTGTTCTTCCTGTGTCCAGAGCTCTTTCAGAATCTGTAACGGTCCTCGTACAGTTCGTCCATAAAGAAGCTCAAAGGGAGAGAATTGTAGTGATTCTTGCGGTACTTCTCTGATAGCAAATAGAAGTGCAGGAATAAACCTGTCCCATTCTTTTGGTTGTTCTTGACAAAGATGTTTCAGCATACTTTTGATGGTACCATTGAAACGTTCCACCAACCCGTTGCATTGTGCGTGTCTTGGTGTGGTCCTCAGGCCTTTCACACTCAATAGCCTGTTCACTTCGTCAGCTAGGGATCCTACAAATTGAGATCCGTTGTCTGTCAGAATCTCTCTCGGAATACCTAAGCGAGTCCACATTTCCCACAATGATTCGGCCACATCTTCGGCTTTGATGGATTTTAATGGTTTGGCTTCGACGTAGCGTGTAGCATAGTCCACCATGGTGATTATATAGCGGTGCCCCCTGTCGGACGCTGGTAAGATAGGTCCGATGATATCCACCGCCACACGATCAAAAGGTGTGTGGATTATTGGCATCTTGCCCAAAGGCAGTTTCCGAACTTGACCCTTCGGTGACGTCCTCTGGCATATGTCACATGACGCGCAATAGCGTCTGATGTCTCCGCAGATTCCGGGCCATACGAAATCGTTCCAGATTCTCTTCCTGGTTTTGGTTACACCCAGGTGTCCTGACATCGGCGTGTCATGGGCCAATCGTAACACTTCGTTGCGATATTTCTTTGGGACAACAATTTGTTTGGTCTCTTTACCGTTTTGGAGAAAAGTACGGTACAAAATTCCCTTTCTCCAGCTGTAGGTGGTTTTAGAAGTTGATTTGCGCCCTCCTTTCCCATGCTTGGTCTCACTGTCAGCTAGCTTTCTTGCTTTCTCCAGGGTTGGATCCTCCTTCTGAGCTTGTCCCAACTCCACTGGAGTGACATCCCCGAGCAGAGAATTGGATGTTTTCAATGTTCTATCTGTTTTCCCCACAGAAGCTCTAGTTTGCATTGCTGCGCATACTTCTCGAATTGCGTAAACTGGAACAGGCGTCAGGTTCCCATCCTCAGACTTACGGTAGTTCCCTACAAGAACTTGCTCTACCGGCTGCTTCATAACGGCCACAACAGTCTTCCCTTCAAAGAATGGTGTGTTCATGTGTACCGTCGCAATTGGTAGTGATAACTTCGCAGGCGACGAGGCCATTACTATCTCAATGGTCTCTCCTGACAAACATCGCTCGGGTACGAGACTGGAATCGACGATGGTGATCGACGCTCCAGTGTCGCGCAATGCCGTCGCTTGCTTTCCTTCTACTTCTACTTGGCACTCCGGCGAGAACGGTATCGCCGTACATAATGAACAGAGCTTGCCGTGACTCTGTACATCCTCCTGCCTCATACTCCCAGCTATTGCGGCGGCTGCTTTGTTTTCTTTCCCTCCTTTTGGGCACTGTCTCGCCACATGACCTTGCTGGTTACAAGTATAGCAGGTTACTTCAGGCCTCCTTGTCCTGACGTTGTGGAGCTGCTTCTGCGTTACCTCCACCTTCTTTTTATCTCCTTCCTCATCTTCTTTCCTTCTACTATGCTTGAGCCTATCTCCGAATCTATTCCTGGGTCTTTCATGATCAGACATAGTGGCTTGCTTTGCTGATTCGTAGGTTAAAGCAAATCTTATCGCATCGCCCATCGTCTCCGGCTCCTTTTCTCTGACAAAACGTGCTTGATCAAACGGTATCCCACTAAGAAACTTTTCTTGCAGTATCAAATCACGCAGATCGTCATATGTGTTGTCTTTCCCTGCAAGTTCCTGCCATCTGGATAACCAGAGATCTAACTTGGTAGCGTACTCTTGTGTTGATTCTCCTTGCTGTCTTCTGGCCTCTCGAAATTTTTTCCGATATTCTTCTGCCGTCAGCTGGAATCGGAACAATAATGATCGCCGTAATGTTCCGTAATCGCCGGCATCAGCATCACTCAACATAGAGTAGACCTCCCTCGCTTTCCCTTTTAGCAAGGTGCCTAGGCGAGGAGCCCATTGATTAACTGGCCATTCTTGAATCTTAGCCGTTCTCTCAAATGTGCGTAGATAATCTTCCAGATCATCTTTGTCTTCCAGAAAAGGTAGTTTTATCTTCAGTTTTTCCTGATAAAACTGCGATGAACGAGAATCCGACGGATCGGCAGCATTGTCGTTGGTGTTGTCACTGTTCACGTGACGAATTCGTTCGAGTTCTAATTCATATTCCAATGTTGCTTTATGTTTCCTTTCATCGATTTCAGCTTGACGCTTCCTTTCTTCAGCTTCAACTTCAGCTTGTCGCTTTCTTTCTTCAGCTTCAGCTTGACGCTTTCTTTCTTCAGCTTCAGCTTGAGCTAAACGCGTTTTCTCTTCCTTGACGTAATTGACAAGATCTGGACCCGACAACCCCAACGCTTCTCCTTCCGCCTTAAACTTTAGGAAAGGATCGTTGGCTTCCATTGCTTTCGCTTGAGCACGAGTTGTCATTACGGATTCCAAAAATGTAATACGACAGGAAAGAACAAATTAGCGTTCGAGAAGTTCCGATTTCGTCACGCCAATTACGTCACGTCAATGACGTTATTTTCCCGAGGAGGAAAAAAAATACAAAATGGCAACTCTTTGAAATATCTTCGAACAACCCCAATGGATTCGTTATAACTATACGCTTTTACCGCAAATTCTGTTATTTGCTATTCGCGTATTAACAGCATAAAACCAAGAACTTGAAAAGAAGAGTTTTGTGTATCCGGCAATGGCACCCTCTTGTTAACACTAGTTCTACTTCGAACTCAAAGATTCTAATTCATTCTTGTAATGTAATTAGAATTGTGATAACGTGTCACTGTCTAGGCTCGAATCCAGTAGCTAAACTTATCAAATTCACAAAAGTTATCCTGCTACCTTTACCTTGATTCGCCTAATAAGATCAACTGTACGTGGCCTTATTTGATTGCCACACAGATACAATCCACCCTGGATGATACACCCGTGTCTCAGGGATTTACTGTGTGTATATTTATAAATTAAAAAATACACTCTAGTATAACTCGCGGTCCGTTCCTTTGTGGCGGATGAGTTTACTAGACCCTTCTGCTAATACTCTCTCACTACGAGTATTCTTCTAATTTTCTATGTCGCTCTTACTTCGGCGAACAGAAATGTTAGGCTACAAAACTGACTTAATGATCCTGTGTGATTATTCCGTTTATCACTGATCTATTAAGCGCGACGCTACTGTCTGTCTACTGTTCGGTCCGTTGAACATAGAACATTTACCTTACCTTCAAAGGTGACTAGTAGGTCAACAAGTTATTTAGTCTTTATACTAAATTATAACTTGTTATCTCTCTCTCTAATATTGACACAGGTCCTCGTGTCTCCGGATTCGCTATAACAACAAATGCTATAGGCTTCCAATATTAGCTTCAAACACTCAATCGGTTAAGACTGAGATAATAAAATAGACCACCGTTCTGCCTATTCTTTTACAGCATGTAATACCCGAAATTACTGCTGAACATTTGATTGACAACACGTACTGGGAGTCGTTTGCATAAGGTTATAAATATGCAACCTAATTATATCTGTAAATATAACTGGTCTGGTAACTTATGATCGACGTGGGAAGCTGATGTTACATTGGTTGGTAGGGTAGTCCATAAGTCCGCCCATTTGTAGGAGCGGCTCCCTCCAACCTCCCGCGTTGAACAAATGAATGATACAATGATAATTTACATGTACAATGTAGTAAATATCATCACCACCAGTGGTAACACGACTTAAAAAGTGATTGTGACTCCAACTATCACGAGACGAGCCCCCATTGTCGCGTTATATATATATTTTATATTAATATATATATTGATGTTAAAGGGTGAATGAATATATTAAAAGAATTTTATATGAATAGAATCAATTTCCTCTTTTTACTATGCCTAAAATCGATAAGAAACAAGAAAATAATGTTGAGAAATAGAAAATAAAGAATAAAAGAAATTACTGGCTATTCATTCGTCCTGTTTGCTTTTTTACAACTAAAAAAGAATACCACTGGTTGATGGTTGATGATATTTATTTCATATGATGTGATACAAAAACCCGTGAAATCATGGTTCTAAAGAATTTCACTGTTGATTAAAATTGTCACTTATCTGACGTGGATTCCCTGATGGAGAAGAAGAATTGTCTCTTTTGTTTAACTTAATTCTGTCCTCACGTTTGACCAAAAGGATTATCGTCCAGCTGGCTTCACATGGACGTCAGGGATATGACGAGCTCCATGTCATCAGAAGAATAAGCGTTGAGGGTGGAAGTAGGTTAAACGATCATATCAGGAATCCGACAGTCGAAAATATTATGAAGAAGGAAGCAAAAACAAAAATCCTTTCCCAGCTCAGGATTCGTTTGTGGTGTCTACGACACGTGTTGTTTAGGGTGAGACGAGCTTTTCGAACCAACTTTATGACCTCAGTAATCCGAAATAGTGGTCTGGCGTAAACATACGTTCCTTGCCCTCCAAGATGGTCGCTCGAATGGTTTTTTCTTAACGATATTTCCCACATCCAGCCAATCGAAAGGATAGTACACAAATTGTCTATGGTAACAATAATCTAAAATTGAACTACACTAAATAAAAACAATGTCGCATACTGCGTCATTCCGAAAACAATATTATTATCGTCACTGTCTATGACGTACTGTCTATGACACATTGTCTGGACTTATAACAGATTATCGAGGATGCGTAGAGTAGGCGCTTGTATCGCGACACCCATATCCTTCACCCTTATAATAATAATTAATAATAATAATAATAATAATAATAATAATAATAATAATAATAATAATAATAATAATAATAATATTAAGACAAGTCAAGTTCCACAGCAAATAAATAATACTAATACTAATAATACTAATACTACTACTACTACTAATAATAATAATAATTATTATTATTATTATAATAAAGTGAATAAATAAATAGGTTAATAATTACACGAATGACTGTGTTGTCATATATTATGTTATTATACATCACTTTTATAATTAATTTTGCAGATGCCTACATATTTTACATTTGAAAGAAAACAGTGTGTCGCAATGTTTACACTCCAGAGGGAGAGAGTTCCATACACTAGCTCCATTAAACGATAGGCTATTTTTGTATAAATCAATGTGAGGGAGGGGTAGTTTATAATTATACAGTCTATGCCCGTCAACTGAGAGAGAGAGAGAGAGAGAGAGAGAGAGAGAGAGAGAGAGAGAATAAACTTATAGTTATATAAAGATGCAATTTTTTTATATAGATAAGATATAGTAGCAACAGTTAGATTTATATGCATTTAGATGATTTACAGGAAAAAGAATAGCTAAGAAATATACATAAAAATCCCCCCTATAAAACTAAAAGGAAAGAAGTTGGCATAGGATAGGCCTAACCATAATTTCAATCGTTTACCACATGTGGTATACTTTCTGTATAAAGGCATGTAATAGAAAAAAGAAGAGTGCTCAGACGAAAAAAAAACAAACATAATCATTATTATTATTAAAAAAAAAAAAGAAGGAAGAATTTGATAGGAAATTATTACCACAGTAAATTAGTAATAGTAATACTAGATCTACTACTTCAGTACTTGTGTAGGCCTACTGTAGCCTACTCTGATCTACAAGTAGCCTATTTTTACAAGATGTAGCTGAAAGGAGCTAGAAATAAACACCTTCCCACGCATATCGTGAATGAATAATACAATCATTCGGATTATTTCGCTGGCAGTGGCTACTACTAGTGTAAACAAGTAGGTCTATCACTCTATGTTTTTGATCATTCAAACCAAACACGAGAAGAAACACGTGGTAGCTTAAACCACTTACCTTGTGAAAAAACGGTTCTTTCGACATCAGAGTCCTCGTCGCTTGTGCACTGAACATTGCTTGCACCATAAAAATAGTCATTCAGTGTGTTTCGAAGGTCATCTTGATCAAAACCATCACGATTCAACAAAGACGCTACGCTAAGCCGATGTTTTCTTTCTTTCGATTGACGCTATTGTCACTTCCGGTTTCAAAAGCCGGTCGGGTCAGACGCTTCTATCAATTTTAATTCATAAAGTAAACACTTTTACAGTAAACTAACACTAGAAAAATGTCGTAGGGATATGATGTTCTTGTAATAAATCCAATAAAGGTGCACAAAAGCTAGCGAAGTAGTAGAAACAGGCCACTGGTCTAAGACGCACTGAAACGACACGCACTCGATTTGCCTCGAAATATTTCAGTGTATTCTTACTCTAATACATAGTTTGTGTAAAACGTAGTTCCACAAAGACCTTTTCACTCAACTTTCGTCAGAGGTCAGTGCTCTGTATAGGTTTGATCAATATTTTTAGTTCGAATGTGTGAGGTGCCTCCGAGGCAATTAGTCCCATTGTTTGTGTTAATTATTGCAAACACCAACCTCAAAATTATTATAATAAACAATGTTATAATTGGTTTTAGATAAAATTTCTTCTGGGAAATTGAAGATAATAGTATAACGAAGCAAAATATTTTAAAGAAATGAAATGTCATAATATAGAGGTTTTTCTCATTGTTTTCACTATTACGCAAAATGACTGATAGCGTCAAAGACCGGGTTATATATTTATTTATTTATGTCTGAGGAACGCAGAAGAAGAAGAAGAATTTATTTATATAAAAATCCACTAAAACGGTAAAAAAAAATCACACAACACAATAATAAAACATTTACGGTGCCAGTGGGTGTAATACAGAATTTTTTCAATAACTATATATATATAAACCTTTAGTTTATGGCCGATTATGAAAACTGAGATCAGGTTACAATAGACAAGAGAATATATTTTTAAATTGGATAACGCTTTAGACCCACAGAACACATTTTGAACACTACATGTTCACACGCCAATTTTTGGGTCAATATATGTTCATATGTGTTCAAAATACATTAAACATGTGTTCAAAATGTGTTCAAAATGTGTAATTTCAAATGTGTTCAAGTAAACTGAACATTTTTATAACATTTGTTGACACATTTTGACGTTTCTAGAACACATGTGGACCCTTTTTGAACATTAAAAGTGTTCAAAATATTTAGAGATAAGTGGGCAAAGAGGCCTAATTAACTTACTAACATAGAAGTGAAACGTCGCAATTAATAACAACAGGGAAAATGTGTCGATGTTGGAACGTGGTCTAACCGGGATCAATAAACTCTCTAATTTGGACTTGCACAGCACTTTTCTCATGTCAGAATGTTTATCTGGTGTCACGTTTTCATTTTAAACGAAGGAGAATTGTGTACCTAACAGCGAATTGTATATCGTAAAGTTTAACTTCAAGTTTTGTTCAGGTTAGAGAAAAAAATATTTGTGTGTTTAATTTTTTTTTACAACAAAAAAAAAACCACGGGATTTTTCTTTGACTTCGGAGGTGTAAAATAGTGTGTGTGTTTACATTTAAAACTTGGACTTTGGAGGTGCAATATAGTGTGTGTGTTTACATTTAAAACTTGGACTTTGGAGGTGTAATATAGTGTGTGTGTTTACATTTAAAACTTGGACTTTGGAGGTGTAATATAGTGTGTGTGTTTACATTTAAAACTTGGACTTTGGAGGTGTAATATAGTGTGTGTGTTTACATTTAAAACTTGGACTTTACAGGTGTAATATAGTGTGTGTGTGTTTACATTTAAAACTTGGACTTTGGAGGTGTAAAATAGTGTGTGTGTTTATATTTAAAACTTGGACTTTGGAGGTGTAATATAGTGTTTGTGTGTTTACTTTTAACAAATTGCAAATTTCCATTGAGTTGAAGAACACATTTTGTGTGTTCAAAGACATTATTTAAATTTGGGTGTTTAATTGTACTGTTAAGTTGTTTTGGGAGAAACCCTGAAACACTCATGTTTTTCAACAATATGAAAATGAACTGCGCTACCACTCCCACACACAACCTGCCCGTTGAAAAAGGATGCTATGTGTACAATAGATTGTTATTTTCCGTTTGATCGACAACAACAACAACTACCGGACATTGCACTTTAAAAACTGTCTACCTCTTCTCCTTCACCTCCAACCAGACCCCCACCCCCCACCCTCCTCTCACTCTCTTCCACCTTCTTGTTCCTCCCCTCTCCTCATTCTCTCCTCTGGATTTACCGTTAGGCGTAAAGTAGTTGATACAAACGAAACTGTATACATGTACTGTACATGTACCGCACACACACTCACAAACACACTCACAAACACGCACACTCACAAACACACACAAACACACACACACACACTGATAGTCGCTTTTGTTTTTGGAGATCCAGATCCGTGGCTCTTTACTCCTTTGGATGAGAGTATAAACCGAGGTCTAGACTGTGCTCGCACGCATTCCATCGCATGGACTTTAAAGATCCTCATGTCTTAGGCGGGTGAGTGCCGTCTACACCAATACACCCAGCACGCACTAGGTCCTTTCTCCCCATCCCCGGTCGCCCAGGATTGTGCTCAGTTGTCCGGGCGACAGACTATGCGCCCAAAGGGTGCAAGTGGTCGCCTCTGGGGGTTTGAGTTAGGTCCTGCATCGCCCAGCGCCTTGATCTTGAGCGGCTGTGGGGCAGGAAAAGCGCGATATAAAAGTGATTAATAATTTAATGATAATAATAGTACAGCACTAATCTGGAATACTGATGAACCAGGTTCAAAATCAGTGGTGTGCAAGATAAAATTGGCCATTTGTTTCACTATCCATCTTAGCAGTATGATTGTACTCAGGTGGTTCAGTGCTGACTTAGTTCCCCAACTCTCTTGTATGGGGTGTTTATGCCTTCTGCCATATCGCCAATGATGAGTGGATAGGTTAAACGTCAATGTTCGATTACCTCATAACATATGCACTAAACTAAGTCTTTGTTGGCCTACTTATTTAAAACTGCAAAGCTTAGGCAGTCAATGAAGGCTAGTATACGACTCGTGTTTAATTGTGTGTAGCCTGTAGCTTTCGCGTAGCTTCAAATATTTAGGAGCCATTATGTCAGACAACGGGTCCCGACAGGAAGTCCTCTCCAGGATCGCACAAACATCTGCTCCCCTGACAAGGTTGAAGCCCATTTGGAAAGACAGGACCATCAGTCTACATTCCAAGGTAAGGCTGCTGCGCTCCCTTGTCATCTCCATCTTCCTATACGCTTACGAAACATGGACCCTCACATCAGATTTATAACGAAGAATACAAAGCATGGAGATGAGGTGCTACAGAAGATTTCTGGGCATTTCCTATACCCAGCACATTACCAACGAAGAAGCGAAAACTCCGATGGTATGGCCACCTCATCAGAGCATCAGGCCTTGCAAAGACCATCCTGCAAGGAACGGCGCAAGGAGGTAGAAGAAAAGGGAGACAGAAAAAGAGGTGGGAGGACAACATTCGAGAATGGACTGGCTTGATACTGAACGAAGCCATGAGGGTTGTTGAGGACAGAAAGATGGAGTAAGCTGGTTAAATGATCATCTGTGGTGCCCCAACGACCTAGGATAGGATAGTCCATAATATAGGATAGGATAGCCTGTAGCTTTCGTGGTGACATTTTGCAAGGCAGTTATAAATCATTTAGGCAACTGCTTGTAGCAGACGGTCATTTGGAACGCTAGGACACGACTTTGAGATTCAAGATTTGCAAATATCAGACCTAAAAAAAATGATGAATATATAAACAAATAAGTATTTCTTAGCGTGAATTAGAGTTATTATTCACTCACACACACACACACCCACCCACCCACCCACACACACACACACACACACACCCACACACGCGTACACACACACACACACACACACACACCCACACACACAAAGCGCGCGCGCAACATCGCATTTGTATTCTGGGTTCAGATTCACTAGAAATGAGTTCAAAGTTCTCATCTGTATACGGCGTCTCCATGATACTCAAAACACAACGGGTTCAGGAGACGTTTATGAAGGTCAGATAATGCTCAAACTCTTACAAATCAGCGTTATTTTGAATGAAAGTGAGCGACCATTGAAGTTTCACGTCTACACCTACCATTGGCGATATGGCCAACGGAGTTATTTTAAGACAATTTTTCTTACCCATGAACACCAAGTCGAGGCACTCTCTTATTTTTGTAAGGTCCTGCCTGCTTGATTGGTTGGTTGAAACCGGATCTTCCGCGCTGCTAATTTCCACGAGATTACGGTGTGCTCATGCTGATGGCTATTTTAATATAAAAGCCTTTTGAACAAACTAACTGAAAGATCTGCAATTATTAATCATATTTCCACTGCAGCCACAGGCAGGTGACAGGCCGGTGTTCACTCGGTTTCTGCGTTCCCTCAATACTAGGTTTTGAGATGTGGGGAAAAAAAAGCGCGTACTATTATACCATCCAGGTATTGTACTATTTAGTATTAGGTATAAATGATACCCAAGTCAAGCCAAGTCAAGTCAAAGCATTTTTATTCCACAAAAAGGGAAATTCGTGGGTTTCTGATACACACAAGCAGCGATGTACACATGCGCGCGCGCACACACCATGGATAAGAACATCCTAGTCAAAATATATCTATCCATCCATTGTTTACCACACCACTATCTACACACACGCGCCTAACCATATAGGCCTGCTGACCGGCGTGGGATCGATCCTGCAGAAAATAACGCTCTTTCGACAGGCAACGTCTCGGGGTTTCTCCGGGTACTCCGGTTATCTCCCCCAGCACATTTGTTTTTAAAAATAGGTATAGGTAATTGGGTTTGGTGTCGCCACAGGCTGCGACTACGCCTTCCCCAGAGGAGGCGGTTCAGATTTTCCGGAATAAAAGGGACAATAGAGTGTCAACAACAAAAACAAAACAAAAACAAACAGTCGCATTCATTATAGTTTCATCCGTCCTAAAAATAGACGGCCTTTCACCCAGCAGCTATTAGCCTACACGCGTCTCATACAAACCTCCAAGCCCCAAAGCAATAGATAAATTTAATTAGCATATTTAAAAAAAAAGGTCCAATAAACTAATGAACATTTTAAACACGGGAAATTAAAAAAAAAAAAGATAAAATGCATTCTTTGGACAAGAGAGGATATGCTAATTTGGGGAGGGGGAGGGAGGTGGATGTTGAATCTAAAAGTGTGGTCCTAGACTGAAGAGCAAGCAGTTGCCAGCTAGGCCACGAAGTGTGGAAGCGCGGACTTGACTGCAAAAGAAATGGAAATTATTTAACGTTTCCTTAAGTTGTACGTGACAATAATAGACTTCAGCGTGTGTTTAGTGAGCTATACAGAGTACCAACAGCGGGTAATTTGTTATGGGGCAGCGTCTTTTGTTGTTGACAAGAATATCTGTTAATTAGTTCGTGCAGTGTAGCATCATAGAACGAACTAAGTGTGCGGTTCTATGACGGCCTACTAGAGCCAAAACCTAATAACTAGATTTAGATTAGATCTTAATGCTTTATTGTCCCTTTTTATCGGGAAATTCTGGGCCGCCTCCCCTGTGGAAGGCGTAGTCGCAGCCTGTGGCGCGCCCAAACCCAACCTACCTAACATTAGTTGTGATTTTTTGAAATTTAGAAATTCTTTAAATACAAATACAATACAATAAAATACAAATAAATACAAATTTGAAATATAAATTTAAATACAAATAGCATGAGATAATTACAAATATCATGGAATAATTTTAATTATCAATGGAGAATTACAATTTACATTGAAAAATTATAAATATCTTCGCGTTATCATTTTCGGTTTTTGCTCTTGCAATCCGCCTGAAAATGCGTCAGAATCCAAACTACATAATAATTACAATTATCACTTCATAATTACAATTTTTTACAAAACGATCATACTTAATTCTGACTAAAGCGGCTTACTAGCGCCAAAACGTGCATTTACAGATATCAGTGATAATAGTAATTGACAAGTGTTCTAATCATGTAACTTACATTATGACGGCCTACTAGCGCCAAAACCTAATAATTATAAATATCATGTGATAATTACAAATATGAAGACATATTTACAATTAACACGTTAAATTTGTAATTATCAAGTGACAATTACAATTTTCGGTTTTGGACCATTTCCAGACGGATTGCTAGAGCCCAATCTGAAAATTAAACAGGCGAAGATATGTGTAATTTTTCAATAATAACAGTGCTTATCCCTTGATAATTGTAATGTTCCTGTGATATTTGTAATTATCAGGTTTTAATGGCGCTAGGAAGACGTGGTAAATACTGATAATTATTAATTAACACTGTGGATTACCGGTATCTCTGTAAATTACACTGAACACGTGTTAATTTCAATTATTTCGAGATAATGGTAACTCTCGGTTTTGGCGCTAGTAGGCCGTCATATGGTTAATCATGGCTGGTCTGGTTAATGCTTCCTCGGGTCTTTATTTACTGCAGGTCCGTTACAAACATGGAGGTGGGAAGTGGGAGAAGGAACATAAATCTGGGAGAACAGTTAGTTAGTTAGTAATTCATTGCTTACAGTGCCAAGCGGACCGCAAAGAGCCGAATCAGGACCACAAAATCAAGACCACAACTTCGCTGAAAGAGGACTCGCATAAAAGATCTGCCAAAACAACCCTAGTCGGAACACTGAAGGCACTCCCCCAGCTGGTCACTTTACAATAAAGATATCCCACGCAGGGGACCCTGAAGCTATACTCTACTTTGTCGAACCCCCGTTTACAAAAACAAAATAGAATACAAACATCATTGTAAAATATCAACAAAACACATACATATAAAATGCCTACATTGCCAAATAATAATATCACAGGAAGCCCCAGTGACTATTTGGCAGAAAGCGTCCAACATTCCCAAGCTGATCCAACAGACCTCACACACCAATGAGTTTTGTCCCGAAGAGTTTTCAAGGAAAAAGGTAGGTGACTGGTCTAGCGAAGAAGAAGATAGTATAGGAGATAGAACAGAGTAGGAATGGGAAAGAACACATGAGAAAGACAGCGACAGTGGGAATTTAAAGCACTAAATTTCCAGAAAGTGGGGATACTATTTATTCTGAAAAACCCCGCACCCCAAAAGGGTAATGTCCTGGGGGAAAAAAATAGGCCTAAGGAAATACACACCCGGGCTCCGTCCTCACACACTTTGCCTAAGCCCGTTACAAAACATGTGGAGGTGGTGGAGGATGGAGCGAATGACCTAGATTTGGGGGAACAGAAGAATACAGACAGGAAGGAATATTGTAGACTGGGCAAACACGGACCTAGGGAACGTAGACCTGAAAAGCCTTGGAGGGAACATAGCCTCGAGGGGACATAGACCTCGGAGGAACATAAGACATCTCCTCTTCCCACTAACCTCCCAGCAGTTTACAAACGTCTGTTCTGTTGTTGAACCGTGAGGTTTGCAAGTTGTGTACGCCTAGCCCAAGATAAGTGGTGATTATACTGTTCGTGACAGTGACTCAAGGAAGTCCAGGCCTAATACGAGGCAAAGGGGGGACATGAATCGTGGCTGTATCCGGAACGGGATGGCAACATTGTCGAGTGTCCACTCCCTGACCCTAACTTCTGCTCTAATCCTGTTTTCATTAGCGCTGCTTCACATGCCATACAGCGTATTGTATTGTATTGTACTGTACTGTTTGTATTGTACTGTTTGTATTGTACTGTGTTGTACTGTGTTGTATACAGAATACAGATTTTATTCCACAAATGCAATTATACCACGAATTTGCTCCGATGATGGCAAAACACATAACACCACAGGCACCCAATCTATCATCATCCCCCCCCCCCCCCCTCATAGATTAACCACACCATTATAAAATGGTTTAGGTTTTTTGTTTTAAAAAAAGCAAAATTTATATAATGAAAACATACAGCACAGCTGAGACTGGAAGCCAGCGAGAGAAGGGGGACTAGCTTTCACCGGCTGAAGAACGCTGTATGGTTTTTAGTCGACACCGATGAGCTGCAGAAGAGAGAGAGAGAAAGAGAGAGAGAGAGAGAGAGAGAGAGAGAGAGAGAGAGAGAGAGAGAGAGAGAGAGAGAGAGAGAGAGAGAGAGAGAGACTATAATTATGCTATTAGCTTAATCGTACAAACCGACCTTGCGTCATCCACTCTCACGAACATGTCATCTTTTTATAAATATCACAGCAAGACCTATTTACATCTGTGAAAGGGAGGGGCGCAATGTTAAGGGGAAGTCAGACGAGCCACTTTTCTGCAACAATGTTTCAAAAAACAACCTCAGAATTCATTGTGTTGCAACACTGGCATAGCCATGGGTAAATGCACAAAGTTTCACTAAAAACAACACTCTGGTTTTCCTCAGTGAAATGACTGTGGCTGTTTTCTGGGCTTGCTGACGCAATAGCTATCAAGCGAAACGATCCTAATACTTCGGAAGCATTTGACTGTCTAAACTGAATAATGGCAGTGTGTCCCATTTTAATGTACATGTGTCATTTTCGCCTTGTTAGATTCGAATCGATCCCGACATTATCGCCACTTGTTATGACACTCGATTAGTCTGCTTGATTTGCCTGCGCATGCGCTGGAAGTGTACGGGACTCTGATAAGCTATCCGAACACGCACACACACACACACACACACACACACACCCACACACACACACACCCTCTCTCTCTCTCCAAAGGTTTAAAATTTGATTGGCTATAACAGCGTCGGTGCAACAAAAAAGTTCTAAATCAGGAAACATTTAAAAAAAAACAACATTTGCCACTACTTTTTCGGCATGGTCACACGTGGAATACGGCAAAAACGTGACAATATTCTATGTTTTCACAACCGGTTCGAGATGTTTTTTGTTGCGCGTTTGTTGCTTCAGCTTTATAGATATTCCTACATTAACTACAATCATACACTTGATACTAATAACTTAAACAAAGACTCGTACACATTTTGGAATAAGATTACAAAAAAAGCGGATTAACGGGATCTCTATAATATATGTCATGTCCTATCCTATCCTATCCTATCCCATAACTCGGAGGTCGTAGGGGCACCACAGATGATCGTTTAACCAGCGTACTCCATCTTTCCCTGTCCTCAGCAACCCTGATTGTTTCGCTCAGTGTCAAACCAATCCATTCTCGAATGTTGTCCTCCCACCTCTTTTTCGGTCTCCCTCTTCTTCTACCTTCTTGCACTTTGCCTTGCAGGATGGTCTTTGCAAGACCTGATGACCTGGTGACGTGGCCATACCATCGGAGTTTACGTTTTTTCACCACTGTGAGCAGGTCATCGTGTTGTCGAATGGCTTTTGTAATGGTCTGTCGGACCTCGTCGTTGGTGATGTGTTGGGTATAGGAAATGCCCAGATGTCTTCTGTATCACCTCATCTCCATGCTTTGTATTCTCCGTCGGAGATCTGCTGTGAGGGTCCATGTTTCGCAAGCATATAGGAAGATGGAGATGAAAATGGAGCGCAGCAGCCTTACCTTGGAATGTAGACTGTCCTGTCTTTCCAAATTGGCCTCAACCTCGCCAGGGCAGTAATTGTTTGTGCGATCATGGAGAGGACTTCCTGTCGGGACCCATTGTCTGATACAATGGCTTCTAAATATTTGAAGCTATGCACTGTGTTGAGGGATTGGCCTTGGACTTTGATGTCAGCGTTGATGCCGTTGGTGTTGTTGGTCATCATTTTGGTCTTCTCTACACTTATTTCCATTCCATAGGCTCTGGAAGTGGTGTCAAGCCTCTGTACCAGCTGTTCAAGTTCTTGTCCCTCTCCAGCCAATCCATCAATGCCATCCGCAAAACGAAGGTTGAAGATTGATCTTCCCCCTAAGCTGACTGTGCCTTCGTGGTCTGCAAGGGCATCTGACATGATGCGCTCTAGGAAAATGTTGAAGAGTGTTGGAGAGAGTAGGCATCCTTGACGCACACCGATTGTTGTTCTGAACCAGTTTCCGATGGCGCTGTTGTGGAGGACTGCACTGGTAGCCTTGTCATACAGGCTTTTGATGACTTCAATAATTTTAGGGCTGATGTTGTACACTCTCATG
The DNA here is from genome assembly GCA_036898135.1 of Oncomelania hupensis. Classification (NCBI taxonomy): domain Eukaryota; kingdom Metazoa; phylum Mollusca; class Gastropoda; order Littorinimorpha; family Pomatiopsidae; genus Oncomelania; species Oncomelania hupensis. The sequence continues at coordinate 27,734,804 of CM072517.1, read as the reverse complement.
GTTGCCCACAGAGCTGCATGCCACACTCGGTCAAACGCCTTTTTGAAGTCTACGAACACTTGATATAGATGTTGTTGGTGCTGTAGGTATTTCTCGCAGATCATTCTGAGGTTGAAAATCTGTTCATTGGTACTTCGCCCTGCCCTAAATCCTGCTTGCTCTTCAGCTATGATTTGTTCATCTTGGGGTTTCAACCTGTTGAGTATTATTTTCAGGAGGACCTTGCTGGGATGGCTAATGAGGCTGATGGTGCGGCAATTTGTACATTCCTGAAGGTTACCTTTTTTGGGAAGAGTGATGACAAGGACTGGGTCCCTGGTGTAGGCCACTCTGCCAGATCTTGTTACAGATAATGGTGAGTGCGTCGATCATCGCTTCTTCTCCTGCTTGAAGCAGTTCCGCGGGTATGTTGTCCACTCCCGCTGACTTTCCCTTCTTCAGCGATTGCAATGCTGCCTCAACTTCTTCTCGGAGAATTGGGAGGATTTATTCTTTTTCTCTGTTCTCTGGACATGCTAGAACTGATGGGTCTCCGTTTGGTTTGTGGTTGTAAAGGTTAGAGCAGTACTCTGTCCATCTGTCCAAGACTTCTTGTTCTTCTGTAAGGCATATGCCAGACTTGCTTTGGATCGTGGAGACCTTGGACTGTTTAACACTTGTCAGCCGCTTCACAGTCTGGTAAGCCTTCTTGCTGTTGTTCTTGTTCAGACTGTTCTCTATTTCCTGGCAATGATCTTCTATCCAGTTCTCCTTTGCTGTGCGCATGCCTTTTCGGATGTCATTGTTGATTTTTCGGTAGGCATCAGCTCCCTGTGAGGTGTTCTTAATATATAATAATATAATAATATATGTATTTCGCTAAAAGTATTCGTCAGCAAGCTAACCAGCCAACTTCAACTACAATGTAGAAAATGATAAATAACAACAGTCAGTTAACTTTGTAATATTTAAAATAATCCCCAATAGGCAAATTGCTTTAACAAATTTTAAACCAATCTCATTCTGCATACTAAGAAATGTTACATCAAAGTTACATAACGGCCAAAGAGACGGCGTTATTGAATTTGAAAAATATTTGCATGTTCTACCCAAAAATCTTGCAATATCTGTTCTAAAGTTTTGGACACTTAACTACAGAATGCCAGTGCAGAGAGGCAGATATTTTAACATTCCTAGACACGAACGTCTATGTCAAAAATGTAATAGTGGCGATCTTAGTGACGAGTTTCATTATTTATTTTTGTGTTCACATTTTTGTAACTCGAGAAGAGAATTATTAAAATCATATTATTATAGATACCCCAAATGCCATCAAATTTCAAGAATTATTGTCATCTAATAAAATGTCAGTATTATTAAAGCTTGTAAGGCTAATGAAATTAATTATTAAACAATTGTAACGTTGTTATCCCATGTCAAAAATTAATCTAGTTGTGATATTTACAGGCTGTGTGTAACAAAAACCATTTCAGTAGTTTGTCATTGATGTGTTTAGATTGAATTGTATTGTTAGTTATGATTCCTATTTGCTATCCCCAATAAATGTCTTTTTTCTTCTTTTCCCCTCGCAATTGCTCCCCTCCCCACCCTTCTGCAATCCCTTTGTGTACATAAATAGTTTTAATTTAAAAAATTTAACATGTTCTGTAATTAATTATTTTGCATGTGTGTGTATATCATTTTAACGATGTCCATGTGCCCTTAATGTGTTTTTTTTTCTGGAAAATTTGCCTTGCCTATAAGGCGGTGTTGGGCCTCACCTATCTACCTATCTACCTCCTAACAGGTGGGACCGGGTAGCTCAGTTGGTAGAGCGGCTTACTAGTAACCGAAAGGTACCTGGTTCGAATCCCGGATTGGCCAACGTGTGA
>CM072517.1:27692933-27727933 GCA_036898135.1 Oncomelania hupensis | reverse complement strand
CTAAAAGCTGATCTTTTGTGTGTTGTGTATAGTAATCTACATAAAATAATGAATGCTTTGTAATATAATGGGCTTTCTTCTTCTTCTTCTTCTTCTTCTTCTTCTTCTTCGTCTGCTTCTTCTTCTTTTTCTTCTTGTTATTATTATTATTATTATTATTATTATTATTATTATTATTATTATTATTATTATTATTATTATTATAAGTTTTCCTTTCAGGAGATGAGAAATGTGCCTTTCAGATTGCAAAAAAGGCTTTAACCCCGCTATTCGGGAGGGTGGCGTACCCCCCTCCCGGACCCACCCCCCACATGTTACTCTTTTTACCTTTGGAAAGTTGGCAGCTATGAATTATATAGTCTCTCTATACTCGAGAGAACGTTCGAATGTTCGAGCGTGACGCAATTATAACCAATCAGAATAAACTTCATTCTCCCTGTCTTACGTCATACAACTTTCTTCATCATAAAAGAATCTCTCAGCTTCTATTGGATCTCTCTAGATGCTTCGATCGATGGTAAACAAGCAACCCTAGAAGATTCTCCAATAATATCGACCAACGAAAATTATCAACATTATAACAAGCTTCTTCTAACAAAAATGCAAAATCAGATCAAAGGTAAATACACTCTGTTATTGAATGCTTTGCAAAACAAAACGATCGGATCTATCGTGCGCGTTTCACACCTACTATCGTGCGCGTCGCAAACGTAACACACTCGTTCACGAGTCTCAAATATTTCATCAGTCTCACCAGTCTCTAATGTTTCACCCTCTTCCTCTTTTCAACCCAGATCCCGTCCACTAATTGCTGCTTCTAGCGATGCCCCTTCTAACCCAAATCTGAAATGTACTTCTACAACATGGCCATTTAATTCATCTCATTTCAAAACGAACACCAATTTACATCCCCCAAGAATGTGCCTCTCACACGTCGACAACAGCTAGCTGAAGAAAGAGTGAAACCAACAACAACTCATCTTATTCTTGGTGACTCTGTTGTACACTTTATCAGACCAGGCTTCGTCTACCCCCAAACTTGCATCCATGATGTTCTTTCCTGGATGGATAGCAATAAGCTCAAATTGAACACTGAAAAAACTGAAATCATGCCTGTAGGCAAAGCATCGTGTCTCAGGCAGGTCGGCAGCGACTCCCTAGTTGTAAATGGCAGCAGCATTCCGTACCAAGACTCCGTGCGCTATCTTGGAGTCAAAATTGACCAACCTTTGTCAATGCAAGATCAAATTGGTACTATTTGTCGTGCTACTTTTCTCGAGATGAGGCGCATTGCCTCTATTCGACCGTTTTTAACCGAGTCAGCGTGTGCAGCTCTTGTCAATGCTTTTGTGACATCACGGCTTGACTTCTGCAATTCTGTTCTGGTTGGTCTTCCAACTGAACAAATAAATCGCCTTCAACGCGTACAAAACAACGCAGCGCGTCTTATTTTGAAACGGAAGAAAAGGGATCACACCACTCCCTAAGACCCAGTCCCACTGCACTTGCGCACAAATTACGCATGAATTGCGCATAAAATTTTCTTTGTGCGTGATTCATCAGTGATGTGCGTAAATCATGCGTGTTTCACACGTGGAGCATCAGTTTTTGTAAGTGATTGTACGCGGAGACGGGTTTGTGCGCGATCGCCGGTTTTGAACGGTTCAAAATTTTTTCCACGCACAGTTTATGCGCAGTTTGTACGTAGTTTGGACGTGGAAGGTGCGTGATATGTGCGTGTTCTGTCAGTGTTCCGTCAGTGCTTGTGCGTCAGAAATTGTTTCCTATCACGCACATCACTGACGAATCACTTACAGAACACGCACATATTACTTACAAAACACGTACAATCCACGTATGTTCCACTGACAAAAAATAATTAACGCACGAAACACGCACAAATAACGTATGAAAAACTTACAAACTACGCATGAACACGCATGCATCACTTATGAATCACTGACAAATCATGCATGCAATTTTCCTGTATAAAAAGCAGCCATTTCGGCCAATTCCTTCAGTGTTGGTCATGCTGCCAAGGGGTACACATCTAGAAGACCAAGCTCCATAAGAAGTCCAAGCTCCAGAAGAAGACCAAGCTCCAGAAAAAGACATGAACCCTCAGAGAAGAGATGTGCTGGCATTATTGGTGCAGAATCTGAATTATCCGATGATGCAAATTCATCAGATCTTGGCCAGAAGAAGAAGAAGAAGGCAAAGGAATGTCTGGGTGAGAGACTGGATCACTAGAAGACCCGAGCAGGGCTTGTATGATCGCCTGATGGTGGAGCTCAGGAATGAAGACCCAAGATCCTTTCAGAACTTCATGCGCATGCCTTCAGACATGTTTGATGAGATTGTCCATAGGCTGACCCCAAGGCTGACCAAGCAAACCACCAACTTCAGGGTTTCCCTGGATCCTGGTCTGAAAGTTGCCATAACCCTTCGTCACCTGGCATCTGGAGCCAAGTACCATGACATGCAGTATGCCTGGAGGGTCCCCCACAACACCATCAGCAAAGTTGTCAGAGAAGTCTGCGAGGCCATCATAGAAGAGTACCTTGAAGAGCAAATGTCACCTCCATCCACTGAAGAAGGCTGGCGTCAACTGTCAGATGACTGGTACCAGAGATGGAACTTCCCTCACGTAGTGGGGTCAGTTGATGGCAAACATGTGGCATGCAAAGCTCCCCCTAATTCTGGATCAGAGTACTACAATTACAAAGGCTTCTTCAGTGGGATTCTGTTTGCCATGGTGACATCTGATTACAAGTTCCTGTGGGTGGACGTGTCTGGTAATGGCTCAGCTTCAGATGCCCAGATCTTCAACAACAGTGAGCTGAAAGAAGGCCTAGAGAACAACACCATCAGGGGGTGGCCTCAGCCCGATCCTTTGCCTGGTGACAATCAGAATGTGCCCTACTTCCTGGTGGGAGATGATGCCTTCAGTCTCAGGACCTACCTGATGAAGCCTTATGGTGCCAGGAACCTCGCCAGGGACTACAGAATCTACAACTACAGGCTGTCAAGATCCAGAAGAGTGGTGGAGAATGCTTTTGGCATCCTGGCCAACAGATTCCAAGTTCTTCTGAGCACCATGCAGCATCACCCTGATACTGTCAGATTGATTGTCAAGGCCTGCGTTCTGCTACACAACCTGATGAGGACTCGGTACCCTGTGCTCCAGAATCGTCTGCTGGATGTGCAAGATCCAAATGGAAACGTACAGCCTGGTGCCTGGCGAGAGGGGAGAAACTTGGAGGACACTAGAGTTGTGCAGGCCCCCAACACAGCATCCAAGGAAGGCAAGCTCCAGAGAAACCTGCTGAGACACTGGTGTAATTCGCCAGCAGGTGCTGTACCATGGCAAGATGAGATGGTTAATGTGAACATTTAAAATGGACTGTGTCAAAGTGTGCATGGAATAAATGTAAAGATATATTTGTGACTTATAATTTTGTGCAAGTCTGAATGTAAGTGCAAATGAAAGTGAAAGGAATGAAAGAAAAAGCAATAAAGTCCCCAAAACAATTAAAGTCTCCCCCCCCCAAAAAAAAATAATAAAAAAGAAATATAAAAAAGACAAAAGGAAAGAAAAAAATAATTTATAAAAAAAGATATTATTTTATAATAATTTCTTTTTTGTTATTTTCTTTATCATTTTTTTTAGTTTTTCTTAGTTATTTTATTTATTTATTTTATTTTATTTTTTTGCGCACTTTTTTTTTTGGTGGGACTTTTATTTCATTCATTTTCTTTCATTTATTTCGCTTTCATGTGCACTTTCATACCAAGAACTTACAAATATTTCAAAGTTTAGAAATTTATTAATAAGAAAATTTTCCCATTCGCTCACACATTCACACAAAGTCTTTTTAGCAAATGTTCATTCACTTTCCACCATCAGTGACTGGCCGCTGTTCCTCCTGTTAGATCCTGGTCCTCCCAACAGCTGGCTGTCGATGCTGAAATTGCTGAGGTTGAGGGATCCATTCAACACTTCCTGGCTTGTCGAGAGAAGTTGGGTGAAGATGCCTGCTGACAAACGATCCCCAGTGGAGGTAGTTGGCTGAGGCTGCTGCTGCTGGTGGTACTGCTGAGAGGTGCTTGGCTGAGGCTGCTGCTGCTGGTACTGCTGTACAGGCTGTGGCTGCTGGTACTGCTATACAGGCTGTGGCTGCTGGTACTGCTGTACAGGCTGTGGCTGCTGGTACTGCTGAGAGGTACTTGGCTGAGGCTGCAGCTGGTACTGCTGCTGGTACATCACATGTTGGTGGTGGAGGACTGGCGGTGCAGACATCACTTGAGCTGGTTTTGTAGGATCAGGGACTTGGCCTTCATCTTCTTCGTCAATCATGGCTGCTATCTTGGCCTTCATTGCCTTGTACTTGTCAGCAGGTGCAGAACGCAGACTCTCCCCAACATACTTGATGAAGGCCTCTCGTTCTGAAGTGGCTGGTCTGTCTTGTATCAGCTGGGTCAGCAGCTGCTGATTAGCCTTCATAATTTCTGTCAATTCCTTCAACCACTTTTCTTCACGGTCCACTTCCCTCTTCCTTCTCTTCTTGTTCTGTCTGCTGGAACTCTGACTCTGGCTGGCCTGAGCAGATGTTCTCTCCACTGCCTCCAGGTCTGTTTCAAGTGTAGTGGGTGCACGTTCCTGGTCACTGTCCATTTCACTGTCACTGGCTTGTGATTTCGGGGTGGAAGTCATGGGCAAGCTCACCATGGGATCAGACTTGGTTGATGGCAGCTGGGTCTTGTAAAACTGAAGACTGTCCAGGATGTACCTCTCCCTGTCTGTGTATTTCTTGGCTGCTTGACCAGACTTGACCTTCGTTAGTCGGACGTACCAGTCCTTGACTGACTTCCACCAGCCCATGATGTGGTCCAACTCTAGCCCCAGCTCATCAGCCTTGGCAGCCCAGATTTCTCTACGTTTCTTGTAGAGACAATTGCCCCGCCTCCAGACTTCCTCATGCTCAACCATCCACTCAAGGAGACTTGCTTCCATCTTAGCTTCAAGGGAATAGTCATGTTTGGCAACGACTTTTCCCTTGCCCTTGCCCTTGCCTCTGACTTTACCCTTGCCTGGACGTGCATCTTCTTCGGATTCACCAGCAGCAGGGTTTTCAGTATCAGCAGCAGCAGCATGCACCTCCACCTCCACCTGCATTTCAGGAGGTGTTGGTGACCTTGGGGCAGCTTGGTCTTCTTGTGGAGCCTTGGTCTTCTTCTTCTTGGAGGGCTGGCGGCCTTTCCGGGGTGGCATCTTCAGGAAGTGTTCTAGTAGTCTTCAAGTATTCAGGAGATGAGGCTGCCTCGAGTGCTGGTGCAAAACTGTTGAAATGTTGTCAGTGCTCGCCTTTTATTGTGCGTGGAGCGGATGCGATAGTGCGCCCTTCATCAGTGATTCATGCGCGATTCATGCGTGATCCGTGCGTGTTCCATGCGCGGACCGTACGTGATTCATCAGTGCTCGTGCGCTGTTCATGCGTGATCCATACGTGTTACATTCGCTATACATGCGTCGATTGAACGTCAGAAATTGTATCGGGGTTGGGCTTGTGCGCTGTTGTGCGTGGAATGTTCGTTTTTTGTTAGTGATTGTAAGTGATACATGCGCAGTTTATACGTGATTCATCGGTGATTCTGACCACGCACAACCCCAGAAAATGACCAATTTCTCCACGAACAATCACGCACAAACCAATTTTATGCGTGATTTGTGCGTGGTTTATGCGTAATTGGCAGTGGGACTGGGTCTTTACTATGCAAGCTTCACTGGCTGTCGGTGAAGTTTCGCATTCAATTCAAGGTCTGCGTTTTGGCTTTTCGGTTCTTTGAAGGCACACTACCATCCTACCTAACCAATGCACTTGTAGCCTATAAACCAACTCGGGCACTACGTTCTTTGTCTGAACGTCTTTTTACAGCGCCACTCCGAAATATGAAAACTTTCGGAGAACGTGCATTTTCTTTTGCTGCGCCTACTCTCTGGAATTCGCTGCCGGCAAACATGAGAGGCGTACCTGACTTGGCAACTTTCAAAACGCAACTAAAAACGTATTTGTTCAAGCTTGCATTCAATAATAATAATTATTATTGTTGTTTTTATTTCACTGTAATATTATGCCATATGTGTTGTAATGACAGGATGTACAATGGATGAATGCGAGTGGGTGCGCAATGAGTCACAATGTGAGATTTGCGCGATATAAGTACCATTCATTATTATTATTATTATTATTATTATTATTATTATTATTATTATTATTATTATTATTATTATTATTATTATTATTATTATTATTAAGTATCAATGATGTTATTACCATCAGTCATTGGGTTGAAATATATAAATTGCTAAAATTAAAAAAATTAAAATTTTTAAAGTAATTTCCTTCTGCTTCACACCACATCTCCTCCATTGTCCCGCCCAAAGCCATTTCCTCACCCCTGGCTAAAACAATCGCTGAGTCAAGGATTTGGCTACATTGACAATAAAGAAAGCTTCTCCACAACCCGTGGTTTACCCAAGAAAGCGACCTACTGTGACAACCTTCATCCAAGCAATCTGGGTACTGGACGTCTAGGCAGCAACTTTAAACGAGCAACGGGAAATCGAAAGAAAACAATCTGGCGAAATTAGCAAACTTTTGTCATTTTAAGAATATTAAAAAAAACAAGCTAAATATTCCTTATTTGTCTACAAAATACATAAAGCACTACGAAACCTCAAGCAAACAAATTCAAGAGGAGTTGATGAATTGGATATTAGAATATTAAAATTGTCTCCGTCATTCATTACTGACACTTTAATGTATATATACAACTTATGCGTCGATAAATCTTATTTTCCTATAATGTTATAAAAAATAAAGTTGTACCCCTTTTTAAGAATGGTGACAGCACTGACCCATCGAACTATAGGCCTATTTCGATTCTTCCTACTGTCTCTAAACCTCTTGAAAAACATGTAATTAATAATATTCTTGATCATTTAACCGAAAACAGCCTCTTTCATGAAAATCAATCCGGTTTTAAGGCTAAACATTCTTGTCACACAACTCTTACATCTATGATAGAACAATGGCTAAATAATATTACTAAGGGAACATTTTCTGCAATATTATTTCTTGACTTCGCAAAAGCTTTCGATGTAACAAACCATTGCCTTTCTTTACGTTAACTACAATTATATGGCAATCATTCTATATCACTTGAATTTATACAATCGTTTAATTCTGCAAGAGAACTGTGTGTTTATGTAAATAACTAATAGTCACAATTTCAAATTGTTACAGCTGGTGTACCGCAAGGCTCTATTTTAGGACCTTTGTTATTTTCTATCTACATTAAAGATTATTTATTATTGAGGATTTTTATAGCGCACTTATCTCGCCGTACTTGACCAGACTCTAGGCGCTGGCCGATACAGGATCTAACTCAAACCGACCGAGACGCCCACCCGCAGCCTTTGGGTGCATGGTCTGACGCCCGGACAACTGAGCACTATCCTGGCCAGGGTTTGGGGAGAAGGACCAAGTGCATGCTGGGTATGTTCTTGTTACCGGCACTCACCCGTCTAGGACATGAGCGTCAGGATCTTTAAAGTCCGTTATGATGGAATGTATGCGACACACAGACTAGATCTCGGTTTATACTCTCATCCGAAGGAGTAGAAAACGGGAGTAAAGTGTCTTTCCCAGGGACACAACACAATGGCCCGGCACAGGGCTCGAACCCGGGACTTTCAGATCCGCAAGCCAGAGCACTACCATTAGACCACCGTGCCTCTACCTTCATATCTCTACTTATTGTGAACTCTTTGCTGAGGACACTACATTACACTCTCAAAGTACAGACTTGAATAATCTATCCTCCTTGTTACAAAAAGGGGCTAGTGAACTGCAGGACTGGACTGAATCCAACCACGTGGCCCTCAATCCAGACAAAACAAAATCCATGCTAATACAAGACAGAAAAGACAACATTTGTGTATAAAACTGCCTCCACAAAAAATGTGCAATAAAATAATTAATGAAGTATAATCTTGTCATAAACTTCTTGGTGTAACTTTAGACAATAATTTGTCCTGGATTAAACATATTTTAAATGTTTGTAAAATTATTTCTAAAAGGACTTTTCAATTATTAAGGACTAAATACCTTTTAAATTTTCTTTCTCATAAACTGGTTTATTCCGGTCATATTCAACATTTATTGATTATTCCTCTATTATTTGGGATTCTGCTAGAGGCACTGCAATTAAGCCTTTACTTAAAATTCATAAACGTGCAATTTAAAAAGTTATTTTAAAATAAAATATATATCGGGATGACTATAAACGGATCAGTATTCTACCTCTTGACGACAGACTAAAATTTAATAAAGGAGTTTTCATGCACAAGATTCTTTCTGGCAATGCACCTTCCTATTTTTGTTCTCGGTTTTTTTTTCACCCCCCCCCCCCAAAAAAAAAAAAAAGCCAAATCGTCTATAAAATTAAATGTTTCAATTCCCAGAATTGTTGTTGTATCAAATTTTTATTCATCAGATTAACATAAGTTGTACTGATAAGCTTTCGATGTAACAAACCATGACCTTTAATTTCTATTTATTTCTATTTCCTAAACCGATCTAATGCCTTAGACATTATTAATTATTAATTATAATCGAAAACTTCTTTATTTAACTTTAGACAATAATTTGATGAATAATAATTAATAATAATGATGACAATAATTTTATGATGAAGAATTTATTATTAATAATGTGGATAATTAATTTCGATCTAATGCATACATACATCATAACTTAAATACTTAACTTAAATACGTAGGTCCCAGAATTGATCTCTTCATAAATAGTCTTACTTATTCCGGTTCCACTTTGTGGAATAACCTTCCTGAAGACCTCTGCACTCCAGCATCTAAATGTACATCATTTAGAACACATCTCCTAAAACACATAACAAAATTAAATGAACATAATTGTTGTTAATGGGTAAACGATAATTTTTGTTTTTTTTAAAGTCATGTTATCTAATGATTACCTTGTTTATGCGTTATTGTTCCATGATGTTAACGTTATAACATTAGTGTATTGTAGTTAACAGTTATTGTTATAAACCCCAAAAGCAAGATGTAAAACTGCGCTCCCAGCGCTTACTCTTTTATCCTTGCAAAATAAAATTGTTACCATGGGTGGTATTCATGACCGTTGGTTAAGGCTTAACCAATGTTGGTAAAATTAACGACGTTGGTTAAGCTGGAAATTTTAAATTCATGAGGCCTTAGCAGAGTTAACGACGGTTGCTAACCATGGTTATTTTAACGGAGGGGGCACCACCCGATAACCAATGGAACACTGGTTAAAAATGGCGGCCATCGTTTGGTGGCAACTTCGACAGAGACGAGCTCCGAGGAGAGAGAGAGTATTTCGCGACAGAAGTAATCCACTTGACAAATTTGATGATGTGGAACTGGTATCAAAATTTCGTTTTCGTCGGCATGATATCATCACGTTAACGAACGCGGTAGACAGACTGAAACTGTGTGATCGGCAAGGCGTTTTGTCACCACTTTTACATGTGTGTCTCACTCTTTGTTTTTATGCCTCTGGCACCTTTAATAATCTGTCATATTAATAAAACGGGTTAATATTATTATTATTAAAATATTGTTGTTGGATTTTGACTGGTGATGTGTAGGCTTATTGTGTATCTGTATAGTTTATACTCGTAGGGTAATGCAACCCTACGAAATAAAGACAACATTTCAAGTTCCAAACTACCCAGAAACGGCAGAAATTGACACCTCAGTCTAAAAACAAAATGTAGGCCTAACATTACAAACTACAAAGTGATCAAAAGTGATTTCTCTCCTTTCACCCCAACAAAAAGCTCGCTCTCCTTGCTCACTATGATATCCAGCATGCTGTCGGTAGGCTTGCTAATCACGCCACCTTTGCCAGACTTTAATCGTGCGGCTGCACGATTCCGATGGGTTATAGGCCTATTTTGTTGACGAAAGAAGGAAAACAGCTGCTTGAATTATGCCCCCTTACGGATATTCCCGCACAGCCCAAAAATAGCCTTGGTTAAGTAACAATGCGTGGACACTCGCTCATGAATAGCGATCTGCTAAACGATGGTTAACGATACCATTGTTGGTTACAAAACCAATGTTGGTAACGTTAACCATCGCCTATAATTTAACTGGCCATGAATTCCACCCCTTATCTTATCTTATCTCATCTCATCTCATCTTATCTTATCTTACCTTATCTTACCTAATCTTATCTTCTCTCTTCGCCTTTCTCATTCTCTTCTCATTCTTAGCATATATGCAACGCGTGCAAGATCTTACCTCTCGCTCAATCACTGCAACCGGTCGTCTCATTCTGCCGGAAGAGGAGAGTTGTGGGAAGTAAAAGTGATTGGTCACTTTGTTTTAATGGACCCTGTTTCGCAATGAGCATCACCTCACGCCCTGTCAGGGTGAAACACTCTTCCTGCCGTGAAGCGGCAATTCATCATTGTTGGATATGTGAAACAATGTTCGCACTAGCAATCCACCAAGTTCGTTCTTTCATTATTATGAGCGCTGCACTGGCGTGCGTTAGGAGAAGGGGTAGTTTTATTGGTAGAGGGTAGTGTTATCCTCTTTTATTCCTTGTGGTTCATCTAAAACATTTCTCGAAATTGGTCGCCGTCGTTGTCGTCATCGTTGTTGTTGTTGTTGCAGTTGTTGTCATTGTAGCTGTAACAATCGAAGTTTGGCAGTATATAAAAACAAAACCAGAAACATCGGATTTCTTTTTTCAAATAACAGCCAGAGATAAGACTGGATATTTTATTTCATTTTTAAAATACATTTTCGAAGTGCTCCGCGTCCCAAAATGAGACAGCAATCGTTGGTAACATGATATCATTGTCACAAGATTGAAAAACAAAATAAAAATGATAAGTCTTACCTCCCCAGGACTACGGAAAATAACTTACTTCCCTTGACACGCCATAGGTCGTATTTCCAGTTTTGCAACTTGCACTCATCATCATCATCATCATCATCATCATCATCATCATCATCATCATCATCATCATCATCATCATCTTCTTCTTCTTCTTCTTCTTCTTCTTCTTCTTCTTCTTCTTCTTCTTCTTCTTCTTCTTCTTCTTCTTCTTTCTCCCCCCCGTGGGGATGCCGGGGCTTTCAGTATAAATAGTATCCCCACTTTCTGGAAATTTAGTGCTTTAAATTCCCACTGTCACTGTCTTTCTCCTTTGTTCTTTCTCATTCCTACTCTGTTCTATCAATCTACTATACTACCTTCTTCTTCGCTAGACCAGTCACCTACTTTTTTCTTAAAAACTCTTCCGAGACAATACTCCTCATTTGTGTATGAGGTCTGTTGGATCAGTTTGGGAATGATGGACGCTTTCTGCCAAATGGTTACTGGGGCTTCCTATGATGTTATTATTTGGCAATGTAGGCATTTTATATGTATGTGTTTTGTTGATATTGTATAATGATGTTTGTATTCTATTTTGTTTTTGTAAACGGGGGTTCAATAAATTAGAGTATAGCCTCAGCGTCCCCTGCGTGGGATGTCTTTAATGTAATGTGACCTGCTGGTGGATTGCCTTCAGAGTTACCACTAGGGTTGCTTCAGCAGATATTTTATGCGGATCAGGGGTGAGTCCTCTTTCACTTCTGTGGTCCTGATTTGGCTCGGAAGACTCCGCTGGACCTAAAGCAATAACCATGTAATGTTTTCCTTCTTCTTCTTCTTCTTCTTCTTCTTCTTCTTCTTCTTCTTCTTCTTCTTCTTCTTCTTCTTCTTTCAAGTCAAGACAGCTGTATTCCACATAAGAACGGGAAACTAGTTCTTAGCAAATACACGGGGACGACTTCTCAAAGAAAGAAAGAATGAAATAATTTTTAAAATATAACAAATATCATTATTTATATTTCATCCTTTCTTCTTCTTCTTCTTCTTCTTCTTCTTCTTCTTCTTCTTCTTCTTCTTCTTCTTCTTCTTCTTCTTCTTCTTCTTCTTCTTCTTCTTTTTCGTCGTCGTCGTCTTCTTCTTCTTCTTTGGGCGCATATAACACTATTTCCGTTGTTTTGTAGTAAGGACAACCAAAAGGGGACAATAAGAACAGACGAACGTGCTGACCGACGCACAACTATGACATAACTAAGTTAATAATAATCGTTTGCTGTACTGCTAAGCATGTCGACATCCGCTTTACAAGTCCAGAAATAAGACAGACCTACATCTTGCCGACAGTCATAGACTTGCCATGATGAATCTTAACAATAACACCGATTCAAATATCCTTTAAAAAAAATTTATTATAACTAATTTAAATAATTGTTGCTTGTACGCCCAGGTTGATTTGAAAAGGAACTCCCCAATGAAAATAGCTTATCACATGCATAAACCCTACTGCATTTTAATGAAACACACAAATATTGTGATTCTTACTGCAATGGAATGTAACTGCCCACCCTCTTTTCAACTGACAGTGACGAAAGCGTTCTCTAAGGGGTCCGTCGACCGACACTTGGTCTTACCTCCTTCCCTTGTTCTGAAGTCTCATTTCAATTCCCCCATGCTGTGTCAAAGCACGGGCTACTTTAGGCCGCTTTCCTCAATGTCAGATAAAATTAGAGATCAGCAATAATTAAATTCGACCACTGTAAGGATCACAGTGATTTTTTTCTTGGTGCAAATGAATGACTATATATACAAAAAGCATAAGCAATTTGTTTAACAGGGAAGTTTCTTTTCAACTATCTTCTGCATTCTAACCTTGTGCTTCTAACATTCCTGTTGTTTTGTGTTTGTTTTTAATGCATGTTCTTCCTTTTTTTCATCATTGAATTAATCTTTCCTTAATGCACTTAAATTAAAAAATACATTTTTATCATTTAGTTCGCGTAGTAAAACGAACTAATTCACTTTTTCCCTAGTCATAAATATTTCCTAACTCTCCGGCCTGGAGTTCCGGTTTTTACCGGTGGATGACCTTGTCGACATTCACGGCATGGTCAAGGTGACGACAAGGACTAGTCACTCCAGGAAACGCCACGCTATGTGTCATAACGTTACACATGTACGTGCTCGCTCCTAGAATAATTAGTTAACCAGACAAGAAGATGGCAAGATATTCAAATGTATATCTAAACATTCACACGCGAAAGTCATCTTTAGCTCAAAACCAACATCTTGCTCTCTGGACCCCATTCCTACCCCCATGTTGATAGAGAATCTTGACCCTCTACTCCCGACCATTACCCACATTATCAACGAGAGTCTGTCCTCTGGTGTTGTTCCATCTGTGCTCAAAGCGGCTGTCATCAAACCCCTCCTTAAAAGAACCAAGTTTAGACAAAAATAATCTTAAGAACTATAGACCTGTTTCAAACCTCTCCTTCCTGTCTAAAGTCATAGAAAAAATTGTTCTCAAACAACTGTTTGCCTACCTATATGATAACAGTTTACTTTGCCCCAACCAGTCTGCCCACCGACCCTTCCACAGCACTGAGACAGCCCTCCTAAAGGTAACCAATGATCTGTTGCTTGCCTTAGATAATGGTAACGTCTCCGTTCTCACCTTATTAGACCTCTCAGCTGCCGTTGACACAGTCGACCACCACATTCTCTTTAACACTCTTCAACACTACTTTGGAATCTCTAGCTCGGTCCTGGCTTGGTTCCACTCATATCTTTCTGACAGATCACAAGCAGTCACTGTCGATGGCTGTTTCTCCAGCATAGCAGACTTGGTGTGCGGCGTGCCTCAGGGTTCCGTTTTAGTGCCGGTGTTATTCACTCTGTACACCAAGCCACTGCTTCTCCTGCTCGGAAAGCAAGCTGTTGAGAATCAGTCATTTGCAGATGATACACAACTTTATAAATCCACTGCCTCCTCTCTCATTAATTCCACTGTTCAGACTTTGGAGAACTGCATCACAGACATTAAGTTATGGATGACACTCAATGTCACGAACTGGCTAGTGTTAACTCTGCTTGTTGACTATTTAGCCATGTGTAGTATTTGTAACAGTAGAGAAGTTAGACTATTACACAGCAGCAATTAAATTACACAACAGACCACACACAGCGAGCGAGCCACCCACATCGCAGTGAGTCAGCACTTGAGCTTTGAATCGGACCGTTTTAACCAATCAGAGCAGGCTCAGTGGGTAGAGCAGTTTTGAATGTGTCAAAACCTAAGACAGTTTGAATCAGTCGTGTGTGAGACGAGGTAGAGTCAACATCTCCACAGCTAGAGAAATCTCTACACTCATAGACCAGGAAGCAGGACTTAGGAATCTTAGAAATCTCTCAAGTCACAACGGGCCTGAACTTGTCAAACAGGTAAATGAACACCCTTCTGTTTCATCGTGATATATTTGTATTATTGTTGAAATTATGTTTGTGGAATTGCTATGCATAAATGTGAATTGTTAATCCGAATTTGCCGTACCACGTGGAAGAGCCGCGCACGAGGCGAAACACGACCGGTTGCGCCGCCATGTTGTATCCCGTACGGAACCACTGTTGTTTAACTTATATGTATGTTTGCAGACCAGTGGCTGTACCACTGAATGTTTATAATATTATTAATTCTGTATGTGTATAGTTAGACACGATTTATATTTATGTATGTATAGGAATTTAGAGTGAGATTACAGCGGAACCCGGAAGTAGCAGAATGTTCGTCGCTTATGTATAGAGATGTGGAGCTATCACTGAGGGCTACTTGGCTTTCAGTGAGACGCTCTGCACAAACCGATTATTCAGGGTTGTGCAGAATTTCGTCTCTTATATTACAGACGAGCAGGCGAGCTATCCCGAGCTATCCCGAGCTATCCTGTGTGCCCCACTCCACAGAAACGACTAGTTGGTTGAGGAGACTCTACCGCACAAGACGGAAAGAGATACCCGAAGAAACACCCTGTCAGACCCCACAGCGTGGCAAGGGAACCCAACTACACAACTACAAAGGTGTACCAGAAGCTACCTCACAGAAGGACTTCGACCGCACCATCAGAAAGTTAAGTGTAATCTCCGAAGGTGCACTTAAACTGATCATAACAGGACCACAGTAGTCCAACTCTTCAGAAACTGTAAAACGGACCACAGTAGTCCAAATCTACATGAAATATTATAGCAAGTGCCCGAGGAAGATATAACAGCTGCCTAGACTATCAGCGATCGAACTATTAGCAGTGACTGAGACATTTTAAGTTAGATTAGTACTTAGAGAATCTTGTATAGAGTAGAAGAAATAAATGTGTGATTTTAACTGTTATCAAGTGGCTGGACTACATATGATTCATAGCCGTGTGAAAGCAAGTGTGACAGTATTCTTTTACCATTTTTCTATCTATTTCTGTACCCCAACCTTAACACAGAACGAGCTAAACAAATAAATTTATTAAAGTAATTCATAGGGTGACTTACTAGCAGTTCCCACCGAATAAACGTGAGGGTCCATAATTCCATTGTGCAGAGCCCATAAACCCCACGTGACACTTTAATTGGCGAGCCTAGCTAGGATCTGTGTATAATAGGAATTGGGTATAACCGGATCTAAGTACAATAAAATTAGATAACAGTAGGAGTAGTAGAATAACTTAGAATAGTGGTAACATTGACTCAGTTTGGGTGCACTATTCTTTAGTTAAAAACTTTTTTGCTTCAAATATTTTTGTGCCTGTATGTTGCATTGTTCTTTTGCAGGTTTTGCTTAAATAACTGTTGTATGCCATTTGACTCTTGTTTTATTCTATTATCGATTACGAATTTGATGGTCTTTGCATTGTTTTTATTGACTTGCAATATTGCTAGTGTTTTGGTATTCCACGTGATTCAGAGGTTGTTCATAGACACGTTTGACAATGTCGGACCCAGTGGCCTTGAGATTGCGTTTCAAGGAACTAGGAGAAGCGTTACACTTAGCAGGGGCAGACCTAATTGCGTATATCAATGCAGAGGTAGAGAAACAGGAGGCTAAGGCAGAGAGAGCAGCTGAAAGGGAGGCGAAGAAACTAGCCTTAGAAGCAGAGCAAAAGAAATTAGAATTAGAAGCAGAACAGAAGAAACTAGCATTAGAAGCAGAGCAGAAGAAATTAGAAGCAGAGCAAAAGAAAGCAGAGTTAGAAGTAGAACAAAAGAATGCAGCATTAGCAGCAGAGAGAGATGCAGAAGTTAGGAGATGGGAGTATGAGCGGGCAGAAAAAGAAAAAGAAAGGGCAGAAAAAGAAAAAGAAAGGGCAGAAAAAGAAAAAGACAGACAGCATGAGTTAGAGCTGAGGAGATTAGGATCAGGAGCTTCAAGTTCTTCCTCAACCCCTCCCCACTCAGATCAGCTAGAGGTAGCATCCAACCCCGTACAAGGAATGTCATTTCCACTGGGAACATTCAATGAGAGAGAAGAAGGTCTAGATCTCTATCTGACTAGGTTTGAGCGTCTAGCAACAGAGTACAAACTAGATCCCACTCATTGGTCTTTCAAGCTTAGTCAAGGGCTTAGAGGAAAGGCTTATGACATCTACAGTAAGCTACCGACTGACAGAGTGACTGACTATCACAAAGTAAAAGAGGCACTCCTAACGGGATTCGAACTGACAGGAGAATGCTACCGGCAAAAGTTCCGCACCAATCGGAGAGTGAAAGGAGAGAGCTATGCGCAGTTCGCGGATCGGTTGTCCACAACGCTGGATAAGTGGATTAGCCAGTCAGCCACGGATAAGACGTATGATGGACTGACAGAACTGTTAGTATGGGAACAGCTACGGGAAACCATGACCCCCGAGCTGAGAACATTCTCAGTAGAGCAGGGCGCGGAAAGACTGGAAGATCTGGTCAAGGTCGCAGATAGGTACGTGGCCGCACACGGAGAAGCCAAGAGCTTCAGGCGAGACCTAAAGCCTAACGGGAAAGAGGCACAGAAACGAAGCCCTAACCGGGAAGAGCGCACCGCGAATAAGCCGAATAACCCCAGACCTGGGCAAAATACAGGACCCAACGCGGAATTCGGGAAAAGAGGTCCTGCAGAACAGAGACGGTATTGTTCGTTCTGCAACAGAAACAATCACTCCACCGCAGAATGTTTCAAGTTGGCCGCACAACGTAGGGAAGAGCGCGAAAGCCGGCCAGCGCACAGAGTTCTAACTCAAAGCAGCGGTAACAAGCCACACACGATCGGAGATCACCCATCGGTGACAGACACGGTCAAGGTCAACGGTAAAGAAGCGAACTGTCTGTATGACACAGGTCTATCATACGACGCGATAGTTAGCGAATCTCTTGTATCGCGCGCGGACTTGACAGACAAGACAGTCGACTTACAAGGAGCAGACTTGACGAAACCGACGACTACTTGCCCAATAGCATGGATCGAAGTAGAGAGTAGGTACGTCACAGGACGAATCCAAGCAGCTGTTTTACAGAAACCCCTGTATGATCTAGTGCTAGGTTGTAGGTATGTGTTCTTAGGCACGCCCCCTAAAACTGTAGAGATAGCTGCAGTGCAAACCAGGGCCCAAGCTAAAACCCAACCACCCCAGCCCGAGTTCGCTCCGAATCCAGGACTCGAAGAGATCAAAACAGCACAGAAAGAAGACACCTCGATAGCGAAGTGCTTCCAGAAGCTACCCAAGGCGTACACACCCCCGCACAAGGGAGACTTCTACATGGAAGAGGGAGTTCTACATCGACAAGGAGATGGAGATCACACCCAACTAGTACTGCCAGCCACCCTTCGAGCCCAAGTACTAGAACTAGGCCACAGCATGCCACTCAGCGGACACATGGGAATTGGAGCCACAGTGCAGAGAATCAGCGCACACTACTATTGGCCAGGAATCACGGAGGATGTCAAGCGCTACGTGAAATCTTGCCACCAATGTCAACGATATTCCCCGCGACATCACACCGTACCAGTTACCTTAGGACCATCAGTAGTAGTCGGCGTGCCATTCCAGCAAGTCTCAGTAGACATAGTAGGACCACTGCCCATGACCAAGAAGCGGAACAGATTTCTACTCACACTCGTCGACGCATGTACGATGTGGTGCGAAGCAGTCCCGTTGCCAGCGATTGACACCAAGAAGATTGCAGATGCACTCATCGCCATCTTTACCAGAGTCGGATTCCCGGACAGCATTAGAACGGACAACGGATCTCAGTTCACCGGCCGCCTGATGCAAGACGTGTTCGAGTTGATACAAGTTCATCACATTCGCACACCACCATACCACCCAGCCAGCAACGGACAAGTAGAAAGACTGAATGGAACCCTTCTCACCATACTCAGGAAAGTCGCCGACGACAATCCAGAAGCGTGGGACACCTACGTGAATGCGTCACTGTTCGCATACCGAGAAACGCCCCATGCAGCCACAGGCTACACCCCGTCAACCTTGCTATTCGGCAGACCTCTAGCAGGACCGCTAGAAGCCCTACGCAGACGTTGGACGGAGGCCAAGATAGACGACACACCAAGAGGTGCCACCAAGTACGTCGCAGACCTGCAGGAAACCCTCAAAGCAACGTGGAAGAAAGCTGGTGAAGCACTGAAGAAGGCAAGAGCCCGTCAGGCGAAGTACTACAACCGCCACGCGAAGGACAGAGAACTGCAAGTCGGCGATCAAGTGCTACTCTTACTTCCAAATGGAACCAACAAGCTGGACATCGCTTGGAGAGGACCGTACCGGGTGACTGCCAAGAAATCCAAGACAGTCTACCAAGTAGAGGTGAACGGGAGAGCCCGATACCACCACATCAATCTCCTCAAGAAATACACGGACCGACCAGCGACCCCCAGCACTCACAACTTGCTAGCCATCGCCATCGCGGAAGAAGGAGAAAGCATGGAGACCAATGCAGTAGAGTATCCCCTGCACTCCAAAGAAACCTACAAAGACGTGATACTCAACGGAGACCTAGCCGCTAAACAGCAACAGCAAGTACGACAGGTCATTCGACAACATCAGACTGTGCTCACAGACCGACCAGGGAGGACAGACCTCGTCGAAGTAACCTTAACGGTGACCGACCCAACACCCGTCCGCCAGAAGCTCTACCCGATGCCACTTTCGCAACAGCGAGCCATCAAGGAAGAGATAGACACCCTACTGGCAGCCGGAATCATCTCAGAGTCTACTTCACCCTACAGCGCAGGCACGGTATTGTTGCGAAAACCCAACGGAGAGCATCGACTGTGCATCGACTTCAGACTGCTGAATGCCGTAACGCAGTTCCAGCCAGAGCCACTCCCGGACCAGACCGACCTATTTGCCAAGCTACAGCGAGCAAAGTACTCCTCACGCATCGACCTCAGCAAAGGATACTACCAGATACCAGTACAACCACAAGTCCGAAAGTACCTAGCGTTTAGCACTATGGAAGGACACTTCGAGTTCAACGTACTTCCATTCGGACTCCACAACGCACCCAGCATCTTCAGCGCCATGATGCGGAAACTCCTGGCACCCCTGAGCAGCGAGCACCTACATTCGTTTATGGACGACATCCTCATCGCCACACCTACGTGGGAGGAACATGTCACGCTCCTACAACAACTACTCGCCCGCCTCAGAGACACGGGATTGACGGCAAGACCCACCAAATGTCAGATTGGATTCACAGAACTAGAATTTCTGGGACACACCATCAGTCAAGGAAGCCTGCGACCGGTAGAAAAGACAGTGAAACGCCTACTCGACGCTCCTAGGCCCAAGACAAAGAAGGAAGTGCAGTCATTTCTAGGACTCTGCGGCTTCTACCAGAAGTTCATCCCCAACTATAACAGCATCGCCGTACCTCTGACAAATGGAACCCGGAAAATCGCCCCGGACAAAGTAGTATGGACAGCCGAATGTGAGACAGCCTTCCAAACACTCAAGGACAGAATGACATCGGCGCCAGTACTCCACCTACCCGATTTGACTCAGCCATTCGTTCTTCGCACCGACGCAAGCGACTTAGGCCTCGGAGCAGTACTGCTACAGCGCGACCCCAAGAATGCAGAGACGCTATTCCCTGTCGCCTACGCCAGCAGAAAATTGAGACCCGCCGAGACCCACTACGCCACGTCGGAGAAAGAATGTCTTGGACTAGTCTGGGCCATACAGAAGGTTCAACTCTACCTGTATGGGACCCACTTCACAGTTCAGGTGGACCACCAACCACTATCGTTCCTGGCAGCCTCCAAGTCTTTGAACTCTCGCCTGATGCGATGGGCACTCACCCTTCAGGCATACTCATTCCAAATCGAGTACATCCCCGGCAAAGAGACCCACGGAGCCGACTACCTCAGTCGCCATCTCGTGGAGGACACAGCAGCTGTCGCCCACCCAACACAACTAAGGGCCACAGCACCAGAATTCGTCCCCGCCCAATAAATACCCTGTCACTAGTGTCCATAGCTACCTGGCACAGCATTGCAGCTCAGGTAGAGCAACTTACTTAGTTTGTAAATAGGACCCTAGGATAGTGCAGCGTTAAACTAGGCTCCGTAGTAGACAAAGGTCGAATCCAGTAGTCATCGCCTTTTTTCATTTGAGGGAGCCTGTCACGAACTGGCTAGTGTTAACTCTGCTTGTTGACTATTTAGCCATGTGTAGTATTTGTAACAGTAGAGAAGTTAGACTATTACACAGCAGCAATTAAATTACACAACAGACCACACACAGCGAGCGAGCCACCCACATCGCAGTGAGTCAGCACTTGAGCTTTGAATCGGACCGTTTTAACCAATCAGAGCAGGCTCAGTGGGTAGAGCAGTTTTGAATGTGTCAAAACCTAAGACAGTTTGAATCAGTCGTGTGTGAGACGAGGTAGAGTCAACATCTCCACAGCTAGAGAAATCTCTACACTCATAGACCAGGAAGCAGGACTTAGGAATCTTAGAATTCTCTCAAGTCAGAACGGGCCTGAACTTGTCAAACAGGTAAATGAACACCCTTCTGTTTCATCGTGATATATTTGTATTATTGTTGAAATTATGTTCGTGGAATTGCTATGCATAAATGTGAATTGTTAATCCGAATTTGCCGTACCACGTGGAAGAGCCGAGCACGAGGCGAAACACGACCGGTTGCGCCGCCATGTTGTATCCCGTACGGAACCACTGTTGTTTAACTTATATGTATGTTTGCAGACTAGTGGCTGTACCACTGAATGTTTATAATATTATTAATTCTGTATGTGTATAGTTAGACACGATTTATATTTATGTATGTATAGGAATTTAGAGTGAGATTACAGCGGAACCCGGAAGTAGCAGAATGTTCGTCGCTTATGTATAGAGATGTGGAGCTATCACTGAGGGCTACTTGGCTTTCAGTGAGACGCTCTGCACAAACCGATTATTCAGGGTTGTGCAGAATTTCGTCTCTTATATTACAGACGAGCAGGCGAGCTATCCCGAGCTATCCCGAGCTATCCTGTGTGCCCCACTCCACAGAAACGACTAGTTGGTTGAGGAGACTCTACCGCACAAGACGGAAAGAGATACCCGAAGAAACACCCTGTCAGACCCCACAGCGTGGCAAGGGAACCCAACTACACAACTACAAAGGTGTACCAGAAGCTACCTCACAGAAGGACTTCGACCGCACCATCAGAAAGTTAAGTGTAATCTCCGAAGGTGCACTTAAACTGATCATAACAGGACCACAGTAGTCCAACTCTTCAGAAACTGTAAAACGGACCACAGTAGTCCAAATCTACATGAAATATTATAGCAAGTGCCCGAGGAAGATATAACAGCTGCCTAGACTATCAGCGATCGAACTATTAGCAGTGACTGAGACATTTTAAGTTAGATTAGTACTTAGAGAATCTTGTATAGAGTAGAAGAAATAAATGTGTGATTTTAACTGTTATCAAGTGGCTGGACTACATATGATTCATAGCCGTGTGAAAGCAAGTGTGACAGTATTCTTTTACCATTTTTCTATCTATTTCTGTACCCCAACCTTAACACAGAACGAGCTAAACAAATAAATTTATTAAAGTAATTCATAGGGTGACTTACTAGCAGTTCCCACCGAATAAACGTGAGGGTCCATAATTCCATTGTGCAGAGCCCATAAACCCCACGTGACACTTTAATTGGCGAGCCTAGCTAGGATCTGTGTATAATAGGAATTGGGTATAACCGGATCTAAGTACAATAAAATTAGATAACAGTAGGAGTAGTAGAATAACTTAGAATAGTGGTAACATTGACTCAGTTTGGGTGCACTATTCTTTAGTTAAAAACTTTTTTGCTTCAAATATTTTTGTGCCTGTATGTTGCATTGTTCTTTTGCAGGTTTTGCTTAAATAACTGTTGTATGCCATTTGACTCTTGTTTTATTCTATTATCGATTACGAATTTGATGGTCTTTGCATTGTTTTTATTGACTTGCAATATTGCTAGTGTTTTGGTATTCCACGTGATTCAGAGGTTGTTCATAGACACGTTTGACAATGTCGGACCCAGTGGCCTTGAGATTGCGTTTCAAGGAACTAGGAGAAGCGTTACACTTAGCAGGGGCAGACCTAATTGCGTATATCAATGCAGAGGTAGAGAAACAGGAGGCTAAGGCAGAGAGAGCAGCTGAAAGGGAGGCGAAGAAACTAGCCTTAGAAGCAGAGCAAAAGAAATTAGAATTAGAAGCAGAACAGAAGAAACTAGCATTAGAAGCAGAGCAGAAGAAATTAGAAGCAGAGCAAAAGAAAGCAGAGTTAGAAGTAGAACAAAAGAATGCAGCATTAGCAGCAGAGAGAGATGCAGAAGTTAGGAGATGGGAGTATGAGCGGGCAGAAAAAGAAAAAGAAAGGGCAGAAAAAGAAAAAGAAAGGGCAGAAAAAGAAAAAGACAGACAGCATGAGTTAGAGCTGAGGAGATTAGGATCAGGAGCTTCAAGTTCTTCCTCAACCCCTCCCCACTCAGATCAGCTAGAGGTAGCATCCAACCCCGTACAAGGAATGTCATTTCCACTGGGAACATTCAATGAGAGAGAAGAAGGTCTAGATCTCTATCTGACTAGGTTTGAGCGTCTAGCAACAGAGTACAAACTAGATCCCACTCATTGGTCTTTCAAGCTTAGTCAAGGGCTTAGAGGAAAGGCTTATGACATCTACAGTAAGCTACCGACTGACAGAGTGACTGACTATCACAAAGTAAAAGAGGCACTCCTAACGGGATTCGAACTGACAGGAGAATGCTACCGGCAAAAGTTCCGCACCAATCGGAGAGTGAAAGGAGAGAGCTATGCGCAGTTCGCGGATCGGTTGTCCACAACGCTGGATAAGTGGATTAGCCAGTCAGCCACGGATAAGACGTATGATGGACTGACAGAACTGTTAGTATGGGAACAGCTACGGGAAACCATGACCCCCGAGCTGAGAACATTCTCAGTAGAGCAGGGCGCGGAAAGACTGGAAGATCTGGTCAAGGTCGCAGATAGGTACGTGGCCGCACACGGAGAAGCCAAGAGCTTCAGGCGAGACCTAAAGCCTAACGGGAAAGAGGCACAGAAACGAAGCCCTAACCGGGAAGAGCGCACCGCGAATAAGCCGAATAACCCCAGACCTGGGCAAAATACAGGACCCAACGCGGAATTCGGGAAAAGAGGTCCTGCAGAACAGAGACGGTATTGTTCGTTCTGCAACAGAAACAATCACTCCACCGCAGAATGTTTCAAGTTGGCCGCACAACGTAGGGAAGAGCGCGAAAGCCGGCCAGCGCACAGAGTTCTAACTCAAAGCAGCGGTAACAAGCCACACACGATCGGAGATCACCCATCGGTGACAGACACGGTCAAGGTCAACGGTAAAGAAGCGAACTGTCTGTATGACACAGGTCTATCATACGACGCGATAGTTAGCGAATCTCTTGTATCGCGCGCGGACTTGACAGACAAGACAGTCGACTTACAAGGAGCAGACTTGACGAAACCGACGACTACTTGCCCAATAGCATGGATCGAAGTAGAGAGTAGGTACGTCACAGGACGAATCCAAGCAGCTGTTTTACAGAAACCCCTGTATGATCTAGTGCTAGGTTGTAGGTATGTGTTCTTAGGCACGCCCCCTAAAACTGTAGAGATAGCTGCAGTGCAAACCAGGGCCCAAGCTAAAACCCAACCACCCCAGCCCGAGTTCGCTCCGAATCCAGGACTCGAAGAGATCAAAACAGCACAGAAAGAAGACACCTCGATAGCGAAGTGCTTCCAGAAGCTACCCAAGGCGTACACACCCCCGCACAAGGGAGACTTCTACATGGAAGAGGGAGTTCTACATCGACAAGGAGATGGAGATCACACCCAACTAGTACTGCCAGCCACCCTTCGAGCCCAAGTACTAGAACTAGGCCACAGCATGCCACTCAGCGGACACATGGGAATTGGAGCCACAGTGCAGAGAATCAGCGCACACTACTATTGGCCAGGAATCACGGAGGATGTCAAGCGCTACGTGAAATCTTGCCACCAATGTCAACGATATTCCCCGCGACATCACACCGTACCAGTTACCTTAGGACCATCAGTAGTAGTCGGCGTGCCATTCCAGCAAGTCTCAGTAGACATAGTAGGACCACTGCCCATGACCAAGAAGCGGAACAGATTTCTACTCACACTCGTCGACGCATGTACGATGTGGTGCGAAGCAGTCCCGTTGCCAGCGATTGACACCAAGAAGATTGCAGATGCACTCATCGCCATCTTTACCAGAGTCGGATTCCCGGACAGCATTAGAACGGACAACGGATCTCAGTTCACCGGCCGCCTGATGCAAGACGTGTTCGAGTTGATACAAGTTCATCACATTCGCACACCACCATACCACCCAGCCAGCAACGGACAAGTAGAAAGACTGAATGGAACCCTTCTCACCATACTCAGGAAAGTCGCCGACGACAATCCAGAAGCGTGGGACACCTACGTGAATGCGTCACTGTTCGCATACCGAGAAACGCCCCATGCAGCCACAGGCTACACCCCGTCAACCTTGCTATTCGGCAGACCTCTAGCAGGACCGCTAGAAGCCCTACGCAGACGTTGGACGGAGGCCAAGATAGACGACACACCAAGAGGTGCCACCAAGTACGTCGCAGACCTGCAGGAAACCCTCAAAGCAACGTGGAAGAAAGCTGGTGAAGCACTGAAGAAGGCAAGAGCCCGTCAGGCGAAGTACTACAACCGCCACGCGAAGGACAGAGAACTGCAAGTCGGCGATCAAGTGCTACTCTTACTTCCAAATGGAACCAACAAGCTGGACATCGCTTGGAGAGGACCGTACCGGGTGACTGCCAAGAAATCCAAGACAGTCTACCAAGTAGAGGTGAACGGGAGAGCCCGATACCACCACATCAATCTCCTCAAGAAATACACGGACCGACCAGCGACCCCCAGCACTCACAACTTGCTAGCCATCGCCATCGCGGAAGAAGGAGAAAGCATGGAGACCAATGCAGTAGAGTATCCCCTGCACTCCAAAGAAACCTACAAAGACGTGATACTCAACGGAGACCTAGCCGCTAAACAGCAACAGCAAGTACGACAGGTCATTCGACAACATCAGACTGTGCTCACAGACCGACCAGGGAGGACAGACCTCGTCGAAGTAACCTTAACGGTGACCGACCCAACACCCGTCCGCCAGAAGCTCTACCCGATGCCACTTTCGCAACAGCGAGCCATCAAGGAAGAGATAGACACCCTACTGGCAGCCGGAATCATCTCAGAGTCTACTTCACCCTACAGCGCAGGCACGGTATTGTTGCGAAAACCCAACGGAGAGCATCGACTGTGCATCGACTTCAGACTGCTGAATGCCGTAACGCAGTTCCAGCCAGAGCCACTCCCGGACCAGACCGACCTATTTGCCAAGCTACAGCGAGCAAAGTACTCCTCACGCATCGACCTCAGCAAAGGATACTACCAGATACCAGTACAACCACAAGTCCGAAAGTACCTAGCGTTTAGCACTATGGAAGGACACTTCGAGTTCAACGTACTTCCATTCGGACTCCACAACGCACCCAGCATCTTCAGCGCCATGATGCGGAAACTCCTGGCACCCCTGAGCAGCGAGCACCTACATTCGTTTATGGACGACATCCTCATCGCCACACCTACGTGGGAGGAACATGTCACGCTCCTACAACAACTACTCGCCCGCCTCAGAGACACGGGATTGACGGCAAGACCCACCAAATGTCAGATTGGATTCACAGAACTAGAATTTCTGGGACACACCATCAGTCAAGGAAGCCTGCGACCGGTAGAAAAGACAGTGAAACGCCTACTCGACGCTCCTAGGCCCAAGACAAAGAAGGAAGTGCAGTCATTTCTAGGACTCTGCGGCTTCTACCAGAAGTTCATCCCCAACTATAACAGCATCGCCGTACCTCTGACAAATGGAACCCGGAAAATCGCCCCGGACAAAGTAGTATGGACAGCCGAATGTGAGACAGCCTTCCAAACACTCAAGGACAGAATGACATCGGCGCCAGTACTCCACCTACCCGATTTGACTCAGCCATTCGTTCTTCGCACCGACGCAAGCGACTTAGGCCTCGGAGCAGTACTGCTACAGCGCGACCCCAAGAATGCAGAGACGCTATTCCCTGTCGCCTACGCCAGCAGAAAATTGAGACCCGCCGAGACCCACTACGCCACGTCGGAGAAAGAATGTCTTGGACTAGTCTGGGCCATACAGAAGGTTCAACTCTACCTGTATGGGACCCACTTCACAGTTCAGGTGGACCACCAACCACTATCGTTCCTGGCAGCCTCCAAGTCTTTGAACTCTCGCCTGATGCGATGGGCACTCACCCTTCAGGCATACTCATTCCAAATCGAGTACATCCCCGGCAAAGAGACCCACGGAGCCGACTACCTCAGTCGCCATCTCGTGGAGGACACAGCAGCTGTCGCCCACCCAACACAACTAAGGGCCACAGCACCAGAATTCGTCCCCGCCCAATAAATACCCTGTCACTAGTGTCCATAGCTACCTGGCACAGCATTGCAGCTCAGGTAGAGCAACTTACTTAGTTTGTAAATAGGACCCTAGGATAGTGCAGCGTTAAACTAGGCTCCGTAGTAGACAAAGGTCGAATCCAGTAGTCATCGCCTTTTTTCATTTGAGGGAGCCTGTCACGAACTGGCTAGTGTTAACTCTGCTTGTTGACTATTTAGCCATGTGTAGTATTTGTAACAGTAGAGAAGTTAGACTATTACACAGCAGCAATTAAATTACACAACAGACCACACACAGCGAGCGAGCCACCCACATCGCAGTGAGTCAGCACTTGAGCTTTGAATCGGACCGTTTTAACCAATCAGAGCAGGCTCAGTGGGTAGAGCAGTTTTGAATGTGTCAAAACCTAAGACAGTTTGAATCAGTCGTGTGTGAGACGAGGTAGAGTCAACATCTCCACAGCTAGAGAAATCTCTACACTCATAGACCAGGAAGCAGGACTTAGGAATCTTAGAATTCTCTCAAGTCAGAACGGGCCTGAACTTGTCAAACAGGTAAATGAACACCCTTCTGTTTCATCGTGATATATTTGTATTATTGTTGAAATTATGTTCGTGGAATTGCTATGCATAAATGTGAATTGTTAATCCGAATTTGCCGTACCACGTGGAAGAGCCGAGCACGAGGCGAAACACGACCGGTTGCGCCGCCATGTTGTATCCCGTACGGAACCACTGTTGTTTAACTTATATGTATGTTTGCAGACTAGTGGCTGTACCACTGAATGTTTATAATATTATTAATTCTGTATGTGTATAGTTAGACACGATTTATATTTATGTATGTATAGGAATTTAGAGTGAGATTACAGCGGAACCCGGAAGTAGCAGAATGTTCGTCGCTTATGTATAGAGATGTGGAGCTATCACTGAGGGCTACTTGGCTTTCAGTGAGACGCTCTGCACAAACCGATTATTCAGGGTTGTGCAGAATTTCGTCTCTTATATTACAGACGAGCAGGCGAGCTATCCCGAGCTATCCCGAGCTATCCTGTGTGCCCCACTCCACAGAAACGACTAGTTGGTTGAGGAGACTCTACCGCACAAGACGGAAAGAGATACCCGAAGAAACACCCTGTCAGACCCCACAGCGTGGCAAGGGAACCCAACTACACAACTACAAAGGTGTACCAGAAGCTACCTCACAGAAGGACTTCGACCGCACCATCAGAAAGTTAAGTGTAATCTCCGAAGGTGCACTTAAACTGATCATAACAGGACCACAGTAGTCCAACTCTTCAGAAACTGTAAAACGGACCACAGTAGTCCAAATCTACATGAAATATTATAGCAAGTGCCCGAGGAAGATATAACAGCTGCCTAGACTATCAGCGATCGAACTATTAGCAGTGACTGAGACATTTTAAGTTAGATTAGTACTTAGAGAATCTTGTATAGAGTAGAAGAAATAAATGTGTGATTTTAACTGTTATCAAGTGGCTGGACTACATATGATTCATAGCCGTGTGAAAGCTAGTGTGACAGTATTCTTTTACCATTTTTCTATCTATTTCTGTACCCCAACCTTAACACAGAACGAGCTAAACAAATAAATTTATTAAAGTAATTCATAGGGTGACTTACTAGCAGTTCCCACCGAATAAACGTGAGGGTCCATAATTCCATTGTGCAGAGCCCATAAACCCCACGTGACACTCAACAAGCTTAAGCTTAATGACGATAAACCCGAAGCCCTCCTCATTCACAAGCACAACACCGCCTCCTCACTCTCGCCTCTCCCAACATCTAGGACTTGGTAATTTTTGGTTAAATCAGGGGCTAACCAATGTTATGCCTTCTGCTTCAGTTTTTAAGTGTACAATTAAACAACGCCTACATGATCAGTTTATTCAAGGCTGGTTCGAGGAAAATAAACAATAATGAATTTTACTATAATTATCAAATGTTTAAGCTACATTTTGAATTTGAAAAATATTTGCATGTTCTACCAACAAATCTTGCAATATCTGTTCTAAAGTTTAGGACACTTAACCACAGAATGCCAGTGCAGAGAGGCCGATATTTTAACATTCCTAGACACGAACGTGTATGTCAAAAATGTAATAGTGGCGATCTTGGTGATGAGTTTTATTATTTATTTTTGTGTTCACATTTTTGTAACTCGAGAAGAGATTTATTAAAATCATATTATTATAGATATCCCAATGCCATCAAATTTCAAGAATTATTGTCATCTAACAAAAAGTCAGAATTATTAAAGCTTGTAAGTCTAATGAAATTAATAATTAAACAAATGTAACGTTTTTATCCCATGTCAAAAATTAATATAGTTCTGATGTTGACAGGTTATATGTAATAAAAATTATTTCAATAGTTTGTCATTGATGTGTTTAGGTTGAATTGTATTGTTAGCTATGATTCATAGTTGTTGTCCCCAATCAAGTTCTTTTTTTTTCTTTCCCCCACTCCATACCTCCCCCTGCCACCTACCCCCACTCTACGCTATCCCGCTGTATAAATAAATAGTTTAAAATTTTTATTTTATTTTTTAATCTAAAATGTTAATTAATTATTTTGCATTTTTGTGTATATTATTTTAACCATGTCCATGTGCCCTTAATGGGTTTTTCTGGAAAATTTGCCTTGCCTTGCCTTGCCTTACAGTAGGGACAACAAACATTCAGTTCTCATCCTCAGCAAGAAATCTCGGCCTCATTCTCTCCGATGACCTGTCCCTCAACAACCACATCTCCAACGTCTGTCGCTCTGCATACACGGCCATGCGCCAAATCAGCTCCTTTCGCCACTATCTTACAGTCACTGCCACCAAAACCCTAGTCTGCGCTCTCGTCCTTTCTCGTCTTGACTATTGCAACTCTCTCCTCGCTGGGTCCCCAAAACACATCATTGACAAACTACTAAAGGTTCAGAACTCAGCAGCTAGACTAGTATTCCGAGCAAAGAAACGCGATCACATCACACCTCTACTACATTCCCTTCACTGGCTTCCTGTGCAAGCACGCGTAGAGTACAAACTCTGTGTTCTCTGTCTCCAACTTCTTCACAGATTCTTGTCCTTCCTACCTTGCTGATCTACTGTCTGTCTACTTTCCTTCATGCACTTTAAGATCTTCTGCTGACACTCGCACACTCAAGGTTCCCGTCACCCGCACTAAGACATACGGCCAACGTGCATTCGCTTACTCCGCACCCAAGCAGTGGAATTCCCTTCCCTCCCATATCTGCAACATTCAATCAACACAAGCATTCAAAAAGGCCCTCAAAACCCACCTCTTCAAACTGCATTATTCAGATTGATTTGTATCCCGCTGACATTCTCTCCTCTTTTGTCTCTGTCTGATCCTTAAGTGTATTTACGGCTGTAAATATCTATACTGTTTTTCTTCCTGGGTCTAACCGGGTATATAAATAGCTGTGAATAGGTTTTTGCTATTCTATTTCTGTCTTTTTTGTCATCTATGTACATAGTTGTAAATAGTCTATTTCTGTCTTTTTTGTCATTTGTGTACATAGTTGTAAATAGTTTTTACCTTTACTGTTCCGTCTTTTGGTGTATCGTAGCAAAAGTGATGTTTGATCGAGTGCATGTATTTTCTATGTAATGACTATGTAAAGCGTGGTGAGTCCGGTCATAGGCTGGAGTACCCGCTATATAAAAATCCGTTATTATTATTGTTATTATTATTATTATTATTATTATTATTATTATTATTATTATTATTATTATTATTATTATAGCCAACAACATTACGCATGCCAACAGTGTCAATGTTGTTGGCGGTGTTGTGAGTCGGCTTTGTCCCATCGAAAGAAAAACAAAACAAGGAATGATAGACCACGATCTGAACTATCTGCAAGCCAATACATTATCCAAATCGGCCTGAGCAAATGTTTAAATAGGCCACTAACCTAAAACAAATGTTCCTATGATGTTCAGTCAAAATCCATTCAGCTGGTTATTGAGATGTGGTTTCCAATGGACCGACGGACAGACTGAGGGATGGACAGACAGACCGACATTTGGCTAGCTTTTATTCCCCCTAATTTCAAAGTATTTTCAAATTATGTCTAAAAATGCTAAGAGTTCCTATGAGTGCTTAGTTTAATTATCGAATTTGGCCGTTTAAGGATAGTTGAGTTGTCATGGGCGTTAGAGGATACGCATTAAGCGTCAAGCTGGCAGCTTTGGGCGGGCTGGGTTTGATCTAGATCCTGTTCGTGGCCCGCGTCTTGAGAATCTCTTTGAGATGGTAAAAGCGATTATGTGAACGGCTCATCATGTCCGGACTCACATTTTAGGGAGTGAAGGTGGGTTGAAAAACCCTGTACTGATTATTTAACAAGATTAACATGATGATGATGATGATGATGATGATGATGATGATGATGATGATGATGATGATGATGATGATGATGATTATGTCCACTTGTAAAACGCACTTGTAAAGCGCCAGACTCCATGGATTACACAGGGATTACACGCACATAACAGTCTTCGTATAATGACTGAATTTGCACATATCCTCCAATTCGCTAAGATCCTCTGTCTTCGGCGACCTGTCGCTAATGAAGGACACATTTATTAAAAGTGTCCGAAGATCAAAGATCCTTTTCAAATCCCCAGTGATTTTTATATCACCTGAAAAACAAAAGATTAAAACCAAAAAATTTACCTCTTTCAAAAGAGTTTAAAAATAAATTTATAAATTACTTTGTTTGTATTAATAGCAACTAGGTTGATTGTTTGTTTTTTAAAATGCACCTAAGCAAACGTGTGCATAGTAGACGCAGTTATTTGTTTGCACAACAAGAAAGATACGCCTTCCAATTCAAAGCGTAGCCGTCGGATTCGTGCAACGATTTTGTCCATTATATCATGTTTCAATGTTACGACGATGCAATTTTCCCAAGTCAAGTCATTGTCACAAAATAGGAACTAATAGCTTAACACGACCACGCAATAAATTATATGGACCTTGGGAACAATTACAACCCTGAGAGATCTGGAGGGTGGTGGGGGGGGGTTGAGGGGGACGGGAGGGAGGAGCGGGAATAGGGAGGTTGGGGGAAGGTTATTGGTTACAGACCTAGAAGAACATCGACATGCTCCCCTCAAGACGGTAGGTAATCCTTATGAGAGTATAGATCGAGGTCTAGTCTATGCACGCACGCATTCCATGGCATGGACTTTGAAGATCCTGACGCTCATGTCCTAGACGGATGAGGGCCGGCTACACAAAATGCACCCAACAAGCACACCGTTCTTTCTCCTCCAAACCCTGTCGCCCAGAATTGTGCTCAGTTGTCTGGGCGTCCAAAGGCAGCAAGTTGGCGTCTCGGGCGGTTTGAGTTAGACCCTGTATCGGCCAGCGCCTTGAGCAGCTCTTGAGCTGGAAAAGCGCTATAGAGGAAGGATGAAAATAAAATAAAAAATCATTTCTGAGAGCAGTCGGTACATCAGGTAGGCGTGCTGTCAGTGGAGTATGTATTATGATGATTTCAATTTGCCTTGACGAACCATTCCATGCAGGTACAGCATGCTCGGTGCGCTCCACTAATACCTAATATGGAATGAAGTCTTGACTGCTGGGATGACCAATGTGTCGGAATGTGGCAGTTTGACTTACTGACCAGGGCCTATTTCTGGAGCACATCGGACAGGAATGGATATAAACTGTACTGACACAAATGGACAACTCCGCCATGATGTATATATAGTGCCAACTCTTAACAGGTTTGGAGCCCTACTCCCATCTTCACGGATCCAGGAACTCTCTCTCTCTCTCTTTCTCTCTCTCTCTCTCTCTCTCTCTCTCTCTCTCTCTCTCGCGCTCTCTCTCCCGCCTCCCCCTCCCCCGCGGGTCCCCCCTCTCTCTCAAATATTTGGATCTTTGTTTCTCTCGATTTGTATCTCTGCCCATCTCTCTCTCTCTCTGTCTACCTCCCCCCCTTTCTTCTTTCTGTCGTTATTTTTTTAAATATATTTTTCTTGTTGTAATCTGTATTTTAGAAACGGCTGAACCAATGTTGATGACATTTGGTATACAGGTACTTCATCTTGTGGGCCCATGATTATACGGCAATCCATTGGTCAGTAGGCCATGTCTAACTGGCTGTCTGTCGACTGGCCAGTAGGTTTAATATTTCAATATGGTCATTTTGCTTCATCTCAGATCATTAATGTCTAAATAAGCTAATCGTTGCACTTTACCTCACACTTAGCTGAACCTATGTTGAATATTTTTAGCTTGCAGATTACATTACATGGTTATTGCTTTAGGTCCAGCGGACTCTTCCGAGCCAAATCAGGACCAGAGAAGTGAAAGAGGACTCACCCCTGATCCGCATAAAAGATCTGCCGAAACAACCGTAGTGGTAACACTGAAGGCAATCTACCAGCCGGTCACTTTACAATAAAGACATCCCACGCAGGGGACGCTGAGGCTATACTCTAATTTATCGAACCCCCGTTTACAAAAACAAAATAGAATACAAAAATCATACAATAACAACAAAACACATACATATAAAATGCCTACATTGCCAAATAATAACATCATAGGAAGCCCCAGTGACCATTTGGCAGAAAGCGTCCAATATTCCCAAGCTGATCCAACAGACCTCGCACACAAATTAGGAGTTTTGTCCCTGAAGAGTTTTCAAGAAAAAAGGTAGGTGACTGGTCTAGCGAAGAAGAAGGTAGTATAGTAGATTGATAGAACAGAGTAGGAATGAGAAAGAACAAATGAGAAAGACAGCGACAGTGGGAATTTAAAGCACTAAATTTCCAGAAAGTGGGGATACTATTTATACTGAAACCCCTGTCACCCGAGGGGGCGGCTTGCAGATAGTTGGGACAGGCGTCAATGATGTGAACACGACACAGTTTATTACACATATAAGTAAATAATCTAGCATAGCGTAACATTGCACAGGATGGCATGGCATAGCGTAGTATAGTACAGCATAGCACAGGGTGGTATATGTCAAATTCAATGTCAAATTTCCTTGTGCAAAAATAGGGACAATAAATTATCATGTATCTTGTATCTCGTGTAATGTTTTGATAAGAGTGTGTGGTCACGATCACCGATGTGAATGTTTGTGTCTGGGTTTATGTTTGAATGACATGCCATCTTGTTTAGACAATTGCGTTTATAAACATTCCAAGTTGGTATTGCACCAAAAGTCCCATATACGCAGTGTGCTGGTGATTTTAATTTTACCTATGAATGAATGGATTGCCCCAATCAGAATGCTTCTTTATTGTTAGAGAACAGTGGGTTCATCTATCATGGTCGACTTCATGCATATGATGTTGATGACAATGACAATAATTATGATGATGTTGGCAATGATGGCGATGATGATGATGTTGATGATGATGGTGATGATGATGATGATGATGATGATGATGATGATGATGATGATGATGATGATGATGATGATGATGATGAAAATGATGATGATGATTACGACGACGATGGTAATGAAACGTTGCTTCTGCGGCTGCTGCTGCTGCTGCTGCTGCTGCTGCTGCTGCTGCTGCTGCTGATGATGATGATGATGATGATGATGATGATGATGATGATGATGGGAGGGAGAAAAGGCATAAAGATGAAATGGATGTGGAGAGAGAGAGAGAAAGAGAGAGAGGGGGGTGGGGGTGGAGGGAGAGACAGAGGGGGAGGAAGAGAGATTCAAGGGCAGCAATCCACTAACCACTTTGCTTCAAATTTCTTTGTTTGAATTGCATGAATTGCTTCCCCTATGTTGCTTCACTTGAATTCTTCGACCGCAGCTGCATTAGAAACAACCCAATTTTTTATAATTAAATATCCGAATAATATTTTAAACACGTACACAGTATACTTTGACAGATATAATTCTGCTCTGGAGTACTTTCAACCGTAGTTACCTGTCTGCCATGTTGGTGTGCAGCATGCATCTC
>CM072517.1:27685433-27687933 GCA_036898135.1 Oncomelania hupensis | reverse complement strand
TTCAGCAGATCTTTTATGCGGATTAGGGGTTGTCCGGTCCTGATTTGGCTCGGAAGAGTCCGCTGGACCTAAAGCAATAATCATGTAATGTAATGTAGATCAGTTCATTCTCTTGTTTTCTTCAACCCTTTCTATTATGGAGTTCCCTTTGTAAAACATTTTATTTTTCGGTGTTTTATTTTAACCACTTTCAGCTAAATAATCTTTCTATAGAAGCATATTTTTACAATAATATTTTGTTTACAAACAATGTAAGATTTATCTAAATAATATTTTTTCTCCGTAAATAACTTATTATTTGTCTAAATAATATATTGTTTAGGTAAATCATGATGCAGTTAAATAAGGCAGTGTTACTAAATAAGGAACTATTTACCTACCTAATGCATTATTTAGCACATTGTGTTAAAAATGTATTATTTAGAAATGTTTCTAAATAATGAATTGTTTCCCTATATAATGCATTATTTAGCAGAATTTGCTAAATAATATATAATTTAGAAGATGTTGCTAAATAATGCATTATTTACGTAAACAATGCATTGTTTAGGGACTGCAATTTTTATTATTTAGGGGATGTCAGGAATCGCTTGAAAACTTTTTTTTTTTAAATTTGACTACTTTCGATAATTAAATGCAAGGCCTTTCCAAAAATTGTGCATTCAAATTTTTTATTTTATTTTTTTTTTCAACACAAATTTCTCCTCAAATTTAATAATAAAACAATAATAACGTCCCGAACACAAACAGAAGGTCAAGGTCAGTCTGTGCGGTAGCGTTCAATGTTTTCAGTATCTCCGACAAAAGAAAGAAAACAAGCTTTTTTAATTCTTTTTTTTATTTACCAAAAAACTGTGTTGAAACTGTGTTTTTGTTTGTTCTTTTAAGTCGAAATATAATCTAATTTCACACGAAAAGTTTCAGCTTATTCGAAAATACCAGGGACTTGCAGGTCGAACTGACAAGAAGCATGGCAGAATTTTAATCGCGGGAAGCGTTTTGTTGTTAGAAGTTACGCCACGCGCTACTCCCGATGATATATGCGGCATTCTTCGTGGAAGAATCTTATCTTTATCTTCAACTTTCGAGTTCTCCATGTTTATTTACTGTGAAGGCGATCCAGCCAATGTAGAAATAATAATGGATCATTCTTTTCCAGAGCCGTTACCGTTGGAGTTTCGTATATTAATACTGTTGCAAACATATAACAATACAGTAAAATGTTAAATGTTCAATCGCAAAACAGCGTAAAATCACGATTTTTCAATTTTCGTTATCACGACATACAACCTCACAGTTATACGACTTGCATCTGCCAATCCCCTAAATAATGAAAATTGCAGTCCCAAAACAATGAATTGTTTGCGTAAATAATGCATTATTTAACAACATCTTATAAATAATACATTATTAAGCAAATTTTGCTAAATAATGTATTATATAGTTGGTGCCGATAGGGCTTGACGGTTTTACCGCTACGTAACTGTATTCAGGTTCGGAAACTCGACGGTACGGTATACCGGTGCGGGTGTCCAAGGTCCGGTTTACTGGGAAATCTCGACAACACATTACCCTACAGTGGGCGACATCTTGTCCGCCCAGAGAGCGAGCCTAAAGCCCAAACACGTAGATAAGCAGCTGTTCTTGAAGAAGAACTTATAAGAACAGCAGATTATCGATATCCACGTGTTTGAGCATGGTACCAGTAGCCAGTCCTTCTGAACTCTTAAAGTTCTTAAAAACCTTTCCCGTTGACTATTTTTGTTTTATTTTGATTTTATGGTTTAAAGTTTGCTGATGTTCTAAACAGTGATTTATCATAATTTGTTTTGAAGGTGTTCAAGCACAAATAAAGCTTCAGTTTCTGTGGAAATGTGGTTCTTTGAAACTGTTTTGAAGTGTATGACAATCTTTCTTTTGCGTCGGTCACAACCGTCAGTGCCATATCCCATTTGATTGTAACACTTAAAATCGCGGTATACCGGTACGAAATACCGATACGACCTAAAAATACCGCGGTAATACCGGTACGACTATGATCCACGGTACCCAGCTCTAGTAGCCGAGCGGAGTATTTGACTCCCGCCTCTCGACCGGGTTCTCTTAGATACTAGCCCTCGCATTACGGAAGTGACGTTGCTCGTGAACTTTGCTTTGCTTAGTACCATCAACATGGCCGCTTTTCCGCTTTGTTTCTCGCTTGTAACCCTAACCCTATCCCTTGATTTTTGTGTATCCAAGGGGTTTTCCAAGAGGTTTTCGAAAATTTAGTCTTACATACGCAACGTCACTTCCGTAACGGGGTGGCTAGTATCTAAGAGAGCCCCGACCGACCACCGCCACGAGCACATGGCCCAACCTGGACTGTACTTTCATTTATCCTTCGTAAGAGAGCCATAAAAAAAATGTTGCCTTGCAAGGCGGTGAAGCGTGTTGATAGTTACCGGATTACCGGCTCGTAGTGCCACGACACTTTCTGCAGGTCACTGCCACTAACCTG
>CM072517.1:27635433-27680433 GCA_036898135.1 Oncomelania hupensis | reverse complement strand
ACACACACTCATACGCACGAGCGTACACACACTCATACGCACGAGCGTGCGCACACACATACAGAGACAGTCGAGAGAAAGAGAATGAGAAAAAGCGAGAGCGGAAGGGAGAGAGACGTGTGTAGGGGGCGGAGGGTGAGAGAGAGAGATAAAGAGAGAAAGAGAGGGAGAGGGGGAGAAAGAGAGAGAGGTGTAGAGAGGGACAGAAAAAGTCGAGGAGAGACAGAGAGGGAGAGAGAGAAAGACAGAGACAGACAGAGAGAGAGATTTAACTATCTCACTTCTTCTCTCATTCTCTGCTTCCCCAACAGAAAATCATACGGTCAAGGTCACACGAGGGAATGATGTTCATTCACTAATTCTTGCATTGACAAGTCTGCTGTATCGTCTGTGTTCAAAACACACGTCGCCCGCTTATGTTAGTGAACAGCAGCTGCGATAAGACTGTTTTCGACGATGTGCCTAATATTCAACTTCAAGGTCACCTTGTGAAGAATAATACTTGACCAGAAATAAAGAAATGAGACAAAAATCGCTGTTTTTCTATTTGAAAATATTTGACGTATCACAAAAGAAATTTATTCGTGCATATGGCACACTCAAATTTGGGCACTACAAACATTTGTTTTCAGTGGGATACACTAAAATTGCTTTACTCTACTGCGGTAACTACATAGTAAATTGATAGAGCCATCAAAACCCTTTAAAAAGTTGTTTTCTAGTATTTCAATAATTATTATAATGATATAATAAATTACTTGATATATTATAATTCTAAAAATTATACAATTCATGTGAAAATTGAAAGCTCAGTTTTTAAAATAATCTGAGTAATAATCCACTAGCTGGGTTTAGATGTTTCCATAAACAATAAGCTGAATAATATCAAAGGTATTATTTATCGCCGAGTTCTAGTAAGCTGACTACGCAGAAAAACATAAGATCGTTTTTGTCATTTAGATTCTTTCTTTCTTTCTTTCTTTCTTTCTTTCTTTCTTTCTTTCTTTCATTTTTTTTCTTCTTTCTTTCTTTCTTTCTTTCTTTTTTTCTTTCGTTTCTTTCTTTCTTTCTTTCTTTCTTTCTTTCTTTCTTTCTTTCTTTCTTATTTTTCTTTCTTTTTTTCCTTTCTTTCTTTCTTTTTATTTTTTTAATTGTGTGTGTGTGCGTGTGTGTGTGTGTGTGTGTGTTCTTTCTTTCTTCTTCTTTTTTAAAAATGTATTCGTTCTTTCTTTCTTTTCTTCTTTCTTTCTTTCTTTCTTTCTTTCTTTCTTTCTTTCTTTCTTTCTTTCTTTCTTTCGTTCTTTCTGTTTTTCTTCCTTTCTTTCTTCATTTTTTCTTTCATTCTTTCTTTCTTTCTTTCTTTCTTTCTTTCTTTCTTTCTTTCTTTCTTTCTTTCTTTCTTTCTTTCTTCATTTCTTAATTGTTTTTTTTCTTTTTATCTTTTCTATCTTTGCTTTCTGTCTGTTCTTTTTTCATTTATTTCTTTCCTTCTTTCTTTTTTCTGTTCTTTCTGTTCCTTCTTTCTTCTCTTTCTTTTTTTCTTTCTTTCTTTTCTTCATTTCTTTCTTAACTGTTTTCTCTTTCTCTCTTGCCTATATCTTTTTTTATTTGTTTTGTTTTCTTTTATTTAATTTTTTATCTTTTCTTCTTTTTCCTTTTTATCTGTCCTTCCGATGTTTTCCTTCTTTCTTTTGTTTTCTTTCTTTTTTTCCTTGTTCTATCTACGTTTATTTCATTCTTTTAATTGATTTGCAGTCCGGTGACTCTTTATGCATTAATTAGTTTGTCTCGAAATTCGTTTCTGTTGTTCTTTATTTTTTTCTCAATAAATCATACATTTATTCTTTCTTTATTCATTTTTTTCTTCAGTTCTTTTTCTTTCCTTCCGCCACTTAAATATATTTCAGTTTTTTTTTTGTTTTTTTTTGCAGACCGCTGAGTTTATCCTGCAGTAATTAGTTTGTCCAGAAACCCGTTAACGTCTTTCTTTCTTTCCCCCCCCCCCCCCCAGTTTATTCATTCACTCTTATCTTTTCTTTCTTTCTCTTAAATCGTTCTTTCTGTAGTTATTTATTTATTTATTTATTTATTTATTTATTTATCTATTTTCTTTTCTTTCTTTTGCATTTTTACCATTTCTTTTTTCTTTCTGTTCAGTTTTGTTATTTTATCTTTCTATATTTTTTTCCCTTATTTTTCTTTCTTTTCTTTAATTTTTTTTATAATTGTCTGTCATCTTCCTGTTAACCTTTATTTCTTCCCTTTTAAATATTCGTCATCTATAAGGGCAAACATTCGATTTGCTTCTCAGGGAAACCAGGTAGCTGCAGTGCAGCGTTACACAAGAATCGTTTTTTTTTAAGTTGTTGTTCATTTCAGATTTCTGTGGCTGTAACTGATGCGTCCAGACACCCATTTTTCCTAAAGATGTCCATCATCTGCTATCGTGGTAGCCCACAAAAGAGTAGGACGTCCCCCAGGCGGGCGGCGTGGGCGACTGAACGCAGCCAGTGCTAGAACAGTATTGATCGCAAGGGAGTGAGTTCAGCACAGACAGCTCTGGGGCAGGCTTCAGCAGCAAGCACGCCCAGAAATGATCCATACACAGTCTCTCTGAGAGATAGAGAGAGAGAGAGAGAGAGAGAGAGAGAGAGAGAGAGAGAGAGAGAGAGAGAGAGAGAGAACATCGTGGATTTCTGTGTTCACCAAATTTTAATTGGTCTATAAAAAAAACAACCAAAATAGCCCCTTGCCTTACCAG
The DNA here is from genome assembly GCA_036898135.1 of Oncomelania hupensis. Classification (NCBI taxonomy): domain Eukaryota; kingdom Metazoa; phylum Mollusca; class Gastropoda; order Littorinimorpha; family Pomatiopsidae; genus Oncomelania; species Oncomelania hupensis. Next base: position 27,677,672 of record CM072517.1, on the reverse strand, counting down.
ATCAAAAAGCGGTTCAAAGCGCTGTCCGAAAGAGTACAGGACCTACCCTCAGCCGCCCAAAGCGTCAACTATAATTATTTTGGGTATTCTATACTGATTATGGTGCGAATGTTATTGTGTATGTCTGTTGTACAGTGCGAGAAGATTTTGCTTGCTGTTTGTTAGGACAATACAGATTCTGATTCTAATTGGGATTATAAACTTGCTGTTTTATGAATGCGCGACGTCTAAAATTTCAGACAGCTGAGCTACTCTCAACGCGCCCCGATAGGAAATAGGACCTAGTGCTGTTTTGGGGTGTTCTGAAGTATGTGGTGGCACTCACCCGTCTGAGCCATGGGCGTCCGGATCTTTGAAGTCTATGCCATTGAATGTCTTCTCTCCACAGGTAGGGAGAAGCGAGAGAAAGGGAGAAATAGAGAAGGAGAAAGAGAGAAGGAGAGAGAGAGACTTCAGACTTTAAACGTTACTAACGCTTACTTGTTACAAGGATAATAATTTTAAGGTGAGAGAGAGAGAGAGAGAGAGAGAGACAGAGAGACAGAGAGACAGAGAGAGAGAGAGATGAGAGAAAGGGATGAGAGAGAGAGAGGGGAGGGGGAGAAAGACAGAATTTAAGACTTGCATGTTACAAGGATCATAATTTTAAACTGAGATAGAGAGAGGGAGAGAGAGAGAGAGAGAGAGAGAGAGAGAGAGAGAGAGAGAGAGGTGTAAAGCATAAGAGTGGAGAGGTGGGGAGAAGAAGAACAAGAAGAAGAAGGAACAACAGAAAGAAAAGGGAAAAGTAGAAAGAAAAAAAAACACAACAACACCCACACAACTTATATTAGGTAGGTTGGGTTTGGGCGCGCCATAGGCTGCGACAAAGCCTTCCCCAGGGAAGGCGGCCCAGAATTTACCGATAAAAAGGGACAATAAAGTGTCAAAAACATCAAGAAGAGTGAAAGAAAAAAAAGAAAGAAAGAAAAACAAAAAGAAGGAGAAAGAAAGAAAATTAGGAGAAAGACGAGCAAGAAGAAGATGAAGAAGATCAAGAGCAAGGAAAAAAAACAATAGCAAGAAGAACAAGAAGAAAGAAAGAAAGAAAGAAAGAAAGAAAGAAAGAAAGAAGGTTGAGTGGCCAATGTGAGCAATGAGTTGGGTAGGGGGGGGGGGTGAGGTGGGAATATGCATATTGATGAGTACAACTGTGTAGCCAATGAAATACAGGGCGCGGAAAGTACTGGAGAGGGTGAAGTAGACGGAGGAAATGAATGGAACGTGAAGGCATGAATGAAAGAAAGATGGTTAAGTGATGAATGGAAGACAGCAAACACAGATGAATGAATGAAATAGAAGAAGAAAAAAACCTGACACAACTGAAGGACTATATCGGAAAGGATGAGATTATTATTGGAAGGGAAAGAGATTAAAAATAAAAAAAAATCCGAATGAATGAAAGAGCGTAAAGAGAGAAGGGAAAGACAATTATGAAAGAATGAATGAACGGCAAAACTAAGAAGGGAAGAGGAAGGATGAATGTAGTAGAAGGGGAGAGGGTGCGGGGGGGGGGGGGGGTGGGTGAATGGATAGAGGAGAAAACATTACTTATTGAATGAAACGAAAAACAAGATGAGAAAGGGAAAGTATCAATGTAGAAAAGGCATACAGAAACAACAGCCAAAGTGTAGATTAAAGGAACAGTAACTCATGGTTTCGAATGAAGATGAAGAGTTATCGTTCTTTTTTTGGGGGGAGGGGGGAGGAGGGGGAAGGAGGGGGGGGGGTCCTTCTGCATCATTATATTTAATGTTCGTTGACGAACGGTTTGGTTTCTCTACAACGAATTAAACAGACATATAAAAGGAGGCATGGTCTGAAGTGAAAATGTAACGATGGACTGAAAGGGGAAAAAGAAAAAAAAGAGATGAGGCAATTTTTATTTTATTTTTTGCAAAGAAGACATTTTTTTGCAGTCCATTTTATTTTTTCCATGTAGTTGCTATTTTCTTTTTCCTTTCCTTCACGTCAGACCAATTAATTTTTGTCTCCTCCCGTCTATGCCTCCAATGTGTTCTGTTCCAAAGTTTTTCTCTCCACCTTTCTGATTTTTCTATCCTCTTTATTTCCATTTTCCCCCTGCTTTGTTCATTCCTTCTGAGAAGGTCAGGTGGGAGAAGGAAGAAGGGAATGGGGAACTAGGCGGATAAGCATACCATCGACTTGAGGAAACAATATACATTTGTGTAGTGAGCTGAGGAGCGTTGCAGCAATTCAAACATTTTGACAGAACGCGGCCCTATCTGGACACTTTCGCGTGTTAAGTTTAGTTCCTTTCAGAAAGTCTTGTGGGCTATTTTCGGAGGAAAGCTGTAACTACGAAAAACAAACAGACAGGGGCTCCGTTCAGATAGAAAGATTGAAGGCTGCGATAATAATAGATCGAGGTTTCGCGAAATCGTGAGGGTTTAGAGAGAAAGTGAGATGTTGGTAATTAGTTCGGTTTACCATTCACTACCACCACCACCACCACCATCATTATCATCATCATTATCATCATCATTATCATCATCATCACCAGCAGCAGCATCTAGAGCTATAGATCGGGAGCTGTGTGCCTGTGTCCCATCGCGACCGAGTAAGAGTCGGAAAGGTGTGATGATGAAGAAGAGAAAGAGGAGGAGGAGAAGGAGGAGTAGGACGATGATGATAAAGATGATGAACAGGTAATACAAGTCATGGATGGGATACGGTGACATTCGATATACGATGCGACACGATCCTGTATGGTAGGAATTCGTATCATGAATTGGGTTTGAACCTATTTCAAACATTACAATAAATCGAAAACACATCAGGAGAAAGAACGAGACCCCGAAAAAGAAAAGATAAGAGAGAGAGAGAGAGAGAGAGAGAGAGAGAGAGAGAGAGAGAGAGAGAGAGAGAGACAGAGACAGAGACAGAGAGACAGACAGATAGACAGAGAATGAGAGAGAGAAAAAGAAAAAGAAGAAGAAGAAGAGACAGGGAAGAAGAAAAAGAAGAAGAAGAGAGAGACAGAGAAGAAGAAAAAGAAGAAGAGAGAGACAGAGAAGAAGAAGAAGAAGAAGAGACAGAGAGAGACAGAGACAGAAAGAGAGACAGACCGACCGACCGACAGACAGACAGACAGACAAATGGAGAGACAGAAAGAAAAGAAGAAGCAGGCTCAGCTGTTTGGCGGGTAGGGGTGGGAGAGGATTGGCGTTGAGGGAGAAGAGGGGAGGGGAGGGCTCGTGCGTCATCACGAGCATCAAGTCTGCTAGCTGGAATAATTTGAAGCCCCTGTGATGACGTCAAACACAACTCGGGGCGGGAGGATACAGAGGGGGGTGCGGTGAGCGGGAACACGGGAGGGTAAAGAAGGAGAGAGAGGGTAATGAGTGAGTCTGGAGCAAGAGGGACGGCCGTAGAAATATGCTGGGGAGCTGCGTAGATTCTGGAAGACACAACGAGAAGAAGAAGAAGAAGAAGAAGAAGAAGAAGAAGAAGAAGAAGAAGAAGAAGAAGGATGGGGAGGAGTAGAAGTAGAAGGAAATGAAGAAGATTAAGAAGAAGGAGGAGGAGGAGAAGACGAAGACAGAAGAAGAATTAGAAACCACTTCAGGGATGGTAGTCTACAAAGTAAAGTGAGGTCAGCCGGAACACACAAATACATTGAATACAATGTATCTATATAATCCCTCAGTCTGTCAGGACGTTGGGGGAGATATGAGGACTGCTGTCGCCGAGAGTTTTCGCCGCTTCAATCTGTCTGTTGCTGTTGTCAGGAGGTGTGCCATGTCCAGCGCCATCCATGTTTTGACGTCATCTGTCCTGTCCTTTATATGTTTTCCCCTGCGTCTGCCTCCTTCCACTGTTCCTTGCTTAATGGATTTTGCACTGTCGAGCGCACTGTCGGAGTTTCATAGCACCTGTTCAGCATACAATAGGCACCAGGGCTGGCGTGCATGAACGAACTTAAAAGCCGACTTAGACTTAACGCTTCACTGAAACATGCTACTTAAGTCTAAGTCGGCTTTTAAGTTCGTTCATGCACGCCAGCCCAGCGACCTTGATCTTTGAGACAGAGCCATGACGATGTCACGTGAGGCTGGCCCCTACCTTAGGTAATGTTCCAATTATATTTGGTCAAAATCCGTTCAGTGGTTTTTGAGATATAATGTGCAACGGACAGAGTTAGACCGACGACCGTCCGACAGAACAACTTTTGACTCGTTCTGATTCTGGAATAAAGCAAAATATTTCCAGATTTGTGGAAATGCAACAACAACAGCAGCAGCAACAACAACAACAACAACAAAAAGAAAGTAACTAGAAATCCGATAACCCCCTCCCCCCACCCACTCCCCGCTTCTCATTCTTTATGGTACGTCTGGCAAAGAAATAACTGTTTATAAAACTGTTATAAATATTAATTAACCTAGGCGATGTTAACCTTTCTGAGCTCTAACCTTGGCCAATTCCAACTGTAATTTAGACCGTTCCCAGTCTATGTGCCTGATGTATGTTTGGTTGATGATTGATAACTCCGGGGTGATTGAAAAGTAACCCCCTATTGAAAAATGGTTATAACCTTTTTAAATAGTCCTGCATTTGCCTAAAACAAAACTTAGTGTGATTCTTACTGTTGCAGAAATGAATGACTTAATCTCTGATTTGAAATTACAGTGGTGACAGCAACCAATAATGTCCAGAAGCTTAATCCTGCGTGAGCGGTCTCAGCTGACATGAGACAAACAGAAGACGTGAGTCCAAACGTCAACCGATGGGCTATAATTATTGTGTTCCTCTCACTGTAAGATGACATTGTAAGTCATCCGTACCATTCTGCAACTGTAAAGGATCACAATACAGTTTATTTCATGTAAATGCAGCATATTTACACAAGCTATCAGCACTTTTCAATAGGGAGTTAATTGTCAACCACTCTGCGGAAGAACCAAAACAAAAAGCACGAGCCATTTTTGTTGTACTTGTCTGCTACAACTAACCTTACAAAGTGTCATATGACAAACAAACAAACAAAGAAAGAAAAAACCGTCAAGCCGCTGTTAGCCATTTTTTTCAAATGCTGCTAGCGGGTTTACCGAAGTTTTTGTTTGTTTGTTTGTTTTTTAATTTAAATACTAAACATGACAAATTCTACAACGTGCTGACGGTTAATAAGCTGTTGGTCAAAGAACTAGAAAAAAGACTGTGTTGATTAAAATACACACACAAACTTGTAATTATAGTAACCTCGGAAAGTTATCAGTCAAATACAGAAAGTTCAATGTTGGACCAAAAGAGAACTCCTTGCCTTTGGCAAATATTTTGTATAGCTTTTGTATTAACAAAAAAAAAAGGAAAGTCTTTGTTGTTTTGTTGGACAATAGTTCCACATTAAAAGACCCCAAGTCCAAGGCTTTGTTTACTTTTGACCAAAACGGGTTTACCCTAAAATCCGGTTTGTTATTACATGAAACAATGATATAGTGGGTTTTCCTTGCTCAAACCAACCGCTAACGTTCGAATTTTCCATTTCGGGATCTGACAGGGAGTAATTTTCCTTGCTTTTAAGCTTGGAAATGAGGTGCTACAGAAGACTTCTGGGCATTTTCTATACCCAACACATCACCCACAACGAAGTCCGACAGACCATCACACAAGCCATTGAACAACACGATGCCATGCTCACAGTGGTGAAGAAACGGAAACTCCGATGGTATGGCCACGTCACCAGAGCATCAAGCCTGGCAAAACCATCCTGCAAGGCACGGTGCAAGGAGACAGAAGACGAGAAGTGAGACAGAAAAAGAGGTGGGGGGACAACATTTGAGAATGGACTGGTTTGCCTCTGAATTAAGCCATGAGGATTGCTGAGAACAGAGGAAGATGAAGTACTGTCACAAGAGCCCTGGTTCCACTGCCTTTGAGATTGGCTTGTTTAGTCAGTATAAACTTAGTAGGTTACTGTTAGTCTAAAGCAGACGACAGAAGTGATCATGCGTAACACAGTTGTAGCTGGATGCAAGCACAGTTAGTGACATCATCGCAGCCTACGATCCAGCTTCGCATTTTACAGCCACTCAGCGTTGTTTCAGCCAATCAAAACACAGCTAGGTTAGGTAGAACCAGTTCTACCTGGACAGTCAGAAGCCAGGTAGAGGGTCAGTCTTCGTTGAAACGCTGAGCAGTACACAGTACACTCAAGCAGAAATCTCTCTCCTGAGAAGATTAGACAGCAGTACTTGTTGAATATTTGAATTCAATCAAGTAGCCACGGCCTGACATTGTCAAACAGACGAGCAGGCGTTATATCGTGAGCCCAACTCAGCAAAAGACGAAACCAAATCGACGCTTACAGTTGGCTGCCGAGGCATCTCCAGCATTGTGCGCAGATAGCCCAACCGTCGAACCACAAAGTCAAAGACTCCACGACAACCCAATTTGTCCCAGAAGCGACCTCAACGCAGCGCTTCAACCAAACAGTTAAGTGCCACAAGAAACAATGCACTAAAACTCTGTATAAACAGGACCACAGTAGTCCACTCTTCAAGAACTCTGACCATTAAGGCAGAAGTATCCAGTGCCCTATGATGAAAAAGTATCTGCCTAGATTATCAGCGAGCGAACCATTCACATTGACAATTGAATTTTTAAGTTAGTTTCATACTTTGAATATCGTGTATAGAGGAGAGGAAATAAATGTGTGATTTTTACTGTTATCAAGTGGCTGGACTACATATGATTCATAGCCGTGTGAAAGCTAGTGTGACAGTGATCTTTTACCATTTTTCTGTCTATCTCTGTACCCCAGCCTAAACACAGACCGAGCTAAACAAATAAATGTATTAAGTCACAGGGAGATAACTAGCGATCCCCATCGACTAAGACGAGTGGGTAATAGCAGTCCAGTGTGCAGAGCCCAGCAACAATAGAACCCCCGTCACAAGTACGCTGGTTAAACAGGGAGTTATTTCCCTTGTTTTTAAAGGGACAACCGTGTGACCTTTGACCCTCTGTGTGAGTGAAGCACGCGGCTTGAAGAACATGCGTCTCTGGTGTCTGAAGTAGGGCAGGGTGTATTTCATTCAACCTAAAACAAAAATGGCATCAAACCAATGGCCTCAACATGGACATAAAAGTCCAAGGCCTATCCCCTAACTCAGTGCACAACTTCAAATATTTAGGAGCCATTGTATCAGACAATGGGTCCCGACAGGAAGTCCTCTCCAGGATTGCACAAACAACTGCTGCCCTGACAAGATTGAAGCCCATTTGGAAAGACAGGACCATCAATCTACATTCCAAGGTAAGGCTGCTGCGCTCCCTTGTCATCTCCTTTTTCCTATACGCTTGCGAAACATTGACCCTCACAGCAGATCTCCAACGAAGAATTCAAAGCATGGAGATAAAGTGCCACAGAAGACTTCTGGGCATTTCCTATACTCAGCACATCACCAACAACGAAGTTCCACAGACCATCACACAAGCCATTGGACAACACGATTTTTAATTTTTTTCCCCAGCAATTCTGGTTCGGGTTTATTATTCAGAAAACAGTCATTATATAACTGATCCCTATTTGAACAACCTGCGAACTACGATACACACCAGCTCAATTCCTATGTGAGCAGCAATGTTTAGTGCCTCCACATTTTGCTTGCTGCGGGTTATTTATAGCTTGCCTGCGCCCTCCCTTCCAGCGAAAGGAAAGGAAAGGAAAGGAAGCATCGGCAAAGCTATTTATAGCTAGACTGGCTGACCTAACCTCAAAATCTAAAAAGCTTTGGTTGAGTCGCTGTGGATAACCTCCAAAATCTGTTTAGCCAGTTTTGAGATGCAGCGAAAAGGTGTTTACAAAATAATGAACCTCAGAGACCTTGACCTTTGAGAAAATACAAAATAACAGAGATTAAAGCCTAAGTAATAATTAAGCTATGCGGATATTACAAAATAATCAAAATCGGCCTTTTTCTTTTTCTTTCCTTTTTCTTTCCTTTTTTTTAGGTAGGGTGGAGGGAGGGTGGAGGAAGAGGGAGATGATGAAGAGGGAGGTGACCTCCCGTATAAGTACGATCACATTTTGTAAGATCACATTTTGACGTATTACGCCCGGTAAAGAAATAATTCCATCAGGAAATATAATATATATTTCTTTAATCTAATTACAAAAAAATAGTCTTGATTCATGAATGTTCTGTCCCAAACCAGATCAACAAACTATTGTATGAAATTCATCTGCCATTGGGCAATGCCAAAAACATTTTAATAAAATAAAATAAAATTACATCACATTACATTAACAAAATAAACAAGATAAATAAATGAATAGAAATTGAACAGCTTGACTTTTGGGGAAGTAGGGAGTGTGGGCTATGAGGTGGGGAGTGGGGAGGACACTACGGTTTCTGAGTAGGCCTAAGTGCGCTTACCTATGACCGTTGAGAAGGTAGTTTGGAAAAAACCCAGGCGCTCAAAAACAGGATGCATTTAAATTTAAGGCCGTCATAAAAGCTTCCAGTGGTTCTCAAGAAAAAGTAGTTAAGTGTAACTAGGAAAACGCCATTGATTTCGAGATTGACTTCCTATTTTCATTTAAGGCGAGCTCTAATGTCCGGATAGGAATTGAGACTTAATTGAGAATGCACAGAGTGCATCGTTTATTCAACTGTGTTACGGGTACTACATCCGGTGAATGTGATTCAGCTGTGTAATAGAGCTGCCATGAGGGCATCAGAAAGTGGACCACCAGTAGAAAGAGAAAACAAGAACCACCATTGTAAGAGTACTGTGTGACTTCAGCTACAAGGTCGTGTTTTGTAAAACGACACAATGATCTGAGAGAGAGAGAGAGAGAGAGAGAGAGAGAGAGAGAGAGAGAGAGAGAGAGAGAGGGATGGAGAAAGACAGTCACACACAGAGAGACAGACAGAAAGACAGACAGGCAGAGACAGACATTCATAGACGCACATAGTCCAAGAGAGGAGGGAGAGAGAGAGAGAGAGAGAGAGAGAGAGAGAGAGAGAGAGAGAGAGAGAGAGAGAGAGAGAGAGAGAGAGAGAGAGAGAGAGAGACTTCAGACTTCAGAACTTTATTTTAAAAGGTTAAGATTTTAGGCATAAGCCTATTCTTACAATCAGACCTTTTTGTAATAAGATAACATCAAGATGTACTATACCATAAAAAAAAAACAAAAAAAACGTGTATTACAACACATACACAAAACAAAAGCACAACCACCATTACTGCTACAACTATTTATACCACCACTACTACTACAATAAACGGCTAGAAACATTAAAAGCAAATCTCATTAGCAGACAATAACAATGAAACAATCTTAAGAGGTTCAATTAGTAAAAGCAATTAGTAAAAGCAAGTTACACAACAACAAAAGTTTTACCTTTTAAGGAAACAAATTAATCAATATGAAGCAATACATTTGATTTTTACATGCACATTGATGATATCCGTTATAACATGAATTTTACATTTACAAGTATGATACATGTTATGAAAAAAAATATAAAAACAACCCCCAAAAAACAACAACAACAAAACAGCACACAAATAATATCTACGTTATAAAAGTTTAGCATTAATAATATTGATTTGATTTGCTCTTCCCCCGTTGGGGTGCCGGGAGTTTCAGTATAAATAGTATCCCCACTTTCTGGAAATTTAGTGCTTTAAATTCCCACTGTCGCTGTCTTTCTCATTTGCTCTTTCTCATTCCTGCTCTGTTATATCAATATGCTATACTATCTTCTTCTTCGCTAGACCAGTCACCTACCTTTTTTCTTGAAAATTCTTCCGGGACAAGACTCCTTATTTGTATATGAGGTCTGTTGGATCAGCTTGGGAATATTGGACGCTTTCTGCCAGGTGGTCACTATGGCTTCCTATGATGTTATTATTTAGCAATGTAGGCATTTTATATGTATGTGTTTTGTTGATAATTTATAATGTTTGTATTCTATTTTGTTTTTGTAAACGGGGGTTCGATAAATTAGAGTTCAGCCTCAGCGTCCCTTGCATGGGATATCTTTATTGTAAAGTGACTGGCTGGTGGAGAGCTTTCAGTTTTACCACTAGGGTTGTTTCAGCAGATCTTTTATGCGGATCAGGGGTTGTCCGGTCCTGATTTGGCTCGGAAGAGTCCGCTGGACCTAAAGCAATAATCATGTAATGTAATGTAATGATTTGATCTGATTGACTTAATGGTAGCGTAATTTTGTTTTGAAACCGCCAACTGTTGTCTGTTGTTGGATTTGTGTTGGGAGAATGTTCCAAATTGAAGGTCCAGAAAAGGAAAAGATGGATTTGAATTTATTAGTGTGTGGTAAGGACAATAAATATCTTTTAGATATGACGGATCGTCTGTTTGGGGCTGCAGAGAGAAGGACCTTTAGGTATTCAGGTGATTGATTTGTGTGAACTTTGTACATAAGCATTGCATTGTTGTAAATAAATTGCTTATCAAAGGGTAATATTTGCAAAGTTTCCATTTTTTGTCAAAGTTGGGTCAGTGTGAATAAGCTTAACTGCTCGTCGGTGAAGAGAGTTCAAACTTTTTAAAGTGTTTTCACTCGCCATAAACCAGATCGATGATGCATAATTTATATGAGACAAACAATGTGCGTAGAAAAATAGTTTCTAGCTTCAAGTCCAACATATTGCTTTAATTGCTTAAGTAAAAACAAATGTTTAGATGAAGTTTTGCTCACCTTATTTCCATGGCAGTGCCAGTTTAATTCGTCATCAATAGCTACACCAAGTAGTTTATGTTCAAGGACTTGAGTAATTGGTTTAGAATCAATGTCAAGGTTTAAGTTAAGAGGCTGTATTTGATGCTTCTGTCTTGTTATTATTACCATTGATTTTGTTTTTATGGGGTTGAGCAACATTTTGTTTTCTTTGCACCAATTTTGCACATCCAACAGACCTTGCTGAAGTGAAAGCTTGACTACTTTGGACAGATCTTTGTCAGAAGTATGTAGAGTATTGTCATTAGCAAATAATTCGCATGATATGTTTGCGTTTTCAAGAGCTAAGAGTAAATCATTGATAAATAAACAAAAGAGAAGTGGACCCATAATTGAGCCTTAAGGAACGCCACATGTTAAAGTTTTATAACTTGACGATTTACCATTTAAATGGACACATTGTGCTCTGTCTGAGAGGTACGATTTGAGGAACGAAGTGGTGTCATTGTTATTAACATAAAGGCTTAATTTTGTTAATAATATGATATGGTCGACTAATTCGCAAGCCTTCTTGAAATCAAGAAAAACTGCCCCGGTAACTTTTGATCGATTGATAGCTGATAACCATGTGTCACATAATCTGGTTAGTGCTGTGTGACAAGAATGATGTTTACGAAATCCAGACTGCAAATTATGGAACAGTTTGTGGTTAACCGGTTTTCTATATATTGCAATAGATACTTTTGCATATGTTTTTCCAAGGGTTTGGACAAAATTGATAACAAAGAAATAAGTCAATAATCATTAAGACCATTCGGGGTTTTGATTTTTGGTAGTGGGATGACTTTGGCAATTTTGAGTGAAGTCGGAAATACACCTTTTTCAAGACTTAGATTAAGAACGTAAGTTACAATTTCAACAATATATGGCAGAGATATGTTTAGGATAAAAGAATTGATGTTATCTGGCTCATGGAACGCTTGTTTTGTTGATCCATGATATTATTTTCCTACTTCATTTATGGCCAGCGGGGGGAATGCGAAAGAGTTTGAAGATCTTCTTTGATTACAAAAATCTTCTAGTCTACGTGGGGTGGTGTATTCATGTTTACCTTTGAGACCAATGTTGGCTATGCTTAAGAAGTGGCCGTTGTATTCTTCTTCAGAAAAGGTAGCTTTACTCACATGGTTCTATTATCAGTTTATATCTATTTATCAGTACAACTTATGTTAATCTGATGAATAAAATTAGATACAACAACAACATCACATGGTTCTGATTACGTGATTTGTGTGTGATTTCATTCATTACTTTCCAAAGTGAGGCGGCATCCCCTTCATTTTCAATTATTTTCTGAAAATAATTTTTCGTGGACATTTTAACGAGAGTATTGACTTTGTTTCTTAGAATTGTATATTCATTAAACTGCTTATTCTTTTTTGTATCTGTCTCGCTGTTTCAAAGCTTCAATTATTTTGGGAGTTAGCCAGTTTGGAAGTGTTGGACTTTTTACTCTCTTCTTACACATAGGTGCATGTTTATTTCTAACATGAAGGAAGAGTGAATAGAATTCTTCAAGAGCTTCATTTGGATCCGTCTTGTTCAGAACATTGGCATGTGAAATTAGACTAAGTTCAAACAGAGATGCGTTCTTATCAAAGTTTTTAAAGAACCTGTATTGTATGTAATTATGCTCTGTTTTAGTATACTTATCACGCTCACAAAGCCATGTGTAAATAGTAGGACAGTGGTCACTCATGCCACTTTAAATCACCATTACTTTATCAACTCTATTCCTCTGATTGGTGTAAATATGATCCAGAAGAGCTGAGGAGTTCGATGTTATTCGAGTTGAGAGAGAGAGAGAGAGAGAGAGAGAGAGAGAGACAGACAGAGACAGAGACAGAGAGAAAGAGACAGAGACAAATATATAGACACACGTAGTCCAATAGAGACAGGCGGCCGGACAGAAAGACAGAGAACGACATACACATATAGTTCAAGAGAGAGGGAGAAAAAGACTTACGCACATACACACATACACACACACAACACATACAGCACACACACACACACACACACACACACACAGGGAGAGAGACAAACAGAAACAATAGAGGGAGAGAGAGAGACAGAAACAGACATGGACACAGACAGAGAGAACAACATACACACACTCACACCCACCCACATACACACACAAACAGACACAACAGAGAGAGTGTGGGAGAGAGAGAGAGAGGGAGACAGGAACAGACAGAGAGGGACACAGACACAGAGGGACAGACAGATGGAGACATAGGAAGACAGAGAAAGAGAGAGAGGCGTGGTTTATGCCAGTGAAGCATGAATGCACAGCGGTCCAGGCAGCGGCTGTCATGAACAGCGTCAGGAGGTGGACCGTTCCAGAGCTGTGTGTGGCCCGCCCTGGCCTACTGATACAAAGGCACACAGGCAGCTTTACCCATTGTAGATGCTAGGTTAAAGCCGTATACTGATGATCGGCTGGCCTACGTCTTTAAAAAAAATTAAAATTAACAACAAACAAGCCAACAAAGAAACGGCAACAACACCGACAACAACTACACATACATTTTGTTTCTTTCTCTTTTTTATCTCTCTCCGTCTCTCTCTTTGTCTCTCTCTCTGTCTCTTTGTCTCTCTCTGTCTCTCTGTCTCTGTCTCTGTCTCTCTCTGTCTCTCTCTCTCTCTCTCTCTCTCTCTCTCTCTCTCTCTCTCTCTCTCTCTCTCTCTCTCTCTCTCTCTCTGTCAAAACGAATGTCATGGCTTTTAAAATGGGAGAAATTTGGCTGCCCGTGAAAAATCGTTAAATAAAATAACAAATTCTTATAAATATCTTGGTATGGTTTTCACGACAAAACCAAGTGTCTCATCGGCGTTGTTGAAGGTCTGAAGAAAAGCGAAAAAGGGTGTAAAGGAAATCCTGAAATCAATGAGCAAATGTAACAAATCAAGCTCGTTTATATTCTGGAAATTATTTGACGGGAATATCGAATCCATCTGGACATATTGGGCGGACGTATGGAGGTTGGAGGAAATTGGGTCTCGGAAAAAGTGCATACCTTTACAATGAAAATATTTGTAATGTCCCTCTGCATGCCTCCAACAATATGCTGTATGGTGTAACAGGCCGGCATCACTTGTACATAAAAACATATATAAAATACTGAATGAGAGTTCTTAAACTGCCAAAATCAAGGGTGAGCCGACAGCGATTAAATTTAATCTGAGTTGTGATAAACCTTGTGAATCACTAATCAGTTATAAACATGACACATAGAATAATACTGAACTCAATTAAAAATAAAATATTTTACACATGTGAACTGCATAATGAAACTGTGTCTTTGAGGCATGTATTACTTGAATGCAGTCATATTCGTCATTTTTTGCCAACTGATTTACAAATTATGAGTTCTATTGATAACATAAGTTTTGATGTGAGCGTTAAGTTAGCAAAAGCTTTAATTGATTTTTTGTCCAGTAGCTCGGTTTATTTCAATAGTTTTATTTTATTATTATTTCTTCTTCTTCTTCTTCTTCTTCTTCTTCTTCTTCTTCTTCTTCTTCTTCTTCTTCTTCTTCTTCTTCTTCTTCTTCTTCTTCTTCTTATTATTATTATTATTATTATTATTATTATTATTATTATTATTATACATTTATAGCGGATAGCGCAGTGGTTGGAGCACTCGCTACTGTGTCGCAAGTTAAGCACCGTCCAGTGCGGTTAGCACTTGGATGGGGTGACCGCAAAACGTGAAGCGACAAATAACAACGTTCCCAGTTGACTCAACTGTGACAGAGTACCTACTCTCTCTTAAGGGTTGGGAAGGTAAAGCAGCGAGGGAGAGAGATGGGCATCACCCTCATTACGCTGGCCCAAGATAAGTGTGATCTCCAACATCACGCTCCCCTACGGCCACAAGGCTATGGGACCACCTTTACCTTTACATTTAGTGTGGCGTGCAAGCGTGCGTGTACGTGCGTGCGAGTGTGCGTCTTATTGTTTGGATGAAGAAGACGTTAATAAAATAACCAACCATGAAAGACTGAACATTGAAGTTTAACGTCTACACCCACCATTAACGTCTACACCCACCATTAACGTCTACACCCACCATTAACGTCTACACCCACCATTGGCCATATGGCAGACAAGAGATAACCATACCAGGAAAAAAAAAAGGGTAGGTAGGTACTTAAATAGGTCAAAACTGAACCATCAGAGCAATCATTCTGCATAGAAAGACAGTGACAATTTTCCTCTTTAACTTGCCCACCACGGGATTCGAACCTGGGTCATCGGTGTGCCAGGCGAACGCTCTTCCACTATCCTATCCTATCCCGTAACTCAAAAGTCGTTGGGGCACCACACACGATCGTTTAACCAGCCTACTCCATCTTTCTCTGTCCTCAGCAGCCCTCGTTAAGCCAGTCCATTCTCGAATGTTGTCTTGCAACCTCTTTTTCTGTCTTCCTCTTTTTCCGCCTCCTTACACCGTGCCTTGCAGGATGGTCTTTGCAAGTCCTGATGCTCTGGTGATGTGGCCGTACCATCGGAGTTTCCGTTTCTTCACCACTGTGAGAATGTCATCGTGTTGTCCAATGGCTTATGTGATGGTCTGTCGAACTTCGTTATTGGTGATGTGCTGGGTATAGGGAATGCTCAGAGTCTTCAGTAGCACCTCCTCCATGCTTTATATTCTTCGTTGTACGTCTGCTGTGATGGTCCATGTTTCGCAAGAGTAGAGGAAGATGGAGATGACAAGGGAGCGCAGCAACCTTATCTTGGCGTGTAGACTGATGGTCATGTCTTTCCAAATGGGCAGCAGTTGTGTGTGCTATCCTGAAGAGGACTTCCTGTCGGGATCCACTGTCCGATATAATTGTACATAAATATTTGAACTGTGCACCGTGTTGAGTAATTAGCCTTGGATTTTCATGTCTGTGTTGATGCCATTGGTGTTGTTTGTCATCATTTTGGTCTGTTTTGCTCTTATTTCCATTCCAAAGGCTCTGGAGGTGATGTCATGCCTCTGTACCAGCTGTTCAAGTTTTTGTTCTTCTCCAGTCAATCCATGATATCCGCAAAACGGAGTTTGGAGATTGCTCTATCCCCTGTGCTGACTCTGCCTTCATGATCTGCAAAGGCACTTGACATGACGAACTCTAGAAAGATGTTGAAGAGTGTTGGAGAGAGTATGCATCATTGGCGCACGCCGATGGTTGTTTTGAACCAGTTTCCGACGGCGCTTTTGTTGAGGACTGCACTGGTAGCCTTGCCATACAAGTTTTTGATGACTTTAATAATGTTGGGGCAGATGTTGTACACTCTCATGATTGCCCACAGAGCTGCATGCCAGACTCTGTCAAACGCTTTTTTGAAGTCTACATGGACATGATTTAGATGTTGTTGGTGCTGTAGTTATTCCGTGGTTGAAAATATGTACAGTAATATTTTGCCCTGTCGGGGTGTCGGATAGCGCAGTGGTTGGAGCACTCGCTACTGTGTCGCAAGTTAAGCACCGTCCAGTGCGGTTATCACTTGGAAGGTTAACCGCAAAACGTGAAGCGACAAATAACAACGCCCCCAGTCAACTCAACTGTGACTGAGTACCTACTCTCTTAAGGGTGTGGAAGGTAAACCAGCGAGGGAGAGAGATGGGCATGATCCTCATTACGCTGGCCCAAGATAAGTGTGATCTCCAACATCACGCTCCCGTACGGCCAGAAGGCTATGGGACTACCTTTACCTTTACCTTATTTTGCCCTGCCCTGACTCCTGCTTGTTCTTAAGTTATGATTTGTTCAGTTTGGAGTTTCAACCTGTTCAGTACTATTTTCAGGAGGACTTTGCAGGGATGGCTGATGAGGCTGATGGTGCAGTAGTTTTGACACTACTAAAGGTTACACCTTTTGGGGAAAAATAGACACAACGTTTCCCGTCGTAAGAGGCGACTAACAGGGGTAAAGTCTTCTACACAAAGTCACCGGACAAGGCGGAGGAACCTCACGTTATTATAGGTTCAACGTCAACGTGCTCGGGGCCAAGGCGAGCCACACTATAATCGTGGATATCGGCTGTGGCCAACAGCCTGGAGAGGATTGGGCCCCACCAGGACTTTTATTGCCAAGACACACCACGACATGAATAAGGAAAATAAATAAAAAATAATTAAGTAAAAGTTCAAAATGGGCGTCGTTTAAATTATTTTACCTTTGAAATAGCATTCCTTTTCATGTTCACGCATTGTTCTATGCGTATGCTCTGTATTTTATGAAATAGAAATAAAAGAAGAGAAAATATAAAAATAATCCATTCAACCAGTCTTAAGATTAAAAAAAAAGTATCCAATGTATTTAGTTGTTTTTTTTTCAAAGTCTTCTTCAAAGTAAAAATCAAAGGGAGATGGATTTGTATTCTCTTAAACAGGCCTGTTCAAATAACACAGTTTGTTTTTTTAAAGTAAACAACTAATTGCACGCAAAGTAATCACGAAGGTAATAGAAGAGCAACAGGATAAAAAAAAATCTGTATTGCCAAGTCACACTTAGGTCAATCTTGCATCTCCTATACTATCCTATTCTAATCCTATCCTATCCTATCCCGTAACTCGGAGGTTGTAGGGGCACCACAAATAATCGTTTAACAAGCGTACTCCATCTTTCTCTGTCCTCAGCAACCCTGATGGCTTCGCTCAGTGTCAAACCAGTCCATTCTCGAATGTTGTCCTCCCATCTCTTTTTCGGTCTCCTTCTTCTTCTGCCTCCTTGCACTGTGCCTTGCATGATGGTCTTTGCAAGGCCTGATGACCTGATGACGTGGCCATTCATCGGAGTTTCCGTTTCTTTACCCCTATTAGCAGGTCATCTTATTGTCCAATGGCTTGTGTGATGGTCTGTCGGACTTTGTCGTTGGTGATGTGCTGGGTATAGGAAATACCCAGAAGTCTTCTGTAGCACCTCATCTCCATGCTTTGTATTCTTCGTTGGAGATCTGCTGTGAGGGTCCATGTTTCGCAAGCGTATAGGAAGATGGAAATGACAAGGGAGCGCAGCAGTCTTACCTTGGGGTGTAGATTGATGGTTTTTCCAAATGGACTTCAACCTTGCCAGAGCAGCAGTTGTTTGTGCGATCCTGGAGAGGACTTCCTGGATTGTCTGATACAATGGCTCCTAAATATTTGAAGCTTTGCACTATGTAAATCTTGCAGCCCTTAAAAAAATAAAAACAATATAAAACTAATTAATTTTTTTTTAAAGAACAATAAAATAAAAACAATTGCACAGACACTAGGCACAAAACACAAGGCACAAACCACAGTCTCTGATTTGCCCTGCCATTGAGGGACTGTTTTGCGCGACAACAACAACAACAAAAAACACTAGTTGGAAAAAGTAAAAGAATGAGGCCAGTTTGGTGTTTACCGTGCAGCAAGGTGTGGTCTTGGTAAGCCTGTTTCTTTGACCTTTACCAACAATCGCCTCACAGCAGCAGGAACGCCCCAAAGTCCGTCCCGTTTCGCCTCCCCCCGGCCTACGCACTGTGGGCGAACGGAGGCAGGAATGGATACAAAGATTGCCAATCGCGGAGCTTTGCTTGTGTTTGTGTTTTGCCTTAGTGCCGTGTGGTTGAAAGGTGAGGGAGACGGAAAGGGGGAGAAAGGGAGAAAGGGAGAAGACAGCGAAGGAGGGGGAGAGAGAGAGAGGGTGAGAGAGAGAAAGGGAAGAAGGGAGGAAGGGGAGGGGAAGAGAGAGACAAAGAGAGAGACGGAGAATGATAGTAGCGAAAAACGAGAGAAAGAGAGGTGGGGAGAGAGAGGGAGTGATGGACAAATAGAGAGAGAGAGAAAGAGAGAGAGAGAGAGAGAGAGAGAGAGAGAGAGAGAGAGAGAGAAGAACAAGAAAATGAATGAAGAGTGTGTAGGCCTACTGGTGTTTGTGCCTGTGGTGTGTGCGTATGTGTTGTGTTGTGTGTGCTGTTGTATGCGTGCGTGAGTGTGTGTGTGTGTGTGTGTGTGTGTGTGTGTGTGTGTGTGGGCGCGCGCGTGTGGGTTTGATGTTCATGTTCTGCTATTGCTGTTATTGATGAAGATGTTGCTGTTATTATAATTGATGTTGTCGTCATTGTTATTATTAAAATTGCGATTATTGATATTGCTTTTTTGTTGTCTCCTTGGCAAGATTGTAGCCATTGTTTTTTCAGCATGAAAACAGACTACAACTCAACATGATTTGCAAATTGATATGGTTGTCTGGAAATACATTTTATATGGCTTGCCATCTTTTCTTCGTCTTTTGTCGTGTTTTTGTTTCTTCTTTTTCTTCAGAATAATGTCGATCAATGGCCTATAATTAATCCGCACAAGCGTATACGTCATCGTTGCTAAATTTAGACACCCCAGTCAGCTGAAATTAAGTCTTGGAACCTGATAGGAGCTTGAAATAAGAGCCAAAGCCAAGAATGACGTGTGGACAAAAGATAATTTGCGTCACATCCTGCGTAATGAGGCTCGCACGAGTCAATATGTAATCATCAGTGTGGCTGACGATTATGTGTGATTGTGTGTGGGTGTGTGTGGGTGGTGTGTGTGTGTGTGGGGGGGGGGGGTGTTAAATAGAACTATATCGATTGTAAGACAAATAATTATGTATAAAATAAAACATTATTTTGCTCATTTAAATGGGAATTACTGCCGACACAAGATACGGAAAGAGGCAGGGAGAGCAGTAAGAGGCAGAGGAGGAGGAGGAGGAGAAGAAGAACAAGAAAAAAACAAGAACACTAACAAGAAGAAGAAGAAAAAGAAGAAGAAGGAGGAGGAGGACGAGAAGAAGAAGAAGAAGAAGAAGAAGAAGAAGAAGAAGAAGAAGAAGAAGGAGGAGGAGGAGAAGGAGGAGAAGGAGAAGGTGGAGGATGAGTAGGAGAAGAAGAAGAAGAAGGAGAAGAAGGAGTTTCAGTTTCTTCACCTCTGCACTGTGAGCATGTCATCGTGTTGTCCAGGAGACGAAAAAGAAGAAGATGAAGTAGAAGAAGAAGTAGAAGAAGGAGGAGAAGAAGAAGAAGAAGAAGAAGAAGAAGAAGAAGAAGAAGAAGAAGAAGAAGAAGAAGAAGAAGAAGGACAACAACAACAACAACAACAACAACAACAACAACAACAACAACAACAACAACGACTACCACAAGGAGAACAAGAACCCGAAAAAAAAAGAGCAAGAACAAATGGGAGAAGAAGAAGAAGAAGAAGAAGAAGAAGAAGAAGAAGAAGAAGAAGAAGAAGAAGAAGAAGAAGAATGAAGAAAAAGTAGAAAGAAAAAAAAGCAACACATACACACACCTAATATTAGGTAAGTTAAGTTTGTGTGCGCCACAAGCTGCGACTACGCCTTCCCCAGAGAAGAGGCGGTCCAGAAGTAAGTGTCCCCCCCCCTCCCCCCCCCAAAAAAAAAAGGAAAAGAAGAAGAAGAAAGAACAGAAAGAAAGAAAGAGAGAGAGAAAGGTAAGAAATAAATAAATAATTTAAAAAAAATAAATAAATAAATAAAGAAGAACAAAAGGAAGAAGAAAGACAGAAATCTTAGGAGAAAGACGAACAAGAAGAAGATGAAGAAGAAGTAGAAAAAAGAAAAAAAGGAGGTTGAGTGGCCAATGTGTGCAATGTGTATGCCTTCTGTATCGAGTTTCCTATCCTACCCTGTCCCATAACCCGAAGGTCGTAGGGGCACCACAGATGATCGTTTAACCAGCATACTCCATCTTTCTCTGTCCTCAGCAGCCCTCATGGCTTCGCTCAGTGTCAAACCAGTCCATTCTCGAATGTTGTCCTCCCACCTCTTTTTCGGTCTCCCCCTTCTTCTACCTCCTTGCACTGTGCCTTGCAGAATGGTCTTTGCAAGGCCTGATGATCTGGTGACGTGGCCATACCATCGGAGTTTCCGTTTCTTCACCACTGTGAGCAGGTCATCGTGTTGTCCAATGGCTTGTGTGATGGTCTGTCGGACTTCGTCGTTGGTGATGTGTTGGGTATAGGAAATGCACAGAAGTCTTCTGTAGCACCTCATCTCCATGCTTTGTATTCTTCGTTGGAGATCTGCTGTGAGGGTCCATGCTTCGCAAGCATATAGGAAGATGGAGATGACCAGAGAGCGCAGCAGTCTTACTTTGGAATGTAGACTGATGGTTCTGTCTTTCCAAATGGGCTTCAACCTTGTCAGGGCAGCAGTTGTTTGTGCGATCCTGGAGAGGACTTCCTGTCGAGACCCATTGTCTGACACAATGGCTCCTAAATATTTGAAGCTGTGCACTGTGTTGAGGGATTGGCCTTGTACTTTGATGTCCGTGTTGATGCCATTGGTGTTGTTGGTCATCATTTTGGTCTTCTCTGCACTTATTTCCATTCCATAAGCTCTGGAGGTGGTGTCAAGCCTCTGTACAAGCTGTTCAAGTTCTTGTTCCTCTCCAGCCAATCCATCAATATCATCCGCAAAACGAAGATTGGATATTGCTCTGCCCCCTATGCTGACTGTGCCTTCGTGATCTGCAAGAGCATCTGACATGATGCGCTCTAGGAAGATGTTGAAGAGTATTGGAGAGAGTAGGCATCCTTGACGCACACCGATTGTTGTTCTGAACCAGTTCCCGATGACGCTGTTATGGAGGACTGCACTGGTAGCCTTGTCATACAGGCTTTTGATGACTTCTATAATTTTAGGGCTGATGTTGTACACTTTCATGGTTGCCCATAGAGCTGCATGCCAGACTCGGTCAAATGCCTTCTTGAAGTCTATGAACACATGATATAGATGTTGTTGGTGCTGTAGGTATTTCTCACAGATTATTCTGAGGTTGAAAATCTGTTCAGTGGTACTTCGCCCTGCCATGAATCCTGCTTGTTCTTCAGCTATGATTTGTTCAGCTTGTGGTTTCAGGAGGACCTTGCTGGGATGGCTGATGAGGCTGATGGTGCGGTAATTTTCACACTCCTGAAGGTTAGCTTTTTTGGGAAGAGTGATGACAAGCGACTGGGTCCATGGTGTAGGCCATTCCTCACTCTGCCAGATCTTGTTACAGATAATGGTAAGAGCATCAGTCATCGCTTCTCCTCCTGCTTGTAGCAGTTCCGCTGGTATGTTGTCCACTCCCGCTGACTTCCCTTTCTTCAGCGATTGCACTGCTGCCTCAACTTCTTCCCGGAGAATTGGGAGGATTTCTTCTTCTTCTCTGCTCTCGGGACATGCTAGAACTGATGGGTCTCCATTTGGTGTATGGTTGTAAAGGTCAGAGCAGTACTCTGTCCATCTGTCCAAGACTTCTTGTTCTTCTGTAAGGCAAATGCCAGACTTGCTTTGGATAGTGGAGACTTTGGGCTGTTTAACACTTGTCAGCCGCTTCACAGTCTGGTAGGCCTTCTTGCTGTTGTTCTTGTTCAGATTGTTCTCTATTTCCTGGCATTGATCTTCTATCCAGTTCTCCTTTGCTGTGCGCATGCCTTTTCGGATGTCATTGTTGATTTTTCGGTAGACATCGAGTTTAATCTAAAACAAAATTATTATGAAAGGTCTTTGTTTAAAGTGCGTCAAGAGTAAAACTGCGTATAGTTTTTTTGTTTTTTTTTTAAGCCTCATTCACGCAAAGAGATGATCGATCATTTCCTTAACTATTCATACATTTTTTTTGTGTCCAATATTTGCGAAATGGAATCCAACCTTCGTGTCCAAGCGTTGAAAAAGTCGTCAGCAATATAGCAGTAACTGGCTTATCTCATTTTGAATAGAATCGAGGCAGCGGTACTTGACGAACATGCTCCAAGGCGTTGTTGTGAATTAACCAAACGGGAGTATTGTGTCCCTGTGGTATTGAGTGGGGGTAAGGGTGGGGGGGGGGGAATTAACTGTATAAAGGAGCCTTTATAGCTAGATTCGCGAGGTAAAGTACTGACTTTTTCACCTGCATGCACGCTCATTTGAGTGCTTTGACCTCCATATCGTGGATTAATAAATTCTTCTATTATCATGCATGCTATCTAGTGTCAAGGTTACAACAAACAAAATTACCTCAAATTCACTTTAATTTTCTTCGGACAGGTCTATGTTCTCGGAATTTTTAGGTCTATGTCCCCTTAGGTCAAGGGTCTTGAGATCTATGTTTCCTCATGTCTATATTTTTTCAGTTCTGTGTTGATTGACCTAGGTCTACGTTCCTCAATGTTTATGTTCCCCCGGGGCCATATTCTGCTCTTTTCTTCCAGATCTTGATGATATAGATTTGGGGGAGCAAACCTCGGGGTCATATACATGCCCTAATTTGAATTGATTTGTTTAATCCATGATGAAGAAATACACTGTGCACGTCATTGATTCTGCTTCAAACTACCAATGGACACACTCGTCATTGTTCAGCCTAGGATTATTTTCAAGACTTGTGTTCCTAAATCTGCCAAAGGTAAATCTTTCTGACCCAAAATGAGGACGTTACCCAAGGTTTTACCTTAGATGACGTCAAATCGCAACTTAAATTTGCGTCAATTAGGGTCACTTGTGCTAAATTTGCCTCTGGTCACTTAATGCAGTTAGCAACTTACAGGAATCAACATTTCTTAGCGACCATGTGGGATTGCAAACGATATACTGATGTTTAAAATCAACAGTTCCAATTCTCCTTATTTAGATTATAAGTATTTTCTTTATGTTAAGATGTATGTTAACAATTCTTGTGCAATTCTAAAGAGTCATTGAATGAACTAATACTCGGTTCGAAAGGGAGAACGAGGGTTCAAAATTTATGCGCTGATCTGTCCACGCGTTGTACAACTACCGTTGAGTCCATTGTGTTGACAGCAGTGTAAAAAGAACGATAACTCGATTTTGAAGAAACCTTTCAACCCGGTTTACCCCGCACCATTTGAGCTTTTGCTTGTTTAGTCAGTGTAGACTTAGAAGGTCACTGTTAATCTGAAGCAGACGACAGAAGTGATCATGCAAAATACAGAGTGGAGACAGAAGTGATCATGCGTAACACAGAGTGGAGATTCCAGTGGACCACGGACTTAGCAGAATGTTCGTCGCTTATATATAGAGATGCACATGGAGCTAATCACTGAGGGCTACTTCGGCCTTCAGTGAGACGCTCTGCACACGCCTATAATACAGGGTTGTGCAGAATTTCGTCTCATATGTTACAGACGAGCAGGCATTGTATCGTGAGCCCAACTAGGAGAACAACAAAAACAAGTCGCTGCTGAAGTTGGCTGCCGAGGCATTGACAGCACTGCGCGAAGATTGCCCACCCGTCTGGCCACAGGGAGAAGACTCCACGACAACACAGCTTGTCACGGAATCAACCACAGCACAGCGCTACAACCACACAGTTAATTGCCCCTTAAAACTGCACTAAAACTGTAACAAAGGACCACAGTAGTCCACTCTTCAAGAACTCTGACCATTAGGGCAGAAAGTATCCAGTGCCCTATGATGAGAAAGTAGCTGCCTAGACCTATCAGCGAGCAAACCATTCGCATTAACATTTGAACTTTTAAGTTAGTATCGTACATCGAAGATCGTGTATAGAGTAGAGGAAATAAATGTGTGATTTTTACTGTTATCAAGTGGCTGGACTACATATGTTTCATAGCCGTGTGAAAGCTAGTGTGACAGTGATCTTTTACCATTTTTCTATCTATCTCTGTACCCCAGCCTAAACACAGATTGAGCTAAACAAATAAATGTATTAAGTGAAGTCAAAGGGAGATTCACTAGCGATCCCCATAGACTAAGACGAGTGGGTAATAGCAGTCCATTGTGCAGAGCCCAGCAACAATAAACCCCCACGTCAAAGTCTCTGTCTGTCTGTCTCTCTCTTTCTCTCTGTCTGTGTCTGTCATCTGCCTGTCCCTGTCTCTCTCTTTCATATTCTCTCGCTCTCGCTCTCTCAGCAAAACAAAACAAAAAAGACCAACATGAATAAAATATTAACAATATAAGAACATTATTAACGCCGTAGACGAATAAGATTTTAAACATCATCATCATCATTATCATCATCGTCGTCATCATCATCACCATCATCGTCATCATCATCGCCATCATTATCATCATAGCGAGCGTTGTGGCCGAGTGGTATAAGAGGGGACTAACTTGCTAGAAACCAATGGCGCTTGACAGGTGTGGGACCGATGCCGCCCCTATGGGCGTTACGGTTCTCCGAATATTATTTACTTTCGACTCGGGGAACGCCACGGGGTTTTCTAGGGATACCTCGGTTTGCTCCCCAAGCACAATTTTCAAAAATCATAATTAATATTAGGTAGATTGGGGTTGGGCGCGCCACAGGTTGCGACTACACTTTCCCTGGGGGAGGTGGTCCAGAATTTCCCGATAAAGGGACAATAAGTTGTGTTTTTTTTAATCATCATCATCATCATCATCATCATCATCATCATCATCATCATCATCATCATCATCATCATCATCATCATCATCATCATCCTTCTCCTTCTCATCAAGGTTAGCGTCGTGTTTGTTTCTAAATGTTGACCATCTGTTTTGGCTGAATTGGAGCAAGGTTATCATCTTTCAGTTGCTGTCAGCAATGGACGAATCAGGAAACTTGGAATTTCTGCGGAGCACTATGTAGGTTTCTTTTCTTTTTTTACATTTTCGAATGTGGAAGACATTATCACAGTGTAGTGGGTTTCTCTCTGATTATTTTGGAAGCTTGTCTATGTTCCCACAGCATATCTTCCCCTAGGTCCACGTTCCCCAAATCTATGTTCCGTCAGGTCTAAATTACCCTAGGTCAACGTTTCCTCAGCAGGTCTAAATTACCCCAGGTCTACGTTCCCTCAGGTCGAAATTACTCCAGGTCTAAATTACCCCAGATCTATGTTCCCTCAAGTCTAAATGACTCTACCTGTATGTTTTTCTCATATTGTTTTTGATCATACCGGACATTTGCTTGTGTAAAAATTGGGATAATAAATCATTTTGTAACTTGATAACGATAACTGATCATATTGACTGAGAAAAGCATACCCAAAACACAGAATCCTTTATAAAGATCCTGGGAACAAAAGAAACAAAAATAGGAAATATAGGCCCGGGGGTAACATAGACGGTGGGGGTGGGGGGAGGGGATATAGATCTTGGGGAAAGTTAAGCTGAAAAGCCTTGAAAGAAGCTAAACCTGGGCAAACATAGACCTGGTGGAACATAGACCTAAATTTGAGGGACGATAGATATAGTAGACCTGGGGCTGACACTATGGTTAGAACGTCAACAACCCGCTGTCCATAACAGTGTCCACATAATAATAATAATAATAATAATAATAATAATAATAATAATAATAATAATAATAATAATAATAATAATAATAATACAGGATGCTATATACGCGCCTTTTCCCAAATCAATCAGGCTCAAAGCGCGGCGATCTATACCAACATACACGCTCACCTGTCTCATTCACCCTCACACACACTAAATACACATCCATCACTCAAACAGGTGGTGTAAAGGCAGGGAGATCGCTATTAGAAGACAGAAATTGAATTTTGATTTTTTGAAATTTTTATATTGACTGCGTCCTGTACCATTATTGAAGGGAAAGAGGAAACCGGAGTGCCCGGAGAAAACCCTCGGTGACCTCAATAGTCTCGTACCTAAGTCACAAACGTTCGTCCCTTGCGGGAATCGAACCCGCGAACTTCGGCATAGGAAATCGGCGACTTATCATCGTTAAGCATTACTGGCATAGAATGTGTCTGAAATAGCATTCAAAGCAGGCATAGAAATTGACAGTCCAGGTGTGTACGGTATGATGGACAGGCGGGAATGGGGAGAGGGGAGGGGGAGGGGGGATTAGTGATGATGGGTGTCGAAGGTGGAATCCTTTTGGTTTCCCTTTGTCTTGTTCTTACTCCTGTTCTTATTGTTGCTGCTGAGGTCGTCGACGACGACGATGAATATGACGACGATGACGACGACGACGATGATGATGATGATGATGATGATGATGATGATGATGATGAGGATGATGAGGATGATTGTAACGCTCAGAGATCCACACTGGTAACATGCTCAGCGCGCACAGATAACGACAATCAGACAGGTTGCACAGCGCATGATCCCCTAAGTATGAACATAGAATCGTCTTTACACAATAATGGGCTTGATAATGTGAAATACTGTCAAATAATAAAACTCCTCTGCGATCATACTACAGTATATCTAGTGTAAAAATGTCAAAACAAAAATGACCTCACACTCATTTTACATGTTAAAGTGCTTCTGGTCTTTGCATGGATTCGACTATACTGCTGTCCTTACGGAGAAACACTTTGTCCAAGCCGGAACAGATCCTTTTAAAGTTCACGTTGTGTGTTTCCCCACTAAAAAGATAAGCTTAAAACAAAACAAAAATTAACTTATAAAGTATAGTTTTTTTTAAAGAATAATTTCCGTAGCTTTTGTATCTATTAACATCAACCGTTAGCCAACAGTCTTGAGATAAATATAGCACTTACCAAAGCCGGTAAGAGACAGAACCCGTAAAAACAATTGCTCGTAAAGGTTTTTCGTTTTGGGTTGATTAGACCCTACCATACCCCAGACACCAAACACACACACACACACCCACACCCACACCCACACACACACACACACATACACACACTTCAAGCCTCGTGGGTCAATCAGAAATAGCGTCGACGGTCACACGGCTGTACCGTTACAACATGGGAAATAACTCCCTGTCCGAAACGAAATGGAAAATTCAAACTGTAGCGGTTGGTGTGAGCAAGGAAAACCTATTTTATCATCGTTTAATTTAACAATGGAATGGAAATAGTTGCAGAGAAGACCAAAATGATGACCAACAACACCAATGGCATCAACACGTACATCAAAGTCCAAGGCCAATCCCTCCACACAGTGCATAGCTTCAAATATTTAGGAGCCATTATATCAGACAATGGGTCCCGACAGGAAGTCCTCTCCAGGATCGCCAAACAACTGCTGCCCTGACGAGGTTGAAGTCAATTTGGAAAGCCAGGACCATCGGTCTACATTCCAAGGTAAGACTGCTTCGCTCCCTTGTCATCTCCATCTTCCTATACTCTTGCGAAACATGGACCCTCACAGCAGATCTCCAGGTGCTACAGAATACTTCTGGGCATTTACTATACCCAGCACATCACCAACGACGAAGTCCGACTGACCATCACACAAGTCATTTTACAACACGATGGTATGGCCACGTCACCAGATCATCAGGTCTTGCAAAGACCATCCTGCAAGGCACAGTGCAAGGAGGTAGAAGAAGAGAGAGACCGAAGAAGAGGTGGGAGGACAACATTCGAGAATGGACTAGTTTGACACTGAGCGAAACCATCAGGGTTGCTGAGGACAGGGAAAGATGGAGTACGCTGGTTAAACGATCATCTGTGTTGCCCCTACAACATCCGAGTTATGGGATAGGATAGGATTAGATAGGAATTTAACAAAATGCGAATTTTGGTGTAAAGCAGTTTTGGTCAAATGTAAACAGAAGGTCGAATTGGGGCCTTTTTACTTCAAGCAAATGTGCTCTTTTCTTTTCTTGTTTTGCTTACGCTGTTATGAAAATATATTTATATCGTGCCTTTTACATATGGACACGTTACTAACTAGAACAACAGTTAACGTGCTGGGTTGTTGTTACTTGCATCGCGTACACTGTTAGGGGAATGCGCGTAGAACACCACGACTTAAAGGGTCCCAAGGCCACACATGTGCAACGTCACAGATCCTTTTCAAATTCACATTGAGTGTTGCCCACAACGTAAGATAAAGCAACAAAACAAACAAAAAACAAACAGAACAACAAAACAAGTGCTGGAGCCTAACGGGTGCAGAGTCCCCTCCCGTGCACTTCAGTTGTTAATCCTCATACCTTGAGGTGGTGACTAAAACAATAAATGCAACGATGCAGATAAGTTGGGTTTTGTTATCACTTTCAAGGTCTAGGCTGCTTTGTGCTGCTTTCCTGACGATCACCTGCAGGATAACTTGATCATGTCAATCACTTCTTTCCCAACATAGAACTAATAGGATATAAAGTAGAAAAGCTGATGCTGTCACATGTTGTCAGAAAATATCAATTCTTTGCACCCCGAAGTGATGAGACTGTTGCAATGCTACTATCTCAATCTGACCACTGTAGAACACGTTTTGTAATCAGGCTTACAACACTGAACATAGTGTCCTACGAACTTGAAATAGTCAAAACTGACAATACCACCTACATCTATAGAAATTTGCACAGGATCATCTAACATTCCTAATAACACTTTCACACACATGAGCGGAACATCAAGTCAGATAGAATGTCTATTTCATGTGCCTTTGCCGGAACCAGACTTGGCAGTTATGTCGACTTCGTGACTGTGGTAAAGATTCAGTTTTACTCCTCTGCAAAAGTAGCAATGCGCGGAGCGAATGTAGGCGCTTGCGTTTGAGATAAATCAGGGTTCTGGACGGTGTTAGCCAACTAAACAGTATCAGTCAACCATATCTTTGCTCTTAAACCTAACTTCAGCCCTAATTGCGAAGGACATTTTTCAAAAGTGAACAGAATTTGGACCCCCCAAAATTACGTAACTGGATTTACATAAAGTTGGTTTCACGTTGGTGGCTAAGTACACACCAAATTGGAACCAAATCGAGCGTTGTGGCCAAGTGGGCTAAGGCGGGACTAACTTGCCTTGTCCACAAGCCAGAAACCAATGGCGCCTGACAGGTGTGGGTTCGAGCCAGCATCTGGGCGTTATGTTTCTCCGAATATTATTAACTTTCGACTCGGGCAACGTCTCAGGGGTAAATTTTAAAAAAATCACAAATAATGTTAGAAAGGTAGGGTTTGGGCGCGCCACTGGCTGCGACTACGCCTTCCCCGGGAAAGGCGGCCCAGAGTTTCCCGATAGAAAGGTATAATAAACTGCAGCAAAAAAAATCCCTCCAGTGGGTTGGGAGCAAATGCGATTAGAAAAAAAAACTTCACCTGATAATGTTACCCGATAGGTATAAATTGGTGTCATTTGGTAGGCATCATCATGTTCTAACTAAGCACTAAGGTTCAAAGAAGTATGTCCATTAGTTTCAGAGAAAGGGACAGTCGGACGCCCGACGAAAAGTCAAAAACAACAGTTCTCCAACTATTGCTTAGGAAACTAATAACCTCTTTCAAAGGTTAGTTATTGATACAGGTCTACATCGAGAAATTCTTGTCCATGTGTACAGTTACGGCATAAAAGGGCACCTGGACACAGCTAAATTAAAAAAAAGCCTCCTCAGGTCTAGCTGGATTTAGTCCATCCTCATACAGCCCGCCCGCGCTTATTGTTTACATGCGAGAGATCCTATCCTATCCCGTAACTCGGAAGTCGTTGGGGCACCACAGATGATCGTTTAACCAGCGTACTCCATCTTTCTCTATCCTCATGGCTTCGCTCAGTGTCAAGCCAGTCCATTTTCGAATGTTGTCCTCCCAACTCTTTCTTCTATTGCCTCCCTCTTCTTCTTCCTCCTTGCACCGTGCCTTGCCGGATGGGCTTTGCAGGGCTTGATGCTCTGGTGACGTGGCCATACCATCGGAGTTTCCGTTTCTTCACCACTGTGAGCATGTCATCGTGTTTTCCAATGGCTTGTGTGATGATCTGACGGACTTCGTCGTTGGTGATGTGCTGGGAATAGGAAATGCCCAGAAGTCTTCTGCAGCACCTCATCTCCATGCTTTTTATTCTTCGTTTTAGGTCTGCTGTGAGCGTACATGTTTCGCAAGCGTATAGGAAGATAAATGACAAGGGAGCGCAGCAGTTTTACCTTGGAGTGCAGACTGATGATTCTGTCTTTTCAAATAGACTTCAACCTTGTCAGGACAGCAGTTGTGTGTGCGATCCTGGAGAGGATTTCCTGTCGAGGCCCACTGTTTGATACAATGGCTCCAAATTGTGGCTTGGAATATTTCAGTCACCTCCGGGTCTTGCAGTTTGCCCAGTTCGAACTTCAGTCTGGTGCACTTTGCTGTGTTTACTCTCTTGAAGTGGAGCCGGAAAGACATCATCACGAGATCGTGGTCACTTCGTTGTCTGCACCTGTTAAAAAAAGTGCGGGTCATACAAATGTTGACGCTTGACCTGTAGCGTTTCTTGACCATGATGTAGTCAATCTGGTTGTGACGCCCCCCGCAGGGACTGTGCCATGTTCATCGTCTGGATTTTCTGTGGGGACCAAGCGTGTTTGCCAGTATCAGATTGTTGTATCTGGCAAATTCCAAGAGTCTCAGACCCCTGTCATTTGTCTCGCTGGTGCAGTGGGGTCCACATGTGTCTCCAAAGTTGTGGTGCGCACCTTGGCCAACCTTGGCATTCCAGTCGTCTTGCACTATGACTATGTCCTTCCTCGGCACTTGGTCAATGACAGTCTGCAGATTTTCATAGAAATCCTCGACTTCGCTGTCGTCATAGTCTGAAGTTGGGGCATAAGCCTGGATGATGGTGATGTTGAAAGGGGGCTGCTCTCAGACGTTTGGTAATGGGCCTACTGGAGACTGGGCAGCAACCCCTGTCAGTGGCTAGAATGTCTTTGTGGACCAAGAATCCAACGCCGTGTTCGTGCCTGTCATCTCTCCCGCTGAAATAAAGCTTGTTGCCTTTGTTGGTCGTTGTTTCACCTAAGTCTTTTCTGCGCAGTTCGCCAATATCTAAAATGTTCCATCAAAAGTGGGCCTTAGCAGTTAGGGTCCTGACATTCCAGGTTCCTATGACAATGTTGTCTCTCGTGCGGATAATGCTAAGTTGTCCATCAATAACCCACTTATCACCTCCGTCCAGGTGGCCCAACGGAAGGCGCGGTTCTTGGTGACCCGGGCCACGACCGATCCGGTATGGAGTGAATGCTTTTTTTCATCAAACCGTGTGTCTTGGGCAAGAAAGACTTGGCGGGGTCCAATCCTCTCCAGCCTGTTGGCCACAGTCGTAATCCACGAGTACAGCATGGCTCGCCTTGTCCCCGAACACGTGGTCGTTGAACCTATAATAACGTGAGGCTCCTCTTTCCCATCCGGTGACTTCTGTGCAGAAGACTTTCGCCCAGTGGTGCCGTGCTGACATTATTCCTGTTAGTCGCCTCTTACGACACGCCGGGAAACGTTAGGTCTATTCTATTCAGTGCCCGAACCCACAGGACAGCAGATAAGAACACGAAAGAAATCAACACGTAGTGGTCCATTGGAGCAAACGATAACATCCTTTCAGGAATCACATTTCTTTTGTGTTGAGGTCTACCTGAGCCCATCACACAAGGAACTTGTATTTTAGCAACTTTTTTTGATGTTAAAAAGGCTTACGATACAGTATGGACCTCTCGCTTATTACTAAAATTAAAACAAATTGGTATCTCTGGATACATGTATATATATAAAAAACTTTTTGTCCGAAAGATTTATATGCACCAGGATAGGTAAAACATACTCAGAATTTAAGAAAGTCGACATAGGGATTCCGCAAGGCTCAATTATAGCTCCTATATTATTCAATATTTTAATATTTGATTTTCCAAAAGCTTTAACAAAACAAACTAATATTGTACAATATGCAGATGAT
The DNA here is from genome assembly GCA_036898135.1 of Oncomelania hupensis. Lineage (NCBI taxonomy): Eukaryota > Metazoa > Mollusca > Gastropoda > Littorinimorpha > Pomatiopsidae > Oncomelania > Oncomelania hupensis. The sequence continues at coordinate 27,645,298 of CM072517.1, read as the reverse complement.
ATTGCAATATGGATTAATACATCACTGAGGAAACATACAAACAAAAGAACTATAAATTATATTCAAAAGTTATATCAAAATGAATTAAATTTACTTTGTAAGTACATGAAAGAAAATGGATTGGAATTATCAAAGGACAAAACTTACTTGATGTTGTTTAACAATGGTCAGAATCCTAAGTATTTACCAAAATTAGAATTGGAAGGAACTGCATTGAAATATACACAACATATTAAATTCTTAGGAGTATATCTGACTTCAAAACTAAACTGGAGAAGTCATATAGAATACCTAATTACAAAAGCAAGAAAACGAATAAATTTGTTAAAAATAATAAGTTCTCAACTTTGGGGAAATAATTCGAAAACTTTACTTCATTTAGCTCTTTCACTGGTAAGATCGATATTGACATATGGACAAGAAGTTTATTTTGCTGCTTCCACGACATACATTAAGAAACTTCAAAGTTTAGATTGTAGAGCAATAAAATTGGCACTTGGAGTTCCAGTTAGTACAAATACAATTAAAAGCTATAAAGAAGCAGGAATCTTAGCATTAAATGAACAGAGACAATTATCAATCTCCAAATATGTAATTCGAAGTTTATCAGTAAACAATTCAGTATCAGATGATATCTGCATTGACTCTAAAGAATATCCTAAACGCTCTGAAAAAATTCCTTACCTCAAGTTAATTAAGAATTTTGTAAACACAACAATGACTGCATGTAACATTGATATTTCGAATATTCCGATTCAACCCTTAATACCTCAAATACCATATTGGGAACATTTATCTGCTAACTTTGATATAGAATATTCTAATATTACTAAAGGGGAAAACAATAATGTTCTTATAAGTGAAGTGAAAGAACACTTAGAACAATATTATCCCAATCACCTAAAAATATTTACAGATGGATCTGTACTGGAATCATCTAATAGTGGTGCAGGGTTTGTTATACCAGCTTTGAAAGTAGAAAATTCGTTCTATATTGGAAAAGGATTTTCTATATTTTCCTGTGAATTATATGCCATATTAAGAGCATTACAATATATTCTTGAAACATCCCTGGATATAGTTAACTTGCTCATTTGTGTCGATTCAAAATCAGTTTTACAATCAATTCAAAACTGGGAATATACTACTAGACCAGATCTAATATTTGAAATTAAGCATATAATACATCAAATTATTAGCAGAGGTACAAATGTTGATTTTTGTTGGGTTCCGTCTCATTCTGGCTTGTACTGGAATGAGCAGTCGGACAAACTTGCCAAAATTGGAGCTAAAAATACAAATTCGATATCAAATTGTAATATTACATTATCTAGGCATGAATTGATTTCATTAGTAGAAAGACATTTTCACAAAACAGTAAACAAGCATAACATTTTATCATGTAGTAGAAATATTTCAAAAATCATATATAAAATGCGTTTGAATTCATGGAGCACAAAATACATTCCTGATATTCATTGTATATGTCAGCAACCAATGTCTGTACAACATTTATTATTTGAATGTACAACATTATTACCATTCAATTCCTATCCTATCCTATCCTATCCTGTCCCGTAACCCGAAGGTCGTAGGGGCACCACAGATGATCGTTTAACCAGCATACTCCATCTTTCTCTGTCCTCAGCAGCCCTGATGGCTTCGCTCAGTGTCAAACCAGTCCATTCTCGAATGTTGTCCTCCCACCTCTTTTTCGGTCTCCCTCTTCTTCTACCTCCTTGCACTGTGCCTTGCAGAATAGTCTTTGCAAGGTCTGATGATCTGGTGACGTGGCCATACCACCGAAGTTTCCGTTTCTTCACCACTGTTAGCAGGTCATCGTGTTGTCCAATGGCTTGTGTGATGGTCTGTCGGACTTCGTCGTTGGTGATGTGTTGGGTATAGGAAATGCCCAGAAGTCTTCTGTAGCACCTCATCTCCATGCTTTGTATTCTTCGTTGGAGATCTGCTGTGAGGGTCCATGCTTCGCAAGCATATAGGAAGATGGAGATGACAAGGGAGCGCAGCAGTCTTACTTTGGAATGTAGACTGATGGTCCTGTCTTTCCAAATGGGCTTCAACCTTGTCAGGGCAGCAGTTGTTTGTGCGATCCTGGAGAGGACTTCCTGTCGGGACCCATTGTCTGATACAATGGCTCCTAAATATTTGAAGCTATGCACTGTGTCGAGGGATTGGCCTTGGACTTTGATGTCCGTATTGATGCCATTGGTGTTGTTGGTCATCATTTTGGTCTTCTCTGCACTTATTTCCATTCCATAGGCTTTGGAGGTGGTGTCAAGCCTCTGTACCAGCTGTTCAAGTTCTTGTTCCTCTCCAGCCAATCCATCAATGTCATCTGCAAAACGAAGATTGGAGATTGCTCTACCCCCTATGCTGACTGTGCCTTCATGGTCTGCAAGAGCATCCGACATGATGCGCTCTAGGAAGATGTTGAAGAGTGTTGGAGAGAGTAGGCATCCTTGACGCACACCGATTGTTGTTCTGAACCAATTCCCGATGGCTCTGTTGTGGAGGACTGCACTGGTAGCCTTGTTATACAGGCTTTTGATGACTTCAAGTCATCAAAAGCCATTCAATTCAACACATCTTTATTACCACAGGAATGGAAATATTGTACAAGTCTCATCACGTTTTGTTATATAATGGCTCCACACATCAAGACAGTTATAATGAACAATAATAAGACACAGACTAATATAAGAGGTTCAGAAAGCATAGAATCCGTACGCACATCATCCGTACATATTTTAACTATGCATTAATTGAGCGAACGCCTCTTGCAGGTAAAAATATTACAGGTAAGAAATAGGACTAAAGAATAGACACTATTATTTCAGTCATAAAAGCCTCGCGCAGTTACAACACACTCACGCACTACATTTGCCCACTCATCACTGCAGCCGTGCACTCATCCACACAGAACACATCATAAGCAACTATAACAACGAGATAAAAATACCAAACAGTCCTTGACAAATAAGGTAATACACTCACACTTACAAACACAATAATTATCAATGGACATGTGGGTAATAGAATAAAATAAAACATACAAGTTTGATTATAAAAGCAATTAATCAGATAAAAATAAATGATGGGGTTATTAATTTGAGGGTGGTGAGGTGTCCTGAGCAGAGCCATCAGCGTTTGTTGGTTGAATTGAAAAGGGTAATTGCAGTAGGGATGAAAGTGGAACTAAAGCGAACTGTTCGGCATTGCATTGTCCTGAGTCGAACCCCGGACGGAAGACACTGGAAGAGGGGGCACAGGGGGTGGGTGGGGTCTTTAATGATGCACATGGCCTTGCTCAGGGCCCTTGTTTGGAACAAATCGCAGAGACGGGGGAGATTTCTGCCTACAATCTTGCTACATGTTCTGGAGATACTGTTAAGAGAATTTTGATTTTTGAGATTAAGAGACTGATAGAAACAGATGAATGAGAATGTTAACACAGACTCAATGAAAGCAGTATAACACTGCTGCAAAATTCTTTGCGACACCATCAGTGAACGCAGTTTGTACAACATATACATCCTCTGTCTGCACTTCTTGAACACTGCCTCAGCGTTAGCTGTGAACTTTAACTTATTGTCAATGAGAATGCCAAGATATCTATAGGTGTCTACTCTTTCTACCTCTTCTCCCTTTAACAAGAGTGCCGGCAAATCTGTCCCATTCCGCCTAAAGTCCACAACCATTTCTTTAGTTTTTTTGACATTCAGTTCAAGATGGTTCCTTTCACACCAGTTGACAAAAGAGTTGACACTTTGCTCGTAACATGTCACAGAGTCTGAAAGGTCGACAACAGCAGCATCATCAGAAAATTTGATAATATGTGCGTCATCTCTGGAAATTTGGCAGTTGTTTGTGTAAAGGGTAAAGACAAAGGGGGCTATCACAGTACCCTGTGGCGCACCTGTGTTGATGACCTTGACAGAGGAGATACAGTGGGATGCTGCTGCTGCTGATGATGATGATGATGATGATGACGATGATGAGGATGATGATGTAGCTGCAACTGCTGCAGATGATAATAGTGATGACGTCGGTGATGACGAAGACGATGATGGTAATGAAAGTGGCGGAGGGGGGGCTTTAATGCACACTGTCTGTGTTCGGTTAGTGAGGAAGTCTGTGACCCAAAGGGTAAGAAAAGGGTTGATGTTCATGGTTTGAAGTTTTTGAGCAAGAATATGGGGCTGGATGGTGTTAAAAGCCGATGAAAAATCAGCATAGAGAATGCGGACGTACGCGCCGCCGTCTTCCAGGTGGGAGTGTGCACGGTGTAACAGAGTTATCACAGCATCCTCAACACCCCTGTTCTGCCTATAGGCGAACTGCAAGGGGTCGAGGGATGGCTGTGCTTCCACCTTCAGTTTAGACAGTACAAGTCTCTCAAAGCACTTCATCAAGACAGAAGTAAGGGCTATGGGCCAATAATCATTCAGGGTAGAAGGGCTGGACCTTTTTGGAACGGGACAGATCGTTGCCTCTTTCCACGATTGCGGTACCACATGAGTTTGTAGTGACTGATTAAAAATATCGCAGAACACTGGGGCGAGTTCGTCGTCGCAGGCCTTGACAAGCCTACCATCAATGCCATCAGGCCCGGAGGCTTTCCTTGGGTTGACTTTTTTGAACACTTATACAAGGCAAATAATGTCTTGATCAATGAAACCGATAGTATGACAGATATTTTATATAATCATACTCTTATTGAAAAAATTGCTTACATTATCTTACATACTGACATAAAAAACATTTTTTGATTAAGTACATAAACATGTGTTTATGTTTATGCATGTGTGTTTGTGTGTATGTCTATGCATATATATGTTTGTGAAAGTCTAATATCATTTTATAAATGAAAAGACTTTAAATAAAAATCTGAATCTGAATCTGAACAAGGAACTTGGGGAAGAAGCGGGGAGGGACAAAACTAAAAAAAACAACATCAAATACCGAAATGAACGTACACATATATTTACATGTAGTGCTCACGAGGAATTACCGTTCGTGGAATTTGACAACATTGAAATTTTGCAAGCAATTAAAAAAATTATAATAATAATTTAAAAAAAAATAATAATAATGGATGCTATACGCGCGCGCACTGTGTGGGTTGTGAGGGGCGGAAAGGGAATAATGAAGTGAGCAGAAGATTTAAATCGTGAGACTTACAGAGACGCAGGTGCCAGTAAGTCTCAACCGAGTTAAATCGTTTGTCGATTTCACTATTCCCTTGTCTTCAAGACTATTCAAAGCGTGGCGATCTGTAAACCAACATACACCTTCACACGCTACAGTACAGAAAACTCCCTACATACACAACCAGCACGCATCACTCAATTGCGTGGTGCAAAGGCAAATCAGTAGCTATTAGAAGACGGAATGAAAAATGCATTTTCACTTGTACATTTTAGATAGGCTGAATCCAACACCAATATTGAAGTAAACTCATTGTCACAATTAACAAACATCCTCGATATCTTGGCCCTTTAACATAATTATAAACAGATGCTAACTTGAAGACAATTAAAGTGTGGGTTTTTTTTCGTACCTTACATCACATCACGTTAGCGTATTGTACTGTGAGAGTAAATGCCGGTAATGAGCAAGTTTGTTATAGGGTTTCTGTTTTGAACTTCTTTAAATACCGTTTATTTTTGGGGACTTCATTTAAAAAGCCTCCAATTCGAATTCTTTGTTTACTTTTGGCCAAAACGGGTATACTCTAAAATTCGCATTTTTATTACATTAAACAATGCTAAGTGGGCTTTGTTATTACATTAAACAATGATAAGTGGGCTTTGTTATTACATTAAACAATGGTAAGTGGGCTTTGTTATTACATTAAACAATGATAAGTGTGCGTTGTTATTACATTAAACAATGGTAAGTTGGCTTTGTTATTACATTAAACAATGGTAAGTGGGCTTTGTTATTACATTAAACAATGATAAGTGTGCGTTGTTATTACATTAAACAATGGTAAGTTGGCTTTGTTATTACATTAAACAATGGTAAGTGTGCTTTGTTATTACATTAAACAATGGTAAGTTAGCTTTGTTATTACATTAAACAATGGTAAGTGTGCTTTGTTATAACATTAAACAATGGTAAGTGGGCTTTCGTTGTTACATTAAACAATGGTAAGTGGGCTTTCGTTGTTCAACCCAACCGCTCAAGTTTGTCATTTCCATTGCGGTTCTGACAGGGAGTGATTTCCCCTGTTTTAACGGTACATCAACAACATAGCCGTGTGAACTTTGACCCTAATTCTGAGGGAACCACGTTGCTTGAAGAGTGCGTCTTTTGTGTCTGGAGTAGGGCAAGGTCCGTTTTATCAACCTAAAACGAAAAACCTTACGAGCAATGTTTTTACGGATTCTGTCTCTTACCGGCCTTGGAAAATGCTATTTTTAGCTCAACAATGTTGGCTAGCCGCTGCTTATAATAGGCACAAAAACCACGGAATGTATATATTAAAAAGTAACTATACTCAATGGCTATACTTTTGTCCACCCTCGTACCTCCACGTAGGTCAAATACATTAAAAAAAATTATTCAAATGCGCGTCCCTAATCTAGGTCACTATTGTTAATAGTGGTGGGGATTTTTTCCAATATTAATTTTAAAATGACATGTACTCGTTTAAAATTCAAAGCATGGACCAGCCCTCTCTCCTTTATTTACGCGGTAGAGGAGAGGGCACAGCACTAACACAGTTGGGCTTTTCCCAGTCTACTCAAGGATTCGGACAGAAGTTTACCTCTATTAAATTAGATCTCTGCGTGTGTATATATATATATATATATATATATATATATATATATATATATATATATATATATATATATATATATATATATATATATATATATATATATATATATATATATATATATATATATATATATATATATATATATATATATATATATATATATATATATATATGGCAGAATGGGAGGCGACTGGTTCACGCTGTGAAGAGATTGTCTTCCTTCCATTTGTTGGTTAGTCTAACCTTGAGTGGCGTTTGCTGTGCAGAATCTTTTGGGGTGGCCATTGGGTTGTCCAGGACAAGGCGACAAGACATATGTTCTTCCCGGCTGACCATTCGTCTTCTGCTTTTGGTGGTGAGCTGTGGGATTTGTGGCGGAATGGGAGGCGATTGGTTCACGCTTGGGAGAGATTGTCTACCTTCCATTTGTTGGTTAGTCTAGCCTTGGGTTGCTCCTGTTGTTCAGAATCCTTAGGAGTGGCTATTGCGTTATGCAGGACAGGGCGACAAGGCATGTTATCCCCGCCTAACCATTCACCTTCTACTTTTGGTGGTGAGCATGACCACATTGTCTGCAGGCATTTTATGCAGGTTAGTGGCAGTGACCTGCAAGAGTGTCGTGGCACTACGAGCCGGCAAATCGGTTTACTATCAACATGCTTCCCGGCCTTGCAAGGCAACAATTTTTATGTCTCTCTTACGAGGGATAAATGAAAATAACAGTTTAGGTCGGGACGTGTTCTCAGGGGGGTGGCCGAGAGTCGGGAGTCAAATACTCCGCTCGGTTACATATAAATTATATGTTACCGGCAAAGTTTAAAATGCCTACATAAGATTTCATGCATCCTATACTTTATCTAGACAGGCATTCTATATTTTATCTAGGCATTCTATATAATGCTGGATTTCACACATTACCGGTAACATCTCTCTCTCTCTCTCTCTCTCTCTCTCTCTCTCTCTCTCTCTCTCTCTCTCTCTCTCTCTCTCTCTCTCTCTCTCTCTCTAGGTAAAAGGTAGGTAAAGGTAGTCCCATAGCCTTGTGGCCGTAGGGGAGCGTGATGTTGGAGATCACACTTATCTTGGGCCAGCGTAATGAGGGTGATGCCCATCTCTCTCCCTCGCTGCTTTACCTTCCTCACCCTTAAGAGAGTAGGTACTCAGTCACAGTTGAGTCAACTGGGGGCGTTGTTATTTGTCGCTTCACGTTTTGCGGTCACCCATCCAAGTGCTAACCGCAGTGGACGGTGCTTAACTTGCGACACAGTAGCGAGTGCTCCAACCACTGTGTTATCCGACACCTCTCTCTCTCTCTCTCTCTCTCTCTCTCTCTCTCTCTCTCTCTCTCTCTCTCTCTCTCTCTCTCTCTCTCTCTCTCTCTCTCTCTCTCTCTCTATATATATATATATATATATATATATATATATATATATATATATATATATTCTTGTAAGCCCCTTTCACCCCCCCACCCCACGGCGCACCCCCCAACAAAAAGGGAGATAACACCATACTGGCAAGGGTTCTGTCAGGAATGGCTTCATAAAGGCTCACAAGAGGTTGCCGGGTTAAATAAAATATCAGTTCTGACACCATCCCCGACAAACCGATCTTTCCACAGGTATAGGCTCGCTGAGGCATCCCAAATCCACAACAATCCCAAAAAGAAACAACACCTCCCGCCCACAGCGGAGAGAATTGCGTTTCACAAAATTATTAATAGGATGGATGCCTCCCCAAAAGCCACAACCTGAGGAAACAAAGGTCTGTCAGAGAAAAATTTATTTACTTTCATTATGGAAAGTTATGTGTAAAATATAATAAATTTTATTCTAAACTCTGTTTGTAAAAATTATAAAAATGTATTTGAGATGCATGAAATGAAAATGCACAGTGACTGGTTAACTTCAAGTAGAGATAGAATCAGAATTCTTGTCTTAGACTAAACAATTAGAGTATTTAGAAAGAAAAAGAAATACTAACTAAACACACATTTTATTTAAACGACACTTCACAAAACATTTAATACAAAACGGAGACCACACACAGAATGATGGGGAAATAAAAGAAATAATTTATTCTTTTCTTTGGGGTTTAGTTTCTGGATTTTTCTTACATCACATTCATGCAAAACTTTAACAGTTGTCTTTCTTGCAAAACATAGCTTTCGATTCATACAAGGTTTGCACTTCTAGAAAATTTCATATTATAAAAATTAGTATTATTTGAATTCTGTTAAATATTTCGTTCTATAATTATAACAAAATAATAACTGATTACAGATATCAGGTTGTTGCATATTTTCTAGCGTTCTAAAAATTATTATTTAGGTTAAATACTTAAAGAAAAAGGAAATTCCGGGTATTTCATTGGAAACCAAAAATCGTTGAAAATCACATAGATTCAAAACATAAAAATTCCAGGCTACCACCGTGAATCAAAACTAATAAAATAAAATATTGTGAAGTCACAGAAACACAGAAATTCTAGTATACAAATCCATTCACAACCTCCGAGAATAACCGTCAGAATTTAGAATTTCATATTTTCGCAATAAAATGTTTACCGGGTTAGGAGAATTTAGTTAGAAATTTTGTTCTTTACGTGGACTTAGAGGGCTATTGTAATTCTAAAATTCCGAAAAGGCTCAAAACAGCGTTGAAAAGAAGGGAGGAAAAAAAAACTAAGTCCACGGACGCTCAAACCCACCGAAATTTACTTTCACATTCAAGCTGTCATCATCTTTGATCTAAATCAGCGTAAGAGTTGTTGGCCGCCATCACAGTCCGTTTTATAAGCAAAACAAAAGGGTAAAACAGCCAATCAACATCCATGTTTCACAACACGTGATCTATACTAGCAAATCAGGTAATGGTTTTAACATTCCTGTATCAATGAGAGAGGGAAACAGTCTAGTGTGTACAGATTTTAATCAAATGTACTGGTTTTTGGAAAATAACAGGGTCTACCATAATCATAGGTAAGAAGTTTATTGGTCATACTTTATTAGGAACCATCAAGGAGTAGAATCTGATGATTCTTAAAGAAAATACACGA
>CM072517.1:27542933-27632933 GCA_036898135.1 Oncomelania hupensis | reverse complement strand
GTCTTCTTTAAAACTGATGTATAAAAATATGTTCTCTTTCTTCAATCAAATCACTAAATTCAGTCCTATCAATAAAATCCAAACTAAACAAAACATGTCGATATGATTTATATGCGATAAAACAAACCAACATCATGTAAAAATTGAAACAGATGTTGACCATTACATACTTTAAAAATCTCTTTGAAAGGTATTGAACCAAAATATGTTTCTCTTTCCTCAATCAGATCAGCACACTCAGACATGAAATGGCGAACGGAAAAGGATTGATCACATGCAAAGCACCATGGTGGTTCTTCTCCTTTTAAAAGGAAACTGTGGGTGATATAAGTATGCATAATATGAAGGCGAGACAAAACTGTTTCTAGGCAAAGAAGCGGACAAATCGGGAAGAATTTGAAATAATTTGTTGTTGATATGGTTAGGCCAGTCAGTCTGCCATAGTCGTTTACAATAAGATCCAGTCATACAACGTAGGTCAGGATAGGGCACAAACTGGAAAATCTCTGGAGGGAAATCGAGATGCAGAGCATCTTTAGCCGCTTTGTCCACTGCAATGTTGCCGCGGATGCCCATGTGACCAGGGACCCACATAAAAACTATCTTTTTACCCTCAGAAACAAGTTGTGTATGGAGGTCATGGATCTCTGCCAGGAAAGGGTGTGATATCTTTCTCGTGGAAAGAGCCTGGAGTGCTGACAGGGAATCGGACATGATTAAAAACGAGGTTCTTTTGGATTGATAAACTTATTTCAGAGCTAGATGAATTGCCTTGAGCTCAGCTGTATAAACAGAGCAAAAATCAGGTAAACGCTGTTGCAAAGGCTGGTCTAAGTGTCTCCCAGAGACCGACGCAGCAGCAACTGAACCTCCTTTCTTTGACCCGTCTGTAAAACGTTTTTCATATCCGGGGTATAAAGCACACTGTTCTAAATAAAGTTGGTTATAGATGGTTTCAGATGTATTGTTTTTGAGGAAAGCGGACAATTGCCAATTAATGTTTGAGGTACATAATTTCCATGGGGAAGCTTCAGTCCGAAGCTCATCGTCGTTGATGGAAGCAACATCAATGCCTGCTTTTTCCAAATGAGCCTGCATTCTGATGCCAAACGGAGGAATTGTGTTAGGTTTGGCTTCAAATTTCTGAACAAAATCTGGGTTGAAAACACAGTCATAGGCGGGGTTCATAGGATCAGTTTTTAATTTTAAATAGTAATTCAGTGACAATTTTCTACGTCTCAGCTTCAGCGGGGGTTCGTTAGCTTCCACATAAAGGCTTTCACAAGGGGAGGTGCGAAAAGCACCCAAAGCAATGCGTAATGCCTGATGAGCAACTGGATCTAACATTTTAAGATACGATTTTCTAGCAGAACCATAAACAATGCAACCATAGTCTAACTTGGATCTAATTAAAGAACGATATAACAGCAGTAAAGTTTTCTTGTCAGCTCCCCAGTCTGTACCACTGATAACCTTGAGCAAATTGCAGGCCTGCTGACATTTAGTTTTCAATTTTTTCAGATGAGGAAGGAAGGATAGCCTTTGATCAAAAATAACACCCAAGAATTTGACTTGTTGGACCGCCTTTATTGGGGTTTTATTGAGGGTAATATTAGGATCTTGAATAATTTCCCGGTGCTTGGAAAAGTGAATACATTCAGTTTTTGCTTCAGAAAATTTAAAACCATTTTGTAAAACCCAGTCTTCAACGGCATTGACACATAACTGTAGCTGACGTTCTGCAGATGCCAAGGTTTTACCTGTGGCTACTAATGCAAAATCGTCAATAAACAAAGAATTGTCAATTCCCCGTTTAACAGAACGAACAATATTATTTATTTTAATATTAAACAGCAAGGGAGACAAAATGCTACCCTGAGGCATTCCCATCTCCTGTTCCCTCGTATCTGATAAAGATCCCCCAACCTTAACCTGAAAAATTCTGTCCGTTAGAAAATTGGAAATAAACAGAGGTAAATGTCCCTTCAAACCCATTTCTTGTAAATCTGAAAGAATGCAATATTTCCATGTAGTATCATAAGCTTTTTCCAAATCAAACATGATGGCAACGAAATATTCACCCTGGACGAACGCGTTACGGATAAAAGTTTCCAGTCGCACCAGGTGATCAACAGTACTTTCCACCACTTCGAAAGCCACACTGAGTGTTGGATAATATATTATTTGTTTCCAGATACCACAGTAAACGGGAATAAACCATTCTTTCCAGCGTCTTGCATAAGCAGGACGTTAAGGCTATTGGTCTGTAGTTTGTTGGATTAGTATGGTCTTTGCCAGGTTTAGGAATGGGTACAATAATGGCCTTTCTCCAAGAGGGAGGAAAGGTGCCAGTGATCCAAATCTGATTGAAGATGTCCAGCAGTTGAGATCGTGAGTACCTTGTTAAATGTCTGAGAAATTGATAATGCACATCATCCGGTCCAACTGCTGAATCTGCACTTTTGTTAATTGCATCGTCAAGCTCGACTAATGAGAACGAAATGTTGTAGTCTTCAGAATTATCAGAGGTAAAATGTAACCGTTGTTTTTCTTTACGTGTTTTAATTGTTTGAATAAGACGGAATAATTTTCAGAAGAAGAATTTGCAGCAAAAGAAGAGGCCAAAAGATCAGCTACTAGTTTTTTTTTTAATCTCCGATTACGTCCCCCTGCACAGTAAGCATGGGCTGACCTGTTTGTTACTTTTATTTTTGAGTTTGCGGACCACTTTCCAAACCTTTGACAGTTTCGCTTTCGAATTTAGCGTGGAGCAGAAACCTCTCCACGATTCTCTTCTCTTACTTTTGAAGAGTTGTCGGCATTGGGCTCGCAAACGTTGGTGATTCTGTTTATTTTCAGAGCTTGGATGCAGATACATCATTCTTAAAGCTTTTTTACGGGCTTGCTGAAGTTTTTTACATTCATCATCAAACCAGGGTTTTTTAATTGTATACGGTTTTGATGAAGTTTGCGGGATGGACTCCTTGGCACTGTTTATAACTATGTCAGTGTAGAGCTGTATTGGATCTATGGCATTCGAAAAATCCTGTTTCTTAGCACGTAACTGAACCAATTAATATAAAATTTATTTGAAACTAACACAAACATTAACAATGGTAAGAAGTACAAAAAATTGCTAATAATATTAATGCCCATAAGTGCACATTCTCCATCCCCTATCCCTCCAATACCCCTTCTCTACTCCCACTCCCCCCACCCACCACCACCACACACATACTCAAGTTAATTCACACTTCAGATAATTAAACTGTCGCAAGATAGGGAAGAACCAAAAAAAAAGATATTACTCTTATATAGCGCACTTAAAGCTTCTCAAAGCGCTGGAAACGACTATCCAGCAATCACAAAATAGTGTGCTGAAGTCAGGATTCGAACCCACGTCGCCCGAGTAAACAAGTCGAGCGCTCTGACCACTGAGCTATCCCTGCCGCCAGATATACAATCATCTTAAATATTAGGAGTTAGGGAGAATAGAAATTTATGCAGTCTAATTTTTAACAATGTTAATGATTTACTTGAGAGAGAGAGAGAGAGAGAGAGAGAGAGAGAGAGAGAGAGAGAGAGAGAGAGAGAGAGAGAGAGAGAGAACACTTTTTCCTCCTTCTCCTCCTCTTTCTTTTACTTCTTCTTCTTCTTCTTCTTCTTCTTCTTCTTCTTCTCTTCTCCATCTCTCTGTCTACCATTTTCTCTCGGTCTGTCTTTGTCTGGAAAGAGAACTACTACTACTACTACTACTTCTACTACCACAACTACTACTTCTACTACCACTACTACTACTACTACTTCTACTACCACTACTACTACTACTACTACTACTACTACTATACTACTTCTACTACCACTACTACTACCACTACTACTACAATCACAGTTCTTCTTCTTCTTCTTCTTCCTCCTCGACCTTTCTTTCCTCGTGCAGAAGAATGAACTTGCATGGGTGAGTTGTAATAGAGCGAAGGAGAGATTTCGGTTGGAACAAAACGAATACGACTCCAGAGAGAGAGAGAAGTCGAAGTCCAAACCTTTAATAGGATAATAACAATAGGTCCTATGGACCTGTCTTACAGCTAGTCCTTAATAAAAAATTTAAAAAGAAATATAGAGCGAGAGGAGAGAGAGAGAGGAGGAGAAGAAGAAGAGGAAGAAGAAGAAGAAGAAGAAGAAGCGTTGAGTAAATGAACACCAGTAGTAGACGGAAGGGTGGCAAATACGGCGATCATTGAAGGAGGTCCTTGACGAGATTCTCTGAGAAAGAGCGAGAAATGGAAATGTATTTCATTTGCTAGAGGCGAGGTCGATGACCGGGCTAAAAATAGCAACACCTACCTCACTAAGTGCTACTCGGTCATTCAAGGGCGTTCACTCTTTCCCGCTATGCTAAGAATAGATCATCACCACCCCCTCATTCCCCTCCCGCTCTTTTTTTCTCCCAACCACCCCACCCTATCGCGAAAGAAATAGTTGATGACCTTGATTACGTATTCTGCCTTCATGAAGGAAGTGTTGGAAGAACACAGGCAAGGAGCAGAGAATTCAGTTATTTTAACAATATTTACCTCTGTGATTACCTAGCACGCTTGTTGCCTATGTATTTATTTTACCATTTAATGGTAGATCGTAGCGTTGATGCTAGTGTTGACGATCAATGGTTCGTTATGTTATGTTTATCAGTTTATAGTCCCCTCTCTTCCCGTAAGGATTTTCAGAGAGGAGACTTCTACAATGGTTCGTGTTTTGCTCTAAGAGAAGCTCAAGGCGCTTGCATGCTCATTCCATGCTCAATAAAGTTAGAACAATCGATTCGTCATGGTATGGACTGAGTGTTTAAAGGTGCTAGTCTTCAAGGATTAGTTTTTAGTGCTTTGTTTTATATTTTGTGACAATGGGGTTGACCAGGCAATGTGCGTTGTTGCCATATATGACATAGTAGATACTCTTTGATGTTCTTATTTTTTTTGTTTCTTTTCCATGGTAAGTAAACAAAACATTTATATTTATAATCGCAGCCCAGTAGGTGAGTCGACCGGGCTGCACAGTTTAGATCTACACAATTCGCTCGTTGCTATATTTAGTATTAATCTTAACGCTATTGATAGACAGAAACGGAAATGAATTTATTGAGTTAGAATCTCAAAACCGTACTTTTGAAAGAGTTTTTTTTTTTGTTTAGTATAATCTTATGGGTTTTTAACCAGTGAGGTAAAATTTACAGTGAAG
Organism: Oncomelania hupensis; assembly: GCA_036898135.1. Taxonomy (NCBI): domain Eukaryota; kingdom Metazoa; phylum Mollusca; class Gastropoda; order Littorinimorpha; family Pomatiopsidae; genus Oncomelania; species Oncomelania hupensis. The sequence goes on along the minus strand of CM072517.1, from coordinate 27,627,695 downwards.
TCAAGTCAAGTCAACAATTTTTCATAAAATAAAAAAAATAATTAAAAAACCCCGGAAGATGCGAGTGACATCAGTACATTTACAAAGTGATCATTAATTAAAAGTAAAACCAAATAAAACGCAAGAAATATAGGTCTAACTGTATTTGCAATAAACAAATGAAAGCAAACACAAAACGTAACTATACATACCGTGAATTATTAAAACAGGATCCGAGACGCTGAATGTGTGAAACTTAGCATCTTTAAGCCGCGCCAATACTGAACAAAACACTACACTGTACAAATAAAATTAAGATGATCCATAGTGTCAGCCTATAACGGGAGAAGAGAGAAATGCAAAATAAAAAAGAGGATGAAATGAAGAAAGAAAAATGTTTGTTTTTTTTTAATAGAAGAAATTTGTAAAATACAATTAAAATTGGTGAATTGTGAATGATATTTTACCAAAACAAAAGTTTGACTTAAGTTAAAACAATTATGATCACGCCATCTTACAATTTCAATGTTTCACTGTATTTTTTTGTTTAAACACAATTTGTCAAGGTTTTACATTTTATTCAATTTTAACAATATATTAACATACTTTGTAACAACATAGTAATATATTAACATAATAATGTTCAAACTTTCATCAACAATGTCAAAATAAAACATAATAATACAGCAACAGAATTGATAATAACTGTTATACTAAAAAAGTAACAAATATTTCACAATTTATTTTCATCACAATCATCATTATTAGTAATGATTACCATAATAATCACACGAGACTTGAAATTTTTTAAATAGTTTATATTATACTCATTAACTAATTATTCTCATTAAGTAGTTAATATCAGTACATTAATAACTGAGTATATAATTCATTAATTTATAAATTATACTTGTTAACACTTTCGATGACAACAATCATGAGTTTCGTTTGCTTTAATAACATTATAAAATGACGTGTTTAGTTGCAAATAACATCGTCTATTAATAAAGAAGCAGAAGCAGAAGAAGATCATCGTCATCACCAACATCATCATCAAACAACAAAATAAAATCATCTATTAAAATAAGAAACCACAAAAACAGCAACATCAGCAACAACGATGACGCAAGAAGAAGAAGAAGAAGAAGAAGAAGAAGAAGAAGAAGAAGAAGAAGAAGAAGAAGAAGAAGAAGAAGAAGAAGAAGAAGAAGCTTTATTTATTTGTTTACGTCTTTTCCATCGAAATGATGAGACATAGAACAAGAAGAAGGAGCAGAAGGTGCCTTCCATCCACACACAGGCATCTGTATCCAGTGACCTTGCTCTGGTTCAGCAGCCTTGCTTCCTTGAAACACTACTGCCATCACCAGTCTCTCCTTCGACCTGTACTGTGACCTCATTGTGTCTTACCAAAGTCGTCGTCATCATCAGCGTCATCCTCACCCGTGACCTGGATCTTTCTCCTCCCATTCACAAGTCTCCGCATTCCTTATCTCTCTTCACGTTGCCGCTCACACCGTAGACCTAGTCCCTTCTTTGACAATGTGTCTGCGCTTTTAGTCATTCTCTTTCCATGCATGCCTGTCTTTCAGTCATTCTCTTTATTTGCTTGTGTTAATCAGTTTTTTTCTTTGCCTTTGCCTGGGTCATTCAGTCTGTTTCTGTCTTTGCTTGTCTGTCTTTCAATCTTTCTATGTTTTTTGCATTTATGTCTTTCAATCTTTCTCAGGTTTTGCATGTCTGTCTTTCCGTCATTCTGTCTTTGCATGTCTGTCTTTCAGTTATTATTTGTCTGTGTCTGTCTATCGTTCAGTCATTGTGTCTTTGCCTGTCTGTCTTTCCGTCACTCTCTGTCTTTGCCTGTCTGTCACGTCAGTGAATTTCTGGTTGAAAAGTAATTGCCTAGCGCACCTGGCTATTAGCTGCTGTACACAAAACTTGTTGTGTGCTCCTTACAGCGGCAACGTCATGGCTGGTCTCAGATCTCAACTCGCAGGGTTGAGAGCAGCCCATGACAGCCCGTGGCCTGAACAAAACAGACCGGTACTGCGTATCGCTGCAACGCCTTAGACTAAAACCACCGCCACTCCCCACGATCACTGAACATTATCAGGAGCTGCGGTGCCAGTACCAAATTTATTAGGGATGTCCATCAGTCATCCTCCTCCTCATCATTATTATCATAGTCGTCTTTATCATCATCATCATCATCATCATCATCATCATCATCATCATCATCATCATCATCATCATCATCATCATCATCATCACCATCATCCTCGTCGTTGTATTCTTCATCAGTATTATCATCATCATTACCATCATTATTACCACCACTACCGCCACCAACGCTATCACGATCTTCATAAACATGAAACATCATTATCATCCCACCACGACTACATCACCATCATCATTCCACCACCACTACATCATCATCATCATCATCATCATCATCATCATCATCATCATCATCATCATCATCATCATCATCATCATCATCTTTGCTTGTCATTTTGCAGCCAGTGGAATCCCCAACAGATTTCACTCAGCAAACGCTCCGACAGTTCATTCACGAAAACTAGGACGCTCAAAAAAGGGTCCACCTCTACCATTTTATTTCAAGTCAATTTGGACCCGATACCAAAATGCGAAGTTTTTAATAACATGTCTTATTCAGGCTAAGCGCTGAACATTAAATCTATTTACTTACATGGGCTTAGTTTTACTCTGTGTCAGTCTGATATTTGCGAAATATGCATCCAGACGTCGTGTCGGAGCATTCTAAAATGTCCCATGCAACAATCAGTGCCACATCATTTACAGGTCCTTGCAAAACGCCATAGTTAACGCTACAGCCACGTATAGCTAGAGCCATAGCTAACGCTACATGCACGTATAGCTAGAGCCATAGTTAACGCTACAGACACGTACAGCTAGAGCCATAGTTAACGCTACAGGCACGTATAGCTAGAGCCATAGTTAACGCTACAGGCACGTATAGCTAGAGCCATATATAACGCTACAGGCACGCATAGCTAGAGCCATATTTAACGCTACAGGCACGCACAACTAGACACAAGCCATCCTAGCCTTGGGTATTGTATTACTGACTGCATAAGCTACAAACTATACCACAAGCTCAGTAGGGCAACAAAGAGTGCGCCCACAATAGCGTCACCCCTTCGGTGTAAGTATCGACGCTGATCAGAGACTAGTTGCAAAACGCTTATTGGAGAGCGCTCCCCGCAATAATGTGGATTGTAATCATATTCTTCTATGGTCATACTATCTAGCGTAACGGTTTAAAAATTAAAATAAATGGTTTCAGACTCACTTTAATCTGTGGAACTCGGGTCCCTTTCCCCATTGATCAACAGGCGAGAATTCTAACGACTAACATAGGCTTGAGCTCTCATGTATTCTCCTAGTGGACAAAGACCCCATCATAGGATCTAGGTCAGGGAGGAAGAAGCGAGCGGGGCCAACAGTTCCTGAAGGCCTCCAGTGTCCACATCGCTCCGCCAATAAAACTAAACGGGTCGAATGTGTTTGACGTCATTCCCAGCCCGTGACGTCAAAGGCCTGCGACCCTGCATACGTAGAATAAACACAATTGAACGATTGCAAGCTTCCCTTGTTGAAATAATGACGCGTTGAAATACTGTTTAAATAATGACACGAAGATATATCGCAACTGAAGAAACAGACGCGTGCATCACTTAAAATTACGGAAGCGTAGTTGGCGCGTTTGAGTTCATTTCAGTTGTAACAGTGACGCGCATCAGCTCACGTGTTGAAATGTTGCTGAAATTAAACTAAAAGCACCAGTAGCGAGTTGCTTTGCAGCGCGAGTGGCTTACTCGCCTTGTTTCGTATGCAAGTACTCACAAAGCAACGTTGGGAATTTAAAAAAATGTCAAAACAATGTATGTGACGTTTTGTGAAAGTCATAACTAGAGCGTTTTTACACGGTTGTGTGCGTGTATGTGTGTGTGCGTGTGTGTGCGCGTGTGTGTGTAGTAGTAGTAGTAGTAGTAGTTTTTTCTAAATAATTTGTCAAAATGTGTGTGCATGTCTGTATACTGTTGTGTTCCTCAAAAAAAAACAAATGATGTAAGGAGTTGTTACCGATCCGATTGGTTCGCCCTATTCTATCCCTATCCTGTCCCGCAACCCGGAGGTCGTAGGGGCACCACAGATGATCATTTAACCAGCATACATCTTTCTCTGTCCTCAGCAGCCCTGATGGCTTCGCTCAGTGTCAAACCAGTCCATTCTCGAATGTTGTCCTCCCACCTCTTTTTCGGTCTCCCTCTTTTTCTACCTCCTTGCACTGTGCCTTGCAGAATGGTCTTTGCAAGGCCTGATGATCTGGTGACGTGGCCATACTATCGGAGTTTCCGTTTCTTCACCACTGTGAGCAGGTCATCGTGTTGTCCAATGGCTTGTGTGATGGTCTGTCGGACTTCATCGTTGGTGATGTGTTGGGTATAGGAAATGCCCTCTTTGCTCTTAACGGTTTCCCTCGTACCCAGGGTGGAGGCAAGTAGTCAACGGATACGATAAGACCACGCGATATGCAATACAATTAATTGTGTGATGTGGCAATTTTCTTTGGGGGTGGCTCTGACTGGAGTTCCTAGATTTTAGTATCATAATGTTGTTTTATGAACTTGTAGTCCCAGACTATCGTTAATGGCGTCCAGTGACCAGTGTTCACAGACACGTTCTTTTCTCTACCACTCAGATTATATAGTTTTGACCCTTTGATACAAATACAATTACAATATAGGAAGTCCTCTCCAGGATCGCACAAACAACTGCTGCCCTGACAAGGTTGAAGCCCATTTGGAAAGACAGGACCATCAGTCTACATTCCAGGGTAAGGCTGCTGCGCTCCCTTGTCATCTCCATCTTCCTATACGCTTGCAAAACATGGACCTTCATAGCAGATCTACAACGAAGAATACAAAGCATGGAGATGAGGTGCTACAGAAGACTTCGGGGCATTTCCTATACTCAGCACATCACCAACAAAGAAGTCCGACAGACCATCACACAAGCCATTGGACAACACGATGATATGCTTACAGTGGTGAAGAAACGGAAACTCCGATATCACCAGAGCATCAGGCTTTGCAAAGACCATCATGCAAGGCACGGCGCAAGTAGGCAGAAGAAGAGAGAGAGACACACAAAAAGACTTGGGAGGACAACATTCGAGAATGGACTGGTTTGACACTGAGCAAAGCCATGAGCATTGCTGAGAACAGAGAAAGATGGAGTACGCTGGTTAAACGATCATCTGTAGTGCCCCAACGACTTTCGAGATACGGTATAGGATAGGATTGGACCCTTTGAACCTTAGTTCTTTGTGAAAATGGTAATTACAACCATGTAAATATTATGTCGATCGAAATTGATTTATGGGAGAATCTCTCCCTTCCTCCCACCCATCCACCCACCGCCCTACCCTATTGCTATCGAAATTAGTTAGTTTTAGAAAGAATGCAACGAATATCAAAAATATCTTCCGCACACAATTTTATTGCGTTTACGTATTGTGTTAAGACATTCAAAGACGTGTCTAATTTTCCTTGCAATGCTTTTTTTTCTTCTTCATTTTTTCCTAGCTGCACGTGATCAATGTTTTATACTACATTACATGATTATTGCTTTAGGTCCAGCGGACTCTTCCGAGCCAAATCAGGACCGGACAACCCCTGATCCGCATAAAAGATCTGCTGAAACAACCCTAGTAGTAAAACTCAAAGCTCTCCACCAGTCAGTCACTTTCCAATAAAGGCATCCCACGTAGGGGACGCTGAGGCTATACTCTAATTTATCGAACCCCCGTTTACAAAAACAAAATAGAATACAAACATCATTATAAAATATCAACAAACCACATACATATAAAATGCCTACATTGCTAAATAATAACATCATAGGAAGCCTTAGTGATCACCTGACAGAAAGCGTCCAATATTCCCAAGCTGATCCCACAGACCTCATACACAAATAAGGAGTTTTGTCCCGGAAGAGTTTTCAAGAAAAAAGGTAGGTGACCGGTCTAGCGAAGAAGAAGATAGTATAGCAGATTGATAGAACAGAGCAGGAATGAGAAAGAGCAAATGAGAAAGACAGCGACAGTGGGAATTGAAATGTAACACTGATTATCAAAAGCGAGGATATAAGCAAGCTTCTGTGATACACAAAGCGGAGTGTTCGCTGGAACCTATTCTCAACCTTTGCTGTTCCTGGCCAGAATGTGTTGTTCCCGGTGAACTTTCCTCAGATCTCTCGCTTGTGATACGCCACTATTCCCTAAACCGGACACCCGTACCACTCCACCAATGCCCGGACCAGTTATGCGGTCATTCGGTAGTCGGTGGGTGTTGCGGCTGCCCGTGGCATTGGGACAGAGGGTCAAGAAAGGGTGCGTATGGTCCAAGCCGGGAGATCTGGCAAATTGTATTCTTTGACAACTCATTATTCCTTATCCAGCCAAAGATTTGGGAGGATTTTTTTTCATATACGGAAAGGGTTAGACATATTTATTTTTCCCTTTGATTTATTTTTTTTCTTTGACGTCAGTACAATTGTATACAATATTCATTTCCATTTCAAACTGTTATGTATGTCAAAGTACTTTATATAAACATACATATATAAATATAACAGTCCAATTTAGATTAGCTAAATAGATTACAATAATTAATAATAAGGGAATTAAAAAGAAAAAGAAGCCCCACAGTACTATTTTTCACTTTCAGTGTTTAGCACAGAAAATAAATTGCGAACATCCCACTCATGTGAAAATACTGTGGATCCTGAAACAGAATAAAATCAATCCGCGTACACTTAGTTTTGCATTTACTGTATTTGGGATAAACTTTACATGAATTAAAAAAGCACACGCACAAAACAATCAATCAAAAAATAAGTACATGAAAAATATGTAAACAAAAAAAAATATGGGAGGTTAGTTTAACAACAAATAGCCTTATCCGATGTAGACCAACGATACTCTGTAACAGGGAAAAACACACAAAACAATAAACAAACAAAAACCCAACAAAACAACAGTCGCTCCAATTTCACATCGCTAAAAGATATAGACATCGCTATTGCTGCTTTCTGTATGAACTATAAGCGCACTGACTTAGGGTGTTTCTGCAAAATATCAGTATGGCCACAGTACGTAGCTAGCGAAGGGCAGTAATTTAATGATGACGTGCCTATTTCAGCGGTGCATAATTATTTCAGTGGCATAGTAAATACCTAGAACAAAGCTCCTTTCATAGATCTGTAGTGTATTTCAGTGGCACCGCCACAGCATACACCTAGCAAAATGCTATTTCAAAACAAACAAACAAAAAGATGAATTGCCAATTTCAGTGTATTAATAATTAAAATAAAACCCTAAAATAACCCGTTATTGATCTATATGTAAACTCACACAGTACGTAAACAACAACACATCCGCAAGGCCACAGCATACAGTTAGCACAAAGGTCCCATCCTATCCTATCCCATAACACGGAGGCCGTAGGGGCACCACAGATGATCGTTTAACCAGCGTACTCCATCTTTCGCTGTCCTCAGCAACCCTGATTGTTTCGCTTAGTATCAACCAGTCCATTCTCGAATGTTGTCCTCCCACCTCTTTTTCGGTCTCCCTCTTCTTCTACCTCCTTGCACTGTGCCTTGCAGGATCGTCTTTGCAAGACCTGATGATCTGGTGACGTGGCCATACCATCGGAGTTTACGTTTTTTCACCACTGTGAGCAGGTCATCGTGTTGTCCAATGGCTTGTGTGATAGTCTGTCAGACTTCGTCGTTAGTGATGTGCTGGGTATAGGAAATGCCCAGAAGTCTTTTGTAGCACCTCATCTCCATGCTTTGAATTCTTCGTTGGAGATCTGCACAAGGGTCATGCGTTGATAAACCAAAATTCTCTCTCACCATATCCCAAATGGAGCAAACTTCATTGGCTTTTAACTCCTGAAGAAAGCTAGTAGTCAAATACGTGAATAGAGAACTTCTTAGTATGCTGTGTTGTATCTCCCTTTGGCATTTAGCCTTCTGCTTTATTTTCTTTCCTACTGATAGAAGAATTATCCACAATAAAATACTTTGTAACTAATGGGTCATGCAGATTCCTTGACATCAAAAGGTTCTTTTAAGTCACGGTCAAACTGAACTACAAAAACGTGCCATCAAGTCCACGTTGATCTTAAGCGGAAGTTCGCTCGTTAACCTTTGTGTTATTTTAATTTCTGTTTCACCAAAATGATAAGACACCAGCACACATGATCATATATCGACGATCAAACAAAATAAGTTATTATATAAACTGAAAAACTGAAGAAGAAGCCCCAAGTTCGGTTTACCTGATAAAATGATTGGTTGACGTAATATGAACGCAAACTTTGATTGGTTGTTTTACTAACGAGTTCAAAATAACACAAAACACCTGATGGATGTATACATTGGTGAAAAGGTAACTTCATAGCGTGTCCCAAATCTTTATTATTGCCTTATAACTATAAGGTTATAAATAAAACATTCTTTCTATTTTTATCTTGCACTCAAACATAGGACTGGTACTTCCTAAAAAAAAACAAAAAAACACCTACATAGTGTGGCCTAAAGCTTCATTATGATGGTGTACCGAGTATGCTATAAATAGAGCATTCTTTTCTTTGTAAATTGCTCTCCAAGATAGGTTACTTCTTACTGTGATCCAAAGTTTACAATAAATAGCGTCTCTCTCTCTCTCTCTCTCTCTCTCTCTCTCTCTCTCTCTCTCTCTCTCTCTCTCTCTCTCTCTCTCTCTCTCTCTCTCTCTCTCTCTCTGTGAGTCTACCTGGAAGCGCGTGGAGCTGGAAATAGAGCTGTGGGCTCACATCTAGCGGCCTGCCGCCTGCAAATAGTAACAAGCTGTTTTTGTTCCCGCTGCAGGCTGGGCTAAAGATAGCCACGGTCATCGATCCTCTCTCTCTCTCTCTCTCTCTCTCTCTCTCTCTCTCTCTCTGGCTGCTTGGAAGGCCTGGATTTAGAGGCCGTTGATTCTGCTAACCTTTCAGTTTTTCTCTTGATGTGTTCTATTGGAATTTCCACTGTTCGCTTCTTCAGAATGCATTTAATTAATGGCTTCACCACGCTGTTGCAATCTTTTTTTCTTTTTTTTAACGTACCTAGGGTCTCCATACCTTCTTTTTTATTTGTTAATTTAACAGTTTTCTTTTCCGTCCGCCTAAAAATATTAAAGGCGTTCTGATCTAGACAGCGCACATTGGACCTATAGTGTAGTCCAGTACTATGTCACTTGTTATTGTATTGTGAATCCCCGTTGGGGTGCCGGGGGTTTCAGTATAAATAGTATCCCCACTTTCTGCAAATTTAGTGCTTCAAATTCCTACTGTCGCTGTCTTTCTCATTTGCTCTTTCTCATTCCTGCTCTGTTCTATCCATCTGCTATACGATCTTCTTCTTCGTTAGACCTTTTTTCTTTTCGCTACCTTTTTTCTTGAAAATTCTTCCAGGACAAGACTCCTTATTTGTGTGTGAGGTCTGTTGGATCAGCTTGGGAATATTGGACGCTTTCTGCCAGTTGGTGTAACAGCAGAAATAGTGACGACAACAATGTAGGAAATTAGCTTAGCACAAAATAGATACCATCGAATGAAACTGGACGTTCATACAACAGTTATCTAAAAAGCAGCCAACACATGTCAAATTAACTTCCTTGAGACAGTCACACCGACAACCCCTCAAGATACCATCTAACAGGCTTAGCGATCCAAGACTAAATAGCATACTTAAGCCAAAACTGACCATAACCTCGTCCCCGTTTAATAGCCTACTTCACTGTGACCAGAGTAACTTAGACACTAAGTAGCCCAAGCTCCGCGTAATCGTTATTACACCTATTCTCCACTCTACGTCTGACACTCCTATCTCAGGATAATTATATGTGTCCGGTAACTAGGATAGGTGTGAAAAATATTCCAACTGAAACCGTAAAATCCCGTATATGCGAGATTGACGAAAACGAGAGCTAAACGATTGGTCAGAAGACTACTAGGAACTCTTGCACATCTTTGGGCCCCAATCTTAGCTAGTCAGTCGCAAACGAACTGCCAAGCTGTGAGGGTCGACCAAAGGAACAAACTGCAGTGTCCGTCTATCTCCATCTCATCAAGAGAGTGCTAGAGACGTAAAAGACGATTTCAAGAGTCCCAGAGTCTACAAGTAAGATAACACTAGTAGTTTGGATATGTGTATGTTTATTGTATATTGATTGCCATGTATTGATAATATGTTCTTGATATATATATAGTAACAGAAACAGATTATTATTATATATCCATCTCATCAAGAGAGTGCTAGAGACGTAAAAGACGATTTCAAGAGTCCCAGAGTCTACAAGTAAGATAACACTAGTAGTTTTGATATGTGTATGTTTATTGTATATTGATTGCCATGTATTGATATTATGTTCTTGATATATATAGTAACAGAAACAGATTATTGTTTCTGAGACAGTATGCATGTGGTTTGATGTATCTTAGCCTTAAGATTCGAATCGAATTGTGCATATGGGAACCCTGCAGGTGTCTGATGCTATAGACACTTTGCAGAGGAGACCGCACACTTATAGCTAACGAGAATACTGTAGCCAGAGCTCCGACTTTTACAGGTCGGCCCTGGGATCATAAGGTTTGTGGAGACGAACGCCTGACCGTCGCTCCCGTGGCACCAAAGGAGAACAATCAAGAGTCTACCTGGCCACGTCCGAACCCCACAGCTACAAGGGCGACCCGACTCACCGCCAGAGTAGATAAGTCACCCGCAAATGAACTGAGTCCTACCCTCGAGAAAACTAGAACATTTAGTAAACTATGAACAGTGAAAATCGTAACCGCAGTTAGCACAGGATGAAGAAAACCTGCTAAAGAACTTTCCCAGCACTTCGAACTATATTAATTATTAATTTACCAGTTAATGCAGAAATGTTAAAGTTTGTGTTGAATATATAAAAAGTGAAATTACATACATACGACTGGTGTCATTCTATTTGTATTGTTGTGTAGCTATTAGTTTTTTTTCTCTCGAGACATAATAATCTAGTCTTTTGATTAGTCATCACCGGTTCTCAAGGTGAGCCAAATTATACTAAAAATCCCGAGAACAAATATAAATTTTATGTGACCAAAGTGCCGTGATCTGTCTCTCACACAACTTTCGGAATTCTGGTAAAAGAACGATCGATAGTGGTAGCACATCGCCCATCTATCAATAAGTCTTACCCCCTAGTAAGATAAACGTATCTTCCCTAGAATATCATCACAGTTGGTCACTAGGGCTTCCTATGATGTTATTATTTAGCAGTGTAGGCATTTTATATTTATTTGTTTTGTTGATAATTTACAATGATGTTTGTATTTTTTTTTTGTTTTTGTAAACGGGGGTTCGATAAATTAGAGTACAGCCTCAGCATCCCCTGCGTGGGATGTCTTTATTGTAAAATGACTGGCTGGTGGAGAGCTTTGAGTTTTACCACTAGGGTTGTTTCAACAGATCTTTTATGCGGATCAGGGGTTGTCCGGTCCTGATTTAGCTCGGAAGAGTCCGCTGGACCTAAAGCAATAATCACGTAATGTAATGTAATTGTATTGTGAATTTGTTCTTATACAGAGAAACGTTCGGTTAAGCAACGTCGAGCGCTATTTGTACTTCGATGGGTGATGATACTTGGCAGGCGCAGGTGCTGGAATCTGGATACGGTAGCGCCCTCTCTATAGAACGCGTCCTTCTCAGTACTTTTATATCACGGTCTCAAACCCCTCTCAGCGAAAATCGCAGGTCGTTGCATTTTTCAAATCTATAGGACTGAACTGGAAGATATCTCCCAAAAGAAGGCGACTCAATCGATTCAAAAGTGATTCATGCAAACATCCACAGTAATATGCTCAGTCTATTTTCAAACCCGTTCAATTTATATAAAACTGTCAACAAATTTACATTTATAATGATTATTTGACGGAAGTTGGCCTCTATGACATACGGGCTTACTGCAACTATAACTACCATTGGTAGTAACCGGTTGCGATGTAACTGCCATGATGCACTTTGTGACTGAAACGACACAGGAGTATGTTCCCTTGAATATGACTAAATACTCAGTTCGTTCCTATAGATTTTGAAAACAAATGTGATGAACCGCGATTTTCGCTGAGAGAAGTTTGAGACCTTGATTACAAAGTACTGAAAAAGGGCGTGTTCAATAGAAAGGAAACTCTCGTATCCAGATACAAGGGCCCGTGTTGGCCAAGCAACCACCAAACAATGACACGAACAAGTGAAACAAGTGCACAACAAGCCTCAGTCTATCCAGCTGTCCATAAGTACCGATTTTATTTTATTTATTTTTATTTTTTTTTGGGGGGGGGAGGGGGGGGTAGGGCACCGAGGGAGGATGAGATGGGCACCACTCTCATTAAGCTGGTCCAGAGAAAAAACAAAGATGCCCCTGTCATGAACTGGCTAGTTTTAACTCTGCCTGTTGACTATTTAGCCTTGTGTAGTCTTTGTAACAGTAGAGAGTCAGTATATTACACAGCAGCAATTAAGGTACACAGCAGGCCACACACGGCGAGCCAGCCACACACAGCGTAGTGAGTCAGCACTTGAGCTTTGAATCGGACCGTTTAACCAATGACCAGCAGGCTAAGCGGGTAGAGCCGGTTCTGATGGGTCAAAACCTACACACAGTTTTGGTCAGTCGTGTGTGAGATGAGGAAGAGTCAACATCTCCATAGCTAGAGAAATATCTTCACTCATAGACCAGGAAGCAGGACTTTAGAACCTTAGAATTCTATCGAGTCATCACGGGCCTGAACTTGTCAAACAGGTAAATGAACACCCTTCTGTTTCATCGTGATATATTTATATTATTGTTGAAATTATGTTTGTGGAATTTGCTATGCATAAATGTGAATTGTTAATCCGAATTTGCGTGACCATGTGGAAAAGCCGAACACGTGGCGAAACACGACCGGTTGCGCCGCCATGTTGTATCCCGTACGGAACCACTGTTGTTTAACTTATATGTATGTTTGCAGACCAGTGGCTGTACCCGTGAATGTTTATAATATTATTAATTCTGTATGTGTATAGTTAGACACGATTGATATTTATGTATGTATAGGAATTTAGAGTTGAGATTCCAGTGGACCCCGGAAGTAGCAGAATGTTCGTCGCTTATGTATAGAGATGTGGAGCTATCACTGAGGGCTACTTTGGCTTTCAGTGAGACGCTCTGCACAAACCGATTATTCAGGGTTGTGCAGAATTTCGTCTCTTATATTACAGACGAGCAGGCGAGCTATCCTGTGCACCCCACTCCACAGAAACGACGAGTTGGTTGAGGAGCCTCTACCGCACAAGTCGGACAGAGCTACCCGGAAAAACACCCTGTCAGACCCCACAGCGTAGCAAGGGAACCCAACTACACAACTACACAGGTGCACCTGAAGCTACCTCACAGAAGGACTTCGACCGCACCATAAGAAAGTTAAATGTATTCCCCGAAGTGCACTTAAACTGATCGAAAACGGACCACAGAAGTCCACTCTTCAGAAACTGTAAAACGGACCACAGTAGTCCAATCTACATAAACTCAAATAGCAAGTGCCCGAGGAAGATATAACAGCTGCCTAGACTATCAGCGATCGAACTATTAGCAGTAACTGAGACTTTTTAAGTTAGATTAGTACTTAGAGAATCTTGTATAGAGTAGAAGAAATAAATGTGTGATTTTAACTGTTATCAAGTGGCTGGACTACATATGATTCATAGCCGTGTGAAAGCTAGTGTGACAGTAATCTTTTACCATTTTATCTATCTATCTCTGTACCCCAACCTTAACACAGAACGAGCTAAACAAATAAATTTATTAAAGTAATTCATAGGGTGACTTACTAGCAGTTCCCACCGAATAAACGTGAGGGTCCATAATTCCATTGTGCAGAGCCCATAAACCCCACGTGACACTTTAATTGGCGAGCCTGCCAGGATCTGTGTATAATAGGAATTGGGTATAACCGGATCTAAGTACAATAAAATTAGATAACAACAGTAGAAGTAGAATAACTTAGAATAGTGTAAGGGTATAACACTGATCAGTTTTGGTGCACTACTCTTTACTTAAAAACTTTTTTTGCTTCAATTCTTTTTGTGCCTGTATGTTGCATTGTTCTTTTGCAGGTTTTGCTTAAGTAACTGTTGTATGCCATTTGACTCTTGGCTTATTCTATTATTGATTACGAATTGTATGGTCTTTGCATTGTTGTTATTGAATTGCAATATTGCTAGTGTTTTGGTATTCCACTTGATTCAGAGGTTGTTCATAGACACGTTTGACAATGTCGGACCCAGTGGCCTTGAGATTGCGTTTCAAGGAATTAGGGGAAGCTTTACACTTAGCAGGGGGAGACCTAATTGCGTATATCAATGCAGAGGTAGAGAAGCAGGAGGCTAAGGCAGAGAGAGCAGCAGAGAGAGAGGCGAAGAAACTCGAAGCGGCAGAGAGAGCTGCAGAGAGAGAACAGAAAAAAGCAGAACTAGAAGCAGAGCAAAAGAAAGCAGAGTTAGAAGCAGCAAGAGAACAGAAGAAAGTAGAATTAGAAGGAGAACAGAAGAAGGCAGCATTAGCAGCAGAGAGAGAAGCAGAAAGTAGGAGATGGGAGTATGAGAGGGCAGAAAAGGAAAAAGACAGACAGCATGAGTTAGAGCTAAGAAGATTAGGATCAGGAGCTTCAAGTTCTTCCTCAACCCCTTCCCACTCAGATCAGCTAGAGGTAGCATCCAACCCTGTACAAGGAATGTCATTTCCACTGGGAACATTCAATGAAAGAGAAGAAGGTCTAGATCTCTATCTGACTAGGTTTGAGCGTCTAGCAACAGAGTACAAACTAGATCCCACTCATTGGTCTTTTAAGCTTAGTCAAGGGCTTAGAGGAAAGGCTTATGACATCTACAGTAAGCTACCGACTGACAGAGTGACTGACTATCACAAAGTAAAAGAGGCACTCCTAACGGGATTCGAACTAACAGGAGAATGCTACCGGCAAAAATTCCGCACCAATCGGAGAGTGAAAGGAGAGAGCTATGCGCAGTTCGCGGATCGGTTGTCCACCACGCTGGATAAGTGGATTAGCCAGTCAGCCACGGCTAAGACGTATGATGGACTGACAGAACTGTTAGTATGGGAACAGCTACGGGAAACCATGACCCCCGAGCTGAGAACATTCTCAGTAGAGCAGGGTGCGGAAAGACTGGAAGATCTGGTCAAGGTCGCAGATAGGTACGTGGCCGCCCACGAAGAAGCCAAGAGCTTCAGGCGAGACCTAAAGCCTAACGGGAAAGAGGCACAGAAACGAAGCCCTAACCGGGAAGAGCGCACCGCGAATAAGCCGAATAACCCCAGACCTGGGCAAAATAAAGGACCCAACACGGAATTCGGGAAAAGAGGTCCTGCGGAACAGAGACGGTATTGTTCGTTCTGCAACAGAAACAATCACTCCACCGCAGAATGTTTCAAGTTGGCCGCACAACGTAGGGAAGAGCGCGAAAGCCGGCCAGCGCACAGAGTTCTAACTCAAAGCAGCGGTAACAAGCCACACACAATCGGAGATCACCCATCGGTGACAGACACGGTCAAGGTCAACGGAAAAGAAGCGAACTGTCTGTATGACACAGGTCTATCATACGACGCGATAGTTAGCGAATCTTTTGTATCGCGCGCGGACTTGACAGACAAGGCAGTCGACTTACAAGGAGCAGACTTGACGAAACCGACGACTACTTGCCCAATAGCATGGATCGAAGTAGAGAGTAGGTACGTCACAGGACGAATCCAAGCAGCTGTTTTACAGAAACCCCTGTATGATCTAGTGCTAGGTTGTAGGTATGTGTTCTTAGGCACGCCCCCTAAAACTGTAGAGATAGCTGCAGTGCAAACCAGGGCCCAAGCTAAAACCCAACCACCCCAGCCCGAGTTCGCTCCGAATCCAGGACTCGAAGAGATCAAAACAGCACAGAAGGAAGACACCTCGATAGCGAAGTGCTTCCAGAAGCTACCCAAGGCGCACACACCCCCGCACAAGGGAGACTTCTACATGGAAGAGGGAATTCTTCATCGACAAGGAGATGGAGATCACACCCAACTAGTACTACCAGCCACCCTTCGAGCCCAAGTACTAGAACTAGGCCACAGCATGCCACTCAGCGGACACATGGGAATTGGAGCCACAGTGCAGAGAATCAGCGCACACTACTATTGGCCAGGAATCACGGAGGATGTCAAGCGCTACGTGAAATCTTGCCACCAATGTCAACGATATTCCCCGCGACATCACACCGTACCAGTTACCTTAGGACCATCAGTAGTAGTCGGCGTGCCATTCCAGCAAGTCTCAGTAGACATAGTAGGACCACTGCCCATGACCAAGAAGCGGAACAGATTTCTACTCACACTCGTCGACGCATGTACGATGTGGTGCGAAGCAGTCCCGTTGCCAGCGATCGACACCAAGAAGATCGCAGATGCACTCATCGCCATCTTTACCAGAGTCGGATTCCCGGACAGCATTAGAACGGACAACGGATCTCAGTTCACCGGCCGCCTGATGCAAGACGTGTTCGAGTTGATACAAGTTCATCACATTCGCACACCACCATATCACCCCGCCAGCAACGGACAAGTAGAAAGACTGAATGGAACCCTTCTCACCATACTCAGGAAAGTCGCCGACGACAATCCAGAAGCGTGGGACACCTACGTGAATGCGGCACTGTTCGCATATAGAGAAACGCCCCATGCAGCCACAGGCTACACCCCGTCAACATTGCTATTCGGCAGACCTCTAGCAGGACCGCTAGAAGCCCTACGCAGAAGTTGGACGGAGGCCAAGATAGACGACACACCAAGAGGTGCCACCAAGTACGTCGCAGACCTGCAGGAAACCCTCAAAGCAACGTGGAAGAAAGCTGGTGAAGCACTGAAGAAGGCAAGAGCCCGTCAGGCGAAGTACTACAACCGCCACGCGAAGGACAGAGAACTGCAAGTCGGCGATCAAGTGCTACTCTTACTTCCAAGTGGAACCAACAAGCTGGACATCGCTTGGAGAGGACCGTACCGGGTGACTGCCAAGAAATCCAAGACAGTCTACCAAGTAGAGGTGAACGGGAGAGCCCGATACCACCACATCAATCTCCTCAAGAAGTATACGGACCGACCAGCGACCCCCAGCACTCACAACTTGCTAGCCATCGCCATCGCGGAAGAAGGAGAAAGCATGGAGACCAATGCAGTAGAGTATCCCCTGCACTCCAAAGAAACCTACAAAGACGTGATACTCAACGGAGACCTAGCCGCTAAACAGCAACAGCAAGTACTACAGGTCATTCGACAACATCAGACTGTGCTAACAGACCGACCAGGGAGGACAGACCTCGTCGAAGTAACCTTAACGGTGACCGACCCAACACCCGTCCGCCAGAAGCTCTACCCGATGCCACTGTCTCAGCAGCGAGCCATCAAGGAAGAGATAGACACCTTACTGGCAGCCGGAATCATCTCAGAGTCTACTTCACCCTACAGCGCAGGCACGGTATTGTTGCGAAAACCCAACGGAGAGCATCGACTGTGCATCGACTTCAGACGGTTGAATGCCGTAACGCAGTTCCAGCCAGAGCCACTCCCGGACCAGACATACCTATTTGCCAAGCTACAGCGAGCGAAGTACTTCTCACGCATCGACCTCAGCAAAGGATACTACCAGATACCAGTACATCCAAAAGTCCGAAAGTACCTAGCGTTTAGCACTATGGAAGGACACTTCGAGTTCAACGTACTTCCATTCGGACTCCACAACGCACCCAGCATCTTCAGCGCCATGATGCGAAAACTCCTGTCACCCCTGAGCAGCGAGCACCTACATTCGTTTATGGACGACATCCTCATCGCAACACCTACGTGGGAGGAACATGTCACGCTCCTACAACAACTACTCGCCCGCCTCAGAGACACGGGATTGACGGCAAGACCCACCAAATGTCAGATTGCATTCACAGAACTAGAATTTCTGGGACACACCATCAGTCAAGGAAGCCTGCGACCGGTAGAAAAGACAGTGAAACGCCTACTCGACGCTCCTAGGCCCAAGACAAAGAAGGAAGTGCATTCATTTCTAGGACTCTGCGGCTTCTACCAGAAGTTCATCCCCAACTACAACAGCATCGCCGTGCCACTGACAAATGGAACCCGGAAAATCGCCCCGGACAAAGTAGTTTGGACAGCCGAATGCGAGACAGCATTCCAAACACTCAAGGACAGAATGACATCGGCGCCAGTACTCCACCTACCCGATTTGACTCAGCCATTCGTTCTTCGCACCGACGCAAGCGACTTAGGCCTCGGAGCAGTACTGCTACAGCGCGACCCCAAGAATGCAGAGACGCTATTCCCTGTCGCCTACGCCAGCAGAAAATTGAGACCCGCCGAGACCCACTACGCCACGTCGGAGAAAGAATGTCTTGGACTAGTCTGGGCCATACAGAAATTCCAACTCTACCTGTATGGGACCCACTTCACAGTTCAGGTGGACCACCAACCCCTATTGTTCCTGGCAGCCTCCAAGTCTTTGAACTCGCGCCTGATGAGATGGGCACTCACCCTTCAAGCATACTCATTCCAAATCGAGTACATCCCCGGCAAAGAGAACCACGGAGCCGACTACCTCAGTCGCCATCTCGTGGAGGACACAGCAGCTGTCGCCCACCCAACACAACTAAGGGCCACAGCACCAGAATTCGTCCCCGCCCAATAAAAACCCTGTCACTAGTGTCCATAGCTACCTGGCACAGCATTGCAGCTCAGGTAGAGCAACTTACTTAGTTTGAAAATAGGACCCTAGGATAGTGCAGTGTTAAACTAGGCTCTGTAGTAGAAAAAGGTCGAATCCAGTAGTCATCGCCTTTTTTCAGTTGAGGGAGCCTGTCATGAACTGGCTAGTTTTAACTCTGCCTGTTGACTATTTAGCCTTGTGTAGTCTTTGTAACAGTAGAGAGTCAGTATATTACACAGCAGCAATTAAGGTACACAGCAGGCCACACACGGCGAGCCAGCCACACACAGCGTAGTGAGTCAGCACTTGAGCTTTGAATCGGACCGTTTAACCAATGACCAGCAGGCTAAGCGGGTAGAGCCGGTTCTGATGGGTCGAAACCTACACACAGTTTTGGTCAGTCGTGTGTGAGACGAGGAAGAGTCAACATCTCCATAGCTAGAGAAATATCTTCACTCATAGACCAGGAAGCAGGACTTTAGAACCTTAGAATTCTATCGAGTCATCACGGGCCTGAACTTGTCAAACAGGTAAATGAACACCCTTCTGTTTCATCGTGATATATTTATATTATTGTTGAAATTATGTTTGTGGAATTTGCTATGCATAAATGTGAATTGTTAATCCGAATTTGCGTGACCATGTGGAAAAGCCGAACACGTGGCGAAACACGACCGGTTGCACCGCCATGTTGTATCCCGTACGGAACCACTGTTGTTTAACTTATATGTATGTTTGCAGACCAGTGGCTGTACCCGTGAATGTTTATAATATTATTAATTCTGTATGTGTATAGTTAGACATGATTGATATTTATGTATGTATAGGAATTTAGAGTTGAGATTCCAGTGGACCCCGGAAGTAGCAGAATGTTCGTCGCTTATGTATAGAGATGTGGAGCTATCACTGAGGGCTACTTTGGCTTTCAGTGAGACGCTCTGCACAAACCGATTATTCAGGGTTGTGCAGAATTTCGTCTCTTATATTACAGACGAGCAGGCGAGCTATCCTGTGCACCCCACTCCACAGAAACGACGAGTTGGTTGAGGAGCCTCTACCGCACAAGTCGGACAGAGCTACCCGGAAAAACACCCTGTCAGACCCCACAGCGTGGCAAGGGAACCCAACTACACAACTACACAGGTGCACCTGAAGCTACCTCACAGTAGGACTTCGACCGCACCATAAGAAAGTTAAGTGTATTCCCCGAAGTGCACTTAAACTGATCGAAAACGGACCACAGAAGTCCACTCTTCAGAAACTGTAAAACGGACCACAGTAGTCCAATCTACATAAACTCAAATAGCAAGTGCCCGAGGAAGATATAACAGCTGCCTAGACTATCAGCGATCGAACTATTAGCAGTAACTGAGACTTTTTAAGTTAGATTAGTACTTAGAGAATCTTGTATAGAGTAGAAGAAATAAATGTGTGATTTTAACTGTTATCAAGTGGCTGGACTACATATGATTCATAGCCGTGTGAAAGCTAATGTGACAGTAAACTTTTACCATTTTATCTATCTATCTCTGTACCCCAACCTTAACACAGAACGAGCTAAACAAATAAATTTATTAAAGTAATTCATAGGGTGACTTACTAGCAGTTCCCACCGAATAAACGTGAGGGTCCATAATTCCATTGTGCAGAGCCCATAAACCCCACGTGACAGCCCCAACGCCTTTCTCCCCAAAGACCGAACATTTCCTGCTCAATGTCCTTCTCGATGCGGCGCTGGCCGAGACAGGATCTTTCACTCAAAGCCCGCCAAAGCGCCAACTAACGCCTCAAAAACCTGAGCGATCCTGAACGATCAACGGCGAGCAGGACGTAGTGCTTGTTGAGTGTGATTATGTATCTGGTTTCTGTCATTCTCATTTGTTCTTTCTCGTTTCTAATCTGTTCTATCAATATTTTATTTTCTTTGAGTCCCCTACCTTTTTTTTTCTTGAAAACTCTCCCAAAACTCCTCTTTTGTGTATGGGGTCTGTTGGGTCAGCTTGAGGGACATTAGACGCTTTCTGCCAAATGGTCACTAGGGCTTTCCATTGTATTTTTATTTAGCAATGTAGGCATTTTATATGTATGTGTTTTGTTAATATTTTATAATGATGTTTATATTCTATTTTGTTTTTGTAGACGAGGGTTCGATAAATTAGAGAATAGCCTAAACGTCCCCTGCATGGGATGCCTTAATTGTAAAGTGACTGACTGGTGGAGTACCTTCAGTGTTACCATTAGGTTGTTTTAGCTGGTCTTTCATATGAATCATGGGACCTATCCTATCCTATCCTATCTCATAACTCGGAGGTCGTAGGGGCACCACAGATGATCGTTTAACCAGCGTACTCCATCTTTCGCTATCCTCAGCAACCCTGATTATTTCGCTCAGTGTCAAACCAGTCCATTCTCGAATGTAGTCCTCCCACCTCTTTTTCGGTCTCCCTCTTCTTCAGCCTCCTTGCACTGTGCCTTGCAGGATGGTCTTTGCAAGACCTGATGATCTGGTGACGTGGCCATACTATCGGAGTTTCCGTTTTTTTCACCACTGTGAGCAGGTCATCGTGTTATCCAATGGCTTGTGTGATGGTCTGTCGGATTCATCGTTGGTGATGTGCTGGGTATAGAAAATGCCCAGAAGTCTTCTGCAGCACCTCATCTCCATGCTTTGTATTCTTCGTTGTAGATCAGCTGTAGGGTCCATGTTTCGCAAGCATATAGGAAGATAGAGATGACAAGGGAGCGCAGCAGCCTTACCTTGGAATGCAGACTGATGGTCCTGTCTTTCCAAATTGGCTTCAACCTCACCAGGGCAGCAGTTGTTTGTGCGATCCTGGAGAGGACTTCATGTCAGGACCCATTGTCTGATACAATGGCTCCTAAATATTTGAAGCTATGCACTGTGTTGAGGGATTGGCCTTGGACATGGGTGAGCCTTCTTTCAACCAACTTGTCCTGATTCGGCTCTTTGCAGTTCGCTGGACCCTATAAACAATGACTAACTAGCTTAGGACATGAGCGTCATGATCTTTGAAGCTGGTGCGATGGTATGCTTACAAAGTTATGTGTTGCACAGACCCCACCTCGGTTTGTAATTATAGTCTCTGTCCGAAGGAGTGAAGGATTGTTTGAGGATCGTGTCAGACAGGAGTCGTCGCACAGTATAGGGCGCTAGACTTGAACAAACAAGATGGGACTACGAGAAGTGTGTTGATCTACATAGAGACAAAGCGCTGCTAGTCTACGCCGCATTTTCAATTGCCAGTCTAATGTCATTTCAAATACTAACATTCATTTGACCAATGCAAGGCACCACAGGGTCATCAGAGTGCCTACATCATATAATAACAATCATCATCATCATCGTCATCATCATCATCATCATCATCATCATCATCATCATCATCATCATATAATCATCATCATCATCATCATCATAATAGTAATAATAATAATAATAATAATAATAATAATAATAATAATAATAAGAAGAAGAAGAAGAAGAAGAAGAAGAAGAAGAAACAAACAAAAAACATCTCTCTCTCTCTCTCTCTCTCTCTCTCTCTCTCTCTCTCTCTCTCTCTCTCTCTCTCTCTCTCTCTATATATATATATATATATATATATATATATATATATATATATATATATATATATATATATATACAAGTGATAAATTACATGCAATTATAGTGGGGGTACCCAAAAGCAAGGGGGTATATCTATATCTATATCTATATATATATCTATCTATATATCTATATATATCTATCTATATATATATATATATATATATATATATATATATATATATATATATATATATATATATATATATATATATATATATATATATATATATATAAACAAGTAATTAAAAGATAGCAATTCAAAGCAAAGAAAACTATTAGTCTAAAATCTTATTCTGTGAGACAATCTAAATTTATAGCATTCATTGACTTTCTCACTTACTTCAACATACAGAAAGTATACACGCATGTCATATGGAATTGACGCATGCCGAGCCCATCCAAATCACCTATTAGGCTCAAAGCGCGGCAATCTTGAACAACAACAACAAACACAACAACAACAACAAAGGCGACGATAAACAATAATGTTTAAGCGCATGCACTGACGCACTAGGTACAAAACGCTTACAAAATGTGCGTCAATCGAAAGGAAAACAAAAATAATTTGACGTCATAGCCTAGTTTAATAGGTAGTCAATAGAAGCTGTCTTGTTCAAAGAGGCGAGCAAACATGCAAGCAAGCTGACAGACACACAGACAGGTTAAAAAAAGCAGACATGATGACATACATACAAATATTCATTCATGCATGCATACATACTGTACATACATACAG
The DNA here is from genome assembly GCA_036898135.1 of Oncomelania hupensis. Lineage (NCBI taxonomy): Eukaryota > Metazoa > Mollusca > Gastropoda > Littorinimorpha > Pomatiopsidae > Oncomelania > Oncomelania hupensis. Next base: position 27,604,426 of record CM072517.1, on the reverse strand, counting down.
ACTGATACGTAGCTTCCATTGCATACACTTTGTAAAATCAAAGAAACTCGTTTGTTGTAGTTGTGAGAGCTTAGTGGACACAGCTGTCGTGCCACATGAGCAACCCATTGTCCTATGAATCAAGCAGACAAGCACACAAAATATACAGAGAGAGAGAGAGAGAGAGAGAGAGAGAGAGAGAGAGAGAGAGAGAGAGAGAGAGAGGAAGAGAAAGAGGGGGAGAGAGAAAGATAGAGACAGAGTGGAGACAGAAATAGTCACAGGGAGATAGAGGGAGTAGAGAAAAAAAATTGGACTATCTAAAAGAGAGAGAGAGAGAGAGAGAGAGAGAGAGAGAGAGAGAGAGAGAGAGAGAGAGAGAGAGAGAGAGAGAGAGAGAGAGAGAGAGAAAACAGCCACAGAGGGAGGTAGTTGTGCAAGCAAGCAGGCAGACGAACACACAACGCATATTAACAAAAACACGTGCGCACAGCACAGACAGACAGATTAGAGGAGCGAAATAAACGAATGTGTGTTTGTGTGCGTGTGTGTGTGTGTGTGTGTGTGTGTGTGTGTGTGTGTGTGTGTGTGTGTGTGCAGAATCGTATAGCTAATGCAACAGCATATACAGCAGTGCTGTGTCCTATGACGAAGCGCCCAACACAATCCCAGGAGAATGGGGGTTGTTATGGTAACAAGCGTGATGACGTCAATTGTCACTCCGTTGCTGGGTATACCCGCTTTTAAATTGTGCACCCAGAAACTGCCGAGGCGACCTTAATAATGCTGGAGATGTGCTTTGGCGCCAATGGTCACCGATCGTCCACCACCTCAAACAGTTTTACTAATCACTCTGTGCAATGTCCTAGTGACCATGTCATGCCATAACATCAAATGAACTGAATAAAATCAATTAAATTTAATTAAACAAATTAAAAGATTGTAAAATTAAATCAATGGAATAGAACAAAATAAAATATATTAAGAGAATATATTCGATGGTCGCAATTAGTCCACAGTTTAACTCATTAGAATACGCACTAGTCAAACACGAAATGAAATATTAAAATAACAAGAAATGATTTTGAAAGAAATAGAAATTAAATAACATTAAATTAATTTGATAAAATAAATAAAGCGAACTAGAGAAAATGGATTTTAAAAAAAAAACAACAACATAAATACAATAAAACAAAATGTACTTGCAAAAAAACAAATGAAGAAAACGTGATATGAAATAAAATGGAATAAATTGAATAAAATAAATACTTTGCAACGGAATACTGAAAAAAGAGTAAAATAGTACAATAAAATAAAAAGGGATATTCTCTGGGATCAGTCACCACTACAATAAAATAAAAAGGGATATTCTCTGGGGTCAGTCACCACGATAACATTACATTACATTACATAATTGATGCTTTAGGTCCAGCGGACTCTTCTGAGCCAAATCAGGACCGGACAACCCCCAATCCGCATAAAAGATCTGCTGAAACAACCCTAGTGGGAAAACTGAATGCCCTCCACCAGCCAGTCACTTTACAATAAAGACATCCCACGCAGGGGACGGCAGAGGCTTCACCCCAACTTATCGAACCCCCGTTTACAAAAACAAAATAGAATACAAACATCATTATAAATTATCAACAAAACACATACATATTAAATGCCTACATTGCTAAATAATAACATCATAGGAAGCCCTAGTGACCACCTGGCAGAAAGCGTCCAATATTCCCAAGCTGATCCAACAGACCTCATACACAAACAAGGAGTCTTGTCCCGGAAGAGTTTTCAAGAAAAAAGGTAGGAGACTGGTCTAGCGAAGAAGACGATAGTATAGCAGATTGATAGAACAGAGCAGGAATGAGAAGGAACAATTGAGAAAGACAGCGACAGTGGGAATTTAAAGCACTAAATTTCCAGAAAGTGGGGATACTATTTATACTGAAACCCCCGGCACCCCAACGGGGGTAGTCACCACGATAAGTCCAGAACCATAAGAGTTTAAATAATTACACTGCACAAGTCAACAGTTACAACGAAAGCAATTCAGCACAATAAAATGAAATGAAATACTATAGAATGAAATGAAATAAAACGAAACAAATTACAAGAAAATGAAATGGAATAAAATCATAAAAGGAACTTTGGAACTTTGTCCTTTTATTTCACATAGCATGATTAAAATATACAAAATGACAAGAGGCTCATAGCCTTGGGGGCTTTATAGCCAAACATGTGGTGTTTGAGGGGGCAGGGACTGGGATACACATAGCATTCGTTCCATGAACGGCATTGTATAACACTACAGCTACATTTACAATATATTCAGCAACTGGACTGACAAACACTAAGGAATTTACAATCACAAAAATAAATGTGGCAACAAAATAAATACACAGAACAATACTAATTTAACATCATACCAATACAACACAATAAGACAAATAACACGTTAATCAGACTAAATGTAAAGTAAAGAGTCAGCATATTGCACTTTAAAAACTCTGGTTGGTTATAACCAAGAATAAATGGTTATATCCAGGAAGAAAGCAATCTAGAGGCAAATTCTATTTCAGTGTAATGATCATGATGAAATGCTAGTTTTTTTTTAAAATAGGGAGAACATAATTCAAATAAGACTACTCAGTTTTAATAACCTAGTTTTAGATTTTGAATTCATCAGTTGATGCATTTTATAGACATTTGGATAATTTCTATAATACAATTCTATCTTAATCTGTTCTATTCTATAATACGGTATAACAGAGGATCTGCTGTCAATAAGTAAACGATTAGTGCAAACAAACATATAATCACCTATTTCACCTAGATCACACAAAGTGCACAATCTCTCTTCTCTAGCAATGTTCAGATATCTTTGAGACTGAATAGGTAACTTGTGACAACTTAGTCTAAATTTCAATACATTTTTCTTAAGAGATGACAAAAGAACAAGATAATTTTCAAAGCCAACTTTATTTTTTTTTAATTCTGTACGTGATGCAAGTAAATTATAAATCATAAATTTGTTGATGCCAGTTTTGCAAGAACCGATCCCTTGAGCGCTGCTTAACTAAGTTCTTAAAACAGTTTAAAGACAAATTACAACCATGTGCCCATATAAAGGAAAGACCAAGATCATTAAAAAGTGTGCAAACAGAAACCAGCCAAGAAAACTTTGTGCTAAAAATAGATGAGAACGCAAGCAAAACATAAATACTGATATTTTAGAGGGATTCTTAGCACAATCAATACATAATTTATTTTTTATTTTTTTATTTAATCGTTCTTATATAGCGCTTTACCAGCTCAAGAGCTGCTCAAGGCGCTGGCCGATACAGGATCTAACTCAAGCCGCCCGAGACGCCCACCCGCAGCCTTTGGGCGCATGGTCTGACGCCCGTACAACTGAGCACGATCCTGGACAGCCAGGGATGGGGGAGAAGGACCTAGGTGCATGCTGGGTGTGTTCTTGTCACCGGCACTCACCTGTCTAGGACATGAGCGTCAGGATCTTGAAAGTCCGTTATGATGAAATGTATGCGACACAGACTAGACCTCGGTTTATACTCTCATCCGAAGGAGTAAGAAACGGGAGTAAAGTGTCTTTCCCAAGGACACAACACAATGCCCCGGCCTGGGCTCGAACCCGGGACCTTCAGATCCGTAAGCCAAAGCTCTACCATTAGGCCACCGTACCTCCCTACATAATTTGTACCCAAAGCACAACAACCTACATTTTGCATCCAGGGAATCCGGAAAACTCCCTACTTCGCCCAGAATCATGCATAACGGAGTGCTAGTTTTTATATTCAAAAATCATGAAAACAATTTTTAGTTGCAATCTGTCACATATCTCCATTTTCTCAAACGCCCATACTTCACATTTATATAGCAAAACAGATTTAATACACTTATCCAAAAGATCTATTTGCACATCGAGTAACAAATTTAACTTTCTACACTTCCTTAATAGAGCATACATAGCTCGTTCAGGTGATAGACTCTGTGCCTTCAAGTGTTTTTGAAATCTATTGTAATTAAAAGGGAATAAAAAATACGTCCTCTGGTGCCAGTCGCCACAATTACACAATACACAATCCCTTGATTGTCCCCATACACATTACAAGGAGAATTAGGTGCAGTGTCCATCTGCATATGCAAATCTAAAACGATTAAATAAAATTATTATATAGCATCTTAAAATTGAAAATAAATAATGATGTAAATATGTACAGTGATTGTCAACAATGACACTAACACATATACAGGGTAGTGTCTACCGTGCGCACACACACACACACACATTTTTTGTAAAAACGACGTTCTGATGACTGTTGTGAAAAAACAGGGATTATTTTGACACACTTTCCATTTCTTTGACATTATTTTGACATTTTCCAATGTTTGAAGCTATCCGTAACCCTAACCCTAACACTTAACCCTAACCCTTAACCTAACCCTAATCCTAAAACAGCTCTAACTCAACGGAGAACTATTTTGACGTCAAAATAGTACGGCCTTCCAAAAAAAGTCATAAGAAACCATGTGGAGTTTCATGTGTGTGTCATCAGAACGTCGTTTCTATATGCCCACATGCACACACCCACACACACACGCACACACACACAGAGCGAATTTAGTCCACAACGACATGAGTTTAATTAATTAGATTGTACAATAGAAAATGAAATGAAATGAAATGAAATAACATAATGCAAACTGAAGTAAAATGCAATAAATTAAATTTTAAAAATAAAACTAAATTAAGTTCATTTAAATAGATAAAATAAAAAAAAATAAATAAAACAGACATTTTCTGGCATCAATGACCACAATTAGGTGGCCACAACAGCAACAGTATGTCCATTAGTTACAAAGTTTACATGAAAACAATATAAAATGAAACGACATTAAAATAAACAATTAAATGAATGAAATAAAAGATATAACATGGCATAAAATAGATACAAATAAAAAATGCCATAAAATAAAATTAAAGTAATGAAATAAAAAACCTAAAACTAATTAAATAAAATGCAACAAAGTACAAGAAAATACAAGAAAATTAAATAAACTAAAATTAAACAGATATTCGATAACGCCAATGACTAAAATTCTTCCGTAATTACCAGCGTTTAAATTTATTAAATTGTACTGCACAATATAAAAAAATGATTTAAAAAATATCATTAATAACATATATTATTATAATACAATTTAAATAAGATTACATAAAGTATCATAAATGTTTCCTAACAAGTCATAAAATCATATTATAATATGCTATGTCGATAATAGAAATAAAACAAAATATACCAAACATGTAAAAAAAATCATATCATATAAAAAAAAAATTTTAAAAACAATAAACTAGCACCCTGTTAAATAAAGTATCATTCAATAAAACAAAATAAAATACAACAAAGTGCAATAAAATAATAACAACGATTAATAACATTAATTCAAAAATGAACTTAAAATGATAAATAACAACATAAAATGAAATAAAATAATTTAAAATGAAGGAGTGATGAATTAATGTTATACAAAATAAAATAAGAGACAATATATAAAACAAACTAACTTAAACAGAATGAATACAATACAATTTAACAACATTAAATCATTATTGGAACAAAACGAAACTAAATCTTTTTTTTTAAATATAAAAACATCAAATAAAATACAAAAAGTAATGCAAACATCAATCATATATAGACTAACACACATACACACAAACTCATTTAAAAATGATTCATTTTCCACAAGAAATAGATGTTTGAATACAAATATGTAATTCGAACGAAAAACACAACAAAAGTAATAATAGATCCAACCCCCACCCGCACCCCCACCTCCCACCCCACAAAAAAAAAGAAAAAAAGAGAACTAACGATTTTGAATAAAATGAATTATAACAGAAAATGAGTTTCTCGACTGAATGAGTGACCGAAGAAATAGTGAATAAAAGGAAAGAACAGGTTCCAACGAGATATCGGGAATGATAAGTGCAGTACGTAATGTGTACATTGTTTTTGCAAAGTACCGCTCTCGTGAAAATGGCATATAACTTGTGTAAATCCTATGCTATCCTATTCCATAACTCGAAAGTCGTAGGGGGTACTACAGATGATGGTTTAACCAGCGTTCTCCGTCCTCAGCAATCCTCATGGCTTCGCTCAGTGTCAAGCCAATCCAGTCTCGAACGTTGTCCTCCAGCTCCCACCTCTTTTCCTGTTTTTTTTTTCTTCTTCTGCCTCTTGCACCGTGCCATGCAGATGGTCTTTGCGAGGCCTGATGATCTGGTAACGTGGCCATACCATCAGAGTTTCCGTTTCTTTACCACTGTGAGCAGGTCATCGTGTTGTCCAATGGCTTGTGTGATGGTCTGTCGGAATTCGTCGTTTGTGATGTGTTGGGTATAGGAAATGCCCAGAAGTCTTCTGTAGCACCTCATCTCCAAGCTTTGTATTCTTCGTTGGAGATCTGCTGTGAGTGTCCATGCTTCGCAAGCATATAGGAAGATGGAGATGACAAGGGAGCGCAGCAGTCTTACTGCATTTGCATAAAACAAAATGTATTAAGATCCTTACAGTGGAAGAGCTTAACCGCTGGTCACTGATTTCATCTTCCAGGGACGAGAGCGACCCGAATTGGCCCGTCGCCGGACACTTGGTCTTACGTCTTCGTATCACAGTTAAGCTCGCTAACAGGCACGGAGGCTAGCTCAATCCTTGTTGTAATACAAAGATGTTAATCTGAATATATCTGTTTATCTGTCTGTCTCTCTCTCTCTCTGTCCGCCGTGATTCGGTGGTAGAGCGTTCGCCTGGCACACTGATGAACTACGTTCGAATCCCATGAGGGGCAAAATATAAATGGGCTTTTTTTTCACTGTCCATCTTAGAAGTACGATTGCTCTGGTAGTTCAGTGTTGATTTAGTCCTTACCATTTTTCCTTAGGATGGTTAACCCCTCTGCCATATCGTCATTGGTGGGTGTAGACGTTAAACTTCAATGTTCATTCTTTCATTCATTCTTTCTCTCTCTCTCTCTCTCTCTCTCTCTCTCTCTCTCTCTCTCTCTCTCTCTCTCTCTCTCTCTCTCTCTCTCTCTCTCTCTCTCTCTCTCTCTCTCTCTCTCTGCGTCTCTCATGTGCAGAACAATGTAGCACCCCTGGACTTGTGCCGTTTGAAAATAGACCAAAATCGATAACAGGAAAATGAAATACAAGGGACGCTACAAAGAAATGCACTTGTTAAAATCCTCAAGAAAGTCTGACGGTCAAGGTCACGGGGAACAACAGAAGAAAAGGATTTTTAAAAATTCAAATAGCTTAACCGGTGGGAATTCATGCATTCAGTAAAATGAACTACTGTGAAATGTATTTAAAAGAAAGAGAGCAATAAAGCGAGAGTGCAGCAGTAAAAGTATATCAGTAAAATAAAATGCTCTCTCTCTCTCTCTCTCTCTCTCTCTCTCTCTCTCTCTCTCTCTCTCTCTCTCTCTCTCTCTCTCTCTCTCTCTCTCTTTCTCTCTGTATTGGTCTCTGTCTGTGTGTCTGTTTCTCTCCCTGTCCGTCTGTCTGTCTCTCTGTCCCTCTCTGTCTCCCTCTCTCTCTAACATTTACATTCAATTGTAAAAGCTGCTTATCGTTGTTTTTGGGTGTGTTTTTTTCTGGAGCGTCGACGCACTAACTGACTGGCAAGGCAAGGCAAGACAAGGCAAGGCAAGGCAAGGCAAATGCCAATAAATCCCCTCAAGGCACATGGATGCATTCACATTAATATAAAAATATAGCAAAGGACATAGTTAATTCACACATCCACACACACACACACACACATACACTTAAACTGCATACCAACGCATGCCTGTACCCACTCCCACTCCCTCCACACACACATACACGGACACTACATGCTCTATGTACAGATATTTACAACATAGACTACACGTTTTTTCACACGTGTCTTCATTTACAGTTTAATTTTGTTAAAAAATAAATACATAAATGCATCAATGAATAAAAGAAATACGTAAATAAATAATTTTAAAACAAATAGAGTTGTAAGGGGTGTCCATTCAAACGCATACAAAGACAGTTTACATACAAGACATTACTGTTTTTAAATTTCTCGATACTTTTAACTAGATTTCTTAAGGTAGGATAGCGACAGTCTAATTGTGGGTGCTTTTGGGATGTCTCTAAAAGTTTATTTACGAAACTCAGATTATATTAAAATTGTAGAATGTCACTCTTTCAGTCAGAGAATGCAACCCGGCATTGATAAGTATTATCGTTTAGTGCAACACCCGGTTTCTGGTGACGGGTTATTTTTTTAAGTATCAATTCCACGAAGGGATGTAGTCGAAACTATCTTATGTGTAGCATTGTTGTTTATTACCCCCGAAAATTCAGTTTATGCAAACAGGAATGTTTTCCAAGAACTAGCTGATACTTTGATAAACTGGAGCGATGACATTAATGTAGTTTTGTTTGTAGACTTTAATGCCAGGACAGGAACTGTTTGTGACTTTGTAGACGAGGTAGAGGAGGTTGATAATTTTATTACTGGTACAGCTAAACTGATTGATATGTATAACATCCAAATATTTGGAGTGTCTAAAGATATTAATGTAAATAATTTTGGCAATTCTCTTACTGATTAGTGTATTAGCCATAACTTCTTGATCGTCAATGGTAGATCTGGAGATGAAGCGAGCTAAGAAGAGTTATTCCTCTGTAGTTGTTTACATTTAACGTGTCCCCTTTCTATTCAATAACAAACCAAAGCATTCTATTCTTCTTCTTTGACTTTGTTGTGTTGTTACTATTAGTATTAGTATTCCTCAACAAGTCAGCATTGCTAGCGGCTGACAGCAGAACCTCAACTACTTTTTTTAGTTATGTTATCAACATTTAACTGTGTTGCGTCTAACACACTCCCTAACAGATTCGATAACGCACAATTTATATCACGAACACGCTCTTGGTCAATACTATCCGCAAAAACATTCTCAGACTCCTTTATCCATATAGTGGTCTGAAAGATTTGTTAACAATATTGAGTTGGCAACTATGCTCCTGGGCTAATGAGTTATCGTCAGATAGAACATCCTTAAAAGACAATGTCAAAAAACCAGGGCAATGTACATCAGAAAGACATTTATCGAAATCACCAATGGCAAACATAGCAACATGAGTAAACACAAAAGGGGAGGCAATCACGTAATCTACAACGCTAACATCTTTGCACGTTAAATGTAAACAATTACAGAGGAATAACTCTTCTTAGCTGTTTGGGTAAACCTTTTACTAGCATCATTAATAATAGGATTCATTTATTTCTAGATTCAAATAACTTCTTAGGTACCGAACAAGCAGGATTTAGAAAAGGTAACTCAACCACTGATCACGTTTTTGCTCTGTACTGTCTTATTGACATTTACTTGCAACAAAACAAAAGAAAAACTACCTTTGTTTATTATAAAAATGCATTTGATAACGTACAGCGAAATATGCTTTGGGGAAAATTAATTAAAAATGGTATTTCCAGAAGAGTTTTGACTGTAACGTGTGACCCAAATGAAATAGGTGATGAATTCCATTATTGGTTTAATTGTACTAATCCCCTTCTTAAAGACAATAGAATTTTCCTTTTGCCACAATATTTTAGGAATCGCCCGAATGTCATCAAATTAAAGCAGCTAATGAACTCTAAGTCGAAACGCAAAGTAATGAATTTAAGTCGTTTTATTGGAATAATATTATCGCTTTTTTGAGTAGTACCACACTGGTTTTATTCCCAAGTGCGTCAATACTGTTTGGTGGTCATGTGTATGTGCTTTACTGTTTGTGCATTCTTGTGATTGTTATTTTATTTTTATTATGACTGTTGTTTTTGCTCTATCTGGCATCTTTATGCGTTTGTCGTGTGTGTGTGTGTTTTTGTGCGTGGGTGTGTGTGCGCGCGTGTGTGTTTCGTTGAGTGCATATTTACGAGGCATGTACGAGTTAAAAATAGTTGATTTGCTGTCTTTTCATTCAGTAGCAAATATGTTATTGTTATTGTTTGCAGTTAGATGCTAATGTCTTTTTATGTTTATGTTATATTAATATAGTGCCGTTCTTGCTGTTTTATGCATATAATGTGTATCCCTATCCCCATTTATCCCTTGTCTGGCTATACGCCCCACCCCTGGGCTAGGAGCCTAATTTAATATTGACTGTTGTATTGTTTGTTTAATAACAGGACAAAGTTCCAAGTTCCACCTCTTTACGACAGTCATAAAAAAGGAAAAACAAACACACTTGCAACAAATTCGCCCTCTTCTAGCAATAACCAAGATATATTCCTCTCTGTATTGGTAATCTGTGGTTGAGAGTTCCAAATGTAGCTACACAGCATGCAAGGGTCGACGATAAAATAGTTCAGTATTTTTCAAAACAACATTCATCCTTAAACTTTGGATAATTATAATACAGTTCGCTGCTATTTTGCTCGGCATTACATTACATTACATGGCTATTTTGCTCGGCAAACCTCTGCTACATAAACTGGTCGCTTGACCTTTGTTTAATCAAAGACTTAGAGGAAGAATCAAAAGGTAACATATTAGGATCCATTGATTGTGCCATAGTTGACTAATACCTAAATAATGTAACTGTTAGATAGATATTCAGTGCTTATAGGGAATGTAACTGTTGTTGAACTCAATCCAGTAAGGTTTATGCATATCCTCTATTCACTTTAAGATTATACAAAAACATTTTACATAATACTAGGAAGTTTTTTTTTTAAATTCTCAACATTCATTACTGTAAGCCAAAACAGTTCACATTCTCTGCTTTTGCTTCAATTTCTAAAGGCATTCGTCCGGTTTTTCTAAAGATCATGTGCGAAGGAGTGGACTTGCCGAGCTTCAAAACAAGTTTACAAACGAAGTTGTAATTTTGTGGCAAGATCATACATCTGAAGATACCATATTTCAGCATGATACAACGAGTCCCAAAGGGAGTGATGAATAGTCTTCTGGTTTGGGGTTTCTAATTTAAGTAGGCCTTGGTTCGCTGTACAGTAATATTATTAGTCTGTTATTTTGGGTACAGACACCCGACTACTAGAGCCAATCTGACCCCTTGATCAAATTGCCAAACTAGTAGGCTACTAAAGTAGTAATCTACTGTGTTGTTCACGTTAAGCGATGGCTATCGGCCGATGTAATCATAATCATACCTTGCTTGGGTCTAATAGTGTGCGAAATTTCAAGCTCAACGTCGTTGCCGAGAGTTTGAAAAGATCGTCTGCTAGTGCCATCATCAGTATATAACGCATCTCTCTTGCATCATGGTAGCTCTTAACGAGCGTGCACAGGCACAGACCTACTATAGAGTAATTATAGCACACTGACATGCATAAGCTACAAACTCTCCAGCACGTTTAGTAGGTCATCCAGTACAGCGCCTATACTATACGGCTAACTGTAATTCAATGGTGTCGCACAAAGTCTTCAGTAGCTTCTTCTGTGATTTCCACCAAATTTCGGCCACAGTCCCTTGTCCATTTTTGGTGTGCGCCTAGCGCCTTGCGCCAATTGACGCTTAATGATTGTCAATGGCACATACAATGTTAAACTAGTGCGCCGATGAGAGAGAGACAGAGAGAGAGACAGACAGACAGAGACAGAGTTAGTTGGTCATTGTTTTTAGGGTCCAGTGGACTGCAAAGAGCCGAATCAGGACCACAACTTGGTGGAAAGAGGACTCACCCCCGATTCGTATAAAAGATCTGCTGAGATAATCCTAATGGTAACACTAAAGGCACTCTACCAGCCGGTCTCTTTCCAATAAAGGCATCCCATGCAGGGGTCGTTGAGGATGTACTTTAATGTATCGAACCCCCGTTGAAAAAAACAAACAAAATATAATATAAACATCATTATCAAATATTAACAAAACACATACCTAGAAAAATGCCTACATTGCTAAATAATAAATACCATAGAAAGCCCTAGTGACCAATTGGCAGAAAGCGTCCAATATCCCCAAGCTGACCCAACAGACCCCATACACAAACGAGCTGTGGGAGTTTTCCAGAAAACGGTAGGTGACCGACCGGTCTATCGAAGAAGATAGTAGATTGGTAGAACATATTAGGAACGAAAAAGAACAAATGAGAATGACAAAAACAGTGATAATTTAAAGCACTAAAATTCTCCAAAGTGGGGATACTATTTATACAAACAACTCAGGCACCCCAACGGGGAGGGAGAGAGAGAGAGAGAGAGAGAGAGAGAGAGAGAGAGAGAGAGAGAGAGGGAGAGAGAGAGAGGAGGAGGAGGAGAAGAAGAAGAAGAAGAAGAGAAAGAAGAAGAAGAAGAAGAAGAAGAAGAAGATGATGATGATGATGATGATGATGATGATGATGATGATGATGATGATGATGAAGAAGAAGAAGAAGAAGATGATGATGATGATGATGATGATGATGATGATGATGATGATGATGATGATGATGATGATGAAAACAGAAGAAGATCAGCAATGTTTTCATTGTAACATCTATACCCATTCTCCCCTTTAAAAATAGACTGTTCTGGTACTATTACTCTTACCAGCTCAAAGAGCTGCTCCCGGGACAGGCCTAGGCAGGTCCAGCCAACCAACACAAAATATAGTTCGCTGAAGTCAGAATCGAACCGACATCCTCCAGGACAGACACTGCAAGCGAGTGCAATGTATGAGCACCACAGATCAACCAGTCAGCATGTAACATTGTTTCACAATTCTATATATTCACATCATTAATCTCCATAGCACGGCATTGACTGTGACCCTGTTTGGCGCATGCGCATCAGTATTGGCGTAAGCACACGTTTCTGACGTCATGACGCTATTTTCAAAAGTAGAATTCGTTGCAATTTCGACTGCGTGAGGGTTGAGCAACGTAGGTACGTCTTTTATCTGGCGCCAATCGATGAATGAGAAAGACAGTCCATGGAATTTATTTATTTATTAATTTATTACCGGCAAATTAGTTAGAACTGGAGTTTTTGCGACAGCTGTAAGGTTTTTCTCCGGGTACTTCGGTTTCCTCCCTCCCTTTAAAAATGGTATTGGATACAGTCTTGTTTGAAATTTCAAATTTCATGCATTCGTTTCTCATCCAGTGAACGCATACACAAACTTCAATCAACGCGTGCGTCCATGCCCTCTCCATGCTCAAACACACACAGACACACGCACACACACACACACACACACACACACACACACACACCCGGTATTACTGTTGCTGTTAATGATGATGATAATGATGATGACGACGATGACGGTTTTCAGTTCCATTATCCTGATGAGAAAATACTGAGAAATACATCAAGAGATAAATAAATCAAACAATAAATACATTTTTAAAACCCCTCAATTAACGTATTAATTCATTAATAACTAGAAAATGCATAAACACAGGTTATTAACTCTTCATCCTCTTTGACATTATTTGCTCAATTCTGAATCTGTAATCTGTGTGAAGCTGGCGATACGATGTCAATGCATTGTGTTCATTTGGTGACGATGACAGCCTGTTTATGTCCATTGAAGATACACAAATAAAGAGAGAGAGAGAGAGAGAGAGAGAGAGAGAGAGAGAGAGAGAGAGAGAGAGAGAGAGAGAGAGAGAGAGAGATTATATAGATATTACGGGATAGGATAGGATTATACAAGAACAAATATACCTTGTTTCTGGGGACATTTACATGTATATAGTCTTATAAATGTCCACAGAAACAAGGTACAATTTGTTTTTGTACGGTTATCTGGGGACACAGTTTGGTATCTGGGAAAATGCAAGGAAAAGTAAGTTTCGTCTCCTCTAGGCGGCGAATTAGGTCAAGCTGTATTTGTTTCTAGGTCAACTGTCTTTTACGAACCGATTGAGAATGTTTTCGAACCGTTTGTTGACGCCGGATAGTGTCCTCACTTGGTTTCATACAATTTAAGAATCCAAAAAGGCAAATGGGTTTTTGGGACGGAAAAAGCGCAATTTAGTAAAATTCCGCTCTTTCCGTCACTATTTAACAGGTTTTTTTAGCATGCCCCCGAAACAAGGTGGTTTATATATCAACATTACGGGGTTGAAAAGTACCTCTCTATTGAAAATGGCTTATAACTTTTAGAACTTGTGTAAAAAGTCCTGCATTTGCATAAAACTAAAGGCATTGTCATCCCTAAAGTAGTTGAATGTAACTACTAACTCTGGATTTACATCCCTCTCAATGTTTGGCGCTACAACGGATTTGCCGCAGGTGACGATTTTTCACGTGATAAATTGCCGATGAAATGTCTCGTGTTGAACTGTCCCCGGACCGAGTGGTCGCTGTCTCACGCACAACAACCCCAGGTCTGTATGTGCGAAAAACTACGCCCAGCGGTCACAGGGTATTTCTGCGTCCTTCGGCAATCTTCGTCTTTCGGTAGTCTTCGAAAATCTTCCTCTTTTGGAAGTCTTCGGCAATCTTCGTCTTCGGCAAGTTGCTACTTCCGGTAGTGGTGATCCTTGTATTTCGGGAATCTTGGGCAATCGTCTTCTTTCGGTAGACTTCGACAGTTTTTGTCATTTGGTAGTCTTCGGTAGTTTCCGTATATTTATATTTGTTGTTCGGCAATTTTCGTACTTCATCAACAGTGTTAGGTTATTTTTTATCACTAAGTTGCAGGGATATTTTTTACCTTTGGCATTCAAACTTCTGTTAGCAGTGTATTTGTATTTTATTTAAGACCATTTTATTTATTTATTTATTTATTTATTTATTTATTTATTTATTTATTTATTTATTTATTTATTTATTTCCGTTTCTTCTTCTTCTTCTTCTTCTTCTTCTTCTTCTTCTTCTTCTTCTTCTTCTTCTTCTTCTTCTTATTATTATTATTATTATTATTATTATTATTATTATTTCACCCGGAATTTCGGCAGTATTTCATTTGTCTTCGGTTTCTGTGGGTAATCTTCAGTCGATAGTCTTCCACAGTATTCTTCATCCTGGGCATCTTCTGGCACTTCTTCGTATTAGTTTAACACTTTTCTGTTTTGTATTTTCAACCGTCTTCATATTATTTCGCCAATTCTCGGCACCCTTTACACATTTTTTTTTAAACTTCAGACCTACAAATCCCTATATAAACTAACTAACGGGCTGACCACAGTGTTTTGTTCAAGTTAATATAGGATGAATATAATATTAGTATCAACGTTTATTACAAGTGTATAGTTCATTACAATATAAAACTAAAATGTAAATTCAATCTAATTATACACTAAAATATATAAAGGTAAGCTGATTTTAATTAGTTAATCGTATGCTAAAATATGCCCACCACCTCCGCCCAACCCCCACTCCTCCCCTTCACCAAACCTTCCTCCACTCTCCCTCCCACCCACCCCTCCGCCCACCCACCCCTCAAAAAAATTAATTAAAAAACTAAAATCAGACATCTTCCTCGAAAACTTTTCACTACGGTACCATGTTCCAATTGTATCAATGATTTGCGACATAACTTCCCAGCTCAACTTTACGAACAGAGGAGTGTTTTAGTCTTCACCTCCTAATATCAAGATGTGATATTTGTGTCAACCATTTAAAAAATTGAAATAGGACGATAACAAAATGGAGACATTATCAATGGAAAATGTTGATACTTTCTCATCATCATCATGATGATAATAATAATAATAATAATAATAATAATAATAATAATAATAATAATAATAATAATAATAATAATAATAATAATAATAAAAAGTTGCTGATTTGACCTTCCTGTCTGACGAAAAGATTATCACATCAACATTATTTTGTAACTTTTGTTTGAAATATGCTCTCGTGATGCTGACCAACCTAAAAGGGAGGTCCACCAGGAAACCTCTGTCCTCAATGACAGAAAGTTAGGGAAAACTCTTAACCATTTTCTTTAAAGAAGGGCGTGGTAAATAATATATGCAGTAGGATGACACCGTTCAAAAACCCATTACTGAATACATCAATAGTAGAGAACAGTGCCAGATCATCAAACAGTGTTTTTTCATATTTAATATTACCTACAAGATGACAGGGTCGTAGATTTTCTGTAAGAATGATTTCATAATGGTTGCTATCACTTAATTTAAATTAAATCTAAATCACTATAGATGTGACACGAGTTTACAAACAAAAGAAGCTTTCATTCATGGCAGGCATGTAAACGAAGCTCTTGGAAGTGAGAATATTGTTTCAGCAAATATCATAGGCACTAAATAGACTCTTTGAGAAATCCAGTTCTTAAGAGGCGAGACGTAGTTTTAGATCGCTATAACTGAGTTTAGATTTATAATAAAGTCCATAATAAAGTAATAATAATAATAATAATAATAATAATAATAATAATAATAATAATAATAATAATAATAATAATAATAATAATAATAATTATTATTATTATTATTATTATTATTATTATTATTCAACGAAAGTACATGCACATCAACATTCAAATGATGATTAAAGGGTCCTTAAGGCATTGACATCGAAGTTGATTGTAAAATTCAGCTAAATAACTGAGGATTTAAGACGGTTCCCTGTGTAAAGGCCCAAATTCAAAGACGAGAAACAATGCCAGACTGGAGAGTGTGAAATCGAAGATGGGCGCTTTTAAAATGTTACTCAACAACTGTGGAGTTCAGACGATCCCCTGCGCAACCCCCATACTCAAAAGTGAGAAACAGTGCCAGACCGAGGGATGTGGAATTTAATGTACAACACACCCACACCGTTCTGACACTGGGTGATGCAGGTATAATACACTATGAACTGGCAATTAAAGTGCATGAACATAACGTAAAGACTTAAGTTGTGTTCTATTCTAACCTACCCAACTCAACAAAGGGCATTGGTATATTCAAGCAAATGTTCTTGATATATTCAAGGTTCTTGGATAATCTTATTTATAACCCTGCACGAAAAATACAAAAAGTACAGCCTTATCATTTTCTTACGACAATTTCCAGCTGAGAAAGCTGCTTAAAAACAGCATCATCCATTTTTGTTTAAAATCACGTTTGTTTGTTTTAATGTCTTTTTCACTTAAATAATAAGACAAAAACACTAACATGAGTTGATAAACAGCAAATAATTAAAAAGTAAATAAATAAATAGATGAATAAATATAAAAGAAACCCACTCACAAATAGATTTTTTTTAAATCATTAAAGACAAAATAGATTTTTTACCAGGAAAAATAACATTATTGTTGGTTGTGTGTTATTGGTAATCCCTATAATGCTCACTTTGTGGATAAAAAATAAAAAAGGCTATCACATTACAATAAATAAACAAGCAAAACTGAAAAATAGCCTCCTGATGCTATAATTGTCTTCATATAACCAGAATGGTATCGAGCGAAAGGGATACATAGAGCTATTGATTTTTTTTAACAAATGAAATCTATAAACAATTTAATAAACAGGAAATAGAAATAAATGCTGTTTTGAAATAAAATAGAAACACCTCAATCAGTTGAATAACATACACGTAATTATTATTTAACGTAATCCAGAATGAACAGCTTTGAAGAGTGGGGTTACCCGTTTGGGAGAGGGAGAGAGAGAGAAAGAGGGAGAGAGAGAGAGAGATTAAGATGATAGTTGTAATAATTTGCTTTATGATGATAATGATGATGACGATGGCAGGCGGCGACAACGATAATGACTACGATGACGACGATGATGATGATGAAAAAAACAAACAATGATACTATACTATAATGACGACTCTGTTGAAATCTTACCCCAGTTGGGGTTCCGGGGGTTTCAGTATAAATAGTATCGCCACTTTCTGGAAATTTATCCTGGGACTTAAATCTATCAACTGAACTGAACTGGAAATTTAGTGCTTTAAATTCCCACTGTCGCTATCTTTCTCATTTGCTCTTTCTCATTTCTGCTCTGTTCTATCAATCTGCTATACTATCGTCTTCTTCGCTAGACCAGTCTCCTACATTTTTTCTTGAAAACTCTTCCGGGACAAGACTCCTTATTTGTGTATGAGGTCTGTTGGATCAGCTTGGGAATACTGGACGCTTTCTGCCAGGTGGTCACTAGGGCTTCCTATGATGTTATTATTTAGCAATGTAGGCATTTTATATGTATTTTGTTGAGAATTTATAATGACGTTTGTATTCTATTTTGATTTTGTAAACGGGGGTTCGATAAGTTGGGGTGAAGCCTCAGCCATCCCCTGCGTGGGATGTCTTTATTGTAAAGTGACTGGCTGGTGGAGAGCTTTCGGTTTTACCACTAGGGTTGTTTCAGCAGATCTTTTATGCGGATTGGGGGTTGTCCGGTCCTGATTTGGTTCGGAAGAGTCCGCTGGACCTAAAGCAATAATAATGTAATGTAATGTAATGTTGAAATCTTCGTATTAGGGACGAAGTTACAAAAATTATTACAGTCAACAGAAATCATCTTCCGCATACGGATATAGAGCCATACCGATATGGTCTCAAGAAAGAGGGGAGAGCATGTGTATGTTCCCACAGGCCTGTGATTAGGTTAAACAAACAAACTAGGCAGTCATGGTACAATGAGAACATAATTATATATACAGAGCCACACTATTTCAAATCAACATTTACACACGAAGAATGAACAACAAAACATGGTGATGCGAAGGACTTCAAATATATATCCAAAACTCTTCAACATCTTCCTAGAGCGCATCATGGCAGATGCCCTTGCAGAACACAAAGGCACAGTCTGCATAGGGGGTAGAGCAATCTCCAACCTTCGTTTTGCGGATGACATTGATGGATTGGCTGGAGAAGAACAAGAACTTGAACAGCTAATACAGAGGACTGACACCACCTCCAGAGCCTATGAAATGGAAAAAAGTGCAGAGAAGACCAAAATGATGACCAGCAACACCAATAGCATCAACACTTACATCAAAGTCCAAGGTCAATCCCTCAACACAGTGCATAGCTTCAAATATTTTGGAGCCATTGTATCAGACAATGGGTCCTGATAGGAAGTCATCTCCGGATCGCACAAATAACTGTTGCCCTGGCAAGGTTGAAGCCCATTTGGAAAGACGGGACCATCAGTCTACATTCCAAAGTAAAACTGCTGCTCTCCCTTGGCATCTCCATCTTCCTAAACGCTTGCGAAACATGGACCCTCACAGCAGATCTACAACGAAGAATACAAAGCATGGAGATGAGGTGCTACAGGAGACTTCTGTGCATTTACTATACCCAGCACATCACCAACTACGAACTCCGACAGATCATCACACAAGCCATTGGACAACACGATGACCTGCTCACAGAGGTGAAAAAACGGAAACTCCGATGGTATGGCCACGTCACCAGATCATCTACGTCCTTGCGTTGTGCCTTGCAAAGACCATCCTGCAAGGCACAACGCAAGGACGTAGAAGAAGAGAGAGACCGAAAAAGAGTTGGGAGGACAACATTCGAGGTTGGACTGGTTTTACACTGAGCGAAACCATCAGGGTTGCTGAGGACAGAGAAAGATGGAGTAGGCTGGTTACTTTGGTTGCAGATCATCTGTGGAGCCCCTACTACCTCCCCGAGTTACGGGATAGGATAGGATAATTTATTAATTTTACTGTATCGTTGTCATGTAGCGTTTTTCAAAGTGGAGAGCTTTATAAAGCACTTGCCAATACGATACAGGGTCTTACTCAAACCGCCCGAAGCGTCCACAGAATAATAAATTACGAGCAGCAGCCCATGCGCAGGCTACATTCCGCCTAGGACTGAATGGATGTGTTTTCGACACGTTACGATTATTTATAGGCCTACATAGAAACAGGCCGCATTCATTTAAGAGTATATTACAACTGACTGCATAAGCTACCACAAATCCTGCACACGGGCAGGGCCGGATTAAGGTGGGTGCTATTGATGCTGCAGCATTAGGCCCATTCCTGAAATAGGCCCAGATGAAAACAGACGAGAATTTTTCCGGAAGCTGAACAGTTTTCCTTTGTTATGTTAACCTCAAAAAAATTCTTAAAATGAATTTTGGAGTCTGACTTTCGGACGCCTAGACACAGTGTTACTTATTATACAGTTACTATTGTTCTTTGCGCTGTGACGTAACTATAACGTAATTGTGTTTATTGTTAACCGAAGATTTCAAATTAATGCTATCAATTTTACGTTAAACAGTTTAATTAGTAATTTCGCTGCGTTTTTTGCAATATATTAGGGATTCTTGCCACATAGTAAATATTTCATCTTGAAAGTTAGTTGTACAAGAAAACTCGATGGCTATTTAAATGGTTATCTGTAAGGGTAAAACTAAAAGCCGGCCCGCGGGCCCGGCATGGATGTTTAGAAATGTTAAAAATCCTCGACAGGATTCTGGTCTATTATGAAATTTAAATGGTGGACAAATTTTTACCCTCAAGAGCCTGACGAAGGAGCTGCAAACGAAGCAGACCTCAGCCCAAGGGAAACGTTCAAAAGTCAGACATATCTGGTCATGATCGACAGTCTGTTAGCTGAACTGGAAAAGCGGATGAAAGCGTATGACGATATTTGTAAAACATTTGGATTTCTTTCAGAGCTAACGTCATTGAGCACTGAACAGATCGAGGATACGAATACGAATACTTTATTATCTCAATCAAAGAGAAATTCACACGTGGTGCCACATATAAATGTTACAAGACGATAAAGGACAGTAGAACAACAATAAACAGTGAACAGTAAAACAGGATAAAAGTATATCAAGAAGACATTACTGAATTAACAAAGGATAAACATGTTATAAACCTACTTAATTAAGGATAAAGCTAAGAATATCGTTTCCTCGTATCCAGATACTGGTGGCTGAGCTGATACAGTTTGCTGCATTTATGCGCACTCAGAAACCGGTGACTGAACGAATCAGCAGAGCTTACCATGTACAGGCTTTTGTCATGGTTGAATCTTTCTCAGACATTTCCAAACGTTGAGATTGATATTGGGTGGCACATCTATCTGTGCACGATGGTGTCCAATGCCTTCGGCGAGCGGAGCTTCTCAAAGTTGGGAATAGTCAAAGGAGAGCTGCGGTCCTCAATGGGGCAGGAAAGGCTAAGCATGCTGGCGCTTATGAGCATTGAGCATGAGCAGCTGCGCAGCCTTGACTTTACTGACACGATCGAAGAATTCGCGCTAGCTAAAGCTCGAAAACATAAGTAAGCAGCATTAGCGCAGTATTTAGAGTGACAATATGCCTAGGTTAATTTGATATGGTTTAGCCTTTTCTGTATTAAGCGCACTTTTCAGACAATTGCTATTGAATGTGGATGTTACATAGTTTGTTGTTAATCTCGAATTGATACGATAATACGTCTTTATTATTAGACTACTCATGTTCAATAAAGGCTGGCTGGTTGCGTCGCAAGCAATTGAGGCTCCTTGGTCGGTCTGAATGTGCGTGTGTACGGTGAATGTCGAATGCACATGCACCAATGCCGAGAAAAAAATGGGCCTTTTTAGCGCTGCAGCATCAGGCCCAATTTCGTCTTAATCCGGCCCTGCACACGGGTGACAAAAGGTTAGTGTAGAACATAAATGATAAAGGTGTCTCGCCTGCAAAGATGAGACTGAAGTTTGGTGACACCACCCTGGATATAAGCCTTATTAAATGCTGTACTTCTGTGGACTTGTGCCCTAGATACTGAAGGCCATTTCGCCGTGTTCTTAGATCGTCAGTGTATCAGCTGGGCTTGGGTGAAAACCAAGTGACTGTTGCTCCAAGGCCAAAGCGCAAGAAGAATGAAGTCCTCAGGAAAAAAAACATCTTCCTGCGAACAAAGTATCCACAATTTGGCTGCCTGGCATCCGAGATGGGAAGGAACCAAAACTAAATAAAGTAGATCAAAGCTGAAATAAAAGAATACCTATGGGATCCCCACCCCAATGGCGTCACAGCTTTGAGGTGTTGGGCTGTCATTTTTGGAGGGGCGACGGTCAGATATAGAATCGTCATGAACTTTGCGTGCTTTTGTTTATTCAAGTGCGACACGAATGGCTGTACATAATTATGTTTAATGGCAATATAGGGGAGGACATGGAAAGATGGGGTACGCTGATTAAACGATCATCTGTGGTGGCCCTACGACCTCCGAGTTACGGGATAGGATAGGATAGGATAGGCAATACATATGTTTTGAATTGAATTAATTTTAATTGAATACCAGCTGCAAACATGTATTGTATACGCTTTTTTGGAAAAAGTGCTCGCAGCAGTAATGTAAGTTAACGTTTAAAAAATGTATGATCAGATTATTTGGTGTAAACGTTGTTTTTGTGTTGTTGATTTTTTAGATCTCAGAACCACTTTTAAATAAGGTTGAAAGATAGGGAAGAGAATCGATAATCATGACTGGTTAGTTTCGACCCACCCCATAGACAACAATGATCTAGTGATGTGCTCATTTGGTTGTATACATTCTTGGTCAGTAATAAAGATTATCCTTTATGGCTTTGTTTAACCCTTTCGTTGAGCACGACATAGTTAGTAATTCATTGTTTATAGGGTCCAGTGGACTGCAAACAACCGAATAAGGACCACAAAATCAGGCCACAACTTGGTTGAAAAAGATCCGTATAAAAGATCTGCTGAAGCAACCCTAGTGGTAACACTGAAAGCTCTCCACCAGCCGGTCACTTCATAATAAAGGCATCCCACTCAGGGGACGCTGAGGCTATTCTCCAATTTATCAAACCCCCGTTTACAAAAAAAAAATATATAAACATCATTATAAAATATCAACAGAACACACCCATATAAAATGCCTACATTGCTAAATAATATCATAGAAAGCCCTAGTGACCATTTGGCAGGAAGCGTCCAATATTCCCAAGATAGATATTCAGTGTTTATAGGGTCCAGCGGACTACCAAGAGTCCAATCAGGACCACACAAAATTAAGCAAAATCAGACTATACTGTTAACATTTAAATATGAAAAAAGATGTAAATAAAACCAGTCTTACTAATAAAATGTAACCAAGAATATAAATCAAGACGATATGATCTATATGCGATAAAACAAACCAACATCATGTACAAATTGAAACAGGTGTTTACTATTGAGTATTGCATACTTTACAAATCTCATTAAAAGGTATCGAACCAAAATATGTTTCCCTTTCATCAACCAGATCAGCACATTCAGAAATAAAATGGCGGACGGAAAAGAATTTTTCACATGCAAAGCACCATGGTGGTTCTTCTCCTTTTAAAGGGAATCTACGGGTGACATAAGTATGTCCAATATGAAGGCGAGCCAAAACAGTTTCTTCTTTGCGGGTGGACGCAAAGTTAGGCAAAAAAGCAGACAAATCTGGAAGAATTTCAAATAATTTGTTATTGATTTGATTAGACCGTTCGGTTTGCCACAGCCGTTTACACTAAGACAAGTCATACAACGTAGGTCAGAGTATGGAACAAATTGGAAAATCTATTAAGGGAAATCTAGATGCATAGCTTCTTTAGCCCCTTTGTCCACCGCAATATTGCCGCCGATGCCCATGTGACTAGGTACCCACATAAAAACTATCTTTTACCCTCAGAAACAAGACTTGTGTGTGGAGGTCATGGATCTCTGCCAGAAAAGGGTGCGATATTTTTCTCGTGGAAAGAGCCTGAAGTGCTGACAGTGAATCAGACATGATTAAAAATGAGGATCGTTTGGATTGCAAACCTGTTTCAGAGCTAAATGAATTGCCTTGAGCTCAGCTGTATAAACAGAACAAAAATCAGGTATACGCTGTTGCAAAGGCTGGTCAAGGTGTCTCCCAGAGACCGACGCAGCAGCAACTGAATCTCCTTTCTTCGACCCGTCCGTAAAAAGTTGTTCGTATCCTTTATACCATGAACATTGTTCTACTTTAAGTTGCTTATAAACAACTTCGGAAGTTTCGGTCTTTTTGAAGGATGTGAGATTGAAGTTGATAATGTGGTTGATGAGGTTCCAAGGTGGGAGCACAGTTGGTCATTGGTCATCATTAACAGAGTCAACATCTATGCCTGCAGTATCAAAGTAAGGACGTATTCTGAAACCAAAAGGGGAAACTTCTGTCGGTTTGTTGGAGTATTTAAGCGTAAATAACGGGTTAAGAACACAATCATAAGCGGGATTTTCTGGGTTTGTTTGAAGTTTGAGAAAATAGTTCATGGCGAGCTGAAGTCTGCGGACCTCCAAGTGAGGTTCGCCAGCCTCAGCTTAGAGACTTTCCTTCGGTGAAGTGCGAAACGCCCCGAGACAGATCCGAAGACCTTGATGATGGATTGGATCCAAGGCTTTCAAATAGGCTTTCTTAGCGGAACCATATACGATGCTACCATAATCCAATTTAGGGCGTACCAGAGAACGACAGAGGAGGAGCAGAGTTTGCTTGTCTGCTCCCCAGTCTGTGTGGCTGATAACTTTCAAAACATTAAGACCTTTCTGGCAGCTTTCCCTCAGGTATTTAATATGCGGCAGAAAAGTACATTTGTCAAAAATAATACTTGTTTAGAAACTTTGATGGGTTGGCCAAAAACATGGAGAGAAAGGTTCAAAACCTGGTTCTGTTTGCGATGAAAATGAATGTATGAAAGCGGACATTTAAACGCCGTTTTTTTCTACCCACCCTTTAATTTTATCTATGCAAAGCTGAAGTTGACGCTCTACACCTGCCAAGGAAACCAACTACAAATAAGTGAACAAGTTTTAGTGGAGAGAAAACTTTTTGTTGGATTTGTTCTGTTCTCATCTCTATATTTGTTATCGGCATTCTATGACAGCATGTGATATCTGTACTGTGAAAGCGGCCTTCAAACAAACACTATGATCTGCTATTGGAGGGCCATTCCCACCACAGGTGACCAACACTGGCCAGCAGTAGCAGAGCTAAAAAGGAAGGTTTTGGGTTTTCCCAGCACAGGCATGCGGTCATCAAAACGGTATAATGGCTATGTCCCCTCCCCTCTCCACCCCAACCAGGATCTCTGTTCCCCAGATTTCTGTTCCCCCAGGTCTAAATTCTACCAAGCACACGTTCTCTCATATCTATGTTCCCCAATGACAGTGATGTTCCCCAAGGACAGTTCTATGATCCTCAAGACAGTCTTATGTTCCCCAAGGACAGTTCTATGTTACCCAGGTCCATGTCCTTCCATATCTATATCTCACAGCCTATGTTCGCCCAAGTCTATATCCCCAAGGACTATGTTCCCTACGCTTAAATTCCAGCAGGCCTATGTTCCCTCAGATCTATATTCCCGAGGTGCACGTTCACACATATCTGTTTCCCGAAGTCTATGGGGAACCTAGGGGAAACATCAATCTGAAAAGCTTTGAGGGAACAGACCTGCTGGGAAAACAGACCTACACTTGAGAAAGCATAGACCTGGAGGAACACGGGGATGACCCATTTAAAAGCTTCTTAAATGCATCCCACATAATTCGATACTGTAAATGCAACTGCAGATCACAGGAGCGTCGCACATCTACAAAAAAAGTGCTCTGGCAGAGAGAGACTCTTCTAGCAAAGCGAAAACCATTGTAAATAACGCTCACAAAAGCTATGGCTTGCTAAACAGTCATAAAAGGTATTTTAAAATTTACTTGTTTATTTACTTTAATTTATTTATTATCAGCTATGAACCGTGTTGCCATCGTGTGTGCCACGCCGACTTCATAACGTGAGAGGGCTATGTCCAAACAGAAAGACTATCGTGTCAGGTTTTTCCAATGCAAATTTTCAATTCAATTCTTTCATTGTAAGTCTATTCACTTCCAAGGGATTTTAGACAAGCAGGGATTTTCCAAAAACGCGCTACATTTCAAACTTCCTTAAAGAGACCGGGGTATCAATAATGTCTGGTTATTATTTTGTGTGACAAGGAGTTTCCCTGCATGGGAAAATGCATTGCGGTCACATTACAATTTAATATAACGGGCAATCGTTGTCGCACCGACCACAGCTTATAAGCGTTGAATGCTAGGCATCTCTTTCTTGTTTTGTAAACACACAACAGTGCCTACTACGCACACGTTTGCTGCGGGGCTATTTTTAGAATCAACCTTGATGCTAACATCAGGCACATAAACAAAATAAATTTGTCGCATTCTGTCAAAACCGTACTTTTTGAAAGAGGACACCATTGGCGAATTTTTTGTTTAAATTCCGGTAGGGGCATCACTTAGAGTGAACTTGAAGAAGAATATGTAACGCTAAAATGCGTTATCTTCGATCCCTTTAAGATGCAGGTTGTTGTTGATCCCAGATTTCGGGTGTTAAACTTCCCCAAATATGTTGCTTTCATCACACAAATTAAGTATCTGAACCCCCCCCCCCCCTTTTCACCCCCCCCCCAAATTTTTTTTTTTTAATCACAGGATTTTTCAAACATTCTTACACACACAACAAACACACATCTATCACTCAAACATGTGGTGTAAAGGCAGGGAGAGATTGCTATTGCAAGACAGAAAGAAAACAAAAATTATAATTAAAAATTATCGATTGTCTGCATTTAAAACCATTATTGAAGGGATGAAGGAAACCTGAGAACCCTGAGAAAACCCAGAAGAGACTCGTACATAGGTCACGTATGAAGTTCGTCCCTTGCTTAGTTTTGCGAGTTAATCTGTCAATACTTCATAGCTGACCACAAAATTAATATACAGCAGGATTTAAAAATAATCTGAAACTGTTAAATGTCACCACAATTTTGTTACATCCTCCAATTCTTGAACGAGTTAAATATTACACATCACAAAGAGGTGAAACACAAGTATGGGATTTCAATTCACATAGATCAATACACACACACATAAACACACATTATGACATACACACACACACACACACAGCATCCATGTTAAACACACATTACATCGCAGTAAACTGCACAAGTCAAGCAGGTAAGTTACATGTCACAAGCATCGCAGTGAACTGGAATCACATTAGCTTGCAATATAACAAAGAATATATTATAGTGCATCGAACTAAACATTTGTAATGTGGTTTGTTTGTTTGTTTGTTTGTTTATTTCATTTAACGTCTATTCACCGAAGTGATTTTAGATAAGAAAATAAAAGGAAGGTGGGGAAAAAGATACGCGCTACATGGATGGGGGAAAGGAGATAACATTTAAACAAAATAGTACAGTAACATAACATGAAATAAAATTAAATAAAAATTAAGTATTCAAACAATATTGTAAAACTCTTTTAAAAAAATTACTATGGAATATTTCAAACTTGCGAAATGTTTATGTACAGAAAAGTCAATTTTGTCATAAACGACGTAATCAGAATAAACTTGCAATTTTTATAACAAATGTCCTACAGGACTATAAAATATAGATTTAGCGATGGTTATCCAATGTTTACTATTTTTATTTTGAACATTATGAATGTTCTGTGGAATATATTGTGTTATTACACTGCAGTCATGAATATTATTTATAGTTAAATTTTCATTGCAAATGCGAACAACATCCTTGCAATATTTTGTCCCCCAAGAATTTAAAGCAAGACGATGCGCTAAAGAGGTTATTGTTTGAGGATAATGTGAATTATCACTATATATTATTTTTAAAGGAAAATTATTATTTTATTTTATTTTCTATTATACTATAAATTTCTTTTGTTGATAAGGGGATGTCAATATGGCTAACGTTGCGTTGATTTTTCGCCCCTTCTTTTGCTTTCCTGTCTGCCCAATCATTATTATTTAAACCACAATGAGATGGTATCCAACATAAATGAACATTTGTGCCATTGATAATTAAGCACTGTATAAGATATTTTATTTCATATATAATATCACCTCTGCTTTTATAAATATAAGAGTCCAGACTCTGAAGAACAGATTTGGAGTCTACACATAATAATATATTAATAAAGGTCTTTTGTTGACTCAAGATTTTATGTAATGCCACAAGAATTGCGGTAAGTTCTGCAGTATAAATTGAACGATCTTTACCTAAATACAAGGATTCACAAATTTTTAAAGCAGGTATAACATAACCAGCCCCGGTTTGGCCTGTATCTAAAACAGAACCATCAGTATAAATTAGCAAATAAGAATAATATTTTTTTAATCTATATGTTCATAAGCTTCTGTTGCTAACAATAATCCATTTTCTTTTTTCCGTATAGCAGTATATCCAAAATCAAAGTTTGCTCGCTTAAATTCCCATATTGGTATAGGCATTTGTGGTATTTTTTTAGAGATTAATTTAGGAAATAAATTTGATCCCTGTAAAAGTTCATTTGTATAAGTTGCTATTGTTTGTAAATAACTGCTACCCTGTGCTCTTTTTGGAAAATCTAAATCCGATCTAACTTCTAGTTCTGTATCAGTGAAACTTTCTACAGCAGAGGCTCTAACTATATATTCTTAGCGCATGATAATTCCATTTCATTTCACATTTGTAATGTGGGAAGTCGGCAAAATGACCATAACTGACTGTTGGAAAGCAAGGAATAGAATAGTTCATTTAAATATAGCGCACTTATAAAGCTCAAGCGCAGCTGAAGGCATTGACCGAAATAAATGACTATAACTCCAATCTGCAGCATCAAGCGCAGTGAAAAAACAAACGCCTCCAACAACTGAGCAAACCTGGTCAGAAACATCTCGAACAACTGAGGAAACTGATAGACCTAATGTAATTTCTCAATGAGACAATACCGTTTTTGTATTCGTATTGGTGATAATACACTGAACCCTTCTCTAACAATTCGCACGATGATGATGATGATGATGATGATGATGATGATGATGATGATGATGATGATGATGATGATGATGATGTAGGTAAATGAACTAAGCTCAAGAGTTGTACGGAATAGCACACCAAAATCCAAACATAAATGGACCAACTTTCTGCTAGCTAAAAACAGCATCCATGTTGCACCATTTCACTTTGACAGTATTTTATTTCAGCTCGTTATGCCTCGAGAAAGAGTTCGAAATAAACTCCTCAAGAGCTTGCAGTTTATATTTGATGACTTCGTTTTTGGTTGCGTTTATCTTCTCTTTTTTTGTGCTCATATCTTCTTTTATTTTCTGCTTGTACCATTTAATTTCAATTCTCAAAATAGAAACCTAATATTTGAGACAGTAGTTAAAGGGTTTTTTTTTTCTTTCTTGTGTTTAACTTTAAATATGAGTTTTCATTTCACATAATGGAATTTGACGTTATTTCATTTCAGTTACTTGAATTTGAAACTATTTCATTTGAATTCTCATTAGCCAAGAATAACAACTTTAGGTTTTGATGAACTTTCGATCTAAAATACTAACTCATTTCACACGAGTTGGTGTGTCATCATAGGTTATCCATATTTAGAAAGTGTAATAGGTATATTTAGTGTGTCACCATAGGTTTTCTATATCTAGGAAGTGTAATAGGTATATTTGGTGTGTCACCATAGGTTATCCATATCTACATGTAGGAAGTGTAATAGGTATATTTGGTGTGTCACCATAGGTTATCCATATCTAGGAAGTGTAATAGGTATATTTGGTGTGTCACCATAGGTTATCCATATCTAGGAAGTGTAATAGGTATATTTGGTGTGTCACCATAGGTTATCCATATCTAGGAAGTGTAATAGGTATATTTGGTGTGTCACCATAGGTTATCCATATCTAGGAAGTGTAATAGGTATATTTGGTGTGTCACCATAGGTTATCCATATCTAGGAAGTGTAATAGGTATATTTGGTGTGTCACCATAGGTTGTCCATATCTAGGAAGTGTAATAGGTATATTTGGTGTGTCATCATAGGTTATCCATATCTAGGAAGTGTAATAGGTATATTTGGTGTGTCATCATAGGTTATCCATATCTACATGTAGGAAGTGTAATAGGTATATTTGGTGTGTCATCATAGGTTATCCATATCTAGGAAGTGTAATAGGTATATTTGGTGTGTCATCATAGGTTATCCATATCTACATGTAGGAAGTGTAATAGGTATATTTGGTGTGTCATCATAGGTTATCCATATCTAGGAAGTGTAATAGGCATATTTGGTGTGTCACCATAGGTTATCCATATCTAGGAAGTGTAATAGGTATATTTGGTGTGTCACCATAGGTTATCCATATCTAGGAAGTGTAATAGGTATATTTGGTGTGTCACCATAGGTTGTCCATATCTAGGAAGTGTAATAGGTATATTTGGTGTGTCACCATAGGCTATCCATATCTATGAAGTGTAATAGGCATATCTGGTTTGTCACCATAGGTTGTCCATATCTAGGAAGTGTAATAGGTATATTTGGTGTGTCATCATAGGTTATCCATATCTACATGTAGGAAGTGTAATAGGTATATTTGGTGTGTCGTCATAGGTTTTCCATATCTAGGAAGTGTAATAGGTATATTTGGTGTGTCACCATAGGCTATCCATATCTAGGAAGTGTAATAGGTATATTTGGTGTGTCACCATAGGTTATCCATATCTAGGAAGTGTAATAGGTATATTTGGTGTGTCACCATAGGTTATCCATATCTAGGAAGTGTAATAGGTATATTTGGTGTGTCACTATAGGTTATCCATATCTAGGAAGCGTAATAGGTATATTTGGTGTGTCACCATAGGTTATCCATATCTAGGAAGTGTAATAGGTATATCTGGTGTGTCACCATAGGTTATCCATATCTAGGAAGTGTAATAGGTATATCTGGTGTGTCACCATAGGTTATCCATATCTAGGAAGTGTAATAGGTATATCTGGTGTGTCACCATAGGTTATCCATATCTATGAAGTGTAATAGGTATATTTGGTGTGTCACCATAGGTTATCCATATCTAGGAAGTGTAATAGGTATATTTGGTGTGTCACCATAGGTTATCTATATCTAGGAAGTGTAATAGGTATATTTGGTGTGTCACCATAGGTTATCCATATCTATGAAGTGTAATAGGCATATCTGGTGTGTCACCATAGGCTATCCATATCTAGGAAGTGTAATAGGTATATTTAGTGTGTCACCATAGGTTATCCATATCTATGAAGTGTAATAGGTATGGTGTGTCACCATAGGTTATCCATGTCTAGGAAGTGTAATAGGTATATTTGGTGTGTCACCATAGGTTATCCATATCTAGGAAGTGTAATAGGTATATTTGGTGTGTCACCATAGGTTATCCATATCTAGGAAGTGTAATAGGTATATTTGTGCGCACAATATTGCACATTAGATTTTGTCTACAATGTGTTGACTTTCTTTCGAGCCCTTCGTAAAACATATGCCCATACATTCATTTTTTTTAATGTTAAAAGTCGTATTGTCTATTGTTTATTGTAATGTTTTAAGGTTAATTGCTTATAGCAAACCATCAATAAATTTAAGTCTTGCGAAAGTATAATACGAAAATGTGTCAACTCAAGATAATGATAAAACACAATCAGCCAAGCTGCGCATGAGCCGGTCGAGAGCTGACAAATCTTTCACATTTCTTTTAACTTTGAAGTATTCAACCATACGCTCATTCGACCCAGATCACTGTATCTCCATTTCTTAACCATTTTTGCTGTAACACTTTGACGCACCAAGTGAACCTTTACTTACAAGTACGTTTAGTGTTTTAGTACTGTTTGTTTTACTATTGTGGTCACTGTACACAAATAACTGACAAGCAAAAAAACGTTTTTAACAAATTTTGGGGTGGCGAAAATGATCCTAGATTTTTAAAAAAAAACGTTCTACAATGTTTCAGCCATAGGCTGTCTTCATGAAGTAAAGGAGATATGGGAATTGCAGGAAGTTCAGATAATAAGGAAGCTGATTAGAAATCACGAACTCCGCAAGCGGGTGGGGGAAGAGGTAGGCAAGTGCATATTCTAAGAAAAAAAAAGCTAAATTAGGAAAGGGGCAATGATAAGAAAGTAATAATTAATAAACAGGCATTCGCATTTTTAAAAACAATGATACACGGCAATTATTAATGGAATAAGCCTACTTATAGTTAGTACTAGCAGCTGATACTTCAAATCACAAGGTTATAATTATTAGCTGATATTGATGTTGACAATCGCCTCTAATATATCGTGTACCGATATCGTCGAATATTTTTAATTATTATATACGCGATGGTGTTTTCATATTCCGATGATGATGTTTCAACGCTAAGTGGCATTGTTTAAGCGTTAGAAGTTCTTGATTTTGTTGTTGATTTTTATAAGTTTATTTTTAAAAAAATTTAAAGCGACCCCCTTACGCAATTCCTTCTTGACAGATCCTTTTAACATTTACATGAGTATTGCACCACTGAAAAAATAAACTTCAACCCAAAAAAATCTTTCGAAAATGTAGTTTTTTTTTACATTAATAAATTACGTAGTTTTGTGCCTAGCTTATTAATAGCAAACGCTTACCCACATTCGTGATCTAAAAATAGCATCTACCAAAGCCAGTAAGAGATAGAACCAAATGTTGTTTTAATTGTCCATAAGGCTTTTTCGTTTTAGCTTGACAAAATAGACCTTATCTCTACCCAAGGCACCAAAAGACACACTCTTCAAGCTTCGTGGCTCACTCACAAATAGGGTCAAAGGTTACAGGCTATGGTATCGGCGTACCGTTAATCAGAGAAAATCAATCAGTCAGGACCGAAATTGAATAATCAAACTTTAGCGTGTTGCTTTGAGCACCGAAAGACCACTTGTATCCTTGTGTAATGTGATAACAATGCCAATTTTAGGGTTAAACCCGTTGTGGCCAAAGGTAAACAACGCCTTGGAATGGGGTCCTTTCAAATAGTCTAAAATCACCTAATTTGTTCAGGTTAATAAGAGACTTCAAAGACATGAATGTAATTGAATTGAATCATAAGATCACTGCAAATATGCACTCCCAAGTACATGACAGGTTTAGTATTAGCGTACGCCAGATGATAACAATCAGAAAACACAGGCGAACTAGACAAAAAGGTTTGTGTTTAAACTTAAAGGACCGCAGAAGTTGTCTTGCTTGAAGAAATGGGAGTGGAGTTAGATGACAGCGTCTTGGATATATTAATCCTACCAGACGTTATTCTGCAGGGAATATGAAAATAATAAGACGTTATACTGCGGGGAATATGAAAATAATAAGACGTTATACTGCGGGGAATATGAAAATAATAAGACGTTATACTGCGGGGAATATGAAAATAATAAGACGTTATAATGCAAAGAATATGAAAATAATAAGACGTTATACTGCGGGGAATACGAAAATAATAAGACGTTATAATGCAGGGAATATGAAAATAATAAGACGTTATACTGCGGGGAATATGAAAATAATAAGACGTTATACTGCGGGGAATATAAAAATAATAAAATGTTATTCTGCGGGGAATATGAAAATAATCAGATATATCTATCTCTATTCTCTGCTGAAAGTGGTTTGCATTGTGAAATAGTGTCATAGAGGTTGGTAAATCTGCAGTTGGTTGTACACACAAACAGGTGATAATTATCGGTAAAAGTTGTAGGTAATTCTTCAGATATTCACACTAACAAGCCAAGATGTTGGTCGTTTCCGTAAAATATGCTGATTGCAAGTCTTCTGAATATTCATACGAACAACCAAGATATTGGTGATTTGTGTAAAAATATATGTTGGTTACAATTCTTCAAATATTCGCACTAATAAACGAAGATATTGATAATGTGTGTTACAATTATACTGATTGCAGTTCTCGGCTATTCGCACCAACACACCAAGATATCCCTAATTTGTGTACATTATAATTATTGCAATTCTTCAGCTATTCACACTAACTGACAGATTTTGATAACTTGCATACACTACATTTTGTTAGGAAATCTGAGATACTCGCAGGAACTAACTACATAATGATGATTTGGGTAGTACAATAGACGCTGAATATTCTGCAGTTGCGCTGGAGATGTTGGACATTAATGGAGATGCCTGCAAGACACTGAAAATTCTCTAGGTAGGCACGTTATCACTCAGATGATGCTTCTGTTGCCTTGAAGTAGATGCTAGTAGTTTCGCTTTTGTAAACACAAACTTGAAAAATGTGCAGCCATTCCATTGCATGCACAAGCCAACTGTTACTTTATGTTGCGTAAATATACGAACAAAATTGCACAAGGCTATGATTATTTTATATGTAAAGAAATAACGAAATAACACAAAATCTGATCCTCCTGCATGAAGCCAAGCGCCTGATCTGTTAATAATAATAATAATAATAATAATAATAATAATAATAATAATAATAATAATAATAATAATAATAATAAGTAGTAGTAGTAGTAGTAATAGTAGTAGTAGTAGTAGCAGCAGCAGTAGTAATAGTGGCGGCAGCAGAATTAATAGTAAGAGCAGACGTAGTAGCAGTAGCACAAGTAGTAACAGCAGTATTAGTAGCAGTAGCACCAGTAGTCGTATTAGTAGTAGCGGCAGCAGAATTAATAGTAGTAAGAGCAGACGTAGTAGCAGTACCACAAGTAGTAATAACACCGGCAATTGTAATAACAGCAGCAGGGGTAGCAGCAGTATTATATTAGTAGCAGCAGTAGTAGTAGCACCAGTAGTAGCAGCAGACGAGTAATAGTAGTAAGAGCAAAAGTACTAGCAGCAGCAATATTGGAGAAGCACCAGTAGCAGCAGCAGTAGAATTAGCACCAACAGTAGTATTAGCACCAATAGTAGTAACATCTGTAGTAGTAGTAGTAGCAGCACTTATAGTAGTAGCCGCAATAAAAGTACATTTAAATTTTTTCATTTAAGGTCTGCAGTTGTACACTTTGTGATTTTTACACCATGTCAGAGAAAAAGATTATGATTACGACGACAAAGAAAGACGAGAATGACGACGATTCGTGTATCAAAACGATCTCCGATACTGACGATAGTAGCAGCACAGACTATACCAGTAACAGACGTATTAATAGCAGTAGCACCAGTAATAGTAGTAGCTACTGCAGAATTAGTAGTAGTAAGAGCAGACGTAGTATGTAGTAGCACAAGTAGTAACAGTACCGGCAATTGTAGTAAGAGCAGCAGGAATAGCAGCAGTATTATTAGTAGCAGTAGTATTAGATCACAGTAGTATTAGAACTGTTCAAACTGAAGAAGAATTTAATGTTGCAACGAAGGAGCTAAATCCTTAATACTTAAAACACTGTCACTTCACATACAGACATCAACACTAATCATACGTTGTGATCTAGAATGTAGTAAACTTTTATCATCTGAAGAAAGATGCTTTTACTGCTCCCAGTTTCTTCTACAGCACGGCGAGAAAATCTTAACAGTGTGTATTTTCAGAAACTGTACTTATTCCATGTAGAAATATTCGATTCAGCAATCGCCGACTCTGGTCCTGATTTAGCTCGGAAGAGTCCGCTGGACCTAAAGCAATAACCATGTAATGTAATGTACGCCGACTGGATACGACGAGTCAGTACTTTTTTCTTTATAGTTTACGGACTATCTCCAAATATCTTTCCTCATTCTAAGATTTGGGTTTGTTTTAAAATGATGTTTTCAATTCCCCAGCTCCTACTTTATACGGTGAGACAATCTTTTTTCCCTTAGTGTTTCATTAAAAGCCATCTTCTAGCATCGATAAATACAGTACATCTCTGATTTATACACATTTTGGGATTTGACCTTCCTGGAAATGAAATTCAATGTGAAACCCAGATACAGTAACATCGCACCGTACATACTTGCAAACATGACTGAGTTGACTGTATCTGTAGGCTAAACTATGGCAAGTCAAATTTGCTTAATAAAATTGTAGAGGAAGTGAGGTCGCATATTATTATCACTGGTTATCGACTCAGACAGTGGACTATCCAATTTCAGTTGACATCATGGTTAAATCCGCAACATTCCTGCGTGCATATTCAGCATTATGTTTTAAACAGTTACAGTATTGTTCGGAAAACGTTATGCGGTCACTGCAGCTATCATAAAAATGAATATACCGTTTTAGAATCATAGTAATGTCCTAATATAGGTCGAAAAAACAACGAAGGATCATCTTAAAATAATGATAACCAGACATTCGCAGAAGTTGGGGCGTCCTAACGTCACAAGATATGGTCATTATAATGTAGTACCCACAGAATATTAGAAAGGTTCTAGCAGAACAGCGTCATCCTTGAGCCAAAGGGCATCTTCAAAGAGCTGAGTGTGTCGACAGCACTCTGAAATGAACACCTCAGACATGACTGTCTACCGCACTGTGGCTGAAATTGGATCAGTTTAAAAAGCTACTAGGTGAAATGATCCAAGCGTAACTCTGAGTAAGATCAGACTAGATAGAGGTCGGCATGTGATAATGACTACTTTTGAAAACTCCGGTCCTTTGCTTCAAAGCGACACTACTTACTTCATGTAGTCGGCACAAAGTGTTGCTTCCCTCTTACTAATCAGCATCGTTTTCGTCCATCTATCTAGCGAGCATCCATCCCCACTTAGCAACACTTTCAAATGCATTGGCATGTGGCGTGGCGTGCTGGCAGCTGTGTGTCGCCGAAAAGCATCGCTGAAGAGCATGCACCTTGATAGGTGACTGTTACGGATCCGTAACATGGACGCGTCCGTAGAAAATATCTCGGAAAGACCTCGTGGTTTTAATCTAAAACCATATCCTAGCTAGCGAGCATATACCACTTCGTGGCACGTTCAAACGGACACTTGAACAATTTCGTGTGTTGGTGGTAGTAAGCATTGTCGCCGAAGAACTCGCACGTGACGTGGTAGTTAATGTAGTTACGGATCTGCTACAAGAGCGAGTCCGAAGCGAAACATCTGGGAGTGGAAAGACGGGCGTAAAATTATAGATCTGCATCACATCTACTATCAACCTTGCAAGCACAATAGGTTGTGGTGTATCCGCAGTTGCAGCTAAATATAGCAGCTGATGTTTGTGCCACTAGTATCATAGCATCGTTGCTGACTTGATCACAATGATAGTGATGATAATTTATATAGCGCCATCTCCATTCATACCCATGCTAAAAGCGCCTCAGGACGCGTCTTCTTAGCATGGAGTTGCGCTATACACGTGGGCACTGGATCGATTGAAGGCTGGTGACGGCGTATTAAGGGATGGTCTTTAGTCTGGCGTGCAACTGAATGAAAACACCTGAAAATGAAAAAATCGAACATTGCGTAAGAGAGATTGTTACTAGAAATCGTTAGAAAACGAATATGAAAAAAAGGACGAAAGTTAAGAAGAAGAAGAAGAAGAAGAAGAAGAAGAAGAAGAAGAAGAAGAAGAAGAAGAAGAAGAAGAAGAAGAAGAAGAAGAAGAAGAAGAAGAAGAAGAAGAAAGAAGAAGAAAGAAGACGAACAAAAGACAGAAAAACAAAAGAAAAGAACAAAGAAAAAAACTGAAAGAAAGAAAGAGGAATACATATCACAATAGATAAATAAAATAAAGAAAGAAAGAAGAAGAAGAGAAAGAAATACAGAAAAAGAGGTGGGAGGACAACATTCGATAATGGACTGGCTTGACACTGAGCGAAGCCATGATGGTTGCTGAAGACAGAGAAAGATGGAGTACGCTGGTAAAACGATCATCTGTGGTGCCCCAACGACCTTCTATATATATATATATATATATATATATATATATATATATATATATATATATATATATATATATATATATATATATATATATATATATATATATATATATATATATATATATAAAGGAAATTAATTACCGTACTACTACATCTTCAAGAGTCTTGTTGATTTCTGCAGGAGTCAATTCAATTATTTATTTGTTAATTAATTAATTTAATTAGTTATTTATTCATTCATTTATTTATTTGTTTAACAATACCATGTTAAACATTTAAAAAACTTTAAAATCTCAAAATAGATACTTCCAGTCAAGACAAGCCAAGTCAAATCAACAATTCTGTATTCCAGTAAACCGGAAGACGTTGGTAACATCAGCACATGTACAACTTAATAAATTAATTAAAGGTAATATATGCATAGTAGAACAATCCTCAACCTCCGTTTTGCGGATGACATTGATGGATTGGCTGGAGAGGAACAAGAACATGAACAGCCTGTACAGAGGCTTGACACCACCTCCAGAGCCTATGGAATGGAAATCAGTGTAAAGACGACCAAAATGATGACCAACAACATCAGTGACATCACCACGGACATCAAGGTCCACGCCCAATCACTCAACACAGTGCATAGCTTCAAATATTTAGGAGCCATTGTGTCAGACAATGGGTCTCGACAGGGTGTCCTCTCCCGGATCGCACAAACAACTGCTGGCCTGACAATGTTGAAGCCCATTTGGAAAGACAGGATCATCAGTCTACACTCCAAGGTAAGGCTGCTGCGCTCCTTTGTCATCTCCCTCTTCCTATACGCTTGCGAAAAATGAACTCTCACAGCAGACCTGCAACGAAGAATATAAAGCAGGGAGTTGAGGTGCAACAGAAGACTTCTGGGCATTTCCTATACCGAACTCATCAGAGTCACCACCAACGACGAAGTCCGATAGACCATCATCACACAAGCCATTGGACAACCTGATGACTTGCTCACAATGGTGAAGAAACGGAAACTCCGATGGTAGGGTTACGTCACCAACGCATCAGGCACGGTGCAAGTAGGCAGAAGAAGAGGGAGCCAGAAAAAGAGGTGCAAGGACAACATTCGAGAATGGACTGGCTTGACACTGAGCGAAGCCATGAGGATTGCTGAGGACAGCGAAAGATGAAGTACGCTGGTTAAACGATCATCTGTGGTGCCCCCAACGACTTTCGCGTGACAGGATATGGCGTTCCTCTTCCTTTCTGGATTTGTCCTTGAAGGCTGTTTTCCTGACGACC
Source organism: Oncomelania hupensis (assembly GCA_036898135.1). NCBI lineage: Eukaryota > Metazoa > Mollusca > Gastropoda > Littorinimorpha > Pomatiopsidae > Oncomelania > Oncomelania hupensis. Next base: position 27,565,520 of record CM072517.1, on the reverse strand, counting down.
TTGGCTTGAGGTAGACGCTGCATATTCTTTTGGCCTATGTACACATTTTGTTTCTCATTATTGTACATTTTGAAAGCCAGCAGTCCTTCGTTGTAGTCCAGTTAACATACATTTTACGCTCAAGACCACGACCTATAAATTCATTTCCGGGCACCTGCACAGCACTTACACGCTCACGTGTTCACTAACCCACCCCCAACCATCTGACCACTATCCACACGCCCGCACTCCAGTCCGCACCCCCCCCCCCCCTCCCCCTCAGCAAATGATGCACATACACACGCGCCGAACATATCGTTATTGTTACAGCGATAGCACAAAAGGAATTAGCGGAAAATTGCCGCCGGACCAGACCCCCACCACAGGGTACTGTTAGCAAAAATAAAAATCGTAGGTTTAGGCCCTCGCAAGACAAGATGTCAGGGAATCATGTACAAAAGAACAGAATAACTTCCAACAGTATATGTACGAAAATAATCGGACAGCACGGTACTAAAAAGTGTACTTTGTTTTATTTTGTTTTAATTTATTTTACGTGGAATATCAAACGATGCGGCTTGCCAGCGGTGTCCCAATATGGGTTGTAGTAAAGCAGGGAAGGAAACCCCGGATGTTGAAAGCGAAAGTGAAGCATTTCTTATCTTCGAACACACTGTTTTACTGTATTGTATTGTATTGTATTGTATTGTATTGTTTTGTACTGTATTGGTATTTAAAATGTTTAAAGGTAAATAACAGAAACAGTTTCCAATATAGTTTCGTATTTCTATAGTTACTTTTCATTGTACGTGACGGGGGAAAATGAGGGAGGAGAAACTCCACGTTTAATCAATGCTTTTATATATATATATATATATATATATATATATATATATATATATATATATATATATATATATATATATATATATATATATATATATATATATATATATATATATATATAACGAACATTGTTTCTCCGTATCTTAATGGAATCTGTAACAATTTGTTTAAAACTATTGTTATGCGTGACTACAGGTTTTAGAGTTGCCATGAATCGCCATGTAAAGTGAGATATGTGCGCTATATAAATCATTGTATTGTTGTTATATTATTATTATTATTATTTATATTATTATTATTATTATTATTATTATTATTATTATTATTATTATTACATGTAACATAAGGAATAATATTACTCCAGCAGAATCCAAAATAATTATTTATTTAACTTTGTTTAATTTAGATTAAAAGTCTATTCACATTTGTAACATTAAAGATTCAACTTACAAAATGATGAACACGAAACTTTAATATAATAACAGTGATAAAACGTGAATGGTGCTTTCGCTTGAAACAGAGTAAGGAAAGTTACTACCTTTCATACATCCTGCGTCACAAATCCTGTTATAAAATTCACAATGAATGTTTTTCTAACTGGAAGCAAACGATAAAACAAAAAAAATAACCTCTTTCATACTACGGGTTTCATATAGGATGCGTCTGTTAACCGCGTCATTGTTGATACTAAAACATATAGCAGCTCGGCGACTTGAGAAAAATCTTTAAGCATCACAGCACAGTCAGCTCGCCTTCTCTGCAGAGTTCGTAAACAAAAGTCAAGCCAAGTCAAGCAATCTTTATTACACACAATGAAGAATTCATACAGCACGTTAATTGTTGTCTTGAACATTTTAAAAAGCCATGCAAATAATACATAAACTCCCAAGATACGCAGTACCAAAACCCCATTTTTTTCCAACCATTATACACAGACACACACACACACACATACACACACACACACACACACACACACCCACCCAAACACCCACACACACACACACTCACAACCGTGTAGAAATGCCGTTGTAATGACTTTCATGAAACTCTACATACGTTACTTAGACATTTTTACAAATTTGTCCATTTTTTGAAGCTAACCCTAACCCTAACTCTAACCCTAATCCAAACCCTAACCCTAACCCTTAACCTAACCCTTAGCCTAACACAGCCCTAACCCTAACGGAACACTGTTTTGACGTCGAGGTTCAAGTGTATGTCAGAATAAAGGCGTGTCAACCTAGCCACACCCACACACACACACCAGTCTCTCCCAGCTCTCTCACTACTAACACACACACACACACGCACACACCCACACACACTCACACGTAAAACAAACGTATATCAACTTTTATTTGACGGACAGAACCATTCATCATAACAAATAAAACAACTGGTCCATTTACTATTATAGTACGAAGGGTTGAAATATTAAATTACACAGATATGCTACATAAAAAGGACGGTTTATGATTGCATACGGAGGTAAGTTATAAAAATAATACGATTTAAGGAAACCATTGACACTTACATGTAGTATATTAACATCAAGGAGAATGAGGAGTGCAGATCCAGTAAAACTAACTATTGTCTACCCTTACGTCCTAATCACACTACTGAACAACTTTAAGGATATAATCAAATGGTATAAGGGTTTAAGGGCATAATCAAACATAAATGTTTACCATCATAACATAGTTCACAAGTTATTGTATTTCCAGATAGCTCTAACAAATACTTCGAAAATAGTCGGGGACGGTGGCCTAATGATAGAGCTTTGGCTTGCGGATCTGAAGGTCCCGGGTTCGAGCCCAAGCCGGGGCATTGTGTTGTGTCCTTGGGAAAGACGCTTTACTCCCGTTTCCTACTCCTTCGGTTGAGAGTATAAACCGAGGTCTAGTCTGTATCGCATACATTCCATCATAACGGACTTAAAAGATCCTGACGCTCATGTCCTAGACGGGTGAGTGCCGGTGACAAGAACACACCCAGCATGCACCTAGGACCTTCTCCCCCATCCCTGGCTACCCAGGATTGTGTTCAGTTGTCTGGAGCGTTATTACGATGCGCCCAAAGGCTGCAAGTTGGCGCCTCGGGCGGTTTGAGTTAGATCCTGTGTCGGCCAGCGCCTTAAGCAGCTCTTGAGCTGGAAAAGCGCTATATTAGAACGATTAAATAAATAAATAAAAGAATCAGGACGAGGCAAATGTTTCTGTCTGTCTGTCGGGCGAGCGGGTTGTATGTCCCGTCCGTCAATCCATCGGTGCGTCGCGCGCCGTATTTCAAGAACCACTTCACAGATTGTGTTCAAAATACACAGCAACATTACTAGGATTAGTGGCCAATTCACGTGCGATCTTATTTACACTACCGGATAGATAAAGGACGTTGGGCAGAAATCTTTGCTAAGCAAGTTTTGCTCAATATATAAAAAAAATACATTACATTACATTACATAATTGTTGGTTTAGGTCCAGCGGACTCTTCCGAGCCAAATCAGGACCGGACAACCCCCAATCCGCATAAAAGATCTGCCGAAACAACCCTAGTGGGAAAACTGAACGCCCTCCACCAGCCAGTTACTTTACAATAAAGACATCCCACGCAGGGGACGGCTGAGGCTTTACCCCAACTAATCGAACCCCCGTTTACAAAAACAAAATAGAATACAAACATCATTATAAACTACCAACAAAACACATACATATAAAATGCCTACAGTGCTAAATAATACAATCATAGGAAGCCCCAGTGACCACCCGGCAGAAAACGTCCAACACTCCCAAGCTGATCCAACAGACCCCATACACAAACAAGGAGTCTTGTCCCGGAAGAGTTTTCAAGAAAAAAGGTAGGTCATTGATCTAGCGAAGAAGAAGATAGTATAGCAGAGTGATAGGACAGAGCAGGAATGGGAAAGAGTAAATGAGGAAGACAGCGACAGTGGGAATTTAAAGCACTAAATTTCCAGAAAGTGGGGATACTATTTATACTGAAACCCCCGGCACCCAAACGGGGGTAATATAAAAAATACGGCTGAAGCGATTCTGATGATTTTTGGTAGACAGGTACTTCAACTCAACATGACTAATCGTTTAATGGCAGTAAGTTTTTCGGTCCGTCGATTGGTCTGTGGACCCGAATTTCACTTTTTTGTTCAAAACCCATTCTTTGCATTATTTCAAAAAAAGACTTGACAGATTTTGAGTATTTATAATATGTACCGACATTAACTACTACTCAGCCTTTTATGGCAATCATATTTGCATTCTCTAAGTTCAAGGTCACTGAGGTCCATCATTTTTATACTCGTGTTTCGCTATATCTCAAAGATGGTGAAACAGATCTAGATAATTTTAGTTTTGAGATAGTTCAAATATGGACCAATTGCTTAATGTTTCCGTTTTGCTTCGTTAGGATAAATCCGAGAACCGAAAGCTTCCAAAAACTTAACACTTTCGAAATTGCTGGTTCCAAGCTATATGTGTGAGTTCGGAAATACATACGAATAGCTTGCCATCTTGTTCACCTAAAACCTAGTCATGATTGAGAGGCCGTGAGCCCCGTAGGTTTAGTTTTTCTGCGTCACGCACCAACCCGCCCGTGATAACACTTAAGAATTGAGAAAATTACTTTGTGTATGTGTGTTTATTACGGTTGGTGTCGTCTATTCTTTGTATCAAGCTTAAAGTGAGCTTGAATCCTATCCTATCCTATACTATCCCATAACTCGGAGGTAGTAGGGGCACCAAAGCTTGAATCCCCCATCAAAATGCAGGGAAAGGGCAGGTGCGAGGAGGGGTGGGGGAACACATTTTAAGATGAATTCATTATTTAAAAAATCTCATTACCGCTAAAAGTTGATTGCGTATACAGTCACTCTTTTCTTTGTGTCTGATATTTCCACAGTACACATGAATGGCTTGCCATCTTGTAGTTTGTCTGAAAGAGCCCGAGCGTTTTAAAACATCGTCTTTTATAATCAGTTACATACGAATACAAAAACTGTATTGCCCCACTGAGAAATGACACTGTGGTGCCAAACACGTATGGCAAGACGGCATAAAAATACATAGGTCTGTCTACATGATCAAGAAATTATTATCGCTCACAGGAACACACGTTTCAGTATATCAGTATCAGTCCCACACACGTAAATCGCAAACAATATTACACATCAAAGGTTAATTAGTTAGTTATTCATTGATTACAGGGTTCAGCGGACTGCAAAAACCCGAATCAGGACCACAAAATCAAGACCATAACTTGTTGAAAGAGGACTCACCCCTGATCCGCATAAAAGATCTGTTGAAACAACCTTAGTGGTAACACTGAAGGCACTCCACCAGCCGGTCACTTTACAATAAAGGCATCCCACGCAGGGGACGCTGACGCTATACTCTAACTTATCGAACCCCCGTTTACAAAAACAAAATAGAATACCAACGTCATTATAAAATATCAACAAAACACATACTTAAAAAATACCTACATTGCTAAATAATAACATAGGAAGCTCTAGTGACCACTTGGCAGAAAGCGTCCAATATTCCCAAGCTGATACAGCGAACCTTACATACAAATAAGGAGTTTTGTCCCGGAAGAGTTTTCAAGAAAAAAGGTGGGTGACTGCATGGTCTAGCGAAGAAGAAGATAGTATAGTAGATTGATAAAACAGAGTAGGAATGAGAAAGAACAAATGAGAAAGACAGCGACAGTGGGAATTTAAAGCACTAAATTTCCAGATAGTGGGGATACTAATAATACAGAAATCCCCGGCACCCCCACGGGGTGTATGTCAAAGGTGGAGAGCTTTCATCACAAAGACGTGATCACACATAGTGTAGTTTTCATGTGACCAGTTTCTAAACGTTTGATTTGAACCTCGCTGACCCCAGTGTTGATGCATACACTTTGAAACTTGACCCAAAAAATATTTTTAGGAATTAAGACTTAAGACTAATTAGATAGTATAATCTTCCAATCTGTTCCTTAACAAATTAAAACAATGGAAACTTGTAACATTACATGGGAAATCATACAAAACACCCCCGCGCGAACACACACGCACATACACACTCACGCAGGCACGCACACCCACAAACATAAAACATCTTCGTCATGATCTTTAAATAATATTTGACACACGCCTCTTTCCATCCCTCACTCTTCTCACAAATAAAATAAAATAGCATAAAAATTATAATTACACGAAAGACTGTTGCCATATCCGAACTACAACACCTATACTCCGTTCAGCAGATGCCTCCAGATTTTAGGTTTAAAAAATGTATGACCCAATGTTTACACTCCGGAGGGAGAGAGTTCCTTAAAGCAGCTCCATTAAATGATAGGCTAGGTTTATATAGTGTATGCGAGAAAGACAACAGAAAAAAGACGTTAGTGCATCAGCTTTGACAAAGTCTAGAAGCTTATGAATAAGAAACGTGTTTTTAGACATTATGTTTGGAAATGTTAATATTGTGTTATAGCCAGCTGCTCAAGTCCAGTCAAGTCAACAAATATGTATTACCGACGATGGAGAATTCAGACATCACACTGCATCTCAACACATACATTTTTAAAAACAAAAATTATACATAAAATCCCAAATTAACAATTACTAAAACCACATTTCCATGACATTTATACATCGTAATTATATTTTCAACTATATTTTCACATATGCACGCACACATGCAATCTTCAGTCTACTCCAGTTAACCCACCATCAATACATATACCCACATAATATAAAGGTTTAGAAAGAATCACTGGATTGATGAGTCAGTTAGGTATGTTAATAGATTAAAGTCCCCGGACGCAATAGCATATAAGTGACTTGATGAGTCACGCACGCACACTCAATAAAGACGTCTCTATTTATTAAAACAGTTTTTCAATAAAAATAAAGAAATACAATATTAATAGAATATAAAATTACACAGAGGTTACAAGAAAGGACGGTTGCTTGTACACAAAAGGTAAGTTATTAAAAAATATTATATTGATATCACATTACTGTGGCAAATAATAGAACTTTAACACTGCAGGCAAAAACATCAGAGACCAGTTTCCATCAAGGGAAGTAATCCCAGTCAAGGGAAGCAATTTGTAATCACTGCGGAAAGGTTTTTCATAAAAGTTGTTTGTTTATGTTTAGAAATTAAAAGTGAGCAGGAAGAATTTTTTTTTAAAATCACAATACTACCCCTAACACCACCACTGCCACCACTACCAAAAATAATAACAAAAACAATATCAGTGATAATAATAGTGATGACAGTAGTAATCAACAAAAGTTATAGGCAGTCATGGACTAGACTGGTGGAAAAATGGGAACGCGCGCGCACACACACACACACACACACACATACGCATACACACACAAACTGTTACACGGTTATTTATCAATAGTTGATTCAGCCCCGATGCTTGAATCTTGATATGTTTAACGCGAATTCGTTTATCCACGCCGCCTGTTCACTCTGCAACAAGGCAGGAGTCTTCGTATAAAGTTTTTCAACATTATTCAGCAAACATTAATACTTGCATACAAGATCGCTTTCTGAAAATCACTACAAAGATCATCCTACAAGCAGACAGTGCATCACTTATATAGCCTCTCTGCAATCGAAAAAATTTAGAACATTCTAGCATGACGCAACAACACCCACCCAAAATAAAACTCGTCACCGGAACCATGCACTGTCTTACGTCACATAATGTTTACGAATCTACATGATTCGTCCAGCAGTTACCCGTAAGGTCTAGAAGCTTCGATCGATAATAAACAAATAATTCCAGAAAATTCTCAACAATATCGACCGACGAAAATTATTAACATTATACAAAGCTTCTAGCAATGAAATCAAAGGTAAATAGCCTACACGCTATCATTGCATGCTTTGCAAATCAAAATTATCTCAAATATAGAGATTCTCAATCGTAACACAAACAACACACACACACACACACACAAACACTCACACAATGGTGCGATGGTATCTATGAAAGATCTATCATCATCAACATTAGACACAAAACCCGAGGCTCGTTTTACTTGTTTTACCTCAGACATTCCAAACAAAGTAAGATTACGAGTCAGAGGTTGAAATTTGATCTCTCTGCCGTGCGGTGATCAACAGAGATTTAGGATGCAATTTCTTACGAATATCATTACGCCAAATATCAGTATCACTGAGGGAAGTCTGAAAACAAATTTCAATAGTTTTAACAATTTCAATGTTTTCATTTTCAGTATGAAGGGAGGAAGCATCTGCAAAAAATCAAGCTGCTTTTTTTGGCTAATACTAAATGGTAGATCGTTAATAAATAGTCAGAAAAAGAATAAAAGAATAGACATAAGGACAGAGCCCTGTGGAGAGAGAGAGGGAGGGAGAGAGAGAGCTATAGAGAGAGGGAGAGAGACAGAGAGCGAGAGAGGGATGGATACATAGAGAGAGAGAGCACTCCTCAGACCCTCACTTCAATGTAAAAATACAAATTTACAAAACACAAAGCTATAAAACCTAATACATTTACATACAAATAATAGTACGCAACATTTTAAATTAATGAAAAACGACGTAAACAAACAATCAAATTTTTCTGTCAAAAGTGATCCGTTTCAATGAAAAAAAATTGTTCTCTGGAATTGAAAATTACTTCCTTAAATAAACAAATTTAAAAAAGACATCAATAAATAAATTACACATAAATACGAAAAGGAAAATAAAATAGAGGGAAAAAACGAAACTATTTTTTTTAAATATCGAAAATATTTGCATGATTGCATTATTCAAAGTGCATATACAAATAATAATAATAATAATAATAATAATAATAATAATAATAATAATAATATTAATAATAATAATAATAATAATAATAATAATAATAATATTAATAATAATATAATAATAATAATAATTATTATTATTATTATTATTATTATTATTATTATTATTATTATTATTATTATTATTATTATTATTATTACTGTATTATTAAACATTTATATAGCATGGCAACGCCTCCATCAAGTGGATGCGCACTCCGCGCTTGACAGCACGCACACACGCATGCCCCCCACACACAAACACACACATAACCCAACCCAAAATGCATACAAGTTACCTACAAGCTTTAGTCCCAATACTTATGCACACCTACTAAAACCAACAAAATTATTTTTAAATATACAAATTAAATACAGATAACAAAATTATTGTCAAACATGAAAGTAACACATAAATGAAGAGTAACAAGGACACAAGTATGCATCACACCAGTGAAAATATAAGTCACAATTTAATGTATCTGAGGCTTCTAAAACATTACAAACAGTCACAGGTGTATCTGGTGCTTCTAAAACATTAAAAACAAACAAACAAGCTCCCATTCAGCCGTCCTCCGCTGCCCGCCATCGCCCGTGGAACGACTGACACGAGAAGAACTGATTAAGTAGTGTTTATCAAAAAGTTAAGTCTTTAATGCACTTTTCAATGCTTGAGGTAATTGGGCATGGCGAAGTTATTGCGGAAGAGAGTTCCATTAAGCTAGTGGCTGCACAGAAAAATGAAAGTACGCTCTCCGTGAGTTTTACTTACTACACGTGAAAACTACAAGAATGCGTTCACCAGAGGAACAGCGGAACCGCCTAGTTGCTGAATACAGAGTGAGAAGATCAGAAAAGTACGCTGGGAAGGAACCAATAAAGAAACTGTAAAAGAATGTAGACAGCTTGAACTCGATGCGTGCCTTCATGATCACCCAATGCAGAGTACACAGAAGTGGTGTTACAAGGTCTTGTTTGCGGGATTTGAAAATAAGGAGTGCTGCCGAGTTTTGTTTGTGCTTTCTTAAGTTTGTACAAGAAGTACTGATGACAGCCAGAACAGAGAGTAGCAAAAGCCAAGTTTTCTTAAGTTTGTACAAGAGGTACTGATGATAGCCAGAACAGAGAGTTGCAAAAGTTGAGTTTACTTAAGTTTGTACAAGAGGTACTGATAATAGCCAGAACAGAGAGTTGCAAAAGTCAAGTTTTCTTCAGTTTGTACAAGAGGTACTGATCATAGCCAGAACAGAGAGTTGCAAAAGTCGAGTTTTGACAGAACAAAGGCGCAAAGGAAAGGGTTGACAATGAATGGCACTGATTTTGCGAAAGTTCGAAGTAGGCTGGTTTGCTACTATTTGCAATATGATTGTTCAGTATCATATCAGAGGTCACAATGAAGCCAAGAAGATCTGAAAGATAATGGTTGAAATTAAAGGGCCCAAGATCAGCGTCACTGATCCTTTTCAAATTCACAGTGAGTGTTGCCCCACAGCAAAAAATAAGATTAAGTTAAAAAAAAAAACAACTCATTCAAGAGTACGAGTTTGTTATAAATCCACCAATTCATTTGTTAATGTGTCTAATAATAGCATCAAGGTTCATTTGTTAATGTGTCTAATAATAGCATCAAGGTTCATTTGTTAATGTGTCTAATAATAGCATCAAGGTTCATTTGTTAATGTGTATAATAATAGCATCAAGGTTCATTTGTTAATGTGTATAATAATAGCATCAAGGTTCATTTCAAACATAGCACTGCTGCCAAAGGGAGAACATATATTACTTGAGTGTTCATCATTGTTGCCATTATACACAGAGAAAGAACTAATGCTAAAGAACACTGATGCAATTAATAATATATTGTACAACAAGATAATAATAGAAAAAATAGCCAGCATTATTCTTAGTACTGATTTAAGAAACATTTTTTAACATGTATTTGTGCATATGTGTATTTGTTTATATTGGTATATACATTTGTTTGTGTGCGAGTTTGCTTTTGATTACGTGTTTGTAATTTTATGAATTATCTAAAATCATTGAACAAATGAATAGACTTTAAATAAAAGAACTGAACTGAACACAAACGCCAACAATTGGAAAGGGTAGCGATCAGTTTGAGCAAGAATTACCGATGACCTCGTATTCAAATGTGATAGTATTGCAATGTCCTTGGAAGTCAACTCAAATTCACAGTCACCACAAAATAAACAAATATCCGCGATACTCGATCCTTTTTAATTACAATGCTTAAGATTTTAAAAAATATATATACACATAGTGTGTCTGATAATGATGCTGATAATGATGATGATGATGATGATGATGGTGATGATGAGGATGAGGATGATAATAATAATAATAATAATAATAATAATAATAATAATAATAATAATAATAATAATAATAATAATAATAATAATAATAATAATAATAATAATAGTAATAATAGTAATAATAACAACAACTACTACTAATGTTGAGTTCTATCTTTATCGACCAGCGCCTTCAGCTGCTCTTGGGGTAAAATAAAAGCGCTATATAACAATGGTTAAATAACGAAACTATATACGCTCTATTCCTCAATACACCAATCAGGCTCAAAGAATGGCGGCGATCTGTAGCGATCAATAAACGCTCACACAACAAACACATCTTTATCACTCAAACATGTTGTGTCAAGGCATGGAGATCGTTATTAGAACACGGAAAGGAAATGAAGTTTAATTTTCAAATTTTAGATTGACTGCTAGAAGACCAAAATGATGACCAACAACACCAATGGCATCAGCACGGACATCAAAGTCCAAGGCCAATCCCTCAACACAGTGCATAGCTTCAAATATATAGGAGCCATTGTATCAGACAATGGGTCCCAACAAGAAGTCCTCTCCAGGATCGCACAAACAACTGCTGCCCTGGCGAGGTTGAAGCCAATTTGAAAAGACAGGACCATCAGTCTACATTCCAAGGTAAGACTGCTGCGCTCCCTTGTCATCTCCATCTTCCTATATGCCTGCGAAACATGGACCCTCACAGCAGATCTCCAACGATGAATACAAAGCATGGAGATGAGGTGCTACAGAAGACTTCTGGCCATTTCCTATACCCAGCACATCACCAACGACGAAGTCCGACAGACCATCACACAAGCCATTGAACAACACAATGACCTGCTCACAGTGGTGAAAAACTCCGGTGGTATATCCACGTCACCAGATCATCAGGTCTTGCAAATACCATCCTGCAAGGCACAGTGCAAGGAGGTAGAAGAAGAGGGAGACCGAAAAAGAGGTGGGAGGATAACATTTGAGATTGGACTGGTTTGACACTGAGCGAAACGATCAGGGTTGCTGAGGACAGGGAAAGATGGAGTACGCTGGTTAAACGATCATCTGTGGTAACCCTACGACCTCCAAGTTACGGGATAGGATAGGATAGGATAGGATAGATTGACTGCTTCCAATATCATTGTTGAAGGGAGGAAAGAAGCTACCATATTCTATGATTAATTCTATCTAGTATAACATTCCCCCAGCCCTATCCCACCCCTCAAACAAAACTATCAGGGTCAATTTAAGAAAGATATATAGATTAATAAATAGGTTACATTTAAATCGTAAACCATGCTACTCCTCATTTAAATCAGAAATCTATATGCAAAACGTATCTATTAGGTGGTCTGAGTAAACATATATTACATTACATTACATTACATGATTATTGCTTTAGGTCCAGCGGACTCTTCCGAGCCAAATCAGGACCAGTATTGCCGAAACAAGACCACAAAATAAAGACCACAACTTCGCTGAAAGAGAACTCGCCCCTGATCCGCATTAAAAGATCTGCCGAAACAACCCTAGTGGTAACACTGAAGGCACTCCACCAGCTGGTCACTTTACATTAAAGACATCCAGCGCATGGGACGCTGAGGCTATACTCTAATTTATAGAACCTCCGTTTACAAAAACAAAATATAATATAAACATCATTATAAAATATCAACAAAACACATACATATAAAATGCCTACATTGCCAAATAATAACATCACAGGAAGCCCCAGTGACCACCTGGCAGATCCAAGCTGATCCAACAGACCTCACACACAAATGAGGAGTTTTGTCCGGGAAGGGTTTTCAAGAAAAAGGGTAGGTGACTGGTCTAGCGAAGAAGAAGGTAGTGTAGTAGATTGATAGAACAGAGTAGGAATGAGAAAGAACAAAGGAGAAAGACAGCAACAGTGGGAATTTAAAGCACTAAATTTCCAGAAACCCCCGGTACTCCAACAGGGTGAGTAAACATACAACTACATTTATAAATTTTAAATTTTTCTTATTATCACATCATCAAGTTAATTTTGTGACCTCTTCGCAAATTTTTACCCTCCTGGTTCAAACAAAGAGTGGCACAGCATAATATAGTATGGCACAGCATAACATAGTATGAATAGTATAATATAGTATGGCATAGCATATAATAGTATGGCATAGTATAATATAGTATGGCATAGCATAATATAGTATGGCATAGCATAATATAGTATGACATAGCATAATATAGTATGGCAAAGCATAATATAGTATGGCATATATTATGGCACAGCATAATATAGTATGGCAAATAGTATGGCAAAGCATAATATAGTATGGCATATAGTATGGCACAGCATAATATAGTATGGCATATAGTATGGCACAGCATAATATAGTATGGCACAGCATAACATAGTATGGCACAGCATAATATAGTATGGCATAGCATAATATAGTATGGCATATATTATGGCACAGCATAATATAGTATGGCATATAGTATGGCAAAGCATAATATAGTATGGCATATAGTATGGCACAGCATAATATAGTATGGCATATAATATGGCACAGCATAATATAGTATGGCAAAGCATAGTATAGTATGGCATATATTATGGCACAGCATAATATAGTATGGCATATAGTATGGCAAAGCATAATATAGTATGGCATATAGTATGGCACAGCATAATATAGTATGGCATATAGTATGGCACAGCACAATATAGTATGGCATAGCATAATATAGTATGGCATAGCATAACATAGTATGGCATAGCAAAACATAGTATGGCAAAGCATAATATAGTATGGCATATAGTATGGCACACCATAATATAGTATGGCATAGCATAATATAGTATGACATAGCATAACATAGTATGGCATAGCATAATATAGTATGGCATAGCATAACATAGTATGGCATAGCATAACATAGTATGGCATAGCATAATATAGTATGGCATAGCATAATATATTTTGGCATAGCATAACATAGTATGGCACAGCATAATATAGTATGGCACAGCATAACATAGTATGGCATAGCATAATATAGTATGGCATAGCTTAATATATTATGGCATAGCATAACATAGTATGGCATAGCATAATATAGTATGGCATAGCATAATATAGTATGGCATAGCATAATACAGCATGGCAAAGCATAACATAGTATGGCATAGCATAATATATTATGGCATAGCATAACATAGTATGGCATAGCATAATATAGTATGGCATAGCATAACATAGTATGGCATAGCAAAACATAGTATGGCAAAGCATAATATAGTATGGCATATAGTATGGCACAGCATAATATAGTATGGCATAGCATAATATAGTATGGCATAGCATAACATAGTATGGCATAGCATAATATAGTATGGCATAGCATAACATAGTATGGCATAGCATAACATAGTATGGCATAGCATAATATAGTATGGCATAGCATAATATATTTTGGCATAGCATAACATAGTATGGCACAGCATAATATAGTATGGCACAGCATAACATAGTATGGCACAGCATAACATAGTATGGCACAGCATAACATAGTATGACACAGCATAACATAGAATAGCATAACATAATATAGTATGTCACAGCATAACATAGTATGGCACAGCATAACATAGTATGTCACAGCATAACATAGTAAGGCACAGCATAACATAGAATAGCATAGCATAATATAGTATGTCACAGCATAACATAGTATGACACAGCATAACATAGTATGTCACAGCATAACATAGTATGGCACAGCATAACATAGTATGTCACAGCATAACATAGTATGGCACAGCATAACATAGTATGGCACAGCATAACATAGTATGGCACAGCATAACATAGTATGACACAGCATAACATAGAATAGCATAGCATGATATAGTATGGCACAGCATAACATAGTATGACACAACATAACATAGAATAGCATAGCATAATATAGTATGTCACAGCATAACATATTATGGCACAGCATAACATAGAATAGCATAGCATAATATAGTATGGCACAGCATAACATAGAATAGCATAACATAGTATGGCATAGTATGGCATAGTAACATAGTTTGCCATAAAATATCATAGTATGGCATAGCATAACATTGCATTTCATAGCATAGTGTGCCATAGCATATCATAGTATGGCATAGCATAACATACAGTGGCATAGTTTAGCGTGATGTGATATAACATAATATAATATGGCATGACATAGTATAGCATAGCATAAAATAATGTGAAATAACATGGCAATACATAGCATGGTGTGAAATAGCATAGCATATCGTAGCATATTAACATAGCACAGTGTAGCATATTAGCATAACATAGTGTGGCATAGAACAGCATAGCAATGCATAGCATAGTGTGGCATAGCATAGACTTGTGTGGCATAGCATGGTCTAGTGTGGTATATAGCATTGTGTGGCATAGCACAGCATAGTGTGGCATAGCACAGCATAGCATAACCTAGTGTGGCACAGCATAGGATAGTGTGGCATAGTTAATTAGTTATTCATTGCTTACAGGGTCCAGCGGACTGCAAAGAGCCGAATCAGGACCACAAAATCAAGACCACAACTTCGCTGAAAGAGGACTCACCTCTGATCCGCATAAAAGATCTGCCGAAACAACCCTAGTGGTAACGCTGAAGGCACTCCACCAGCCGGTCACTTTACAATAAAGGCATCCAACGCAGGGGAAGCTGAGGCTATACTTTAATTTATCGAACCCCCGTTTACAAAAACCAAATAGAATACCAACATCATTATAAAATATCAACAAAACACATACATAACAAATGCCTACATTGCCCAATAATAATATCATAGGAAGCCCCAGTGACCATTTGGCCGAAAATGTCCAATATTCCCAATCTGATCCAACAGCCTCACACACAAATGAGGAGTTTTGTCCCGGAAAAGTTTTCAGGGAAAAGGGTAGGTGACTGATCTAGCGAAGAAGATAGTAGTATAGTAGATTGATAGAACAGAAAGGAATAATGAAGAACAAATTAATGAGGAAGACAGCGACAGTGGGAATTTAAAGCACTAAATTTACAGAAAGTGGGGATACTATTTATACAGAAACTCACGGCACCCCTACAGCATAGTATGGCATAGCATAGTATAGTGTGGCATAGCACAGCATAGTGTGTTTTATCAAGAATCTTAAAGTGAGTCTAACATCTGGATCAAAATGCGAAATACAACTTACACAATGGCAAATTCACGCTACATCATGACGATTAGATTATAATATTCATAGTTTTGTTCAATAATTTGCGAAATATCAATCTAAACGACGTCGTCGAGCGCTCTCAAGACCGGCTGCTAGAAAGTCTAGTTAAGTGGCTTATCTCCCTTAAAATACAGGCGCAGGCGGACACAAACAAACCCAGCGTAGCGTGACCTGCGACAAGACCCGATGCGTTGCTGTGGAATAGCCAAGGAAAACTAATTATGTGCCTGTAGTCTGAAGTGACACTCAATGGCTGTATTAGAGACCCCTCTGACAGCAAAGCCACTCTGACGTTATCAAGGACCTCAATGGCACGTTAAGCTGCTTACACGCCAATCGGAGAACTTTCATCTCAATAATGTGGATTAATAAACCGTCTGTGATCACACTATCTAGCGTAAAAGTTTGAATGCTTCAACACTGAAGTTTAACGTCTACACCCACCATTGGCGATATGGTAGACAGGGGATAACTAGTACGGGTAGGGACCTCAAACAACACTGACCCACCAGAGCAATCATACTACTAAGATAGATAGAAAAAATACCGGCCAATTTTATCTCGCCCGCCACTAGATTCGAACCTGGGTCATCGGTGTGCCAGGCGAACGCGAACGTTTGGAGACGAGAAAGGAAATTGACGTTAGACTCCCAGTAAATAATTTAATAATTGGCGACGGAAGATTAACAAACAACTTGAAGCTGTTTGCCCTAGATTTTACCTGCGTTTCTCGCCGCCAGCAGGAAGCAGGAACAGGTAAGTGAGATCTTAAGTCAGGCGTCGTGGTTAACCTATATTTATGAACTGAGTAAATAAAAAGCGTCAGGAAGTGAAGAAAAAAACCCAGTAACACGAGCACTCTTGAAATGACTGCTTTTCACGAACTTGAACTTAAATCAGGACATTCACTCCTTTGTTTTGAAAAGCCACAAAATAGGTATGCTCAAAATGAATCTAAAGTCACGTCACTGGCCTTTTTTTTGTGTCACATAAAGGCATTCCGATAAAAGTCAAAGTGCTTTGTAACATACAACCCCTTCGCACACACACATAGATACAATAAATGTAAATAAGAATTAGCATACAATAATAATGGAAAGCAAAAAAATGCAATTCTATATAGCTTACGTATATAAAAAAAAAAAGCCGCAAATATTAAAGTAAAATCTGGCATGGTAAAAAAACATTAACGGGGTCTGGTAAAATTATAACATGGCGAAATGCAACGCTTCTAGCGTGAGTAAAAGTCAGCTGCCACAATGAGAAAACTTTAAATTCAACTTTAAATTCAAAATGGAGAAATAAAAACAACAAACCACTGTGTTAAAAACTACAAATTGTTGATTTATTTAAAAAATGTCAAGCAAAACCATTTTTTTAAAACATTTATAAATTCAAATTGGCAAACTGTAGGTTAAACTTTAAATTCAAAATGGGAAACTTTAGGTTCAACTTTAAATTCGAACCGAGCAAACTGTAGGTTCAACTTTAAACTCAAATGAGCAAACTTTAAGTTAAACCTAAAACTCAAAATGAGCGAATTTTAGTTTCAACTTTACATTCAACTGAGCAAATCTTCTTCAAGTCAATTCGCTTAATGGTAAAAACAAAACTCAAAACTCACAAAAGAAGAACAATGATTGATTGATTGATTTATTGTTGCTTTAGGTCCAGCGGACTCTTCCGAGCCAAATCAGGACCGGAAAAGAAGAACAAATAAGACGAGATTCAGGTCACGTGATCACGAGAAAAGACTACAATACAAAACACTAACCCATATTCCTGCAAAAATGCTATAGCAAACTGGTTTCATCACGTACGAAAGACGAGATTTTGAGGACCAAACAAAAAAAGGGGGAAAAGAATGGTTTGCCATCACAATTTCACAATAGGACAAAACAATGCGAAACATTAACGGGTTTTCTTGTAAACAAAATACTAGTAAATTGTTAAGACGAGATTTTGAGGACCATGCACAAACACACACACCCACACACACACGCACGCACACACACACACACACACACACATCAGTTTCACAACAGGACACCTTTTGTTGTGAAAAGTACACAAACCACAAAATCAGAATAAGGCGATATTTTAAAGTGCAAAACCAACTCTCTCATTTAACTACAAATGCCTCAATCTAGCCATTTTCTATTGTTCAACCCAATTGACGGCTGGGCTGCGGGTCGCGCGATACACACGACCTTAATATTAATATTCAGGCTAGAAAATACAAGCCTAGCTCTAGTCCGTGCACGCATGCATTCCACTTCCGCACGCAGATTAAAGATCCTGGCGCTCATGTTCTTACTAGACGTGGGAGTGGGCGAGTGCCACAGACATAAACACCCCCAGCAAAGCAAAATCACCGTGGGTCCTATTGCCCCTTGGCCGTACAAGATTGCTCAGTTGTTTAAGGCGTGACACGATGCGCATCATGCAGCAAGTGGGCATCTTGGGCGGCTGGAGTTGGATCCTGCTCTAGACAGCCGCCTTGGGCAGCTTTAGAAGCTGGACAAAGCGCTGTATAATATCAGTTCACTTGGCAATTCGAAATGACATACATTATATGCAAGGAAATAAGTACTTTAAAAATGATAAAACTCTTTCAGATAACAATAATAATAATAATAATAATAATAATAATAATAATAATAATAATAATAATAATAATAATAATAATAACAATAATAATAATAATAATGGCGAGCCTTGTGGCCAAGTGGGCTAAGGCGGGACTAACTTGCCTTGTAAACAAGCCAGAAACCAATGGCGCCTGACAGGTCTGGGTTCGATCCAGCATCTGGGCGTTATGTTTCTCCGAATATTATTTACTTTCGACTCGGGCAACGTCTCGGGGGTTTTCTCCCGGTACTCCGGTTTGCTCCCCCAGCAAAATTTCAAAAATCACAAATAATGTTAGGTAGGTTGGGTTTGGGCGCGCCACAGGCTGCGACTACGCCTTCCCCAGGGGAGGTGGTACACAGTTTCCCGATAGAAAGGGATAATAAAGTCACCCCCCCCCCCCCCAAAAAAAAAAAAAAATAGTAATTTATTATTATTATTATTATTATTATTATTATTATTATTATTATTATTATTATTATTATTATTATTATTATTATTATTATTATATAAAGCGTCATTTCAGACAACAGTGTGCTCAAAGTTATTTTTACGAACCCACACACTCAGATAATACTCGGTGAGCTATGTCATTATCCATGAGCACAGGGTACGCTTAAACCCCGGGAAGCTAGGTGAGGTAGGCCAGTCAGTAGAACTCTACAGGTGATTAATTACCAATGGCGAACTTTGTGCCAAACATCAGGAAATAGCAACAATTAAGACTGTATCCTATACCTCAATAAAGCCATCAGCGATGACCTTTATTCGCAACTAAAACTCGAAAACCATTACAATCCTGAAGCCTACTTTTCCATTAACCTCAAACAACGAATTGCGGAATTAGATCGAGAGAGAGAAAGAGAGAGAGAGAGAGAAAAAGAGAGAGAGAAAAAGAGAGAGAGATGTCGGGTGGGGAGGGAGAGAGAGAGAAAGAGTGCGAGAGACAGGTAGACAGACAGACGGAGACAGACAGAGAAGTCCCATGAACAGCCAGTGCTTTTGCATCAGCCTTAAACACATATTGGAATTAAACCAAGTCCTCCTCCTCCTCCTCATCATCATCATTATCATCCAAATCATCCTCTTCACCATCCTCCTCCTCCTCATCATCATCATCACCACAAATGAATTAACACATGTTTCGTAAAGTGGACCAAAACTACACAAAGCAGAAAACGTCGTCACCAAACCAACAGCGAATCAAACAACTTTTAACAAACCATTTGACACACCATAATCTAAATAGCAAATGTAAGCAACAATATTATTTGAATGCGCAACGTGTGGTATAGACTCCCTAAATAATTTTTTTAAAATGTTTTTCTTTTCATTTTACTATCTAATTATACACATGAGAACAACTCACTGTAATATTATTAACATCGGTTTCCTGTCACGTCGGCCATTTTGAAGAAGGTGTTAGAAAAAAAACGGACTTAATTTTTTTTAAAATCGTAAGTTAAGAGACATGTTTAGTCTCAAGAATAATAATAATAATAATAAGAAGAAGAAGAAGAAGAAGAAGAAGAAGAAGAAGAAGAAGAAGAAGAAGAAGAAGAACAAGAACAAGAAGAACAAGAAGAACAAGAACAAGAAGAACAAGAACAAGAACAAGAACAAGAAGAAGTATGCAAGGAGTACAACTGTTCTTTAAACATCACCCGGACAGATCCCAACCTTTCATAAGGTTTTAGGCATGATGAGAGTATAAACCGAGGTTTCGTCCGTGCAAGCAAGCATTCCATCGTACGGACTTTAGAGATCCTGAAGCTCATGTCCTAGACGGGAGAGTGCCGGCTACAAGCATACACCCAGCATGCGCCCAAAGGCTGGAAGTGGGCACCTCGGGTGGCTTGAGTTAGATCCTGTATCGGTCAGCGCCTTGAGCAGCTCTTGAGCTGGAAAAGCGCTATATAAGAGTAACGATGAAATAAATAAATATTATAGTTGTTCTCTGTTTTATTCCATTCCAATGTCCCACCGCCGTAGCTCAATTGGTAGAGCGTTCGCCTGGCACACCGATGACCCAGGTTCGAATCCCGTGGTGGGCGAAATACAAAGTGGCCATTTTTCACTGTCCATTTTAGCAGTATGATTGCTCTGGTGGTTCAGTGTTGATTTAAGTCCCTACCCCTTGTTCCCTGGGATGGTTATCCCCGTCTGCCATATCGCCAATGGTGGGTGTAGACGTTACACCTTAATGTTCATTCATTCCATTCCAATAAGCTTTTGGGCACAGTAACTGTAGTAACTGAACTAATAATAATAATAATAACATTAATAATAATAATAATAATAATAATAATAATAATAATAATAATAAACAACGTTACAAGAGCATGATTCCACAATATAACTGAGGTCAAAGAACCTAATATTGCTGAAAAACCCGTAGTCCTTTACTATCAGCAATGAAAATTACAGTAGGTATACAACCGCTCAAAACCAACATCAGTACACCAAAACCTTATAACAGAGTACTGATTTATATTTTTTTAACATAAAATAAACATAACCATAATTTTTTTAAAATACAATAAACATAACCAAGGACAACGGTATCACATGGAGTGTTTACCATGTTAAATATATTTTTTTATGGCGCATGGTCCAAGTCAATGGAGCAGCTCAACCCGCTGGCAATCGTTCGAGTTCCGGAATATACGAACGCAACGCTCAAATGGGGACCGAACCTAATCGGCCGAAGACAAGTATCTATCTGCACAACGGCGGAAAAGGTCGGTAACGATCTGATAGTTCATACTTACCCGTGTTACAAAGCGTGCATTTAAATATTAATTAATCATGCGCAGTATGGACGAAACTCTCAGCTTCCCTCCCCTCCCTCCCCTCCCCTCTCCCCAGCACTCCTTTTTGAAAACTAACATGGCAGTTAGTTCTGTGCATAACAATTGTTTGAAACGAAAGAGTTCATAGATCAGTTGTCGTCCTTGAATTTGTGCGCAATAAGCAAGAACTGTGTATCAACGCAGCCCCGTCTCAAAGATTAATCATCACCATCATTATCATATTATCATCGCCGTCGTCATCACCATCATCGTTTTGCCAAACTCACGTCTGGTCACCCTCCGCTGAATTTCGCCGACGCTGCATGATGGGAAAGTGTGCGTATTAGTCCGCTTTCTTCGTCACACCCTTCCAGTCCAAATCCCTCCGCGGCCAGCCAAGCACGAAAAATCAAGTGCGAGGCGAGCGACGCCAGTGTGTTACTCCGCCAGCCTGGAGACTTAGTGCCTTCGATTGTATGGACAGTGCGACAGGGATAGAGTGCGTACAGCCCGGTGTATGGTTTACAGCACATGGCGGTTACCGCTGACTGCCAGCTAACATTGTTCTGCTCCATTACTACGACTGCAGGCTCGTTCGCCAAACACCGTGCTGTCGACGTGTCAACGCCGCAAACCCACACAGACCTCTGAATTATCAGCAGCTTCCGGTATCCGGTACCTTTAGACAAAATGGCGATTTTCGTCACTTCCGGTGGTAGTCTCTACCCGCTTATGGTAACGAGGAGGTCGTAAGACTAAGTAGGAGGAGCGAGACCCACAGGTAACTTTCGCAGTATAATAAATCAGCTTGCAGCTCTTGAGGTTTCCATCTCACACTATTAAAGCTGAGCTCAGTTTGTTTTCCAAGTGTAATTCTCACACGCTGTGTGCCTCACCTATCAACT
>CM072517.1:27520433-27537933 GCA_036898135.1 Oncomelania hupensis | reverse complement strand
CATCTTCTTCATCTTCTTCATCCTCTTCTTCTTCTTCTTAACATTATCATCATTATTAATATTTTCATTTATTTAATTTTGGTAAATACAGATCGACGCTGAAACAAAAGTGAAACAATACCAGACACTGAAACATAAAAGATCGATACGCAGGCAAAACAAGAAAGAAAGAAAGAAAGAGACGAGAGAAAGAGAGAGAGAGAGAGAGAGAGGGAGAGAGAGAGAAAGAGAGAGAGAGAGAGAGAGAGAGAGAGAGAGAGAGAGAGAGAGAGAGAGATGCAGACACACAGACCGACAGACAGAGAAAGCGAGAACGAGAGACAGAATGGAGAGAAAGAAAGAGAGAGAGAGAGAGAGAGAGAGAGAGAGAGAGAGAGAGAGAGAGAGAGAGAGAGAGAGAGAGAGAGAGAGAGAGAGAAAAGTTGCAGTTGTAATGCAACAACATTCTAAAGCAAAGACAGGAAAATGAAGACAAATATAATCAGCAAGACAGTACAAGCAAAATATAAGCTAAAATAATGTTTCCAAAGGAAGTGGTATTTCATGAACAAAATCCGACTCGCGAACAGGAATAACCACTAGATCACACCGTCTCTCCCGATTACACTTACGGAGCTTTGATGGCCATAAATAGACAAACCTGACCTCATTTTTCTTGTTTTAATCCGACTTGTTTTTTAAGCAGCGTTTCACAGTCCATTGTTCTATATTTATCATCTCATCCCGTTTGAGAGATTGTGACTTACAGCCTCTCCAGACGCGATATCCAGCAGCCAATCAGAACAACGTCTTTTAACCAATCATTGTCGAGGTATAACCATACTTTGCATACATGTGCATACATTTCTACGGGGAATCTTCTGGAGCTTTGAAACTATGAAACTACTTGAATCAGTTCCTTCTTTGAGGTAATACAGTTACGTATTGTATTGTGTTGTATAGTTTTGAATTGTAGGTATGCCACAATTTTACGCACAAAAATGAATGTATTAATTTATGTGTTAAAACCAAGCGAAGGAAAACAGCTACTCATAAACAAACAAAGAAACAAACGCAAACAAATAAACAACTAACTAAATATCATAATAAAAATAACCAAACGCCTCCTAAAGAATTTGAGTTCTTAAAGTATACATTTTATACATGCCATTTTATACATACCATTTTATACATGCCATTTTATACATACCATTTTATATATGCCATTTTATACATACCATTTTATATATGCCATTTTATACATACCATTTTATATATGCCATTTTATACATACCATTTTATCTGTACCAGTGCACCAATTTCATGTTACTGTTTTGTTTCTCGAAAGAGGGAATTAAGGAAGGCTGAAAGAAAGAAAGAAAGAAAGAACGAAAGAAAGAAAGGAAGACTGAAACAAGAAAAGAAAGACAAACAGAAAGGAATGAAAGAAGAAGAAGAAGAAGAAGAAGAAGAAGAAGAAGAAGAAGAAGAAGAAGAAGAAGAACAACAACAACAACAACAACAACAACAACAACAACAACAACAACAACAACAACTGCTGCTATTACTACTACTTTTACTATTTCTCCTATTTCTACTACTACTTTTACTATTTCTACTACTACTACTACTACTACTACATAAAAATAAAATGAATGAAATAAAGTAAGGTCAAATTGTAATGCAGAAATAACCGGCGATGGTATGCGTGCGGTTACAGTCTAGACCTCGGTTTATACTCTCATCAGAAGAGGTATGGGGCGCTTGCCTATGCATGTTGTTGTTGTATCCATATTTATTCATCAGATTAGCATAATGTGAACTGATGTAACAGAAACAATTCACAAAATCTACCATGCGCACGTCATAGATTATTTTCCAAATAAATTAATTAATTAATCAAACCTTAGAAATCATCATACTACTGACATACGCATACACGTTTAACAGCATGCATTCCCTGGTAACACTTAGTTTACATTAAGAAGCAGAGAAAAGAAAACAAAAATGGAACCTTTCAATTTCACCGGTGAGGAACGAAGTACTTATAAATGTCATTTTGCGTCTTACAGAAAGTTGAAGTTGGGCCTCCAGGTCTCTACCCCCTCCACACTTCTCCACTCCCCATAAAAAACTAAAATAAAAATGATAAAATAATCAATCGAAATTAAAACAAATTAATAAATAATTCCCCCCACCAACCCCTCCTCCCATCCAAAAATAAAGAAATAAACAAATAAGAAATATTTATTAAATGCTTCATGAAATAAATGAAGCACAAAGAAAACAAAAATGTCAACTAATGGTGTTGACGGGTTGGGTATGGGAGAATACCCCTCGTGGGTTTGGGTGCGTGCAGTGGCGGAAAAGGAGAGGAAGGAAGGAAGGAGGAAAATGAAAAGAAAAAGGAGGATGGACGAATAAACACACGGCGAAAAGCTGATGTTGGTTTATACATAGTTCTCTATTGTCCTTTCCGTTGGCTTTCCCTAACAGAGCGGAGAACCACTGCCTTGCACACCAAGATGGTGGATGCCAGTGTTCAGAAAGGACGCAAAAAATTACGTCAGAAGCAATCATGATTTTCGTCACAAAATAAAAACAATATGACACATCTATTACAGGCATACAAAACACTAGAACTGAAATTATTACATGACAACATTTTACTGATTATCCTATAACGTTATAATAATAGTTTTGCTCTCAACTCTAAAACAAAAAAAACAAAACAACTGCAGTCTGTGTTCACGCCTGTTAGAGAAATAAGCTTTACAAAATGTAAACGTCTTATAATCGAAATGACTTAATTCTAAAATGATTAACGATCAATAAATAACATAATAAACTAAACAGAATAATAACACGTGTTCTAGAAACAAACAAGTTGAACCTTCATAACGTTAACCTACAACTTATTTACATCCAAATATCAATACCCTAAAATCTGATAAACAATAAGGAAAACTAAATTAAAAAGAATACAACTTATCAAAGTCTAACAAATTCAGTCACAACCAGCACTAAATGAAAATATCACCGACATTCTAATTATACCTAACTGAAAATAATAATAATGCAAAGAAAATAATATATGACAAATAAATTAATACAATATCTACAAAATAGTATCGATAATATACAAAACAATATTCCTTACCTCATCAGTATGATGAGAGGTTAAAAAGAAATCCAGTACAGAAAAAAAAAAAAAACGGTTTACACAATATTAGGCACAAAACCTTACGTCTTCATACATTGACATTCAGGGGAAAAAATGACAAAACTAGTGAACAGTTAGATTCAAAAATGCATCCAATGCGCAAAATCGGCGTACGTTAGAAACATTAATTATTGTAATATGTAAGGGAAATAAATCTAAAAAAAAAACTTTCTTCATACCATACATGCTTACTTCCCATGCTAACATAATATAAAACCAATCATTAATACTATCATTTACTTATTATTCTATACTTCGACTCTTGTCTTTCATTCATAAACATACACTACTATACACACACACACATACGCGTAAAAACCGACTCTACCACAATTGTTAGAAGTAAAAACAAAAACTATGCATCATGTCCGCATGATGGAATGCGTGCTTGCACAGACTAGACCTCGGGTTATATTCTCATCCGAATGAGTAGGAGCGCAGTGACTAAGGGTCATATTTATTTTTATTTTTTTTAATTGTTATTGTTGTTTTCGGTATAAATCCAGGTCATCAACGGGCTTCAAACCACTGCCTGTCCAGGCTGTAATATTATCGCTTGTCAGTCTATCCCTCAATTGTTTTGCGTTCTGAGCACACCTGCGTCTCTATGAGGCGCCCTTTGTAAATTAAATCATTATTGTCATTATATCTATAGAACATACATTTTACCTGTATAAAACATATTGTATACTTATAAAATGAATTCTATGTCTATAAAATACATTCAATAGCAATACAAAACTTTTTATAGCTAAAAACAACATTTTTATAACTACAGACTACATTTTACAATATACAAGAAAAATCATACGCGATCATCACGCCGTTTGTAAATATTATTCCGAAAAACTATTTTATCTCTAAACACTTCATTTTATCTCTAAACACT
Source organism: Oncomelania hupensis (assembly GCA_036898135.1). Taxonomy (NCBI): domain Eukaryota; kingdom Metazoa; phylum Mollusca; class Gastropoda; order Littorinimorpha; family Pomatiopsidae; genus Oncomelania; species Oncomelania hupensis. The sequence goes on along the minus strand of CM072517.1, from coordinate 27,533,842 downwards.
ACATTTTATACATAAACAATTCATTTTATAGGTAATCAATTCATTTTATAACAACAAAGAGCTTTTATATCTATAAAATAAATGTTATAATATATACAATGCATTTTACCTGTAGAATGCATTCGGAGCATTATTTTACATTCGGCGCATGACATTAATTTTATACTGACTTTCGAATTGCTGATCCCAGGGAAGCAACGCCATCCTCGTGTAGACTACTTGTAAACTTCTAAGCGACTCAACATGATAAAGACCATTAAAGTCTACTACAAAAAATGGCAAGGACCATACTAGTGTACTATATAAATTGGCGAGGACCATACTAGTGAAATGCTGATAAAACATCAATGACATCATTGTCAGTCTCGACTGTTCCAATTATTTTTTGGTCGTCTTGAAAAACTATCGATAAGCACGAAGGCAAACCAGCTTCCATCGTAACTGTTACCTTGGAGATTGTTGACATCGCAGGAAGTCGATATAGGCCTAGCGGGAATTCCCTACACGCGCCGTAGCTATCTAAATTTAGCTTATGCAACGCCACTTCCACATGAAAAGGCGAGAGCCCAGCGCATACGTGCTGGAGGGGGGGGGGAGGCCTTTTTTCGTTGAATTGGTTGAATGTACCTATTGACCAATCGTCCCCTATACGCTTAATGAGTCCAGGGACGTAAATTTTAAATTTAAAAAAAAAACGAAAAAAAAAAAACGTCAGCCATCTTTGCGCACCGCATAGCAACTTTGGGTCGCTTAGAACGTTACAAAATAAAAATAATCGAAGGGAGAGAAGCAGTTATGCAATGAGAAAGTTAGTATAAAATTATTGTAAGGCGCCGACTGGAAAATAATTGTCGCGAATGCATTCTACAGGTACAATTCATTGTACGTGTTATAAAATGTATTCTATAGATATAAGTGCTCGTTGTTGCTATAAAATGAAGTGTTTACGGGTAAAAGGAAGTTTTATAGATCGTTTTTGCTATAAAATGACTTGTTTATAGATACAATGACTTGTTTATAGGTAAAATGAATTGGTTACTTATAAAATGTTTTGTTTATAGATAAAATGAATTGGTTACTTATAAAATGTTTTGTTTATAAATAAAATAGTTTTTTGGTGTTTAATATTTACAAACGGCGTGACGATTCGTGTATGATCTCTTGTATATTGTAAAATGTAGTCTGTAGCTATAAAAATGTTGCTTTATAGCTATAAAAGTGTTGTATTGCTATAGAATGTATTTTATAGGTATATAATTCATTTTATAATTATACCATTTCTTTTATACAGGTAAAATGTATGTTCTATAGATATAATGACAATAACCATTTAATTTACAAATGGCGCTTCATACGTCTCAAGGTCATGCTATTTTGTTCTGTTTCGGCACTCTTGGCCGACAACGAGCTTCGAACAACTATGTTGTTGCTTAATATTCTTGGTTTCGCCTTTGCGTAAACCACTGAGCCAACTGCGCGCCAGTTTCAGTTGTCTTGCAGTCGCTTTCACTACAGAGCTGCCAGCCTCTTCTCCCACTTCCATTGGGTTACACCAAAATAATTAAAGTAGGCCTACAGCAGTGAGGAGATTCAAACAGTACATTTATTATAATACAGTAGGTTGCTCTCTTTCTCTCTCTCTCTCCCTCTCTCTCTCCCTCTCTCTCTCGCTCTCTCTCTCGCTCGCTCTCTCTCTCTCTCTCTCCATATCGCATCTCTCTCTAAAATCCCCAATGAAAAATAATTGGAGAGGAAACAAAATTAATACAATCCAACACACACACACAAACACACCCACACACACACACATACACACACACACACACCCTCACAAACTGCTGTCAACATCACTATAGGTCAAGAACACTTTATCACAGATCACATCAACAGACCGAACAAATATAATTATAATTATATTTAGCACAGTTTAAAACGTAAGATTGCTCAGCTCTGTAAGCAGATATGGTAAGTATACACTGATGGGATGGAAGTGTTCTGATGATTATGTTTCCAAAATGTTACACTCATTCGATGTTGGTGTTTTTATATCAGTATTTGATTCAGCCCCGATGCTTGAAATCCTGATAGGTGTAACTCTGATTCGTTTATCCACGCAGCCTGCTCACTCAGCAACAAGACACGGAGTCGTCGTATAAAGTTTTCCACTTTTATTCAGCACACATCAATAACTGCATGCAATCGCCTTTTTTCACTCTCAACTTTTTCTTTCAACACTGATGGAAGTGTTCTGGAATCATCAGAATGTGTTCTGTAAGTATACACTGATGGAAGTGATCTGGAATCATCAGAATGTGTGTCAGGATTTATTATACCGCATTTGAATATTCAAAAATCTTACTATCTTGGTCACGGATTTTCAATATTTACATGTGAATTGTACGCAATACTTATGGTGTTATATTGTATAATTAACATTCCTCATGAAATATTTAATATTTTTATTTGTGTTGATTCCAAATCGGGTGCTGTATGCTTTACGAAATTGGAAATGTAAAAAGAGAACCGACATAATATTTGACATCAGGTATTTAATTCATTGTATACGTACGAGGGGTATTGGAATTACATTTTGTTGGGTTCCGTCACATTTTGGTATATATGGTAATGAAATGTCAGACATATTAGCCAAAAAGGGAGCAATGAAAAGTGGCAATACGATTTTGAATTGTGATTTGAAAATATGTCAGTTTGAATACTATTCTTTAGTTGAACGGCACTTTTACATGACAATTCCTAAAGTAAATATTATATGTCGTTCAAGAGCAATTTCAAGATTGATATATACAAACTACGATTGAATTCGTGGAATACAAAGTATTTGAAAAATATTAATTGTATATGTAAAGGGATCGTCTCTTTAAATCATTTACTGTTTGAATGTACTGTTTTAACACCATTATACAAACAACAGGGAATTATATTATCAGCACAAGATGACACTAAAACCATTTTATATGGTACAGAAATATGTGACATTGCTGGTGTCATTATGAAAACAGACTTATATAAGATATTATAATTTTGAAGACCGTTGATATGTTATTGTTAATTTTGATTAAATTAAATTAAATTATTACTTATATTGTTTTATTATCTTCTTTTTTATTTTTATTTATTCTTTTAATTCACATAATGTGTTGTTTTTGTTTGTTTGTTTTGTTTTGTTTTTTAAATTATTTTATTTTATTTTCATACTTTTTTGTTGTCTAAAATCACATTGTTGTGAACAGACGTGAAATTAAAATATTGAATTGAATTGAATTAAGCAGATATGGAAAGAAAGCGAACACACATACTCCTACAACCCTTGCACCCAGCCACACACACACACAAACACACCCACACACGCACACAAACACACGCGCGCACACACACAAACATACATCTTGGTTAAAAAAAGGGGGATGGGTGAAATACACTCACTTACACATAAACATGCACTTTTTCCTACGTGATGTACGTAGTACGCTTGATAAATCTATGTATTTCTTCTTCTTCTTCTTCTTAGTAATAGCAGTAGTAGCAGGAGCAGTAGTAGCAGGAGCCGTAGTAGTAGTAGTAGTAGTAGTAGTAGTAGTAGTAGTAGTAGTAGTAGTAGTAGTAGTAGTAGTAGTAGTAGTAGCAGCAGCAGCAGCTGCAGCATCATTGGCTTCACAACTTTTCACCATTCTCATATAGATTGGTCAACATCAATCTCACACACACACACACACACACGCACACACACACACACACACACACACACACACACACACACACACACTCACACAATATATATATATTTATAGATAGATAGATAGATAGATAGATAGATAGATAGATAGATAGATAGATAGATAGATAGATAGATAGATAGATAGATAGATAGATAGATAGATAGATAGATAGATAGATAGATAGATAGATAGATAGATAGATAGATAGATAGATAGATAGATAGATAGATAGATAGATAGATAGATAGATAGATAGATAGATAGATAGATAGATAGATAGATAGATAGATAGATAGATAGATAGATAGATAGATAGATAGATAGATAGATAGATAGATAGATAGATAGATAGATAGATAGATAGATAGATAGATAGATAGATAGATAGATAGATAGATAGATAGATAGATAGATAGATAGATAGATAGAACATTTTAATAATCGCGTTACTACAATACAATAAAGGATCTATAGCTGGTACAAATCGTCTCCTATTCATCCACTATCGTTTAAACCTGACACCTCGGCGATGAAAAATCCAGATGGCTCATACCTTTACCAAAACTAGCAACAGACCTTATTTACCATAACAATCGTTGACATTCAACAGTTTAATACGTGCCAGGGAAATGAAACACAAAGAGAAATTTTGGAAATCCTGCGTGCGTCTGCTGTCAAATAAAATTGAAAGTTGTTTTCCCTTTACGTCTGAAAGCTGAGCTGGAGTGCCGTCCCTTCCCAATTTCAAATTCCAAACGTCTTGCGATCAGATAAAAATGGTTGTTTATGTATATTGTCTTGTTTTCCATCGTTAGCCGAGTTTTCAACAAGAGCGGACAAACAGTTATTTCGGTGTGCGATCTCCCTGTCGTCGAGTTAACGTCGTTTGATTGATCTCTATTAATAGTAACAGGAAGTTTCCACTTTCAAAACCAGCGCGTTCTTGTATTATTGACACAAAACTTCTAAAATCCGAATTAATTCAAGATTGCATTACAGATGTGGCAGCAACACGGTAAGGTTATTGCGTGCCGAATGGTTACATTTAATTTAATTTTATTTATTTTAATCTGTATTTATTTAATGTCATATTGATTTTTATTCGTTTTATTTGTGTAATGTTTCAAGAGAATATTTGGAAATACTTTGATATAGTCGAAAATCAGAACGAGCCTAACGTCTGTCTTTCGGTCAGTGGGTATTTCCCTTGGTCGTTATATCTCAAGAACAACTGATCAAACTTCACTGAAACATTACCTTACCTAGGCTAGTGGTCTAGTCTTACTCGTGCCATCGTATTGCTCCACTTTAGAGGTCAAGGTCGCTGGAGCGAATATTCATTGCTGAAAACGTTTTTCTTCCACATCTCCAAAATGGCTTGGCGGATTTTTATGATTTTTTGGTATACAGGTACTTCATCTCGTGGCCAATTATTCAGTACCGGTCCTTCGGTCGATCAATGGTCAATCATTCCACGTGTTCACTTTAGCTCTTAGGATAAAAGCCAAACAAAACAGGCCCACGAAAATGCGCACTTTTGAAAAAAAAAAGTATTTGAACTATGTTAGGGAGTGTCTACAAATACATATGAATGGCTTGCCATCTTATTCATCGTCTTCTCCTCTGTCCCACCGTCGTCGATCAGTGGTAGAGCGTTCGCCTGGCACAGCGATCACCAAGGTTCGAATCTCGTGGTAGGTAAGATAAAAATGGCCGTTTTCACGGTCCCTGTAAGCAGTATGATTGCTCTGGTGGTTCAAGTGTTTCTATAGGACAATACCTCCTCTCCCCTGTGCTGGTTATCCCCGTCTGCCATATCGCCAATGGTGGGTGTAGACGTTAAACTTCATTGTTCATTCATTCATTCCTTCTTCTTCTTCTTCTTCTTCTTCTTCTTCTTCACCCGGTACACATTGGTCGAAGTCTGCAAGAAGCATGCTTTAGTAGTCGCCTCAACAGGTGATAAAGCTTGCTCTCATGCTTCAGAGCACTGCTTCCTATACTCTTCAAGCTCTATAGTGACGGAAATAGCGCAATTTCACTGTAAATATAATTATACAGAATGTTGCTTTACAACATTCCGCTCTTTCCGTCTCAAAAACCCATTTGCCTTCTTGGATTCTAAAATTGTATGAAACCAAGTGAGGACACTACCCGACGTCAACAAACGGTTCAAAAACATTCTCAAACGGTTCGTAAAAGACAGTTGACCTAGAAACAAATATACAGTTTGACCTAATTCGTCCCCTAGAGGAGACGAAACTTACATCTTACATCTTTTATTTTCATGAGTTGATTGGTCAATGCTCCTAGGGTTTGAAGCGTATAGGAAGCAGTGCTCTGAAGCATGAGAAAATGCTTTATGGCCTGTTGAAGCGACTACTACAGCATGCTTCTAGTAGCCTTCGACCAATGTGTATCGGGTGTGTACTTCTTCTTCTTCTTCTTCTTTTTGTTTTCTTCTTCTTCTTCTTCTCACGCATAGAAATTATGGATATTAAGCAAATGGGCGAACAAAACCACCCTGCTTGAATTTTGTTATTAACAAATCATATCAAATAAAATGCTACAAGGCTGTTCCTAAAGGACTATTTAATAATGAATTAAACATCTCATAAATCAGCTGCGGACTATTAAAGATATCAGTTTCAGATTTTTGATTGCAATACCGGCATATACTGTTATAATGTAGGCATGAAAGTATATGTTTGTCTTTCGACTTCACCACCGTTGCAAGGTAAGGTAGATTACCTATTTCAGTCTTCTGAAACTATTAGCATTGTTTTTCAAATATGTTGATTGTTATCAGATAACGGAGCGCTCTGTGACTGGCAAAATCCACTCACACTCGGAGCTGACCGGTCTTCTTAACCTTGGTCTGGGTTCTAAGCACTGTTGCCGTGGCTGTTGCTGTGCAGTCGTTGTTTTTTTTCCGCTGATGGGGATGTGGTTGCTGTCGCTGGCGTTGATGTGGATCAATGAACGGTGGGAGAGACGTGAATGAAGGAGGGCGGCAGCAACGACGGCAACAACATTCCTGCAGCCACCATTCAGGTTCTCTCTTCAATGGAGGATCGGGCAGGACAGAATGAATGACTGAAGCTTGACGTCTGTTTCACTTTTTCTAGCGTCAGTTTAAAATAATTTATTTATATGTTATCTCTTCTCATGTATCCCTTTCAGATGTGTTTGTGTGTGGTGTATGCGTGTATGTATTATTTTGTGTGTACTCATATCTCTCAATGTATATATGTATGTATATATGCATGTATGTAATTATGTGTGTACATCTCGCTGCCTGTATGTATATACGCATTCATTTGTACCTCTCTTCCTTCCTCAATGTTGTTAGTGTTATTTAAAATTTCTCTCGCTCACAACTTCCCTGCCTCCCATTCCCCGCTCTGCGAATTTATAAAACTGCTGTTTGTGATGTATCTTAACTAAAAATTCTACTATCAGACACACACATACAACTCACAAGCACACACGCACGCATGCACACAAAGAAAGAAAGAAAGAGAGAGAGAGAGAGAGAGAGAGAGAGAGAGTCTTGTTCAATCCGGCGCTTCAATGACAAAGCCCATTTACTCATCTTCATTGTAGCCTAAGTTTGAATTGTATACCTAGGCTGCCTTTTAATTCCAAGCTCTTTTGTGGGCATCAGTTGTTCTTATATAGCGCTTTTTCCAGCTCAAAGAACTGCTCAAGGCGCTGCTAGAACAGAGTCTAACTCAAGACACCCAAAGCGCCCATTTGCCGCTTCGTTGTGCACAGTATCTCACCGCACACAACTGAGCGAAGCTTTCAGGGAAATATATGTATGAAGTTGACTAATCTTATTTACATCTTATTTTTTTCAATGGTGTAATCCCCCCGCACCCCCACCCCCCCCCCCATTTTTTTTAAATAACCGCGTCTGTGACTGTATGAATGGTTCACAAGACAGTTTTGCGACACCTCTGGGTTTTCATTGAAAAATCTTATCACCACCCAAGATAAGCACTCTTTCCTGCGAGAGTATAAACCGAGTTACAGTCTGTGCCAGCATACTTCATCGCACAGACGTAAGAGGTCCTCAAGCTCATGTCCAAGACGGATGAAAGCCAAAATACAAAATGATAAACACACAGCAAGCACTGGATTTTAGTCCCCACTTGTCCTGGGTAGCGCTGCCCTGCGTCTGGTGCGCTTTCGCTGAGAAAGCATATCCGAATTTCGCCAGTTTAGGTGGGTGACAAATGGTTACCAATTTTTTGCGCTCAAAAAATGAGCTGCCAGTAGGAAAGGGCGCTATATAAATACTCTTATTATTATTATTATTATTATTATTATTATTATTATTATTATTATTATTATTATTATTATTATTATTATTATTATTATTAATATTATTATTATTATTATTATTATTATTGTTTTTATTATTATTATTATTATTATTATTATTATTATTCTTCTTCTTATTATTATTATTATTATTATTATTATTATTATTATTATTATTATTATTATTATTATTATTATTATTATTATTATTCAGTGAATTGATTCACTACACTGTTTGTCCGTTTACAATCCAGAAAATGCCTACAACACCATCTTCTTCTTTCTCCATTACCTCCCAAGAAAAATTCACAGTACAAGTTAACCTACATTACACTAAACAAATCTGTAAAATACAATGAAAATGATGCGTTTGTTACTGCCATAGCACAAATCTTAATTTTGTCCTAAAGTTATTTACAAAGGAGATTGTGTACATGCTGCACAGCTTATATCATGTAACCATGTTTCCGTTGTACTGGTAAGACTGCTAATGAATGTTAAGACCTTTGCAATACTGGGGCAGTTGGATCCATATCACATTACAAGACACAAAAGCAAATCGCACAACCTAGAACCATAAAAAATATCTGGTGCGTCAGAATATATGAATACTGTAGGTTCCTAATGCCTTGAAAACTCTGAACCAGAGGTTGTGATACAATAATAATTAATCGACTGTCATTCAAATCAATAAAACGGCGTGTGTTTGTGTATATGTGTGTGTGGGTGGGGGTGTGTTTGCGTGTGTGTTGATTGTGTTGAGAGGTTGAGTGTGTCGAGCGGTTTGAGTGTGTTGAGGGTTGAGTGTGTTGAGGGTTGAATGTGTTGAGGGGTTAAGTGTGTCGAGGGGTTGAGTGTGTTGAGGGGTTGAGTGTGTTGAGGGGTTGATGTGTCGAGAGGTTGAGTGTGTTGAGGGGTTGAGTGTGTCGAGGGGTGAGTGTGTTGAGGGGTTGAGTGTGTTGAGGGGTTGAGTGTGTCGAGGGGTTGAGTGTGCTTCATGTTTGCTGTAAGGTATAATGACTCTACGACACTGAATATAACAGGTCTATAGAATTATATTTTAAATATATATAGCTATGCTCTCTAGCTACTTAATATAGTCATATTAATAAGTTCTCCGGAGAAATTTTCAGGAATTACTGGAACATTAAATGGAAACAAAAGACAGGAACTCATGTTTCTCACTCGTTCTCGAACCTACAGAATACTAATTTTCTGCGAAGGTGCTTTAATTGTGATTTTAGGAAAGAAATACTATAAATAAGTAATAATGATGATGATGATTATGATAATGATTATGATGATGATGATGATGATGATGATGATGATGATGATGATGATGATGATGATGATGATGATGATGGAGGTGGTGGTGGTGGTGATGATGATGATGATAACTCCTAAAGAAATAAATAAATCCTATCCTATCCTATCCTATCCCGTAACTCTGAGGTCGTTGGGGCACCACAGATAAATAAATAATAATGAATAATAATGACAATTTTAGTCTTTTCCAATGCAATTATTTGTTACTGATTACAAGACAATACAATTTGCTATAATTTTATTCATTTCAAATTGAGCAATTACAAATTAGACTATGGCACTGCACTCCAGTATTTAAATCGCAACACATCTTGTGTGCAGGCAAAGACGATGACAGAGCTTTTGACAAAAACTCCGTGACATTAAAGTTTATGTTACTGCGTTCAAGGGATTAGTTTTGTTACGTCAGCTTCCTGCAGCATGCACAGCATCAACTTACACCATTGCAAATAAAACCACAGCATAGCATTGTGTTATAGAGATAGCCGTGGCTTGCGGATAATTGCCTCGACTCCTACTGCATGAAACAAGGCAATGTCTTGACTCTTACGCTCTTTGCTTTTTTACTACAATACTTTAAGATGTTTATTTTAAACTACTACTACAACTACTACTACTACTACTACTACTACTACTACTACTACTACTACTACTACTACTACTACTACTACTACTACTACTACTACTACTACTACTACTACAACTACTACTACTATTTTATTTTATTTAGCGAAAACAAATCAGAATAAAAAATTGTTTGCTCAAAGATATTTTTTCACGTATTCACTTGGAACAACGGCTAACATTCAACTATCCTATCCTATCCAATCCCGTAACTCGAAGGTTGTTGGGGCACCACAGATGATCGTTTAACCACCGTACTCCATCTTTCTCTGTCTTCAGCAATCCTCATGGCTTCGCTCCGTGTCAAGCCAGTCCGTTCTCGAATGTTGTCCTCTCACCTCTTTTTCGGTCTCCCTATTCTTCTGGTCCCTTGCACCGTGCCTTGCAGGATTGTCTTTGCAAGGCCTGATTCTCTGCTGTGGCCATACCATCGGAATTTCCGTTTCTTCACCACTGTGCGAGCATGTCATCGTGTTGTCCAATGGCTTGTGTGATGGTCTGTCGGACTTCGTTGTTGGTGATGTGCTGAGTATACGAAATGCCCAGAAGTCTTCTGCAGCACCTCATGTCCATGCTTTGTATTCTTCATTGTAGATCTGCTGTGAGGGTCCGTGTTTCGCAAGTGTATAGGAAGATGGAGATGGCATAACATTCAACAATAGACTACAAAGAAAAGCTGAAGGCACGAACAAGGTTTAAAACGCCCGCCCATCTACAAAACAGATAAACACCTAAAGCATGAGCCAAAAGGATGGGTGGAAATGTGGGTTAGGGATATTATGACGGGGAAGAAAAGTGCTTCATTGCTTTTAAGTGGCCGTGGATACGCAGCTATCCCTTTCCCGCTCCATCAGCGATCTGTACATGATGCCCACAACTTAGCTGCAAGTAAGCTTACTGTTGGAACAAGTGTGTATTAAGATTTGCCTTCAACGTTGGACAAGACTGGGCATGGCGTTGGAAAATCAGGTAGAGAATTCCACAGTGTTGGAAATTAAAACATCATACGTTAATGAAAACAGAACGCAATACAATACAATATAATACAACATAATACAATATACAATATGACGATGATGATATCCACTTCTAACGCCTCGTTTGAAATGTTCGTGTGCTTTAAGGATTGTGCTCGTGGGACAATACAATACAATTCAATACAATACAATACAATACAACTCTACTGTCCTACATAAATACAGAACGATGACGATGATCAAAGTATAGACAAGCATTTGCGTACAGTTTTAAAGCTAGTGCATGCAGGTGTTAATTTGCAAACACAAAACAAAATAGGCTTATATATTAAAAGCTTAATTCTCCATTTAAAAGTTTTCGTTAGAAAATTTAGTTTCCCGTTTTCGTATCTATCCCCGCCACGTCTGAACTATTAACATGGACGACGAAATTATCCATACTGATAACCATTAGAAAGTAGATGAAGGCGCTAGGTTTTATGAGGTTATTGTTATTGTTGGGGTTGCTGTTGATGATAATAATGATGATAACGATGACGACAACGTTAATGACGGCGATGATGTACTCTACAGCAAATATGACATAGGTAAAGAAAATAGGAATTCAAACGAGTCCTCCTTTTGCGAAAGTCGTCAAAAGGTTTGTACAATCCGTTCTTGTTTGCCTGTGCACCTCGCACCGGGTGCTTTTTGTCGTGTGGCATTTTCAGGTCACGTGACATTTGTGTTCCACACCATTACATTAAGACCGACAGACAACATTAACATGTCATTGAATTATCCCCGCCAAATCTATAATAAGCCATTACAATTGTATAACGGTTAAGGGAGGGAGGCGGGAGGGGGGGGGGAACAGCGTAAGGCGAGATTGCAGCAGAAATATACCCAGCCACCCAGATTTTAACCCCCACAAAACAGTTCAGACTTAGCACATTTCTTTGTTTCTGGTGATCAGTAAGCTGGCACGTGCAGTAACTGTAACTGTAGATTATAGTCACACGACACCGAAGCGTAAAGGCGACTACTGGTCACATTATTCTGACACCAGCGAACCAGTTGATAGTAAGGGGAAAATAATATGGTCACACTTTGGCCAATCCGGGACTCGAACCAGGTACCTTTCGGTTACTAGTAAGCCGCTCTACCAACTGAGCTACCCGGCCCCACACGTGCAGTGTTTCATGCCCAGAATATATACCCCAGCAATCGCTTACCCAAGGTTTTCACATTAATTTTGTGCCGCGCTAACACACATTTAAAAGATCTTTGAAATACGTTCCAAACGGGCAATCGGGATTGGTCCAGTTAGCCGCAGTAACAAGGATGTTTATTTATATATTTATTTAGTTAGTTAGTTGTAACGACGACTTCACGTGGGAAATTGCATTGTTGTCATATGAAATGGTGATATTGGGTCATCAGTGCTCAAACCGACCACTAATCTTTGAAATTGTTTGCCTTTCTCCCAATGTTTTGTAAACAATTCCGCTGCAGCGCTTCTTTTATTTTAGAATCAACCTTTCAATAGGTACACAAACAGGTGAATTTATCCATTTATACCTAAAGCGTACTTTTTGTTGTGTGTTGTTGCTGCTGCTGCTGCTGCTGCTTTTATTGTCTTTTATCTTATTTGTGTCCAGCTGGGGCAGCACTAGCTGTGAATTTGAAAATACACCGCTTCAACACAGTGATCTAGCGTGGGTATGATGATGATGGGGGACCTTCGAAGGTCGACACTGCTTTTTGCACTTTGCCGTCAACCGACAATGATCCTTTCTACAGCGAAGTAAAGTATTCCAGGAAGACGTTCCTCTTACCTTGACAGTGTAATGCAGTGTCATACTGTCAACTTTAACAGGGGAACCTTCTTTGGGACCAACTGAGTTTGTGTGTTTTTTTCTATACAATTCAAAAAGAATCTGTGACGCTAAAATATGTTATCTTGGGGGACTTATTTCAATCCCATTTTTGCCTACCAAAACTTAAAGCCCCCCCTGCCCCTCCCTCCCCCCTCCTCACTCTCTTTCTCTCTCTCCGTCTCTTATTTTCTGTCTTTAACACATAAGAAATTAATTATAGTTACCAGACTGCGTCATTGCACCTGAAGGTTTGAGATGGCAAATATGCAACGTGGTCTCACTTAACGTGACTTGATCGGCTCTTGAGGTCACCAATCGCCCCCCCCCCCTCTTCGTCGTTCTACTAATTTTAAACTTTACTAAATGGCAAACAAACAAAAACAACAACAACAACAAAATCCCAGAAAGAAATACCTTCATTTGGCTTTTGCTCCTTCAACGCTTACTGATGCCTGCTGTCACTCGGATCTTGGTCAGGGGAAGCAATCATGATGTATGACGGAGTTCTATCATGGATGTCTGCTTTATAAAGGGCACCCACTCACTTGGGTTATAGA
>CM072517.1:27505433-27517933 GCA_036898135.1 Oncomelania hupensis | reverse complement strand
AAGGCGATGTCAATCTCTTTCCCTCGCTGCCTTGCCTACCGGGGTTCTAAAACAGAAGCAGGTAGGACCCACCCATTCACTGCCGGATGGGCTGGAGAAGGCTGCGAGCTTGTTTCATGAAACCTTGTATCTTGGATCATTGTTTTTGTCGTTTTAGTTTGCCTGTGGTCATCCATCCATGTACTAACCGCGTTTGACCTTGTTACAACCAAACATGTCTAGCGTGGGCCCAAACCGAATGTAGAATTTCACGAGCACATAATTATATAATAACATAAGAAAGAAAGAAAGGACGGAGGGAAAGAATGAAGGAGGGAAACTAAAGAAAGACATTATGTTGAAAAGAGGTATGAATCCAAGAAGCGCCCAAGATAATAACATTTTTGAGAGGCAAAGAAAAAAGAAAGAAAAGAAGAACAGAAGAAAAGAAAGAAACTGAACATAATGACCAAAACAGAGGTAGAACTAAAAAAAAATGTAGAAAGGAAGAAACGAAAGAAAGAATATAAAAATTAAAAGAGAAACGAATGAAGAAAATAGGCAAAAGAAATGAAAGGAGAAAAAAAACCATCATAATGAAAGTATAGAATGAAAGAAAGAAAGGAGGAAAACACAAATCAACATTGCAAAAATGAAAACTATCATTTGATAAACTGATGGGACCAAATATTGTAAACGGACAAGTCTACGAACGCACGACGCATGTCTCAATCTGGAGACAATGACGAAAACCAATGTTACTTCACAAAGGGTCAGTCTGTTGTTCCCCCTGGTAGACCCAGTCCCTTTCACACCGATACATCAACGAGAAGGACGGTTTTCGCTACTAGAGTAAGGGAACACGATTCATTCCACGATTGAACAGTCATCGTTTTTAAATATCCCTATGGTAAAAGGATTACAGTTGAAACAAACACAATTTATACAATTGTAAAAAATCAAATAACAACTTGAAACTAACAACACACGTTGAAACTAACAAGATGCTAATTATAAATGTTAAAACTAACTAGAAACTAATCATACACGTTGAAACTAACCAGAAACTAACCAAAAATCTTGAAACTAACGAGAAACTAATCCTAAATCTTGAAACTAGGTTTAATATCCCTACAATAAAGAAATAAATCTCGATACTAAAATAAGATTTGAAACTACCAATACATTCTGAAACTAACAAAAAGTCTGGAAACTAAATAGAAACTAACCATGCCTTTGGCAACTAACAACTAATTTTTAAAACTAGAGAATAACTTTAACGATCGCGCTGGTGCTCCAATGAATGACTTTCATAACCCAGAGACAATACCTCGCAACAATGACTGTGTATTGCTGGGCAGCGCAAAAAGCTGAAATAAAAAAAAGTGTCACACTGAATTCCACCATTCCAAATCATACAAACTGGACGCAGCAGGTAAAGACCAGTCCATAAACTGTAAACAAGCCAGATAAAATATTGGAAAAGAAATGCGAAAAGACTACCCACAATGCATACAAATCACAGTAAATATAGATACAAAGACTGACCATTAATGTTTAAAGTCTACACCCACCTTTGGCCAAATGGTTGGTGTGGGATGGGGAGAGGCCGGGGGGGAGGGGATAACCATCTCAGAGAATAAACACTGAACCACCAAGGGCAATTACACTGCTAAAAAATGATTGAGGACGAAAACTAGCCACTTTGTAACTTGCCCTTTGCGGGACTCGAACCTGGGTGCGCCGTAACTACGACATCTTTGATTAACAGACGAGAACGGTCAAATTCAGGGAGAAACAGTTCAGACTATACACACACCAAAAGGCCTTCAAAGCAAAAGACATCAAGACATCAAGTTTGTTGTACACGGCATCTTGATAAAAAGGCGAGAAAGGTGGATGTTGCCAAATGAACAAATATTACACAGGAAATAAGCAAACGAACGTAAACTGTTTGCTTTTTTCTTTACACTTTTCCACAATCAAATGCTAGACGCGGAGGAAAATGTCAAGGACACGTCCCATCTGGAGACTAATGAAACTGTTGCTGTAATTATTTTTTAGTGCATTCCATCTGTCTGTCTGACTGACTGTCTGTCTGAATAAGACAACAAACATGAACGAATGGTTTTCATTAGCAGAGGTGCAACATAACACGTGTTTACGTAAGACCATCACTCCGCCTACCTAAAGTGTGGTGCGAGGGCTGTTTTTGCTTAAAAGCAAGCATAATATATCTAAGAGTGATGAATCTGGGCAGTTTTAAAGAAACAAATCGTGGCGGATCGGTAATGTAGCTTTATTTTTTTGTGGTTGCCAGTTGAAAGCGAGGTAACAGCGAACAAGGTCCACGTTAAATGTAATATTAAAATTGTGTTTGTTGTACACTTTCCTTTCCACTGTATGTCTTTTGAAATGGCCAGATGGCCATTCTTCAATTAAACAGTCAACGTGTCAGAAGTGTCTCTCTCTCTCTCTCGCTCTCTCTCTCTCTCTCTCTCTCTTTCTCTCTCTCTCTCTCTCCCTCTCTCTCTCTCTCTTTTGTGTAAAGGTATAGTCTGTTATTCATTTTTTACTACGTTTCTGCGAAAAGGTTTCCTGGCGTTCCATCGAGAATTTTCTACCTAAATGTTGTGTACATCAGCTGGATCCTCTTTCTTTCTCTCTTTCTCTGCAACAATCATTCACTCTTTTGTGCTTTCGTTCCTACCGCTGAGGAGGGATTTAAACGTGAATATAATCATTCTTTTTCCGAGTAGAATCATAACTAGAAATGATTGTCGGCTTTGGGGGAATTTAATTTGGAACCTTGATGCGGCGCATTCACTTCTTTCTTAGTTTCAAGTTTCATTATTACAATTTGTCTCTCTACGTACATACAGTTAATACTGTACAACTATGTTCTAAACGTGACCAACTTTCATTGCAAAAGCTGGATTTTAGGGCCTCATTCTAAAATTCTTGTTCTTGTTCTAGAATTTTCACGATCTTTTTTTATTCCTGGCAACCTTCTTTCGTCCTACCGTTTTTTCTGTCGGAAACTACGCACACGTACAAGGAAGGAAAAAGCTATTTTTAGCCTCGGTACACGTAGCAAGGCTATTAATATTATCTGGCCTTTGTCGTAACACACCCACACAAAACGTAAACAAAATAGTGTAGAGAAGGTTTTAGTGCCCCCATAAAGCGTAACAGCTTGCGAAGATGGGCCTAAATATATCCACAAGCGTAGGGAAGATAGACTGTATCACCTAACCAGATGCGCTCCCAAAATAACCTACAGAGAGAGAGAGAGAGAGAGAGAGAGAGAGAGAGAGAGAGAGAGAGAGAGAGAGAGAGAGAGAGAAGAGAGAGAGAGGATCCCCCATACTGATTACGTAAAAGGCCGAAAACGAGACTATGATTTTTTTTTTCTTTCGAGCAGGCCCGGTACGAGAATTGTTCCCATGAAGCGTAAAGCGAATTTCGGCTCTCTTGTATCCTAATCTCTAAACACAGGAACGGATTGAAATAAACTGGACATCGGACGGTTAGGAAAGTTTGTAAGGACTTAGTAATGACGGCGAGTTTTCAGCTGAAAGGCTCAGGACGAAGGAACGAAAGAAGGAGACAAGGATGGCAAAAGGCAAAAGGTCGCCGTACCGTGGGATGGCAGTCCACAACGTCAGAGGGGAACCCTTAGACTGAAATAGCAGCACTCACCTTCATGCGTGATGGAAATGTGGGCTCTAGTCCACCCAGGGTACATCCCGCACACAGACGATGAGGCCAAATAAATCCACGTGAGAAACTAACAAGTTACACACACTCCGGTCACGGCACCACACGGGTACTGAGGCGAGATGGCCGCACAAAACTCTCTTCTTGACTAAGGGGTCCCCCGCGATTCCCCTTGGCTTTTATTCCCAAATTTGACGTCACAGCTACATAAATAGTGGCCGAGAGCTGACGGAAAACACCCCGTGACGTCAAAAAGGGCCGACCCGCATTCGTCGTGGCAAGCGGACCGGTTCATTCTGGTGGGGGGCTCCCGCCATCCTGGGGGGGAGCAGGTTGTAGAAGTCTGCAGGCAACCCCCTTCCTAGATCGATATCGGCGTCGTCGACTGTCCTCCAGTCCATCAGCCTTCAGACGTTTGCACCATTGATACCCCAACGATTTCTGTGCAAAGACCAACTTCTAACGGACAGTTCGCCTTTTTTTATAGGTTTTCACCGTTTTCTGTCTCCAACCTGATATCTGAGAGTGGGAAAACTGTGAAGAGTCGACCAGGGATGAAGCAGATACCGGTTGCATCATAGGGGATAACAAGGAGACGGGATTTACTTGCCACCCCCACCTTGAAAAAATAGGACTGCTCCACTATCGCTGCGAGCGACCAGCACGACGACGACGACGACGTGTGTGTGTGTGTGTGTGTGCTGTTGCGGCAGTCCGCGATGGGGATACAGGTGGTGGTTGTTGCGCCGCTGGTGGAGATACTGACGGTGTCGGAGGCGGTGGCGGCGGCTGGCTGGTACTGCTAATGCTGTCGCTGCCATTGCTGAAGCTAGCTAGGATTGTTTGGCGCACGCCGCGCTTCTGGCTTCGATACTACAGACTGGACACCTCGGCACGTGCATCACGTAAACTTGCCACTTTGTTTTCTATGTGTCCGTGTATGTGTGTGTGTGTTTGTTTGTGTGTGTGTGTGTTTGCGGGTGCGTGCGCGCGCGTCCTTTTTATATTCATTTGCCTTCCTTGCCGATGTCTAGTATTTAGTCAAAGTCCAAGGCCAATCCCAACACGGTGCATAGCTTCAAATATTTAGGAGCCATTGTATCAGACAATGGGTCCAGACAGGAAGTCTTCTATAGGATCGTACAAACGACTGCTGCCCTGACAAGGTTGAAGCCCATTTGGAAAGACAGGACCATCAGTCTACATTCCAAAGTAAGACTGCTGCGCTCCCTTGTCATCTCCATCTTCCTATACGCTTGCGAAACATGGACCCTCACAGCAGACCTACAGCGAAGAATACAAAGCATGGAGATGAGGTGCTACAGAACACTTCTAAACATTTACTATACCCAGTACATCACCAACGACGAAGTCCGACAGATCATTACACAAGCCATTGGACAACACGATAACATGCTCACATAGTGATGAAGAAACGGAAACTCTGATGGTATGGCCACGTCACCAGAGCATCAGGCCTTGCAAAGACCATCCTGCAAGGCACGGTGCAAGGAGGCAGAAGAAGAGGGAGGCAGAAAAAGAGGTGGAAGGACAACATTCGAGAACGGACTTGCTTGACGCTGAGCGAAGCCATGAGGGTTGCTGATGACAGAGAAAAATGGAGTACGCTGATTAAACGATTATCTGTGGTGCCCCAACGATTTTTTGATTTACGGGATAGGCTAGGATTAGCTGTATTAGTTTCCCTTTCTTAGAGTCATGACGACGACGACGACGACGACGATGATGATGATGATGATGATGATGATGATGATGATGATGATGATGATGATGATGATGATGATGATGATGATGATGATGATGATGATGATGAAGGGGACTTGCAAGTTACTTCATCCACCAAGTTCATGCTCGAAACGGGCGAAGAAGTTTGCGGCTTTAGTTCTAATGCTGGATGAGTCCTTGTCACTTA
Source organism: Oncomelania hupensis (assembly GCA_036898135.1). Classification (NCBI taxonomy): domain Eukaryota; kingdom Metazoa; phylum Mollusca; class Gastropoda; order Littorinimorpha; family Pomatiopsidae; genus Oncomelania; species Oncomelania hupensis. The sequence continues at coordinate 27,512,301 of CM072517.1, read as the reverse complement.
GGTTCCAAGAAATACTGACATGGAAATTTGTCGGAAAACGCCGCGAAAATACCAACTATGCTTTAGTTCGTCCCTCTGACTTGGCTCGACTTGGCTCTTGAGGTCATGATATGGCTTTGTTGGTTGTTTTAGGTCTTTTAAACAACTCTTTTGGCAGTTTGAGTTTTCTTTAATAAAAACAAAACCCAAAAGCCATTCATCTGTATTTCCAGACATTGACACCCATAGCCGAGAAATAAGCACATTTTTAAAAGTGTTCATTGTCTTGTCGGTGTTGTAGCTCGGATTTACCCTAACAAAGTACATGTACAAAGAACACGTGGAATGAATGATAGACCATTTATTGAACTGTACGCAAAAAAATAACAATGATCCAAATCGCCTCCGCCACTGTTGAGATAAGCGCAAAACGCGTTTAGAACATGGTGAAGCGCGATGACCTTGGCCTTGGAGGAAGTACAAATACGAATGATATAACATGCTTAGCAGTAGATGAAATAGGCACAAAATAAACAGTCAGAATGTTGGTTTAGCTATTCCTCAGGTGCGACAAAAAGTGTGTTTTAAACAACAACAAGTACAATTGGGGGCGACGAACCGACCCACTGATCGACAACTTGACTGCTACTGACGAATGGCCCATGATTTGAAGTATCTGTATACCGAAACTCAACAAGATCGCTTTAGCCGTTTTTCAGATATTGGGCAAAATATGACGTGTCACGGGAAGCAGGCCATTAACCTAAATAATGTTGGTATGCAGTGTGGTCAAAATCCGTTCTGTGGGTCTTGTGACATGACTTCCAACGCTCCGACAGAAGGACAGACCCCACAGACAGAAGGACAGACCCCACGGACAGAAGGACAGACCCCACAGACGGAAGGACAGACCCCCCAACACAGATCGGTCTGGAAATACAAAAAGTCCAATAAAGAATGGCGGTTGTAGAGTGCTGATAAGTCGTTTGTAGACCGACTGCAGCTCGTCAAAACAACAGAATTCACATGTAAATAATATTGTCAAAATTGCCTTATTTGGTTGGTGTTGTGTGTATGTGTGTGTGTGTGTATGTGCGGAGGTATAAGCCTTGAAATGGGTGACTGACCTTGCTTTTTATGCAGAAAATGGGTGTGTGTATTAGCCACCCACTTTTTTCCAGCCACCCACTTTTTTCTAAGTACACAGGAGTGCTCTTTTAGTGCATGGGAGTGCAGTTGCCTTGCATGAGAGTGTTTTAAGTACAAGGGAGTGCTCTATCCGGGACGGAGAAAATACAGTCAATTTTCGGAGAAATTTTGAAGAAAGTTCGACCTATTTCGTCGCCTATAGGAGACGAACTAGGTCAACTTTTTAAAAGAGCCAATTTTGCATCAGATTCTTACATCTTACATTTTTTAGAAGAAGTTTGCGTTCTCTCCGTCAAAAAAAAAAAAACCACTTTCCGATTCCTACATTCTTAAATAAACCCAGTTGTGATGTATTGCATTGCATATATATGTTTGTGTGTGTGTGTGTGTGTGTGTGTGTGTGTGTGTGTGTGTTGTGTGTGTGTGTGTGTGCATTTCAAGGCTTATACGGAAATCCTTTGATACAATCTGGAATCAGAGCGAACCAAATGTCGATCGGTCGGTCGGTTGCACGCCATATGTTCACGACGATTTAATCAAACAAACAAAAGAAACAGTGTTGGAACATTACCAGTGATAGTGGCAAACTTCACGTGCCAACCCATTTGTCCACTTTCAAAGGTCAAGATCACTTGGGTCATTTCTTTGCTAAACACGTTTGGCATTAAATCTCAACAAAATGGTAAGCCATTTAAATGTAATCTCAGTCAAAGGCAGCCACACACATTTGCAAATCTTATAACGGCGACAACGACGATGATGACGAAGCTTGTTGTTTCAACTTCTTCCTCTTGACAATGATTATTATGGCGACGACGATAATGACGACGATGCTGCGAATGTAGACGGACATTGAAAATGGGGTAAATCAACACAACGTTCATGTCGAAGACTTACGTCTTAAATTAATGAAAATTATAAGGGTGCCGATTGTCATCATCATCATCATCATCATCATCATCATCATCATCATCATCATCATCATCATCATCATCATCATCATCATCATCACTGACGTCGTCGTCTTCGCCCTGCATCAGGAAAGAAATAATATTAGATGTCTATACACAAATTCACACAAAATACCGAAACTCGTATCACATATAGGCTACAAAGACACCCCAGCTTCCGTACTATAAGTATTAGTTGCGTACGTCTGTGATCCTTACTCCACGACTCTCTTCCCGCTTACTGTTTTCCATCAATAACCGGGCTATTTTTAGCACCAGGCAGGCTATTTAAAGACGCGCGCGCTGGGCACGCGAGCTAGCTCACTGGCGAGAAAGCCCGGTAGATCATGTTCTTGGCGCGTGCTGGTGGCTTTGTAGACTACGAGGAATGAATTTTTTTTTAAAAAAAGGAAGACAGAAAGAAGAAGCTAGATGAACAACCCTAGAGAATTGAAGGAGGGAGTGGAAAAGTGAAGAAGGTATGAAGGGATAGGGTGTCGGTCGGGCACGTGAACTTGTGGTTTCTACGTCACTACAACAGGCTTTGGGACGGGCGGACTAACAAACCTAACAGACACACTGTCTAACAGAGAAACACGAGTGTATCTTAGCTGTTGGTGGAATCGTGGACATGATTTTAATAGGGCGATGTTGTTTAGATTTCATTATAGTTTATCAGTACTGTTATTATTGTCATTATTGTTTTCGGTGTCATCATCATCATCGTCATCATCATCATCATCATCGTCGTCATCATGATGATTATCATCGTCGTCGTCGTCTTCGTCTTCATCATCATCATCATCATCATCATCATCATCATCATCATCATCATTATTATTATCATCATCATCATCATCATCATCATCATCATCATCATCATCATCATCATCATCATCATCATCATCAACAACAGCATCGTCATTATCATCATCATCCTCTTTTTCATTAACGACGCGAATATCTTTTCTTTTTAGTCGTTGTTATCTTTATTTCCTCTCTTCTCACGAGTGTTGGATTTTCAGGTTTGCTATCATCATCATCATCATCAGCAGCAGCAGCAGCAGCAGCAGCATCAACATCGACCTTTCGTCTGCTTCTGCTTCTAACACATATTCTCTCTCTCTCTCTCTCTCTCTCTCTCTCTCTCTTCTCTCTCTCTCTCTCTCTCTCTCTCTCTCTCTCTCTCTCTCTCTCTCTCTCTCTCTCTCTCTCTCTCTCTCTCTCTCTCTCTCTTGTATTATCACCATCATCAATCGTGGTCATCGTCATCATAATTCATGTATTTTAACGTCATGACAATTTATTTCATTCGCTCAGTCTTGGAATGACGGAACGAATTAGGCGGTGACATAGACAAAGACGTCAAGACTTGTCAATCATTGTCACGTGCGTCAATGAGCTATTTATGGGCCATGAAATTAACTAGATTATTACCCTGCATGTTGCAGAAATGGATCAACAGCTAATAGAAATTGTTAACATCTACAAATTACCGCGTTTGTTTTGGATTTTTTTTAAAATTAATTTACATTTTTATTGTCTTTCCAGACTAACCTGGAAATACTTTGAAATAGCCAGGAATCAGAACCAGCCAATTGTCGATCTCGGATACCAAATTGAAATAACCACTTAACGGATTTTGACAAAACTTCATAAGAACAATTCTTTGGTATTAGGTTAGTGGACTGTTTTCCGTACCATCGTATTTGCTCTTTCGCAAAAGTAATTGTGCTGCTAGAGACGATTTGCTCAATATTTTGTTTGAAACCATTTTTTTTCCTTTTTTTTTTTTTTTTTTTTGGGGGGGGGGGGGGGGGCATATACTTAGGCCTGCTATGTCATACTGATTTGGATGAGTGGGTTTATAATGGAGCAAACGGAGGGTTCCAAGGAACCTGTTATCTCCCTTGCCGTTCCTGGCCAGGACTGTGAAGGAACGGCGACCGTTTTATTGTTCCAGGCGAACTCTCCTCAGCTCTCTCGCCTAGCCTTGCGAAGCCTAAACCGGATACTCCTACCAACTTCCTGACCTCAAGACCAGTGTTGCGGGACGTCGCAGCGTCTGGTAGTCGGTAGGTGTTACGACTGCCCGTAGCATTGGGACGAAATTCAGGAAGGGGTGCGACTGCTTTGGTAGGGAGTCGTATGGTCCAAATCGAAAATTCTGGAAAAATGTTGTTTGTTTGTTTGTTTTTTGGACAAATTCTATCCTCTATCCTGTGCCAGATTTTGGAGGATTTATTTTTTTTATTTACAACTACGTTCTATGAGTTTATAAAAAAATTGTAATTTATTAAGTATATCATGTTCTTCAGTGATATTTTTTTAGATTTAAAAAAAAAAACGTTATTCTGTAGAACGCCCTATTGCCATATTTCTTTAACATTATGTATGCTGTGGTGTGTGTGTGTGTGTGTGTGTGTGTGCGTGTGCGTGTGCGTGTGTGTATGTGTGTTTTAATCACTTATCTCTAAGAGTAAGAATACCTGATCCAACTCTGATAACGTTTTTGCATGCAGGTATTCAGATAGTGGCTATGTGTTCAATGTGCTTCTTTAAGGGAAAGCCGAATCACATGCACAGCAGCAACAAGAAAATTAAAGCTTTTGAACATGCTAATTTTCCACCTATGTGTGTGTGGTCACAGCACCGCAGAGTCTGTGTCTATAGTTTATTTATTTGTTTGTTTGTTTGTTTGTTTGTTTGTTTGTTTGTTTTTAAAATAGAAGAACTAAGAAAGAAAAAGATAAAGAGGAAGAAGAACTGAGAAATAAAGAAAGTAAGTAAGAAAGAAGAAGAAGAAGAATGTCAATACAATGAATATAATCCAATGCACGTCATCATCATTCATCATCATCATCATCATCATCATCTTCTTCTTCTTCTTCTTCTTCTTCTTCTTCTTCTTCTTCTTCTTCAGGGGGCTTGATCTTCTTCTTCTTCTTCTTCTTCTTCTTCTTCTTCTTCTTCTTCTTCTTCTTCTTCTTCTTCTTCTTCTTCTTCTTCTTCTTCAGGGGGCTTGAGTTATAGAGCGGTTCTGGAGGGGATAAGAACGATCACACAGGTCATTATCGATAAATAAATAATATCCTTAAGGATAAAGGTGATTTCAACACAGTACTCATAAAACTAATGAACCAAGGCGTTCTATAGTTACGTAACAGAGAAAAAAAAAGGTTTATAAACTACGATCATTACATAATATGCTGTCTCGTAATATATGGGTTAACGGGTCCTCCAAAACCAGATTTGGCACGCTAAAAATAGTATTCAGCTCAAGCTGAGAGACTATATATATAGAAATCTAGTGGATTATTACAGCAGCTGTTAAGTACTGACTTGAGGTTACTTGTTCACAATGAGCAATATGAGGTAAAGGTGACCTGCCTGTATTTCGACCTGATGTGTGGTTAGAGTACTAACTTTACATAGATACAAATTGCAGGCAGTCATGACATATTACAAGAAGAATAGAATTGCAGAGCGATTCGGATTCGTACTCGAGTTTTTTTGGGACTTCTCATACGTCCTAGTATGTATTGGAATTCGTTGAGAGCAACACTGAGGAAAAGGCTAGGTGAAATTCCCCTGCATCATTATGACGAATGGGAATGTAGTGATTGCAGTGCCAAAGTTAATTCTAACATTACACTGTGCGGTAGTTCAGACTGAAATCTGAAATACATTTTTGCTAAATTTTAGGCTAAATATTAATATAGTTTTGGTGTGAATAATAATAATAATAATAATAATAATAATAATAATAATAATAATAATAATAATAATAATAATAATAATAATAATAATAATAATAATAATAATAATAATAACCATAATATTCATAATATTCATAATAATCATAATAACCAGAAGTAGAAGAAGAAGAAGAAGAAGAAGAAGAAGAAGAAGAAGAATTGGGCAAACGCTGAAAATGAACGTAAACATATTATAAACACCTGTCCAAACTGTCTTGGTACCAGAATCTTCACCTTGCAAAATATTACATGTATTAAATTACTTTCACCAAAATATTTTTTTTAATCCTATGGGGGCAATTAAGAAGAACAGCAATTGGACCGCAGTTAAAAAATAAACATCTTTCCTAAACGCCGATTTCCGATTCGTCTTATGAAAAATGGGAGTTCTAATTCACAACAGAGTTGGCTGAAATTCTACTGCATCCTAGGACTTATGGGAAATTCAGTACATACTAGCATCCCCGGTAACAGTAGTTTACATGTAATTAACACGTGCAAGACTGTTAGTAGGTTATTAGTAGTTTTAGCCATTCCTAATGTTACGATTGAGACGCACGCTATAGATCCGATCATTTTCTTTTACAAAGCATGCAAGCATAGGGTGTATTTCCTTTGATTTGATTTTGAGCTGTTGCTAGAACGAGCTTTGTATAATGTTGATAATTTTCGTCGGTCGATATTGTTGAGAATTTTCTGGAATTACCTGTTTATTAGCGACCGAAGCTTCCAGATAGGTCTCGTAATAGCTAGCGATTCTTCTAACATAAATAAGGTTATGTGACGTAAAACAGTGCATAGTTCCGGTGACAAGATTTATTTTGATTGGGTGGTGTTGCATCATGCTGGAATGTTCGAAATTGTTCTCCATCGCAGAGAGGCTATATAAGTAATGCACTGTCTACTTGTGAGTATGATCTTTGAAGGGATTTTCGGAAAGCGATCTTGTATGGAATGTTCGAATTTTGTATGGAATGTTCGATTTGTTTCTCGACTGCACAGAGGCTATATAAGTAATGCACTGTCTGCTTA
>CM072517.1:27462757-27504933 GCA_036898135.1 Oncomelania hupensis | reverse complement strand
TTCCACACCATTACATTAAGACCGACAGACAACATTAACATGTCATTGAATTATCCCCGCCAAATCTATAATAAACCATTACAATTGTATAACGGTTAAGGGAGGGAGGCGGGAGGGGGGGAACAGCGTAAGGCGAGATTGCAGCAGAAATATACCCAGCCACCCAGATTTTAACCCCCACAAAACAGTTAAGACTTTAGCACATTTCTTTGTTTCTGGTGATCAGTAAGCTGGCACGTGCAGTAACAGTAACTGTAGATTATAGTCACGCGACACCGAAGCGTATAGGCGACTACTGGTCACATTATTCTGACACCAGCGAACCAGTTGATGGCAAGGGGAAAATAACATGGTCACACTTTGGCCAATCCGGGATTCGAACCAGGTACCTTTCGGTTACTAATAAGACGCTCTACCAACTGAGCTACCCGGCCCCACACGTGCAGTGTTTCATGCCCAGAATATATACCCCAGCAATCGCTTACCCAAGGTTTTCACATTAATTTTGTGCCGCGCTAACACACATTTAAAAGATCTTTGAAATACGTTCCAAACGGGCAATCGGGATTGGTCCAGTTAGCCGCAGTAACAAGGATGTTTATTTATATATTTATTTAGTTAGTTAGTTGTAACGACGACTTCACGTGGGAAATTGCATTGTTGTCATATGAAATGGTGATATTGGGTCATCAGTGCTCAAACCGACCACTAATCTTTGAAATTGTTTGCCTTTCTCCCAATGTTTTGTAAACAATTCCGCTGCAGCGCTTCTTTATTTTAGAATCAACCTTTCAATAGGTACACAAACAGGTGAATTTATCCATTTATACCTAAAGCGTACTTTTTGTTGTGTGTTGTTGCTGCTGCTGCTGCTGCTGCTTTTATTGTCTTTTATCTTATTTGTGTCCAGCTGGGGCAGCACTAGCTGTGAATTTGAAAATACACCGCTTCAACACAGTGATCTAGCGTGGGTATGATGATAATGGGGGGACTTCGAAGGTCGACACTGCTTTTTGCACTTTGCCGTCAACCGACAATGATCCTCCTATCTACAGCGAAGTAAAGTATTCCAGGAAGACGTTCCTCTTACCTTGACAGTGTAATGCAGTGTCATACTGTCAACTTTAACAGGGGAACCTTCTTTGGGACCAACTGAGTTTGTGTGTTTTTTTCTATACAATTCAAAAAGAATCTGTGACGCTAAAATATGTTATCTTGGGGGACTTATTTCAATCCCATTTTGCCTACCAAAACTTAAAGCCCCCCCTGCCCCTCCCTCCCCCCTCCTCACTCTCTTTCTCTTTCTCCGTCTCTTATTTTCTGTCTTTAACACATAAGAAATTAATTATAGTTACCAGACTGCGTCATTGCACCTGAAGGTTTGAGATGGCAAATATGCAACGTGGTCTCACTTAACGTGACTTGATCGGCTCTTGAGGTCACCAATCGCCCCGTTCGTCGTTCTACGAATTTTAAACTTTACTAAATGGCAAACAAACAAAAACAACAACAACAACAAAATCCCAGAAAGAAATACCTTCATTTGGCTTTTGCTCCTTCAACGCTACTGATGCCTGCTGTCACTCGGATCTTGGTCAGGGGAAGCAATCATGATGTATGACGGAGTTCTATCATGGATGTCTGCTTTATAAAGGGCACCCACTCACTTGGGTTATAGAATAAAATCGGTCGAGGTATGGCGGTCAGCGTGATTTATTTACTGCACTCGTTCTTCTCCAATTTCAGCAATGATCTCAATTTACAGGCGTAACATTAACATTAATGGTCATCAGTTAAACTTAACCTGGACTTGTCAGAGGTGGAAATTCATTGGCTCAAATCCCGAAAATTTAGTTACCTTGAATTTAAAGTGAGTCTGAGATAGGTAGACAGACAGACAGACAGACAGACAGATAGATATATAGATAGATAGATCGATATATAGATAGATAATAGATAGATAGATAGATAGATAGATAGATAGATAGATAGATAGATAGATAGATAGATAGATAGATAGATAGATAGATAGATAGATAGATAGATAGATAGATAGATAGATAGATAGATAGATAGATAGATAGATAGATAGATAGATTACATTACATTACATGATTATTGCTTTAGGTCCAGCGGACTCTTCCGAGCCAAATCAGGACCACGAGATAGATAGATAGATAGATAGATAGATAGATAGATAGATAGATAGATAGATAGATAGATAGATAGATAGATAGATAGATAGATAGATAGATAGATAGATAGATAGATAGATAGATAGATAGATAGATAGATAGATAGATAGATAGATAGATAGATAGATAGATAGATAGATAGATAGATAGATAGATAGATAGATAGATAGATAGATAGATAGATAGATAGATAGATAGATAGATAGATAGATAGATAGATAGATAGATAGATAGATAGATAGATAGATAGATAGATAGATAGATAGATAGATAGATAGATAGATAGATAGATAGATAGATAGATAGATAGATAGATAGATAGATAGATAGATAGATAGATAGATAGATAGATAGATAGATAGATAGATAGATAGATAGATAGATAGATAGATAGTCTAAAGGGCCCCACTGGCAAGAAGCCGACCAGGACCAGTCTAGTTCACGTTTAAGCGATGACTGTTTATGTATTCATACATTGTGTGTGTGTGTGGGTGTGTGTGTGTGTGTGCGTGTGTGTGTGTGTGTGTGTGTGCGTGTGTCCAATATTTGCGAACTTTGAATGTAAACGCCATGTCCGAGCGATCAAATAGTGGTCTGTAAATGGCTTATTTTCCTTTCGGTCTGTCTTCACTGGACAAAGAAGGTTGAGGAACCTAGGTACGGGATCTGAGGTCATGGGGGCGGGGGGGTGGAGGAAGGTGAGGGAGGGGGGGGGGGAAGGGGGGGGGGGGGGAGCAAAAAAAAAAGCTCCGTGAATCTCCACTTAAGGCAGGCCAGTAGAATACCGACACAGGCAAAGCACAAATTCCAGCGCCTGTTGTATGGAACGGATGATCTCTGACTACATCATTGGATGACGACATACCCCACGTTGGAAAGAATTCAGAAACAGTATAGCTGCTATTGCACTTGAATGAAGAAGCACACAAGACGCACAGTTATGTATCTCAACACTACACACTGTCAAAGACAAACAAAGCAAACCAAGAACGAATTTACAACTACGCCCAACTCTAACGTTACTGTGTGATTTCTATTCATGTCCATTAAGCTTGTAAACGTTGTTTTTGTTTTTTTCTTTCGACTGTAGCCAGTTAAGTCCTGATGACGTTGGTACAGTACAAGCCAACCGATGTTGACAACAGTGGTATTGGGGTTTTATGATAGTAATACCTTTTACAAATTAATATAAGAAGGACTGAGATCGAAAGAGAGAAATAATGGATGCATTTTAAAAAAGAGGAGAGGTGGGTGAACGAGGGGATGGGGCGAAGAGAGAGAGAGAGAGGGAGAGAGAGGGGGGGAGAGAGATAGAGAGAGGGAGAGAGAGAGAGGAGAGAGAGAGAGAGAGAGGGGAGAGAGAGATAGAGAGAGGGAGAGAGAGGGAGGGAGAGAGAGGGGAGAGAGAGAGGGAGAGAGAGAGAGAGGAAGAGAGAGAGAGGGAGAGAGAGAGAGAGAAAGAGGGAGGGAGAGAGAGAGGGGGGGTAGGGAGATAGAGAGGGAGGGAGAGAAGAGAGGAAGGGAGAGAGAGGGAGAGAGAGAAAGAGAGAGGGAGAGAGAGGGAGAGGGAGGGAGAGAGAGAGAGGGAGGGAGATAGAGAGAGAGGAAGGGAGAGAGAGAGAGAGAGAGAGAGAGAGAGAGAGAGAGAGAGAGAGAGAGAGAGAGAGAGAGAGAGAGAGCAGAAAGGCAGAAGAGAGAATGAAACAAGAAACAAACAAAAGACGGAAAACGAAAATAATATTCTTACAAAAGGAAAGCTTTATAAAGATCTCCAAAGAACGCAGGTCGACAAGATAGCTGTACAACCAAACACAGAAACTATACAACCAAACACAGAAACTATACAACCAAACACAGAAACTACGTTCTTGCAAATGAGTAGGTTGTAAAAGAAGTTCTCCTAACTTTTCGGTCGTGGTGAAAGGGATAAGGGGGGGGGGGGGGAGAAGGAGGGGCGCGAAAAGTGTTTTGGGATTCCCCTTTACTCTGGTCCAGCTCAATGAAGGCGATGTCAATCTCTTTCCCTCGCTGCCTTGCCTACCGGGGTTCTAAAACAGAAGCAGGTAGACCCACCCATTCACTGCCGGATGGGCTGGAGAAGGCTGCGAGCTTGTTTCATGAAACCTTGTATCTTGGATCGTTGTTTGCGTCATTTCAGTTTGCCTGTGGTCATCCATCCATGTACTAACCGCGTTTGACCTTGTTACAACCAAACATGTCTAGCGTGGGCCCAAACCGAATGTAGAATTTCACGAGCACATAATTATATAATAACATAAGAAAGAAAGAAAGGACGGAGGGAAAGAATGAAGGAGGGAAACTAAAGAAAGACATTATGTTCTGAAAAGAGGTATGAATCCAAGAAAGCGCCCAAGATAATAACATTTTTTGAGAGGCAAAGAAAAAAGAAAGAAAAGAAGAACAGAAGAAAAGAAAGAAACTGAACATAATGACCAAAACAGAGGTAGAACTAAAAAAAATGTAGAAAGGAAGAAACGAAAGAAAGAATATAAAAATTAAAAGAGAAACGAATGAAGAAAATAGGCAAAAGAAATGAAAGGAGAAAAAAAAACCATCATAATGAAAGTATAGAATGAAAGAAAGAAAGGAGGAAAACACAAATCAACATTGCAAAAATGAAAACTATCATTTGATAAACTGATGGGACCAAATATTGTAAACGGACAAGTCTACGAACGCACGACGCATGTCTCAATCTGGAGACAATGACGAAAACCAATGTTACTTCACAAAGGGTCAGTCTGTTGTTCCCCCTGGTAGACCCAGTCCCTTTCACACCGATACATCAACGAGAAGGACGGTTTTCGCTACTAGAGTAAGGGAACACGATTCATTCCACGATTGAACAGTCATCGTTTTTAAATATCCCTATGGTAAAAAGGATTACAGTTGAAACAAACACAATTTATACAATTGTAAAAAATCAAATAACAACTTGAAACTAACAACACACGTTGAAACTAACAAGATGCTAATTATAAATGTTAAAACTAACTAGAAACTAATCATACACGTTGAAACTAACCAGAAACTAACCAAAAATCTTGAAACTAACGAGAAACTAATCCTAAATCTTGAAACTAGGTTTAATATCCCTACAATAAAGAAATAAATCTCGATACTAAAATAAGATTTGAAACTACCAATACATTCTGAAACTAACAAAAAGTCTGGAAACTAAATAGAAACTAACCATGCCTTTGGCAACTAACAACTAATTTTTAAAACTAGAGAATAACTTTAACGATCGCGCTGGTGCTCCAATGAATGACTTTCATAACCCAGAGACAATACCTCGCAACAATGACTGTGTATTGCTGGGCAGCGCAAACAGCTGAAAGAAAAAAAAGTGTCATACTGAATTCCACCATTCCAAATCATACAAACTGGACGCAGCAGGTAAAGACCAGTCCATAAACTGTAAACAAGCCAGATAAAATATTGGAAAAGAAATGCGAAAAGACTACCCACAATGCATACAAATCACAGTAAATATAGATACAAAGACTGACCATTAATGTTTAAAGTCTACACCCACCTTTGGCCAAATGGTTGGTGTGGGATGGGGAGAGGCCGGGGGGGAGGGATAACCATCTCAGAGAATAAACACTGAACCACCAAGGGCAATTATACTGCTAAAAAATGATTGAGGACGAAAACTAGCCACTTTGTAACTGGCCCTTTGCGGGATTCGAACCTGGGTGCGCCGTAACTACGACATCTTTGATTAACAGACGAGAACGGTCAAATTCAGTTGAGAGAAACAGTTCAGACTATGCACACACCAAAAGGCCTTCAAAGCAAAAGACATCAAGACATCAAGTTTGTTGTACACGGCATCTTGATAAAAAAGGCGAGAAAGATGGATGTTGCCAAATGAACAAATATTACAAAGGAAATAAGCAAACGAACGTAAACTGTTTGCTTTTTTTTCTTTACACTTTTCCACAATCAAATGCTAGACGCGGAGGAAAATGTCAAGGACACGTCCCATCTGGAGACTAATGAAACTGTTGCTGTAATTATTTTTTTGTGCATTCCATCTGTCTGTCTGACTGACTGTCTGTCTGAATAAGACAACAAGCATGAACGAATGGTTTTCATTAGCAGAGGTGCAACATAACACGTGTTTACGTAAGACCATCACTCCGCCTACCTAAAGTGTGGTGCGAGGGCTGTTTTACTTAAAAGCAAGCATAATATATCTAAGAGTGATGAATCTGGGCAGTTTTAAAGAAACAAATCGTGGCGGATCGGTAATGTAGCTTTATTTTTTTGTGGTTGCCAGTTGAAAGCGAGGTAACAGCGAACAAGGTCCACGTTAAATGTAATATTAATATTGTGTTTGTTGTACACTTTCCTTCCCACTGTATGTCTTTTGAAATGTCCAGATGGCCATTCTTCAATTAAACAGTCAACGTGTCAGAAGTCTCTCTCTCTCTCTCTCTCTCTCTCTCTCTCTCTCTCTCTCTTTCTCTCTCTCTCTCTCTCTTTCTCTCTCTCTCTCTCTCCCTCTCTCTCTCTCTCTTTTGTGTAAAGGTATAGTCTGTTATTCATTTTTTACTACGTTTCTGCGAAAAGGTTTCCTGGCGTTCCATCGAGAATTTTCTACCTAAATGTTGTGTACATCAGCTGGATCCTCTTTCTTTCTCTCTTTCTCTGCAACAATCATTCACTCTTTTGTGCTTTCGTTCCTACCGCTGAGGAGGGATTTAAACGTGAATATAATCATTCTTTTTCCGAGTAGAATCATAACTAGAAATGATTGTCGGCTTTGGGGGAATTTAATTTGGAACCTTGATGCGGCGCATTCTACTTCTTCTTAGTTTCAAGTTTCATTATTACAATTTGTCTCTCTACGTACATACAGTTAATACTGTACAACTATGTTCTAAAGGTGACCAACTTTCATTGCAAAAGCTGGATTTTAGGGCCTCATTCTAGAATTCTTGTTCTTGTTCTAGAATTTTCACGATCTTTTTTTTATTCCTGGCAACCTTCTTTCGTCCTACCGTTTTTTCTGTCGGAAACTACGCACACGTACAAGGAGGAAAAAGCTATTTTTAGCCTCGGTACACGTAGCAAGGCTATTAATATTATCTGGCCTTTGTCGTAACACACCCACACAAAACGTAAACAAAATAGTGTAGAGAAGGTTTTAGTGCCCCCATAAAGCGTAACAGCTTGCGAAGATGGGCCTAAATATATCCACAAGCGTAGGGAAGATAGACTGTATCACCTAACCAGATGCGCTCCCAAAATAACCTAGAGAGAGAGAGAGAGAGAGAGAGAGAGAGAGAGAGAGAGAGAGAGAGAGAGAGAGAGAGAGAGAGAGAGAGAGAGAGAGAGAGAGAGAGATCCCCCATACTGATTACGTAAAAGGCCGAAAACGAGACTATGATTTTTTTTTTTCTTTCGAGAAGGCCCGGTACGAGAATTGTTCCCATGAAGCGTAAAGCGAATTTCGGCTCTCTTGTATCCTAATCTCTAAACACAGGAACGGATTGAAATAAACTGACATCGGACGGTTAGGAAAGTTTGTAAGGACTTAGTAATGACGGCGAGTTTTCAGCTGAAAGGCTCAGGACGAAGGAACGAAAGAAGGAGACAAGGATGGCAAAAGGCAAAAGGTCGCCGTACCGTGGGATGGCAGTCCACAACGTCAGAGGGGAACCCTTAGACTGAAATAGCAGCACTCACCTTCATGCGTGATGGAAATGTGGGCTCTAGTCCACCCAGGGTACATCCCGCCACACAGACGATGAGGCCAAATAAATCCACGTGAGAAACTAACAAGTTACACACACTCCGGTCACGGCACCACACGGGTACTGAGGCGAGATGGCCGCACAAAACTCTCTTCTTGACTAAGGGGTCCCCCGCGATTCCCCTTGGCTTTTATTCCCAAATTTGACGTCACAGCTACATAAATAGTGGCCGAGAGCTGACGGAAAACACCCCGTGACGTCAAAAAGGGCCGACCCGCATTCGTCGTGGCAAGCGGACCGGTTCATTCTGGTGGGGGGCTCCCGCCATCCTGGGGGGGTAGCAGGTTGTAGAAGTCTGCAGGCAACCCCCTTCCTGGATCGATATCGGCGTCGTCGACTGTCCTCCAGTCCATCAGCCTTCAGACGTTTGCACCATTGATACCCCAACGATTTCTGTGCAAAGACCAACTTCTAACGGACAGTTCGCCTTTTTTTATAGGTTTTCACCGTTTTCTGTCTCCAACCTGATATCTGAGAGTGGGAAAACTGTGAAGAGTCGACCAGGGATGAAGCAGATACCGGTTGCATCATAGGGGATAACAAGGAGACGGGATTTACTTGCCACCCCCACCTTGAAAAAATAGGACTGCTCCACTATCGCTGCGAGCGACCAGCACGACGACGACGACGACGTGTGTGTGTGTGTGTCCCGGCTGTTGCGGCAGTCCGCGATGGGGATACAGGTGGTGGTTGTTGCGCCGCTGGTGGAGATACTGACGGTGTCGGAGGCGGTGGCGGCGGCTGGCTGGTACTGCTAATGCTGTCGCTGCCATTGCTGAAGCTAGCTAGGATTGTTTGGCGCACGCCGCGCTTCTGGCTTCGATACTACAGACTGGACACCTCGGCACGTGCATCACGTAAACTTGCCACTTTGTTTTCTATGTGTCCGTGTATGTGTGTGTGTTTGTTTGTGTGTGTGTGTTTGCGGGTGCGTGCGCGCGCGTCCTTTTTATATTCATTTGCCTTCCTTGCCGATTTCTAGTATTTAGTCAAAGTCCAAGGCCAATCCCAACACGGTGCATAGCTTCAAATATTTAGGAGCCATTGTATCAGACAATGGGTCCAGACAGGAAGTCTTCTATAGGATCCTACAAACGACTGCTGCCTTGACAAGGTTGAAGCCCATTTGGAAAGACAGGACCATCAGTCTACATTCCAAAGTAAGACTGCTGCGCTCCCTTGTCATCTCCATCTTCCTATACGCTTGCGAAACATGGACCCTCACAGCAGACCTACAGCGAAGAATACAAAGCATGGAGATGAGGTGCTACAGAACACTTCTAAACATTTACTATACCCAGTACATCACCAACGACGAAGTCGACAGACCATTACACAGGCCATTGGACAACACGATAAAATGCTCACATAGTGATGAAGAAACGGAAACTCTGATGGTATGGCCACGTCACCAGAGCATCAGGCATTGCAAAGACCATCTTGCAAGGCACGGTGCAAGGAGGCAGAAGAAGAGGGAGGCAGAAAAAGAGGTGGGAGGACAACATTCGAGAATGGACTTGCTTGACGCTGAGCGAAGCCATGAGGGTTGCTGATGACAGAGAAAAATGGAGTACGCTGATTAAACGATTATCTGTGGTGCCCCAACGATTTTCGATTTACGGGATAGGCTAGGATTAGCTGTATTAGTTTCCCTTTCTTAGAGTCATGACGACGACGACGACGACGATGATGATGATGATGATGATGATGATGATGATGATGATGATGATGATGATGATGATGATGATGATGATGATGATGATGATGATGAAGGGGACTTGCAAGTTACTTCATCCACCAAGTTCATGCTCGAAACGGGCGAAGAAGTTTGCGGCTTTAGTTCTAATGCTGGGTGAGTCCTTGTCACTTAGGTTCCAAGAAATACTGACATGGAAATTTGTCGGAAAACGCCGCGAAAATACCAACTATGCTTCAGTTCGCCCCTCTGACTTGGCTCGACTTGGCTCTTGAGGTCATGATATGGCTTTGTTGGTTGTTTTAGGTCTTTTAAACAACTCTTTTGGCAGTTTGAGTTTTCTTTAATAAAAACAAAACACAAAAGCCATTCATCTGTATTTCCAGACATTGACACCCATAGCCGAGAAATAAACACTTTTTTAAAAGTGTTCATTGTCTTGTCGGTGTTGTAGCTCGGATTTACCCTAACAAAGTACATGTACAAAGAACACGTGGAATGAATGATAGACCATTTATTGAACTGTACGCAAAAATAACAATGATCCAAATCGCCTCCGCCACTGTTGAGATAAGCGCAAAACGCGTTTAGAACATGGTGAAGCGCGATGACCTTGGCCTTGGAGGAAGTACAAATACGAATGATATAACATGCTTAGCAGTAGATGAAATAGGCACAAAATAAACAGTCAGAATTTTGGTTTAGCTATTCCTCAGGTGCGACAAAAAGTGTGTTTTAAACAACAACAAGTACAATTGGGGGCGACGAACCGACCCACTGATCGACAACTTGACTGCTACTGACGAATGGCCCATGATTTGAAGTATCTGTATACCGAAACTCAACAAGATCGCTTTAGCCGTTTTTCAGATATTGTGCAAAATATGACGTGTCACGGGGGCAGGCCATTAACCTAAGTAATGTTGGTATGCATTTGGGTCAAAATCCGTTCTGTGGTCCTTGAGATATGCCTTCCAACGCTCCGACAGAAGGACAGACCCCACAGACACAGATCGGTCTGGAAATACAAAAAGTCCAATATACGAATGGCGGTTGTAGAGTGCTGATAAGTCGTTTGTAGACCGACTGCAGCTCGTCAAAACAACAGAATTCACATGTAAATAGTATTGTCAAAATTGCCTTATTTGGTTGGTGTTGTGTGTGTGTGTGTGTGTGTGTGTATGTGCGGAGGTATAAGCCTTGAAATGGGTGACTGACCTTGCTTTTTATGCAGAAAATGGGTGTGTGTATTAGCCACCCACTTTTTTTCCAGCCACCCACTTTTTTCTAAGTACACAGGAGTGCTCTTTTAGTGCATGGGAGTGCAGTTGCCTTGCATGAGAGTGTCTTAAGTACAAGGGAGTGCTCTATCCGAGACGGAGAAAATACAGTCAATATTCGGAGAAATTTTGAAGAAAGTTCGACCTATTTCGTCGCCTATAGGAGACGAACTAGGTCAACTTTTTAAAAGAGCCAATTTTGCATCAGATTCTTACATTTTTTAGAAGAAGTTTGCGTTCTCTCCGTAAAAAAAACCCACTTTCCGATTCCTACATTCTTAAATAAACCCAGTTGTGATGTATTGCATATATATGTTTGTGTGTGTGTGTGTGTGTGTGTGTGTGTGTGTGGGTGTGTGTGTGGGTGTGTGTGCATTTCAAGGCTTATACGGAAATCCTTTGATACAATCTGGAATCAGAGCGAACCAAATGTCGATCGGTCGGTCGGTTGCACGCCATATGTTCACGACGATTTAAACAAACAAACAAACAAACAAACAAACAAACAAAATATTGGAACATTACCAGCGATAGTGGCAAACTTCACGTGCCAGCCCATTTGTCCACTTTCAAAGGTCAAGATCACTTGGGTAATTTCTTTAATTGCTAAACACGTTTGGCATTAAATCTCAACAAAATGGTAAGCCATTTAAATGTATTCTCAGTCAAAGGCAGCCACACACATTTGCAAATCTTATAACGGCGACAACGACGATGATGATCAAGCTTGTTGTTTCAACTTCTTCCTCTTGACAATGATTATTATGGCGACGACGATAATGACGACGATGCTGCGAATGTAGACGGACATTGAAAATCGGGTAAATCAACACAATGTTGATGTCGAAGACTTACGTCGACGAAATTAATGAAAATGATAAGGGTGCCGATTGTAATCATCATCATCATCATCATCATCATCATCATCATCATCATCATCATCATCATCATCATCATCATCATCATCATCATCATTATCATCATCATCATCATCATCATCATCATCATCATCATCATCATCATCATCATCATCATCATCATCATCACTGACGTCGTCGTCTTCGTCCTGCATCAGGAAAGAAATAATATTAGATGTCTATACACAAATTCACACAAAATACCGAAACTCGTATCACATATACAAAGACACCCCAGCTTCCGTACCATAAGTATTAGTTGCGTACGTCTGTGATCCTTACTCCACGACTCTCTTCCCGCTTACTGTTTTCCATCAATAACCGGGCTATTTTTAGCACCAGGCAGGCTATTTAAAGACGCGCGCGCTGGGCACGCGAGCTAGCTCACTGGCGAGAAAGCCCGGTAGATCATGTTCTTGGCGCGTGCTGGTGGCTTTGTAGACTACGAGGAATGAAATTTTTTTTAAAAAAAAAAAGGAAGACAGAAAGAAGAAGCTAGATGAACAGCCCTAGAGAATTGAAGGAGGGAGTGGAAAAGTGAGGAAGGTATGAAGGGATAGGGTGTCGGTCGGGCACGTGAACTTGTGGTTTCTACGTCACTACAACAGAGATGTCTGTATGTTGGCTTTGGGACGGGCGGACTAACAATCTTAACAGACACACTGTCTAACAGAGAAACACGAGTGTATATTAGCTGTTGGTGGAATCGTGGACAATGATTTTAGTAGGGCGATGTTGTTTAGATTTCATTATCGTTTATCAGTACTGTTATTGTCATTATTGTTTTCGGTGTCATCATCATCATCGTCATCATCATCATCATCGTCGTCATCATGATGATTATCATCATCGTCGTCGTCTTTTTCTTCCTCATCATCATCATCATCATCATCATCATCATCATCATCATCATCATCATCATCATCATCATTATTATCATCATCATCATCATCATCATCATCATCATCATCATCATCATCATCATCATCATCATCAACAACAGCATCGTCATTATCATCATCATCCTCTTTTTCATTAACGACGCGAATATCTTTTCTTTTTAGTCGTTGTTATCTTTATTTCCTCTCTTCTCACGAGTGTTGGATTTTCAGGTTTGCCATCATCATCATCATCATCATCATCATCATCATCATCATCATCATCAGCAGCAGCAGCAGCAGCGGCATCAACATCGAACTTTCGTCTGCTTCTGCTTCTAACACATATTCTCTCTCTCTCTCTCTCTCTCTCTCTCTCTCTCTCTCTCTCTCTCTCTCTCTCTCTCTCTATCTTTTCTCTCTCTCTCTCTCTCTCTCTCTCTCTCTCTCTCTCTCTCTCTCTCTTTTGTATTATCACCATCATCAATCGTGGTCATCGTCATCATAATTCGTGTATTTTAACGTCATGGCAATTTATTTCATTCGCTCAGTCTTGGAATGACGGAACGAAGTAGGCGGTGACATAGACAAAGACGTCAAGACTTGTCAATCATTGTCACGTGCGTCAATGAGCTATTTATGGGCCATGAAATTAACTAGATTATTACCCTGCATGTTGCAGAAATGGATCAGATCAACAGCTAATAGAAATTGTTAACATCTACAAATTACTGCGTTTGTTTTGGATTTTTTTTTAAATTAATTTACATTTTTATTGTCTTTCCAGACTAACCTGAAAATACTTTGAAATAGCCAGGAATCAGAACCAGCCAATTGTCGATCTCGGATGCCAAATTGAAATAACCACTTAACGGATTTTGACAAAACTTCATAAGAACAATTCTTTGGTATTAGGTTAGTGGACTGTTTTCCGTACCATCGTATTTGCTCTATCGCAAAAGTAATTGTGCTGCTAGAGACAATTTACTCAATATTTTGTTTGAAACCTTTTTTTTTTTTGGGGGGGGGGGGAGGGGGGGATATATTTAGGCCTGCTATGTCATACTGATTTGGATGAGTGGGTTTATAATCGAGCTAACGGAGGGTTCCAAGGAACCTATTATCTCCCTTGCCGTTCCTGGCCAGGACTGTGAAGGAACGGCGACCGTTTTATTGTTCCAGGCGAACTCTCCTCAGCTCTCTCGCCTAGCCTTGCGATACATACACTACTCCCTAAACTGGATACGCCTACCAACGTCCTGACCTCAAGACCAGTGTTGCGGGACGTCGCAGCGTCTGGTAGTCGGTGGGTGTTACGACTGCCCGTAGCATTGGGACGAAATTCAAGAAGGGGTGCGATTGCTTTGGTCGTATGGTCCAAATCGAAAATTCTGGAAAAATGTTGTTTGTTTGTTTGTTTGTTTGTTTTTTGGACAAATTCTATCCTCTATCCTGTGCCAGATTTTGGAGGATTTATTTTTTTATTTACAACTACGTTCTATGAGTTTATAAAAAAAATTGTAATTTATTAAGTATATCATGTTCTTCAGTGATATTTTTTTTAGATTTAAAAAAAAAAACGTTATTCTGTAGTACGCCCTATTGCCATATTTCTTTAACATTATGTATGCTGTGGTGTGTGTGTGTGTGTGTGTGTGTGCGTGTGCGTGTGCGTGTGTGTGTATGTGTGTTTTAATCACTTATCTCTAAGAGTAAGAATACCTGATCCAACTCTGATAACGTTTTTGCATGCAGGTATTCAGATAGTGGCTATGTGTTCAATGTGCTTCTTTAAGGGAAAGCCGAATCACATGCACAGCAGCAACAAGAAAATTAAAGCTTTTGAACATGCTAATTTTCCACCTATGTGTGTGTGGTCACAGCACCGCAGAGTCTGTGTCTATAGTTTATTTATTTGTTTGTTTGTTTGTTTGTTTGTTTGTTTGTTTGTTTGTTTGTTTTTAAAATAGAAGAACTAAGAAAGAAAAAGATAAAGAGGAAGAAGAACTGAGAAATAAAGAAAGTAAGTAAGAAAGAAGAAGAAGAAGAATGTCAATACAATGAATATAATCCAATGCACGTCATCATCATCATCATCATCATCATCATCATCATCATCATCATCATCATCATCATCATCATCATCATCATCATCATCAGCATCATCATCTTCTTCTTCTTCTTCTTCTTCTTCTTTTCTTCTTCTTCTTCTTCTTCTTCTTCTTCTTCTTCTTCTTCAGGGGGCTTGAGTTATAGAATACTGTATGGACCATCGCCTTGAGCGGTTCGGGAGGGGATAAGAACGATCACACAGGTCATCATCGATAAATAAATAATATCCTTAGGGATAAAGGTGATTTCAACACAGTATTCATAAAACTAATGAACCAAGGCGTTCTATAGTTACGTAACAGAGAAAAAAAAAGGTTTATAAACTACGATCATTACATAATATGCTGTCTCGTAATATATGGGTTAACGGGTCCTCCGAAACCAGATTTGGCAAGCTAAAAATAGTATTCAGCTCAAGCTGAGAGACTATATATATAGAAATCTAGTGGATTATTACAGCAGCTGTTAAGTACTGACTTGAGGTTACTTGTTCACAATGAGCAATATGAGGTAAAGGTGACCTGCCTGTATTTCGACCTGATGTGTGGTTAGAGTACTAACTTTACATAGATACAAATAGCAGGCAGTCATGACATATTACAAGAAGAACAGCAATTGGACCGCAGTTAAAAAATAAACATCTTTCCTAAACGCCGATTTCCGATTCGTCTTATGACAAATGGGAGTTCTAATTCACAACAGAGTTGGCTGAAATTCTACTGCATCCTAGGACTTATGGGAAATTCAGTACATACTAGCATCCCCGGTAACAGTAGTTTACATGTAATTAACACGTGCAAGATTGTTAGTAGGTACTTAGTAGTTTTAGCCATTCCTAATGTTACGATTGAGACGCACGCTATAGATCCGATCATTTTCTTTTACAAAGCATGCAAGCATAGGGTGTATTTCCTTTGCTTTGATTTTATTTAGAGCTGTTGCTAGAACGAGCTTTGTATAATGTTAATAATTTTCGTCGGTCGATATTGTTGAGAATTTTCTGGAATTACCTGTTTATTAGCGACCGAAGCTTCCAGATAGGTCTCGTAATAGCTAGCGATTCTTCTAACCTAATAAGGTTATGTGACGTAAAACAGTGCATAGTTCCGGTGACAAGATTTATTTTGATTGGGTGGTGTTGCATCATGCTGGAATGTTCGAAATTGTTCTCCATCGCAGAGAGGCTATATAAGTAATGCACTGTCTACTTGTGAGTATGATCTTTGAAGGGATTTTCGGAAAGCGATCTTGTATGGAATGTTCGAATTTTGTATGGAATGTTCGATTTGTTTCTCGACTGCACAGAGGCTATATAAGTAATGCACTGTCTGCTTAAAAAACATCATATTTGTAATGATTTTGGAAAGTGATCAGTTGTTGATGTTCGCTGAATAAAGTTGGAATCCTGCCTTGATGCCAAGTGAACAGGTTGCGTGGATAAACGAATTCGAGTTACACTTATCCAGATTCAAGCATCGGGGCTGAATCGGCTATTGATAAACCACGTGTAACACATAAGGTCTTTGTTCGTTCTCAGTCCGCTCTTAGCCCAGTACAGTCCGAAATAGACTTCGTGAGTGGTCAGTTGTCTAAAACAGCTTTTGCATGGCCAGGTTTAGTGACATAGTTTGGCCAGCATTTCTCAAAGCATAGATACGCAGTACACGAGGTGATAGGCATACAGATCACCTTTACGTTTTACTGTTTTTTTGTGAAGATGATGACTTTCAGGACTAAGCGAGCGCGAAAGTACTGATAACAGCAAGCTTTGAGGGATCCGGTACCTGTACCCAAACTTTGCGTTATATAAAATTGTCCTTATATAATGTTTCACCAGTTCAATGAGCCGCTCAAGGCGCAGGCCGATTTCAGAATCTACCTCAAGGCGCCATATTGCTGCTTCGTGTGCAACCCTGTAACGCCCCAGACAACTGGGCAATCCGGAACCATCGAGGATGGCAGTTGAGTTGTGTTCCAAGCGGACAGCACCCAGGATTTCTGGTGTGTGACATCTTATTATGACTCCCCAATTCGGACCTCCCAGCTTCCACTGGACTCGCATACTCCAGTGCTGCGGTCATCCGCAACAGCTGTTAAGTCCAAAAGGTGGAACTTGCGTCCTGGATGGTGAAAAGGTCCGGATGAGAAGGTCGTGTGGGTCCAAATGGAAAAATTTAGTTTTCCGTCTTTGTTTTGAAAATTCCATGAATTTCTTTCATGTTACTTCTGCTCACTTCAAAGTTATATTAGACAAATAAAACTTTAAAATAGATGAATAAAATACATGTTAAATAAAAAATCAGACCAATTTGTACAACTCGGTTTTAATAATAATGCTACCAATGTCCTAATACTTTTCTTCTGCCGTATTTTCAGACATGTAGGGTAGTTTACTTAAAATTAAAAACTCATCTCTTCCTTAAAAATGTCTGATCTCGCCTCCCATCACCATCGCCATTCCTTCTGTTCTGATTCAGATCACCGCAATCACACAGCAACCCCTTCCCCCCCCCCCCAGCCCGCCTCACTCCTTAGCTGTTCTCCGCCTCCACCTCCCTCCTTCGCCTTTTAAATTTTATTTGTAAATATTCTTTTTCTGGCTGGTATTATGACTTTGCAAAGTTTATTAATATCTTGATTGTGTTTCACTTCTTTTTTCATGTGTTTCGAAGTTAACGTTAAGTATAAATGCGTGAGAACTGCGCTTTTCACTGGTATCGTTAGAAAAAAGCGCTATATAAATACCCTTATTATTATTATTATTATTATTATTATTATTATTATTATTATTATTATTATTATTATTATTATTATTATTATTATTATTATTATTATTATTAAGCAGCAAGTCCAAAACTCTGCAGCTAAACTCATCTTCAAAGCACGGAAATCACAGCATTGCACGCCTCTCTTTCAAGAGCTACACTGGCTCCCAATTGAACAACGAATTAAATATAAAACCTCATGTCTCTGCTACCACATCATCTCTGGAACTGCTCCTAGCTATCTTTCCGAACTTTTGACTGTCTATGTTCCTTCTCGGTCTCTCCGCTCCTCTGCAGATGAAAGGATGTTCCGTGTACCAGACTACCACAGGGTGAGACACGGTGGTAGAGCTTTCAGTTTCTTCTCCGTTCAGACCTGGAACTCGCTACCTCGGTCCGTCCGTCACAGTCCTTCACTAGCGTCTTTTAAAACGAACTTGAAGACGCATCTTTTTAGAGAGGCCTTTTCTTAGGCGCCATGAGTGAGTGTTGTTAGTTATTTTTGGTGTTGAGATGTATATGTGTTTGCTTGTTATTGACCAATGTACGCATATTGTGTTTATATTTGTTTGTGTAAAGCGCTTTGTGATTTTGGAAAGAGCTGTATAAATTGCCTGTTATTATTATTATTATTATTATTATTATTATTATTATTATTATTATTATTATTATTATTATTATTATTATTATTATTATTATTATTAAACCTTATTTTAACATTAATATAAATTAAAACACAAAAAAAAGTTTTAATAATAAAAAATAATTGGCCTATCCATTTTCGCTCTTATGCACGCTAGTCGTAGCGGAAAAGATTACGTTATATCCGGGCACTGCAGTACTTTCATTTCTTATGTGCCAATCCGAAACGAGCAACTGAACGTTGGTAGGATACTGCAACAACGAACATCCACTCACTACACAGCTTTTATTTTCGCTTATTCTGATGGAAGCGAGAAGGCTTTGATATAGTCTATCGTTTGGTAAGGCTACTAATTAGGGAATTGGTTTTGCACTTTATATCGTGGGGAGTTTCAGTATAAATAGTGTCCTCACTTTCTGGAATTTTAGTGCTTTAAATTCCCACTGTCGCTGTCTTTCTCATCGGTTCTTTATCATTCCTACTCTGTTCTATCAATCCACTATACTATCTTCTTCTTTGCTAGATCAGTCACCTACCTTTTTTCTTGAAAACTCTTCCGGGGACAAAACCCCTCATTTGTGTGTGAGGTCTGTTGGATCATCTTGGAAATATTGGACGCTTTCTGGCAGGTTTTGGCAATGTAGGCATTTTATGTATGTGTTTTGTTGATATTTTATAACGATGTTGGTATTCTATTTTGTTTTTGTAAACGGAGGTTCGATAAATTAGAGTATAGCCTCAGCGTCCCCTGCGTGGGAGGTCTTTATTGTAAAGTGACCGGCTGATGGAGTGCCTTCAGTGTTACCACTAGGGTTGTTTCAGCAGATCTTTTATGCGGATCACGGTGAGTCCTCTTTCAGCGAAGTAGTGGTCTTGATTTTGTGGTCCTGATTCCGCTGTACTGGTCCTGATTTGGCTCGGAAGAGTCCGCTGGACCTCAAGCAATATTCATTTAATGTAATGGGATATTATGATAGGGAGTGCTTTCCCCTTTTCTTAAAGGGAAATCGATACCATAGCCGTGTGACCTTTGACCTATTTTGAATGACCCACGTCGCTTGAAGAATGCGTCTTCGATGTCTGCGGTAGGGTAGGGTCTATTTTATCAACCTAAAACGAAAAACCTTACCAGCAATTTTTGTTTGTTTGGGCTTTGTCTCTTACCGGTTTTGGCTGATGCTATTTTTAGCTCAAGATTGGTGGCAAGCCCTTGTTATTATTAGGCACAAAAACTGCGGAATTTATTCATTAAAAAAAAAAAGCTTTCCAAAGAGATATTTTTTGTTATAAACTTTTTTATGTTCAGTGATGCTAAACTCACTGTGAATATTAAAAAAATCTGTCGAGGGGGGTGAATGGGTAGAGGGTGGTAGGCGATCAAATTGGGGGCGGGTTTTAGACAAAGTCGTTGTTAATGTGGTTCCTAAAAGCAATGACGTCATTATCAGTCACTGTGGATGATGCCTGTGTAAATATGGATGATGGTGGTGGTAATGGATGTGTGGTTATGTGGTGTGTGTGTGTGTGTATGTACGTGTGTGTGTGTGTTTGAGGGAGAGAGAGAGAGAGAAAGAGAAAGAAAGACAGAGACAGAGAGAGAGAGGGACAGAAAGAGAGAGAGAGGATGTAATCGTACTCGAGTGCGAGTTTGTTGGAGGGTGCGTGCAAGTTTATTAATGAAAGTTTGGAGCGATTTTCTCCACTTTTTGTATTTGTGACTGGACACAAAGCTGAACGCAGTGGGGAAATGGAGTTCTAAAATAGTTTTGCCGCGTTTTTAATTGGACAAAATCTGCTTCCTCATTATGTTCCGTTTAGAGTTCTGTCCTCCTAAACTGAAGAAGTCGTGGTTATTTTTTAGAACAATTTTGGCCCCCATTTAGGTTTCTGTCGTCCAAAATTAGAATTGCAATGTCCACATTTAGAACTGCGTAGTCTATTTTGGGATGTTTTCGCCCAAATTTGAACTTGTTTAGTCCCAGTTTGGAATTTACGATGTCCCATTTTAGCTCAGGAGTATTTTATATCATGAATGAAAAAGATTATTCTCTCTCTCTCTTTCTCTCTCTCCTCCCTCTCTCTCTGTACATAGGTTGTGTGTGTGTGTGCGCGCGCGCAGATTTTGATTATATTCTTACATTATGATGTTATTATTATACAGTTATTTTGTTATACCCATTGTTACAAACCCCAATGTCAAGATGTAAAAATGAACACACAGTGCTTACTCTTTCACCCTTGTTAAATAAAATTGTTATCTTATCTTCTCTTTGTCTCTCTTTCTTTGTCTCTCTCTCTTTGTCTCTCTCTCTCTCTTTGTCTCTCTCTCTCTTTGTCTCACTCTCTCTTTGTCTCTCTCTTTGTCTCATTCTCTCTTTGTCTCACTCTCTCTTTGTCTCTCTCTTTGTCTCTCTCTCTTTGTCTCTCTCTTTGTCACTCTCATTGTCTCTCTCTCTTTGTCTCTCTCTCTCTCTTTGTCTCTCTTTTTTGTCTCTATCTCTTTGTCTCTATCTTTGTCTCTCTTTCTCTTTGTCTTTCTCTTTGTCTCTCTCTTTGTCTCTCTCTTTGTCTCTCTTTCTCTTTGTCTTTCTCTTTGTCTCTCTCTTTGTCTCTCTCTTTGTCTCTCTCTCTTTGTCTCTCTCTCTTTGTCTCTCTCTCTTTGTCTCTCTCTCTTTGTCTCTCTCTCTTTGTTACTCTCTTTGTCTCTCTCTCTTTGTCTCTCTCTTTGTCACTCTCTTTGTCTTTCTCTTTGTCTCTCTCTTTGTCTCTCTCTCTCTTTGTCTCTCTTTGTCTCTCTCTCTTTGTCTCTCTCTCTTTGTCTCTCTCTTTGTCTCTCTCTCTTTGTCTCTCTTTGTCTCTCTCTCTTTGTCTCTCTCTCTCTCTCTCTCTCTCTCTCTCTCTCTCTCTCTATCTCTCTCTCTCATTTTCTGCGTTGTGATTACAAATGGGGTGGCCTCGTGGCACATTGGGTTAGCCGCCGGGTTCCTATACCTGAGAAGGCCGCGGGTTCGAGACTATTGAGGTCACCGAGGGTTTTCTCCGGGTACTTTGGTTTCCTACCTTCCTTCAATAATGGTATTGGGTGCAGTCAATTTGGACTTTTCGAAAATAAAAATTCGATTTCCTTTCCGTCTTCTAATAGCGATCTCCCTGCCTTTACACCAAATGTTTGAGCGATAGATGTGTGTTTGCTGTGTGTGTGAGAGAGAGTGGGTAAAACATGTAAGTGTGTGTGTTGGTACAGATCGCCGTGCTTTAAGCCTGATTATTGTTATTATTATTATTATTATTATTATTATTATTATTATTATTATTATTATTATTATTATTATTATTATTATTATTATTATTATTATTATTATTATTATACCCCAGCTGTAACGCTTTGGCAGCTATCGTATTCGCTCTTGATGTTGATGGTGGTGGTGATGTTCTTGTTGTTGAAATAGGAACACGTGCAACACCAGGCTGAAAAAAATGTGTCTCCAGGGGAAAAAATGTAACCTCAGTATCGGGGCTCCCTAATGTGAGATACTGTGTAATGATGTAAATACAGATTTACATTACATTACATGATTGTTGCTTTAGGTCCAGCGGACTCTTCCGAGCCAAATCAGGAATGGACAACCCCTGATCCGCATAAAAGATCTGCTGAAACAACCCTAGTGCTAAAACTGAAAGCTCTCCACCAGCCAGTCACTTTACAATAAAGACATCCCACGTAGGGGACGCTGAGGCTGCACTCTAATTTATCGAACCCCCGTTTACAAAAACAAAATAGAATACAAACATCATTACAAATTATCAACAAAACACATACATATAAAATGCCTACATTGCTAAATAATAACATCATAGGAAGCCCTAGTGACCACCTGGCAGAAAGCATCCAATATCCCCAAGCTGATCCAACAGACCTCACACACAAATAAGGAGTCTTGTCCCGGAAGAGTTTTCAAGAAAAAAGGTAGGTGACTGATCTAGCGAAGAAGAAGATAGTATATAGCAGATTGATAGAACAGAGCAGGAATGAGAAAGAGCAAATGAGAAAGACAGCGACAGTGGGAATTTAAAGCACTAAATTTCCATAAAGTGGGGATACTATTTATACTGAAACCCCCGGCACCCCAACGGGGGTGTAAATACAGATACATATAGACAAACAGATATATAGATAAACAGGTAGATCTACAGATATTGACTAGCCATTGCAAGGATTAGTGTGTGCAGCACAACTTGCTGGTAGTCGTAATTGAGTTGTGCCGCTTCCAGTGCCTCCATAGAGGTAAGGTGATAAGCCTTTGTGTAGCCCAGATCTTCAAACACGACTACTACTACTACTACTACTACTACTACTACTACTACTACTACTACTGCTACTACTACTATTTTTGAAGTCTGTATGGACGACCTAGAACTACTACTACTACTACTACTACTACTACTACTACTACTACTACTACTACTACTACTACTATTTTTGAATTCTGTATGGACGACCTAGAACATTTCTACAGAAAGTTTTGTTAGTTATTCCTTGCTTACAGGGTCCAGCGGACTGCAAAGAACCGAATCAGGACCACCAAAAAGAAAGTGACTCGATCGATTCAAATATTGAAAGTAAAAAACAAGCACAGTCTATGTTCAAACCCGTTCAGTTTCTGTACAATTGTGTAAAACACAAACCGAAATCTTCACGTTTTTCGTTTTTCATGATCACTGGACGAATATAGAATGTAGGAGTGACGTATGACGGCAAATATTACAGTTGCCGAGACATAATATATTTTTAGGCTATTATACCTAATCACGGGAATTTACTCCTGTTTCGTTTCAATCGCAAAGCGCATCATGGCTGGTCAACAGAAACCGGTTACTACCGACGGAAGTTGTAGTTGCTGTAAGCTTACATGTCACATAGCCAACTCCTGTCATTATTAAAGTCAATAATTTGACAATTTTACAAAATTTGAAGGTATTGGGGGATAGACTGTGCATATTAATTCCTTTGGCACTTATTTCCAATCTATAAATTTGGAGGTGGTTTCAAGCCTCTGTACCAGCTGTTCAAGTTCTTCTTCCTCCCCAGCCAATCCATCAATGTCATTCGCAAAACGGAGGTTGGAGTTTGCTCTACCCACTATGCTGACTGTGCCTTCGTGATCTGCAAGGGATTTGACATGATGCGCTCTAGAAAGATGTTGAAGAGTATTGGAGTGAATAGGCAATCTTTACGCACACCGGTTGTTATTCTAAACCAGTTTCCGATGGCGCTGTTGTGGAGGACTGCACTGGTAGCCTTGTCATACAGGCTTTTGATGACTTCAATAATTTTAGGGCTGATGTTATACACTCTCATGGTTGCCCACAGAGCTGCATGCCAGAATCGGTCAAACGCCTCCTTGAAGTCTACAAAACGTGATTTAGATGTTGTTGGTGCTGTGGGTATTTTTCGCAGATTATTCTGGGGTTGAAAATCTGTTCAGAGAATCTTGCTTGTTCTTCAGCTGTGATCTGTTCAGCTTGGGGTTTCAACCTGTTGAGTATTATTTTCAGGAGGACCTTGCTGGGATGGCTGATGAGGCTGATGGTGCGGTAATTTTCACACTCCTGAAGGTAACCCTTTTTGGGAAGAGTGATGACAAGCGACTGGGTCCATGGTATAGGCCACTCCCCACTATGCCAGATCCTGTTAGAGATAATGATGAGGGCGTTAATCATCGCTTCTTCTCCTGCTTGAAGCAATTACGCAGATAGGTTGTC
Source organism: Oncomelania hupensis (assembly GCA_036898135.1). Lineage (NCBI taxonomy): Eukaryota > Metazoa > Mollusca > Gastropoda > Littorinimorpha > Pomatiopsidae > Oncomelania > Oncomelania hupensis. Next base: position 27,480,895 of record CM072517.1, on the reverse strand, counting down.
CATTCCCGCTGACTTCCTCTTCTTCAGTGATTGTACTGCTGCCTCAACTTCTTCTCGGAGAATTGGGAGAATTTCTTCCTCATCTCTTTTCTGGGGACATGCTAGAACGGATGGGTCTCCGTTTGGTGTGTGGTTGTAAAGGTCAGAGCAGTACTCTGTCCATCTATCCAAGACTTCTTGTTCTTCTGTAAGGCATATGCCAGACTTGCTTTGGATCGTGGAGACCTTGGGCTTTTTAAAACTTGTCAGCCGCTTCACTGTCTGGTAGGCCTTCTTGCAGTTGTTCTTGTTCAGACTGTTCTCTATTTCCTGGCATTGATCTTCTATCCAGTTCTCCTTTGCTGTGCGCATGCCTTTTCGGATGTCATTGTTGATTTTTCGGTAAGCATCAGCCCCATGTGAGGTGTTCTTTTTCTTTTTCATCTCTCTTCGTTTATCACACAGGTCCAGATGTGATCCACGGTTTCTTCTTTGGCCGGTGCTTGCCAAGGATCTCAGTGGCGGTATCTGTCACAGCTGATTTGAAGGTGGTGGCTGTGGTGTTGACATCTACTTCACCAGCTCCCAAAAATGTGCAGTGGTGCAAATTTACCTCGAATTGTGGCTTGGAATATTTCTGCCACCTCCGAATCTTGCAGTTTGTCCAGGTCGAACTTCAGTCTGGTGCACTTTGCTGTATTTACTCTCTTGAAGTGAAGCCGGAAGGATATCATCACGAGATCGTGATAACGTCCGTTGTCAAAGCCCAATGTTAAGGGTAAACCGATTTTGGACCAAAGTAAAGAAAGCCTTCCACTTGGGCCCTTGAAGTTTAAATAGTCAGTGGAATGGTAGTCCCCCTATCACCCCCGTTGGGGTGCCGGGGGTTTCAGTATAAATAGTATCCACACTTTCTGGAAATTTAGTGCTTTAAATTCCCACTGTCGCTGTCTTTCTCATTTGCTCTTTCTCATTCCTGCTCTGTTCTATCAATCTGCTATATTATCGTCTTCTTCGCTAGACCAGTCTCCTACCTTTTTTCTTGAAAACTCTTCCGGGACAAGACTCCTTTTTTGTGTATGAGGTCTGTTGGATCAGCTTGGGAATATTGGACGCTTTCTGCCAGGTGGTCACTATGGCTTCCTATGATGTTATTATTTAGCAATGTAGGCATTTTATATGTATGTGTTTTGTTGATAATTTATAATGATGTTTGTATTCTGTTTTGTTTTTGTAAACGGGGGTTCGATAAGTTGGGGTAAAGCCTCAGCCGTCCCCTGCGTGGGATGTCTTTATTGTAAAGTGACTAGCTGGTGGAGGGCATTCAGTTTTCCCACTAGGGTTGTTTCAGCAGATCTTTTATGCGGATTGGGGGTTGTCCGGTCCTGATTTGGCTCGGAAGAGTCCGCTGGACCTAAAACAACAATTATGTAATGTAATGTAATGTAATGTAAAGTCCCCCTATCGCGTATATATCATACCCCCTAGTGTCTTTTAAACTTGTGCAACTCTACAGACTGTGATAATGGTCGACGACGACGACGATGATGATGATGATGATGATGATGATGATGATGATGATGATGATGATGATGATGATGATGATGATGATGATGATGATGATGATAGTACAAACCATGGTCTAGCCTAAACAGGCATGCACTCCGATTTACAGACTTCAAAGATCCTGACGCTCATGTCCTACTAAAATTCAGAAAACACACCCAGCAAGCACTATTGTGGTTTCCTCGTCATGGCTAGTGTTATTCTGCAGCTGCTGCATTATCGCCGAAAAAGCAACCTTCTTCTTTCTTTCTTTGGGTAGATTAACGTCCCCGGACACAGTGCGTATAGGGGACTAAAAGAAAAGCAACCCGAACGTCGCCCGTTTAAATCCTAAATCCCCAAATCCGTGACGACGACGACGATGACGTTATAATACTAATAATAATAATAATAATAATAATAATAATAATAATAATAATAATAATAATAATAATAATAATAATAATGGATGCTATACGCGCCTTATTCCTAACTCAGACCTAAAGCACGGCGATCTGTAACCAACATACACGCTCAAATGTTACAGACACTCCTACGTGCACAACAAACCCACAGTCATCACTCAAACAGGTGGTGTAAAGGCAAGCCGCTATTAGAAGACGGATGTGGAAATCGAACTTTAGTTTGGAAATGTTTGAAAGACTGCATTCAGTGCCATTATTAAAGGGTGTACGAAAACCGGAGTCCTATCCTATCCTAACCTATCCCGTAACTCGAAAGTCGTTGGGGCTCCACAGATGATCGTTGAACCAGCATACTCCATCTTTCTCTGTCCTCAGCAACCCTGATGGCTTCGCTCAGTGTCAAGTCAGTCCATTCTCGAATGTTGTCCTCTGTTACATGGTATTTATCAATAGATCGATTCAGCCCCGATGCTTGAAGCCTGATATGTGTAACTCGAATTCGTTTATCCACGCAGCCTGTTCACTCAGCAACAAGGCAGGAGTCGTATAAAGTTCCAACCTTATTCAGCAAACAACAACTGCATACAAGATCGTTTTCCGAAAATCACTACAAATATTACTTTTCAAGCAGACAGTGCATTTTTTAAAAATATAATATAGCCTCTCTGCAATCGAGAAAAAAAATCGAACATTCCTGCATGATGCAATAACACCCAATCAAAATAAAACTCGTCACCGGAACTATGCATTGTCTTACGTCATAGAACATTCTTTAGGTTAGAAGAATTGTTTAGCTACCACGAGACAGATCTAAAAACTTCGATCGATAATAAACAAAAAATTCCAGAATCGTGCGCGTCTCAGTCGTAACATCCTCTCACCTCTGTTTCTTTCACTGTACGATGACACAACAGGAGTACCCGGAGAAAATCCTCAGTGTCCTGAAAAGTCTCGTACTTAAGTCACGAAAGTCCGTTCCATGCGGGGCTCGAACCCGCGGCCCAACCAGTACCCAATCGATTGAACACCCCATGATGATGATGATGATGATGATGATGATGATGATGATGATGATGATGAGAATGATGATGGGTGATGATGATGATGAGGAGGAGGATGAACACCGGTAATTAGAGTGATGAAATTCTAAGCGTCCAGCATCCGTACTCTAACATCTCTGGCTAGTGGCCTTCAGTACGTTTGAGTCGCGCACGATAGGTCCGATCATTTTATTTTGCAAGGCATGCAGCAACAGAGTGTATTTACCTTTGATTTGATTTTGCGTTGTTGTTAGAAGAAGCTTTGTACAATGTTGACAATTTTCGTCGGTCAATATTGTTTGAGAATTTTCTAGAATTAATTGTTTACTATAGATCGAAGCTTCGCGATAAATCTAGTAACATCTAAGTTATTCTTCTATCCTAAATAAGGTTACATGACGTAAAACAGTGCATAGTTCCGGTGACGAGTTTTATTTTGATTGGGTGTTATTGCGTCATGCCGGGATGTTCGAATTTTTTCGCGAGTGCTGAGAGGCTATATAAGTCACGCGCTGTCTGTTTGAAAAAGTGAGTGCTTGAGAGAGATTTGTGATGATTCTTAATGATGATCTTTTGTAGTGATTTTCGGAAAGTGATCGTGTAGGCACCCCTTGGGGTCATGAGCAATCTTGCCACTGTAGATTGTTCTAACCTATAAAGGGAAAAGTGAAAGCCCCAGTTGAAAACCTGTCTTTCCTTTTGACCGATTCACTGCGGCAACAGTACCCCCGTTGGAGTGCCGGGGGTTTCAGTATAAATAGTATCCACACTTTCTGGAAATTTAGTGCTTTAAATTCCCACTGTCGCTGTCTTCCTCATTTGCTCTTTCCCATTCCTGCTCTGTCCTATCACTCTGCTATACTATCTTCTTCTTCGCTAGATCAATGACCTATCTTTTTTCTTGAAAACTCTTCCTGGACAAGACTCCCTTGTTTGTGTATGAGGTCTGTTGGATCAGCTTGGGAGTATTGGACGCTTTCTGCCGGGTGGTCACTAGGGCTTCCTATGATGTTATTATTTAGCAATATAAGCATTTTATATGTATGTGTTTTGTTGATAATTTATAATGATGTTTGTATTCTATTTTGTTTTTGTAACCGGGGGTTCGATTAGTTGGGGTAAAGCCTCAGCCGTCCCCTGCGTGGGATGTCTTTATTGTAAAGTGACTGGCCGGTGGAGGGCATTCAGTTTTCCCACTAGGGTTGTTTCAGCAGATCTTTTATGCGGATGTCCGGTCCTGATTTGGCTCGGAAGAGTCCGCTGGACCTAAAGCAACAATAAATCAATCAATCAATCAATCGTGTAGGCAGTTGTTGATGTTTGCTGAATAAAGTTGGAAAACTTTATACGACGACTCCTGCCTTGTGAACAGGCTGCGTGAATAAACGAATCTGAGTTACACTTGTCATGATTCAAGCACCGGGGCTGAATCAACAATTGATAAAATAACCACCGTGTAACACCTACACATGAATATCCAGTCACGTGTCCAAAGGAGGCAACCGTGACTGACACGGCGTGTTCGGTGCAAGAAAGTAAAAATAGACCTCTCCGCGCAAATAGCCTCTAGCGCCAACCGTAGAGTGGGCTGAGCTGTTCAAAATAATAATCTATTCAAAATTCATATGTTTACTATGTTTATTTAATATTATTATCTTTTGTCTTTGAGAACATTATTAAGATAGTAGATCTGCAATCTCTCTCTCTTTTTCTCTTTCTTTCTGTCTGTCTGTCTGTCTGTCTCTCTCTCTCTCTCTCTCTCTCTCTAAACTTACGCAATGTTTCTTGCAAAGGAACATATTTTAAGGCAGCGCATACAACTCCTCGCCACACTTGTTGAAGTGTTTCATTTGTAATGGTTAGTTATTTAACTGTGCCTGAGACCAAGATCCAAATGGTGGAGAGAATAGTCCACACGAAGGCGAATGAAAGAACATTGAGGTGTAACGTCTATACCCACCAATGGCGATATGGCAGACGGTGATAACCATCCCGGAGAACAAGGGGTAGGGACCTAAATCCACATTGAACCACCTGAGAAATCATACTGCTAAAATGGAGAGTGAAAAAACGGCCACCTTTTTATGTAGCCCACTACGGGATTCGAACCTGGGTCATCGGTGTGGCAGGCGAACGCTCTACCACTTGAGCTACGGCGGTGGGACATAAAGGAGCTAACGCGCATCATACTATAGCGCTGTTTCATAATGAAAGCGAAAGTGGCGGATCGGTTGCGGCCCTTGGGTTCGGCTAGTTCCGGTTGAAGCAAGAAAGATGGAGGGTTATATAAATTATATTTCTCTTGTACAATCGTTCAAATTTTACTCAGGATGGCTGCTTGCCTAAACATTGATTGCTGATTTGTTTGTTCAGTAGGCCTAATTCGTTTGTCAGTGACCTACATTCACGAGAAATTCGAAGTCTCTTTCTTTTTCTTTGCTTTAATTTTTTAATTGAGAAATTTTAATTTTGCAGTTTATCTAGAAGATAACATTATTATACAGTAGAATAATTTTTGTTTTTAATTCAGTGAAGCAACTGCATTTATGTCTTATTATTTTCAGTCTTTCAGTTGTTATTATTATTAGTTGTAGTAGTATTGTTATTATTATTATCATTATTACCATATATTAATTATTAGTTGTCTGTTGGTGCTGCTGTTGTATTATTATTATTATTATTAGTTGTAGTTGCATTGTTATTATTATTATAATTATTAATTACTCTAATGATTACGATTACTATTAATATTATGATGATTATTTTGTATTATTACTCTTATTATTACTCTTATTATTATTATTATTATTATTATTATTATTATTATTATTATTATTATTATGATCTAGGATGGATCTAAGGCATGGAAGAATGGGTGAGTGTTGTAGTTGTGTATACATATACTGTGGAATAATTATCTGTGTGTTAAATGTGTACGCATGGGTATGTGGCTGGTTATCTGTTTATGCATGTGTGTTAGTGTTTATAGATTTGTATTTTGGTATGGAAGTTGTTTTTGATAGTATATCAAATGTATCAATATTGTATGTCCATGTTTGTAATAATTTTGATGTTGTTATTTCCTTCCTTATTGCACTGCTAAACAAATATCCATGCCTTGTGTTTGGACAATAAAGAATCTTGAATCTTATTTTACATTGTTGTAATCTTTCCGAATCAGTCGCAAACGTTGTTCCCACAGTGGTTTCAGTGTTTTGTTAGCTGGTAATGTGTGTAACTTGACAATGCGCCCTTCAATTACTTTTCCTGCGAAATTAGGGCAGCAAACGCAATACTGTTTTCCTCCGCCACAAGTCTTCCGTCTACGTTCGGCCATGCTTAATACTCAACCGGAACTAGCCGGTGTCCGTGGTTTAGGTGAAGGCAGGGCCGGATAACTCTATCTGCACTAGTTTTGCAACAGCGCTATACACAATGTTTTCAGCATTAGGATTTTTGCGTCGTCAGCAGTTAACAGCCACCATTGCGTTGGGGTCCTGTAATAGTAACAAAAGGATGAAGGGTTTGTAACGCTTGTTTGTTTGTTTGATTTGGTTTGTTTCATATCCTACCACCGTAGCTCTGTGGTGATGCGTTCTCCAGGCACACTGATGACCCATCAATCCTATGATGGGGCAAAACAACAGTGGTATTTTTGTCACTGTCCACATTAGCCGTATGATTGCTCTGGTGGTTCAGTGTGGATTTAAGGCCCTGTCCTTTCTTCCCTGCCCTTTTTGTCATCTCCATCTTCCTATACGCTTGCGAAGCATGGACCGTCACAACAGATCTACAACGAAGAATACAAAGCATGGAGATGAGGTGCTACAGAAGACTTCTGGGCATTTCCTATACCCAACACATCACCAACGACGAAGTCCGACAGACCATCACACAAGCCATTGGACAACACGATGACCTGCTCACGGTGGTGAAGAAACGGAAACTCCGATGGTATGGCCACGCCACCAGATCATCAGGCCTTGCAAAGACCATTCTGCAAGGCACAGTGCAAGGAGGTAGAGGAAGAGGGAGACCGAAAAAGAGGTAGGAGGACAACATTCGAGAATGGACTGTTTTGACACTGAGCGAAGCCATCAGGGCTGCTGAGGACAGAGAAAGATGGAGTATGCTGGTTAAACGATTATCTATGGTGCCCCTACAACCTCCGAGTTACGGGACAGGAAAGGATAGGATAGGATATGATTTTTATCCGCATCTGCCCTACCGCTAATGGTCGGTGTAGACGTTAAAGCTCAATGTTTATTGTGTATTACCCATTCTAACACGACAAAGCGTACACGCTGAGTTGAAAGTATGTCTCTGTAGGTCTATGTTAACTGACGCTGTATTATCAATACGAACATGCCAAAGGATACAGACGACACTAAATTGACACAACAAATGTAATACTATATTAGCAGGTATTATAATCGTTTCATATGTAGCGCGTCTCCAACTCCACCGCTGCTCAACGCATGGCGAAGAGCAGAAGCTATCTCCAAAGACGCCAATCTGCTAGCGTGGTTCGCATAATCTAACGCCACAAACAACTGGGCAATTACTGAACGACCGAAGTAGGAAAAGTGGGATTAGGGGAGGAGGGGGGGGGGTATTGGAGTGTACAGGACCTTGCAGTTTCAAATTAAGCATGAGAAAAAGAAAATGATGGAGGAATGCCAATTTGCTGCTTTATGCTGCATTGTTTTAGGCAATTACTAGAACAATCCTGAACATCCGGGGGAGGGAAGGAAGGAAATGGAGATGGGAGAGGAAGCTATAGGACCTATAGTATTTTCATGGACAAAATCCACGATGTAGACTAAAGACGTACGCACATCCATAGATAAAGACGAGGCAGGCTAAAGACTGTACCTTACATAGATTTATAGAAGACGGTGGTCGCTGTGCTGTGTTGTGCTGTGCTGTGTTGGTTGGTGGTGTGGTCGGGTCAGACAGAGCACTAGGCAGTAGTGATTATCGATTGGCCCTGTCCTGTATTGATCACAGCTATTCCTGGCCTGGTGGCGAGCCAAATTTAGACTTCTCTCCCAACCTTCGGGCCTTGGTGTGGTGGGGACGGGAGAGTTCGGGCTTAGCTGTCAACCAACAACGGCGCCGCTATACAGACTTGCTTGGTTACGCCCTATATAAGCTTGTTTAACTTAGCTTCAAGTCATGTTGTGCGCTATAAAATATTAATACTCGCGCATCCGATCACCATGTCTGGCCAGAGGCGTGTGTATTGTCGTCGTCGTCGTCGTCGTTGTTGTTGTTGTTGTTGTTGTTGTTGTTCTTCTTCTTCTTCTTCTTCTTCTTCTTCTTCTTCTTCTTCTTCTTCTTCTTCTTCTTCTTCTTCATTATTAGTAGTAGTAGTAGTAGTAGTAGTAGTAGTAGTAGTAGTAGTAGTAGTAGTAGTAGTATTGTTATTATTATTATTATTATTATTATTATTATTATTATTATTATTATTATTATTATTATTATTATTATTATTAAATGACGCTTGCATTTACAATTTATTTCATTGTCGCGAATTAGAACGAGCCAAATGTCGGTCGGTCTGTGCGTCAGTCGGTCGGCCGTAGCGCGCACGCAATATCTCAATACCCACTAAACAGATTTTGATCAAACTTCGGCATTGCGCGTTCTTCCCAATTTATATCCATGAAAAGGTTTTCACTGTCCGAGCGTTGATACTTGGGTTTCCTCCTGCTCTTTCTCCTCCTTCTCTTCCTCCTCCTCATCATCACCATCATCATCATCATCATCATCATCATCATCATCATCATCATCATCATCATCATCGCCATCAGACAGTCTTAATGTAACGCCTTAATTGTTAGTGCAAAGGAACGTCATCGTTTCCTTCTCGTTTCACACAAAACCCACATCATTCTGGAGGGAACATTGTTCGGTGAAAGACTAAACAAAAAAAATTCTCCACTCTCACTTTCCTTCCAAACCATGAGTTCCCCCTCCCCTTCCTTCCTTCCCCCTTCCTCCTCCCCCCCCCCCCCCCACTTAACTTACCCTCACTCCCTACGCCAATCACCATCTATCTGTCTGTCTGTCTTTCTGTCTGTCTGTCTCTCTCAAATCAAACATTACTTATTTACATTATTTTCACAAAACATGGTGTATTTTTCACCTATAATCAGACTGATCTGGAAATACTTTAAAAAATTAGAGAAATAGAACGAGCCCAATGTCGGTCGGCGGGTGGCTAGGTCTATCGGTTTGGCGGTCCGTCGGTTTATTGATGGCCTTATCTCAAAAACCACTGAACTGATTTTGACTGAACTTTTTCCAAATGACTACTAGCTACGTTATTGGTCAGCCTAACTTGGTAGAAAGTGTTCTGACATTTTCCATCTGTGTGGTATGGGGGTGCATCCCAGCAACAAAAAGAAAAACTAGACCATATTGTCTCCGCTGCCAGCAAGATCATTGACACCGACCTCCCCTCTCTGGTCTCCATCTATACCAAATGCCTGATGAGCAGAGCCAGAAAGATAGCGGATGATGCCTCCCACCCCGGATACCACCTCTTCGAGCTGCTTCCTTCTGGCAAAAGGCTCAGAACTATGAAGACCCCTACCTGCCGCTTCAAGAACAGTTTTTTTCCACAAACCTCAACTCCTTGTCTGGCACCCGATGATACCGGACTATCTCAGTGACTTATGCATAAGAGAGAGAGAGAGAGAGAGAGAGAGAGAGAGAGAGAGAGAGAGAGAGAGAGAGAAAGACGGAGAGGGAGGGGGGAAAGTGAGAGAGTGAAAGAAAGACAGAGAAAGAAAGAGAGGAAGAGAGAGACAGTGAGAGAGAGAGAAAGAGAGTGAGTAGAGGAAGTGATAGAGAGAGAATTTATAGATGTATGTAGAGTTCTTGTGTAAGATAAGAGAAGAGAATTGAGAGAGCGAGAGATAACGGAAAGAGCGCGCACGTGTGTGTGGATGTGTGTGTCTATTTGATTTGGTCATTCTGTTTCTACTAAATTCCAGACAGTATTATTCCTAGTCTTGTATGAGTGTGTCAGCAAGTGGATGGTTGCGCGAAGGTGTGGTTGGCTTTGTTATTGTGTTTAGTATAAATATGTGTGCCAACATCAAAGTGTATTCCTCGTGCTTGTCACCTGGCGAAATAAAGTTCTGTTATCAGTTATCTGTTATCTTGCCTTTGTATTTGCTGTGCCTCCAGCTCAAGGTCGCTGGGTAAATTCTTACAAAAAAAAAAAAAAAGTTTCGCTCTTTGTCTCAAAAACGGCTGGATCCATTTTGATTATTTTGGTATACATGTACTGCAACTGATGTTCAATCATTCAGTGTCGGTCGGTTGGTCGGTCGAGCTCTCTGTCCAAATTTCGTATTAATCACGGTTTTTAAAAAATATTTCAAACATGTCTTTTGATTATTTTTACTATTTGGATACTTTAACCAGATATTGTATAAATGTAACTATCGCTTCGCCTTTTCACCCGTTTATATTTGCAGTTTGCAAAAATGTCAAGGTCGCTGAGGTTCATCGTTTTCTAAAAGACGTTTTGCGTGGTATACCAAAATTGGCTGAACCGATTTGGGAACACGTTGACTTGCAGATAATTGAAGGGTTGGTCTTTTTCCGTTTGCTCCTGTAAGACAAAACCTAGACAGAAAAGACCCACGAACATTAATACTTTTGAACAGGCTGTTGGCTTTTTTTTTCTTCAGTTTGCTTCTGTGAGATAAAACCGAGACAGAACAGGCCCACCAAACTTAGCACTTTTGAAAATGCTGAATAATTTTTTGTTCCCCCAGCTATGTGTGTGAGTGTCTGGAAACACACGTGAATGGCTTGCCATTTTGTATAAATTTAATATTGATACTTAACTGAACTTATGAAAGGAACCTTACGAGCACATACACACACATACACACACGCACACATGCGCGCACACGCACACAAACTAAAGAAACAATATGTCAGTGTAGGAAGCAAAGTAAAACTAATAGCGGGGGAGGTGATGGAATGCGGGGGAGAGGAGGGGGGAATGAATTGGCGGGGGGAGGGGGGAAGCAGAGTGTGGTGGTCGTGGATAAAGCGTGTCTTAATATAATGTTTTAGCACTCTGCGACTATTTTTTGTCCCTTCTTTAATCTTCTTCTTCTTACATTGCCGTTGAGATACTTGGTCTCTGTCCTTGTTCGTGATATTCTCTCTTCTTCTTTTTCTTTTATTATCTTCTTCTCCCTTATACTTCTATGTGAACGAATCGTTTTGGGTCATTTTGATTTCCGACTATTTCAAAGTATTTTGAGATAAGTCTGAAAATACAATAAACGCAGCATGAATACGTAACTTGTAAGCTTGGGAATACTGGTAATAAAAACGGGGGAAAGTCTCTCTCTCTCTCTCTCTCTCTCTCTCTCTCTCTCTCTTCTCTCTCTCTCTCTCTCTCTCTCTCTCTCTCTCTCTCTTCTCTCCCCACGTTGACAATGACCAGGCCACCTTCACTCTAGACGACTCTCCCTCCTTATACCACAGTCCTCCTTCAGGTTCCCTTGAAAGAAGGAAGCATCTTCATCTGTTACATTCAGAAATCCAGTTGTAAGAAAGCAGGAAGCTGGAAAAGGCGTTGCCGTCCATGGGTTTTTGCTGGGTCCCCACTGAGGAACGGGCAGGCTACATTTGGCGTCGCCCAGCTTATTCCTAGGCCTGTTTTGTCTCACGGTTTTCTATGCCCACCTATACTGTGACTCTAGATCTTTTGCTGACATCACCCCCCCCCCCCAACCCCTTTTATTGTTGTTGTTGTTGAGGTTCCTTATCGTTGATAGTTCGAGCACATCGGAGACTTTCGGAGGCCTCTACGTCTATAATATCAAAGGCTTGTAACTCCTGACTACGCGTTTTAGCCATCTACAACACGTGTATTGGAAATCTTAATCTGCTATTATTTGGTCTCCTTCAACATTTTTACTTGCCTCTTGATTTCTTTTTTTCTTTCTTTCTTTCTTTCTTTCTTTCTTTCTTTCTTTCTTTCTTTCTTTCTTTCTTTATTCATTTTTATATAGCGCTTTTCCACGTCGAGAGCTGCTCAAGGCGCTGGCCACTCCAGGACCTTACCCAAGGCGCTCGAGCTAGGCGTCCGCTTGCAACCTTTGGGCGCCGAGTCTGACGTCCAGACCACTGAGCAAAATCTCTGGCTACCGGGGATGGGGGAGAAGGGACCTAGTGCGTGCTGGGTGTATTGGTGTAAGCGGCACTCACCCTTCTAGGACATGAGCGTCAGGATCTTTAAAGTCCGTGCGATGGAATGCGTGCGTGCACGGACTAGACCTCGGTTCATACTCTCATCCGAAGGAGCAGAAGCGATGTGTCTCAGCAGCAGTAGTAGTAGTAGTAGTAGTAGTAGTCCAGGCAGGTAAACGGTAAACGGGGTTTGAACCGCTGCCTGTACAGTCTGCAATGTTATCTCCTGACATTCGAGTACACTGCGTGCACCACTGAGCTAACTGCGCTCCTCTGTCTTGAGAAGGGGTATCACCCTCGCCAAGTCTAGCTTTGCGTTGTCGCTGTGTTACATTGTTGTTGTCTTTTTGTTTTTTTAATCAGTAGTTGATTCAGCCCTGATGCTTGAATCCTGATAAGTGTAACTCAGATTCGTTTATCCACGCAACCTGTTCACTCAGCAACAAGGCGGGAGTCGTCGTATGAAGTTTTCCAACTTTATTCAGCGTACATCAACAACTGCATACAATCGCTTAATCGCTTATTACTTTCACCACTCCTCACTTTTAAACAGTGCGGCACTTATATAGTCTCTCTATACTCTAGAGGAAATTCGAACATTCCAGCGTGACGCAATTACAGCCAATCAAAATAAAATTCGTCACCGGGACGAATTGCACTGTTTACGTCATATAACTTTATTTAGGTGAGAATAATCTCTTAGCTACTAGTAGATTTATCTGCATGCTTCGATCGATAATGATCAAGCAATTCTAGAAAATTCTCCAATAATATCGACCAACGAAAATTATCAACATTATACTAAGCTTCTTCTAACAACAACGCGAAATCAAATCAAAGGTAAATACACTCTGTTATTGCATGCTTTGCAAAACAAAACGATCGGATCTATCGTGCGCGTCTCACATGTACTATCGTGCGCGTCTCAAACGTAACATGTTGTTTATTGAGGATTAGAAAGATGAAAAAGAAAGGAAATAAGGAAGATTGTTCGTACTAGGCAGCGTTCGTTTTCTTTTATTTCTTTCTTTCTTTCTGTCTTTCTACATTTATAATTGCGTTTTTTGGTATATTAGTTTTATTCTTTCCGACACCAAAATATACAACCTACGGTGACGTATTGCGGGGATTAACTTATTTCTACATTGCTATTGATTAAAATTTTCCAATGTAATCATTTGGACGAATACAATTTCTTAGGTCTTAATTTTTTTTAAAGGCTAAACAAGATGGAATCCATTAAAATTAATTCCCAGACACTGACACACACATTTGCAAAATCTGTTGTTTAAAAGAAGCCTTATTTAAAGTGTTGGTTTATGGCGAAGATCCTATGGCTCAACTTTATCCTGAAGAAGACAAATAAAAACCTTGAAACGAAAGGGCCATTATTTTGAACTATTAATTCTGCCCCCCCCCCCCCCCCCCCAAAAAAAAAAAAAATTAATAAAAATATAAAATACGCAAACCTAATTGAAACCTGTGAAGACAGTTTCGAAGCTAAAGGGTATAGCCTGTTTAGAATATAGAGATATTATCGACCTCAGAGTACATGACCTTCGCGAACTAGCGAAGATGGGTAACGCGAAAAGGCTGAGTACGGAATCCTTTCCTATCCTATCCCGTAACACGTAGGTCGTAGGGGCACCACAAATGATCGTTTAACCAGCGACTCCATCCTTCCCTGTTCTCAACAACCCTGATTGTTTCGCTCAGTGTCAAACCAGTCCATTCTCGAATGTTGTCCTCCCACCTCTTGTTCGGTCTCCCTCTTCTACCTCCGTGCACTGTGGCTTGCAGGGTGGTCTTTGCAAGACCTGATGATCTGGTGACGTGGCCATACCATCGGAGTTTCCGTTTCTTCACCACTGTGAGCAGGTCATCGTGTTGTCCAATGGCTTGTGTGATGGTCTGTCGGACTTCGTCGTTGGTGATGTGCTGGGTATAGGAAATGCCCAGAAGTCTTCTGTAGCACCTCATCTCCATGCTTTGTATTCTTCGTTGGAGATCTGCTGTGAGGGTCCATGTTTCGCAAGCATATAGGAAGATGGAGATGACAAGGGAGCGCAGCAGACTTACCTTGGAATGTAGTAGACTGATGGTCCTGTCTTTCCAAATTGCAACTTTTTTTGGGAAGAGTGATGACAAGCGACTGGGTACATGGCGTACGCCACTCCCCACTCTGCCAGATCTTGTTACAGATAATGGTGAGTGCGTCGATCATCGCTTCTCCTCCTGCTTGAAGCAGTTCTGCGGGTATGTTGTCCACTCCCGCTGATTTCCCCTTCTTCAGCGATTGCACTGCTGCCTCAACTTCTTCTCGGAGAATTGGGAGGATTTCTTCTTCTTCTCTGTTCTCTGGACATGCTAGAACTGATGGGTCTCCGTTTGGTTTGTTGTTGTAACGGTCAGAGCAGTACTCTGTCCATCTGTCCAAGACTTCTTGTTCTTCTGTAAGGCATATGCCAGACTTGCTTTGGATCGTGGAGACCTTGGGCTGTTTAACACTTGTCAGCCGCTTCAAAGTCTGGTGAGCCTTCTTGCTGTTGTTCTTGTTCAGACTGTTCTCTATTTCCTGGCATTGATCTTCTATCCAGTTCTCCTCTGCTGTGCGCATGCCTTTTCGGATTTCATTGTTGGTTTTTCGGTAGGCATCAGCTCCCTGTGAGGTGTTCTTTTTTTCATCTCTCTTCGTTTATCACACAGGTCCAAAAGTTCAGGTGAGATCCACAGCTTCTTCTTTGGCCGGTGCTTTCCAAGGATCCCCGTGGCGGCATCTGTCACAGCTAAGTTGAAGGTGGTGGTCATGGTGTTGACATCTACTTCACCAGCTCCCAAAATGAGCAGTGGTGCAAATTTCCCTCCAATTGTGGCCTGAAATATTTCTGCCACCTCCGGGTCTTGCAGTTTGTCCAGGTCGAACTTCAGTCTCGTGCACTTTGCTGTGTTTACTCTCTTCAAGTGAAGCCGGAAAGACATCATCACGAGATCGTGGTCATTTCCGATGTCTGCTCCTGGAAAAGTGCGTGTCCTGCCAATGTTGATGCTTGATCTGAAGCGTTTCTTGACCATGATGTAGTCGATCTGGTTGTGGTGCTCCCCGCCGGGACTGTGCCATGTCCATTGTCTGGAATTTTTGTGGAGACCAAGCGTGTTTGCCAGTATCAGATTGTTGTATCTGACAAACTCCAACAGTCTCAGACCTCTGTCATTTGTCTCGTTGTTGCAGTGGGGTCCACATGTGTCTCCCCAGTTGTGGTGCGCATCTTGGCCAACCTTGGCATTCCAGTCGCCTTCCACTATGACTATGTCCTTCTTCGGCACTTGGTCAAGGACAGCCTGTAGATTTTCATAGAAATCCTCCACTTCGCTGTCGTCATAGTCTGATGTTGGGGCATAGGCCTGGATGATGGTGATGTTGAAAGGGGCTGCTCTCAGACGGATGGTAATGAATCTACTGGAGACTGGGCGGCAACCCATGACAGTGGCTAGAATGTTCTTGTGGACCAAGAATCCAACTCCGTGTTCGTGCCTGTCATCTCTACCGCTGAAATAAAGCTTGTGGCCTTTGTCGGTCGTTGTTTCACCTATGCCTTTCCAGCGCAGTTCGCTGATCCCTAAAACGTTCCATCGATAGTGGTCCATCTTGTGGGCCAGTTCTTCTAATTTTCCCTCCGCATTTAGGGTCCTGACATTCCAGGTTGCTATGACGATGTTATTTCTGGTTCGGATCTTGCTAAGTTGTCCATCAGTAGCACACTTATCGCCTCCGTCCTGGTGGCCAACGGAAGGCGCGGTCCTTGTTGATCCAGGCGACGACCGATCCGGCATGGAGTAAATGGTTTTATTCATCATGTTTTGTGTCTTGGGCAAAAAAGACCTGGCAGGACCCAATCCTCTCCAGGCTGTTGGCCACAGCCGAGATCCACGAATACAGTGTGGCTCGCCTTGACCCCGAGCACGTGGTCGTTGAACCTGTAGTAACGTGAGGTTCCTCCGTCCTGGCCGGTGACTTCTGTGTAGAAGACTTTCGCCCTTTGATGCCGTGCCAACATCACCCCTACTAGTCGCCTCTTACGACGCGTCGGGAAACGTTGGGTCTATTCTAATCAGTGCCCGAACCCACAGGGCGAACTAGCGAAAGCGAAGATGGGTAACGCAAAAAGGCTGAGTATGGAAGAGGTACGGGAAAGGTGGGAAGAGACGGGGGATTGGTGAGTACAGGTGTAAGGTAGGGGAGCAGGAGGATGGCGGGCCGGGGTGGGGGAGGGGGGGTTATGGAAGGGGGGTAAATAGAAGGATTAAATAATAGTTGAAGTGTCCATTACTATCGGGAGTTATTCTGTCTGAAAAGAGGTGGCGATACTTCCGCGTTCTGTCGGGCTTCGCAGTGGGTGGGCGACCAAAGTAGCTTGGCGCACTTCTCCAGGTCACTCCGTTGTAACTCCCACCCCACCCCACCGCACGCCGAACCCCCACCCTCCCACCCACCACCCAATCTCACCCATATCTATGTTCCCCCTTTTCAATCAAATCGAAGTCTTTGTTTCCCTAGGTATCTTACCTCAAGGCTTTGGAGGTCTAAGTTGCCCCCGGTCTGTGTTCCCTCAATCTTTTTCAGGCCTAATTTGCCCCATGTTTATGTTCCTTCAAGGCTTTTTCGGGCCTAATTTGCCCCATGTTTGTGTTCCTTCAAGGCTTTTCCAGGCCTAATTTGCCCCATGTTTATGTTCCTTCAAGGCTTTTTCAGGTCTAAATTGCCCCAGGTCAGTGTTCCCTCAAGGATTTTTCAGGTCTAAATTGCCCCAGGTCTATATTCCCTCAAGGTTTTTTCAGGTCTAAGCTGCTCCATGTCTGTGTTCCCTCAAGATGTTTGCATACTGCATCGTGGGCGTAGGGCGTGTGTGTTTAGTTTCTGTCAATATTAGCGACATTTTACTTCAACATGTGTGGAGGTTAATACAATACAATACAATACAATACAATACAATACAATACAATACAATACAATCTTTATTACCTCAAATTAAGGCCAACAAAAATAATATGTCTGTTTACGGTAACATAAGAAAAAAGAAATAGGTCGGCTTCTTCTTCTTCATTTAAAACACAACAAAACTTTTTCAACCTTTTCCACCTGCTGCGCTCCCTTGTCATCTCCATCTTCCTATACGCTTCCGAAACATGGTTCCTCAAAGCCGATCTACAACGAATAATACAAAGCATGGAGATGAGGTGCTGCAGAAGACTTCTGGGCATTTCCGATATCCAGCACATTACCAAGGACGAAGTCCGACAGACTATCACACAACCCATTGGACAACACGATGACCTGCTCACAGTGGTGAAGAAACGGAAACTCCGAGGCAGGAGGCACTGTGGTCTAATGGTAGTGCTTCGGCTTGCGGATCGGAAGGTCCCGGGTTCGAGCCCTGGCCGGGCCATTGTGTTGTGTCCCTGGGAAAGACACTTTACTCCTGTTTTCCTACTCCTTCGGATGAGAGTATAAACCGAGGTCTCGTCTGTGTCGCATACATTCCATCATAACGGACTTTAAAGATCCTGACGCTCATGTCCTAGACGGGTGAGTGCCGGTGACAAGAAAACACCCAGCATGCACCTAGGTCCTTCTCCCCCATCCCTGGCTGCCCAGGATTGTGCTCAGTTGTCCGGGCGTCAGACCATGCGCCCAAAGGCTGCGGGTGGGCGTCTCGGGCGGCTTGAGTTAGATCCTGTATCGGCCAGCGCCTTGAGCAGCTCTTGAGCTGGAAAAGCGCTATATAAGAACGATTAAATAAAAATAAAATAAAATGGCCACCTCACCAAAGCATCAGGCCTTGCAAAAACCATCCTGCAAGGCACAGTGCATGGAGGCAGAAGAAGGGGAGACAGAGAAAGAGGTGGGAGGACAGCATTCG
>CM072517.1:27452757-27457757 GCA_036898135.1 Oncomelania hupensis | reverse complement strand
CACTGGTACTCATCTTGTTATTTCCACTTAATTGTGACGATGATGATGATGATGATGTAAAGAGTAATAATAATAATAATAATAATAATAATAATAATAATAATAATAATAATAATAATAATAATAATAATAAAGGACCATCATCCTCATCGTCATCATCATCATCGTCATAAAAAAAAATTACAATAAGAATTTTTATAGCAATTTTATTAAACAATAGTAATTGCTACTACTACTACTACTACTACTACTATTACTACTACTACTATTGCTACTACTACTACTACTACTACTACTAATTTATTATTATTATTATTATTATTATTATTATTATTATTATTATTATTATTATTATTATTATTATTATTATTATTATTATTTATTATTATTATTATTATTATTATTATTTATTATTATTATTGTTATAAAAATTCCTATTATAATTATTCTTAATATTGTTACGACGATGATGTTGATGACGATGAGGATGATGTTTCTTTATTATTATTATTATTATTATTATTATTATTATTATTATTATTATTATTATTTATTATTGTTATAAAAATTCCTATTATAATTATTCTTAATATTGTTACGACGATGATGTTGATGACGATGAGGATGATGTTTCTTTATTATTATTATTATTATTATTATTATTATTATTATTATTATTATTATTATTATATGATGGTGAAATAATAATAATAATAATAATAATAATAATAATAATAATAATAATAATAATAATAATAATAATAATATTTAGTAGTAGTAGTAGTAGTAGTAGTAGTAGTAGTATTATTAGTAGTAGTAGTAGTAGTAGTAGTAGTAGTAGTAGTAGTAGTAGTAGTAGTAGTAGTAGTAGTAGTAGTAGTAGTAGTAGTAGTAGTAGTAGTAGTAGTATTACAACAACAACAAGAATAACTTAGTCCTGATTCGGCTCTCGGCAGTCCGCTGGACCCTACAAGCACTGAGTATCTATCTAACAAGAATAATAGCAACAACAACAATGTTGATGCTGATACTATTGATAAGAGTATCAACAATAATAATAATGACGATGGTACGATAGATAATATTAACAACACTAATAATAATGACGATGATACTATAAATAATATTAACAATACTAATAATAATGACGATGATACTGTAGATAATAGTAACACTAATAATAATGACGATGATACTGTAGATAATAGTAACACTAATAATAATGACGATGATACTGTATATAATAGTAACACTAATAATAATGACGATGATACTGTAGATAATAGTAACACTAATAATAATGATGATGATACTTATGACGGTGGGTCTATTGTTGCTGGGATCTGCACAATGGACTGCTATTACCCACTCGTCTATCGTCGATGGGGATCGCTAGTAAAACTCTCTGTGACTCAACTTAATACATTTATAAGTTTAGCTCGGTCTGTGTTTAGGCTGGGGTACAGAGATAGAAAGAAAATGGTAAAAGATCACTGTCACACTAGCTCTCACACGGCTATGAAACATAGGTAGTCCAGCCACTTGTTAACAGTAAATATCACACATTTATTTCCTCTACTCTATACAAAAGATCTGCTAATTACGATACTAACTTAAAAGTTCAAATGTCACTTGAATGGTTCGCTCCTTGATAATTCTATGCAGATACTGTTTCTTCATAGGGCTACTGTTGCGTTCGGCCCAACGGGTCAGTTTTCTGGAAAGGTGGACAAGTGATGTCCTTTTGCTAACAGGTTGGGTGCACTGGTGCCAATCCCACTTAACTTTTGCTTCGATGAGCTGTGTTGTGGTTGATTCTTTGATGAGCTGTGTTGTTGTGGATTCTTCTCCTTGTTGACAGACTGGTGGGCTCTCGTCGCGCAGTGCTTGAGATTCCAATACAGGCAGAATGTCAGTGAAGACTTTTACTTGTCTTGCTTCTGATCGGGCCCACGATGCCTGCTCGTCTCTGCAAAATATGAGACGAATTTCTGCAACACCGTGTACAATAGGTGTGTGCAGAGCGTCCCACTGAAGGCAGAGATAGCCCTCAGTGATTAGCTCCAAATATATATATATATATATATATATATATATATATATATATATATATATATATATATATATATATATATATATATATATATATGGTCCACTGCAATCTCCACTCTAATTCGTATACCTATATAAATATAAATCATGGCTAACTATACACATAGAGAATTAATATTATACACATTCTCTGGTACAGCCACTGGTCTGCAAGAATACATATAGGCTAAACAACAGTGGGTCCGTAGGGACTACGTCATGGCGTCGAACCGGTCGGGTTCGCCACGTGGTCACGCAATGTTTGATTAACAATCCAATTCTAAACATGGCAAATTTCACAAACATAATTCAACAATAATATCAATACATCACGATGAAACAAAAGATAGTTCATTTACCTTTTTGACAATGTCAGGCTGTGGCTAACTAGGTTGAATAAAATTTCTCCAGTTCCTGTGTTTAGTCTTCAGTGGAGAGATCTCTTATAGCCGAGCTCTTTACTCTAGGCAAGTTGAACAGCGAATCGCCCTCTACCTCTGTGGTCAGCAGGAAGAGCGGGAATCTAAAACGACAAGAGTCACCCTCTAGCGTGTGTGTGGCGGTACTACTGCCTACGTAAGCTGGATGAGGTCACAACCTTCTGAGCTAGCGTCAGCATAGAGATGTGTAGCCATACCGTAGACTTCTGTCGTCTGCTGCAGACTAGCATTACTCCACTAAGGTTACAGTTGACTAAGTAAGGCAAGAACTTAAAGTGCTGTATAAATCTAGCCTCTTGTTACAATACTACAGATGATAATATCAACTATAGTAATAATGACGATGATACTATAGATGATGATAACAACAATAATAATAATGACGAAGATACTATATACAATAATAATAACAACAATAATAGTGATGGCGATGGTATTATATAAATAGAATCTGCAGAATACCTGGAAATTCTTTAAAATAGTCTTGGCGTGATAACGAGTGAAAATCAAATGCACCTATTACTGTGAGTTGGGGAAAGTATTGCTGAAGTAACCCATAGTATATTTATGGATTCTGTTTCATCTACAGGTATTTAATTATTTGCCCCCTTTGGGGTGCCGGGGTTTCTGTATAAATACAGTGAACTTCGGATATAGTAAAGTGCCCTGGGACCAAATAAATCTTTAGTATAACCGAATATTTAATACAACCGAAAATCCGTTTACAGTAAAGTTTTTAAAGTTTACTTTACTATAACCGAAACTTTGTTTATAATACAGTTTTAGAGGTTTACTTGACTATAACCGACTTCGTTTATAATAACGATTTTAGAGGGTTAATTTAGCATAACCAAAACTTTGTTTTTGTTTTAATTTAACGTTTACTAATCCGACACTCTCATTATAAAGAGATCGAAAACGCTGGTCTAAAGTGTATGTGGGTGCACAGGGCCGGATCAATCCATTTTCGAGGGATGGGGTGGTGTGGGGTGCTAGTCTAGTTCTTTTTAAAATGTATGGTACAGAGCGGTGAAACACCACAAGTAAAACTCGTGGCGCAGTGGATAAGTCACCGGTTTTCTATGCCGAAGGTCGCGGGTTCGATTGCCGCAAGGGGCGAACGTATGTGACTTAGGTACGAGACTATTGAGGTCACCGAGGGTTTTCTCTGGGCACTCCGGTTTCCTCCCTCTCTTCAATAATGGTACAGGATGCAGTCAATATAAAAATTTCAAAAATAAAAATTCGATTTTCTTCCATCTTCTAATAGCGATCTCCCTGCCTGTACACCACCTGTTTGAGTGATGTATGTGTATTTGGTGTGTGTGAGGGTAAAATGTGACAGGTGAGCGTGTATGTTTGTATAGATCGCCGCGCTTTGAGCCTTGGGGAAAGGCAGGTACATAGCATAGCATCCTGTCCTGTCCTGTAACTAACTGCCTTACATAACGTATTTCCAGTTGAACAAAAACTTCCATCTTCTACTTTCTTTATTTTATTTATTTTATTTATTTATTTATTTTTTTGTTTTTTGTTGCCAAGGGGTGGGGGTGGGGGATGCTGCAGCACTCCTAGCACCCCCCCCCCCCTACACCCTGCATCCGGCCCTGGTGCAAGTAAAGAAGAAGAAAAGCAAAACAAATCAGTGAATAAAATAATGACTTCTCGAATTTCCATCTTTTACCAGGATTTCTGCAGACTGTAATCGTCTGTGTGTCTATTTGTCTGTGTGTTCACGTAACTTAACATCGTTCTAAATTGAGCTGACATTTGGCGCGTTATATACATGTACATTGGAATTGGATCCCATTAATTGATTAGATTCACATAGTTGAACAGTTAAAATAAGACAGTGCAAATCGAACGAATCGCTTTCGTTATTACATATTTTAATTTAGATTAATATTTCTGTGTTGGTTTGTTGTCCCTTGCTGAATTCCACACGAAAACTATGTTTTCCCATTTTAAAAAACACCCCCACCCTCCCCAGCTCCAGCCCCACCCCCCGGACAGCCGTCTATAAGTCGTCGTGGAGACGTTTGTCTTACCAGAGTTGCCAAGAACAAAATTCAAAGTATTTATTTGAGTGGTTGGACAAGCAAGCTCTCTCTCTCTCTCTCTCTCTCTCTCTCTCTCTCTCTCTCTCTCTCTCTCTCTCTCTCTCTCTCTCTCTCTCTGTCGAACATGGCCTTTTCAAAATTTAGATTTTCTTCTTCTTTGTGTTTCCCTTTCCCCCCCCACCCCCCAATGGGTATTACCTATTGCTATCGTAATTACAGGTAAATAGCAACTACGTTACTTGAGTGAACATTATGAATATGCACTCATCGTCAAGATCTATTGTTTCTGGACACAGCCACATGATAACAAGTGATATTTCACGAAAGTGAAAAGGTCCTTTTAGCCTTTCGTATAAAGCCACCAGAAATCCACGGGAAATAGCTGAAAAAGACTTTTTTTAATGAACAC
>CM072517.1:27427757-27447757 GCA_036898135.1 Oncomelania hupensis | reverse complement strand
CTGTGCTTTCGTGATCTGCTAGGGCATCTGACATAATGCGCTCTAGGAAGATGTTGAATAGGGTTGGAGAGAGTAGAGTGATTGCGCTGCTGCCTCAATTTCTTCTCGGAGAATTGGGAGGATTTCTTCCTCTTCTCTGTTCTAGGGACATGCTAGAATTGATGGGTCTCCGTTTGGTGTGTAGTTGAAAGGGTCAGAGCAGTACTCTGTCCATCTATCCAAGACTTCTTGTTCTTCTGTAAGGCAGATGCCGGACTTGCTTTGAATCGTGGAGACCTTGGGCAATTTAACCCTTGTCAGCCGCTTCAAAGCCTGGTAGGACTTCTGCTGTTGTTCTTGTTCAGACTGTTCTCTATTTTTTTCTATCCAGTTCTCCGTTGCTGTGTGCATGCCTTTTCGGTTGTCATTGTTGATTTCTCGGTAGGCATCAGCTCCCGGTGAGGTATTCTTTTTCTTTTTCATCTCTCTGCTTTTGTCACACAGTTTAGATGTGATCCACGGTTTCTTCTTTGGACGGTGCTTGCCAAGGATCTCGAACGCGTTATCTGTCACATCTGAGATGAAGGTGGTGGTCATGGTGTTGACATCTACTTCACCAGCTTCCAAAATGAGCAGTGGTAAACATTTCTCTCCAATGGTGGCTTGGACTATTCCTGTCACCTCTAGGTCTTGCAGTTTGTCCAGGTCGAACTTCGGTCTAGTGCACTTTGCTGTGTTTACTCTCTTCAAGTGGAGCCGGAAGGACATCACCACGGGATCGTGGTCACTTCCGATGTCTGCTTCTGAAAAAGTGCGTGTCCTGCCAATGTTGATGCTTGGTCTGAAGCGTGTCTTGACCATGATGTAGTCAATCTGGTTGTGTTGCTCCTGCTGGGACTGTGCCATGTCCATCGTCTGGGTGTTTTTTTGTGGAGACCGAGCGTGTTTGCCAGTATCAGATTGTTGTATCTGGCAAACTCCAAGCCAAGAAGTCAATCTCTGAATAACACGTGGAAGCCCAGCGGTTCAAGCTTGCAGGGATTTACATGTAAATACATTCTGACGTCAGAAATGACCCCATGACTCCATCTGTAAACTACAGTTTATAATGATTATCCCAGCAAGCAAAATTTTACAGATGGGATCATAGGGGAACCGGCCACTCATATCAGTGGTTCACATGAGATTTTTTTTTCTCTGCTGCGTTTCATTTCCTATTCTTTTCTTGAAACTATCTCATAAGATGAGATAACAGAAGATGCAAGACATAAGAATATTTATTCACCATGTAATATGTTGTAACGATTTTCATTGTCGCCATGCCATACCAAACTCCTTATCACGTTTTACTTGGTGAATAAATAGTCTCATGTTGTTTGCTATCTCTTCTCCGGTTATCCATCGTCTGACATAGTTGCAGTGACACAAACGCGGAATGGCGGATATAAACCCATTGCCACATGGACAAATGCTTCAGGTAAATTAAAGGAGGTCTTTGCGGCTAAGTATGGATGTAGCCTCTGCGGCTGTGGTGATGGTGTCCTTGTGAGCTTTACCTTCGAAGATCCTTCCGTCCCC
Source organism: Oncomelania hupensis (assembly GCA_036898135.1). Classification (NCBI taxonomy): domain Eukaryota; kingdom Metazoa; phylum Mollusca; class Gastropoda; order Littorinimorpha; family Pomatiopsidae; genus Oncomelania; species Oncomelania hupensis. The sequence continues at coordinate 27,446,200 of CM072517.1, read as the reverse complement.
TATTTACATAATTATTACAAAAGGCGAGTTCACACAAAGACGTGGTGGTGATGCAACGGCGTGGTGGGTGACAAATGAAGCTGACCCTGCTTTGGATCAGGACGTATGTCGCAAGAACTGCCTCTTTAACTTTTTCATTCACGATCCTTTTCCCTCGTCTTTATGTCCCCACATATTAAATAGGAGAGGGTAGGGAAAGAGGCAGAGAGTGAAAGGTGGTGGGGTGAGATGGGGTATGGGGGGAGAAGGAAAAGTGAGTGACAAAATTGCAGTTGTGCGTGGGCAGTGGTGGGAGGGATGTTACAAGCCATCGTGGAGGTTAAAGACATGCTATTATTTTAGCTCTTTCATCATTTCAATGTGCGATGTAGTATTTTTCTTCACCTGGCCCTTTGTAAATGGTCGATATGATAATTATGGTGGCCCCTTTACACTTACAGTGGGTAATGTATAACTAGGCCGACCCTATCTATTCATTAACACTTCTTCTTCTTGTTCTTCTTCTTGTTCTTCTTCTTCTTCTTCTTCTTCTTCAGATTGATAATATTGTGGTTTGCTGAAGTGGTGTTGTTGTTATTTTTGTTTTTTGTTGTCGTCTTCCTCTTCTGGATGTTCTTGTTGATGTTGTCGTCTTCCTCCTCTTTGTCGTCTTCCTTTTCTGGATCTTCTTGTTGATGTTGTCGTCTTCCTCCTCTTTGTCGTCTTCCTTTTCTGGATCTTCTTGTTGATGTTGTCGTCTTCCTCTTCTGGATGTTGTTGTTGTTGTTGTTTACTTCTTCATTTCCTCTCCTGGATCTTCTTGTTGCTGTTGTCTTCTTCGTCTTTCTCTTCTGGATCTTCTTGTTGCTGTTGTCTTCTTCCTCTTCCTCTCCTGGATCTTCTTGTTGCTGTTGTCTTCTTCGTCTTTCTCTTCTGGATCTTCTTGTTGCTGTTGTCTTCTTCCCCTTCCTCTTCCTCTTCTGGATCTTCTTGTTGCTGTTGTCTGCTTCGTCTTCCTCTTCTGGATCTTCTTGTTGCTGTTGTCTTCTTCCTCATGTTCTTTTCTTCTTCTTTCCCTTCTTCTTCTTCTTCTTCTTCTTCTTCTTCTTCTTCTTCTTCTTCTTCTTCTTCTTCTTCTTCTTCTTCTTCTTCTTCTTCTTCTTCTTCTTCTTCTGCGGCTGCTGCTTCCTCCTTCTTCTTCCTCCTCGTTTCTTCTTCTTCTCTCTTCTGCTTCTTCTTCTCCTCCTCCTTCTCCTTCCTCTCTATTTTTCTTCTTCTTCTTCTTCTTCTTCTTCTTCTTCTTCTTCTTCTTCTTCGCCTATTCTTTAGGCTCCCACAGCAAGAGACTTGTGCAGACACAGCTGGGAGGGGTCCAGACCAACTGTACCTAGTATAGTCAAGCAGTGGCGTAGCTAGAGGAGGGGAAGGGGGGGTCCAAAGTCGAAAGTCCCCCCGGACCCCTACTTGAGGGGGGCCCCCAAAGGAGTGGGCGAAACTTTTGTTTACTTTAAATATTAAATATTACGCCACCGCCATGTAATCTTGGTATTCACGTTGTTATATAAGTTAGTGAATTTAGACTTATATATTTATTAAGTACCTTATCTCATGTCATGATGACGAATGTCAAAATGCAGGGGTCCCCAAAGAGGCCGAGCCCCCTAGGGCCCCCAAATCCCTAGCTACGCCACTGGTCAAGAAAGGAATGAATAGATTTTTTTGAATGTACATTTGTGAATTGTCATGTGACCAGCTCAACCAATCAAAATTTAGCTCTCATAAAAATATTACCAATATCTTCTCTCAAAGACCAGACTAACAACAACATAAAGTCATCGGACCCAAATAACCATAAAACCGGTCCGTGACAATAGTAGACAAAAGTTTAATTGACATGCAAGTGATAATGGCTTGTGTAGGTGGCTTATCAAACCAACTATAATATTCACTCATTCACTATTGCGTCACAACAATCGTTTTTCCTACGCAGAATCAGATTGCATGTTATGTTTGGCCTTTGTTGAGGTAATCAATAACTATAGACACGCAGGCCTGTGTTGCACCACACAAAATTATTGTGTCAGGCCTACGTCACTAGTATACATCAACGTAGGTTTATATTAAGTATTACGGCAATGTTGATCCGGAAGTGTAATGAGCAATTGACCTTGGAGTTCTGCCTTACGTTAGCCGAGGTCACGTTAACACTTTACCACAATAATTATTTTTAAAAATTCTTGTTTTTCGCCTTTTTGTTCTTGTTATTTTTGTTCTTGTTTTTGTTCTTCTTTCCCAGCATGATTATCCTTATCATTATCCTATCATCCTCATTATCCTCATTATAACTGTAAATGTGTTAAGTGGGTGTACGTGCATTAGTAGTAAAAAAAGAACTGGAAGACACTGCGTGTGATAATGATTTCTATAATTATTCTATTTGTTTCAAAAGTTTTTTTTTTCTGTTCTTCCTTTCTTATTGACTGAGATACAATGTGCTGTATGAATTGTTCATTGTGGGCCATACAGACTGATTGACTTGACTGAGATACAATGATTGTGCTGTATGAATTGTTCATTGTGGGCCATAAAGACTGACTGACTTGACTGAGATACAATGTGCTGTATGAATTGTTCATTGTGGGCCATAAAGACTGATTGACTTGACTGAGATACAATGATTGTGCTGTATGAATTGTTCATTGTGGGCCATAAAGACTGATTGACGTGACTGAGATACAATGATTGTGCTGTATGAATTGTTCATTGTTGGCCATACAGACTGATTGACTTGACTGAGATACAATGTGCTGTATGAATTGTTCATTATGGGCCATAAAGACTGATTGACTTGACTGAGATACAATGTGCTGTATGAATTGTTCATTGTGGGCCATAAAGACTGATTGACTTGACTGAGATACAATGTGCTGTATGAATTGTTCATTGTGGGCCATAAAGACTGATTGACTTGACTGAGATACAATGATTGTGCTGTATGAATTGTTCATTGTGGGCCATAAAGACTGATTGACTTGACTGAGATACAATGATTGTGCTGTATGAATTGTTCATTGTGGGCCATAAAGACTGATTGACTTGACTGAGATACAATGATTGTGCTGTATGAATTGTTCATTGTGGGCCATAAAGACTGATTGACTTGACTGAGATACAATGATTGTGCTGTATGAATTGTTCATTGTGGGCCATAAAGACTGATTGACTTGACTGAGATACAATGTGCTGTATGAATTGTTCATTGTGGGCCATACAGACTGACTGACTTGACTGAGATACAATGTGCTGTATGAATTGTTCATTGTGGGCCATAAAGACTGATTGACTTAACTGAGATACAATGATTGTGCTGTGTGAATTGTTCATTGTGGGCCATAAAGACTGATTGACTTAACTGAGATACAATGATTGTGCTGTATGAATTGTTCATTATGGGCCATAAAGACTGATTGACTTGACTGAGATACAATGATTGTGCTGTATGAATTGTTCATTGTGGGCCATACAGACTGATTGACTTGACTGAGATACAACGTGCTGTATGAATTGTTCATTGTGGGCCATACAGACTGATTGACTTGACTTACCATCATCACAACCGCCTTCTCCCATTTCACCTCCTACCCTCGTTGGGGTGCCGGGGGTTTCAGTATAAATAGTATCCCCACTTTCTGGAAAGTTAGTGCTTTAAATTCCCACTTTCACTGTCTTTCTCATTTGCTCTTTCTCATTCCTACTCTGTTCTATCAATCTGCTATACTATCTTCTTCTTCGCTAGACCAGTCATCTACATTTTTTCTTGAAAACTCTTCCGGGACCAGACTCCTTATTTGTGTATGAGGTCTGTTGGATCAGCTTGGGAATATTGGACGCTTTCTGCCAGTTGGTCACTAGGGCTTCCTGTGATGTTATTATTTAGCAATGTAGCCATTTTATATGTATGTGTTTTTAATTTATAATGATGTTTGTATTCTATTTTGTTTTTGTAAACGGGTTTCGATAAATTAGAGTACAGCCTCAGCGTCCCCTGCGTGGGATGTCTTTATTGTAAAGTGACTGGCTGATGGAGAGCTTTCAGTTTTACTACTAGGGTTGTTTCGGCAGATCTTTTATGAGGATCAGGGGTTGTCCGGTCCTGAATTGGCTCGGAAGAGTCCGCTGGACCTAAAGCAATAATCATGTAATGTAATGTAATTTCACCTCCTGTCGCCGACCTACCTTTAAACACCAGTTGTGCTTCTTTCACACTCCTCTTTCTACTACTCCTCCGTTTACTCCTCCTTTTCCTTATCGTCATCGTCATCATCGTCATCATCATCGTCATCATCATCGTCATCATCATCATCGTTATCATCATCGTCATCATCATCATCATCATCATCATCATCAACCCTTCCTTTTAATTTGTCCTCCTAGATCCTCATCGTCATCACGAACACATCATCTTCATCATCATCGTCGTCATCATTATCATCATCATCATTATCCTCACCATCATTATCATCATCATCAGCAGCATCATCGTCTTCTTCTTCTTCTCCGCCTTCTTGTTCTTCTTCTTGTTCTTCTTCTCCTTCTCCTTCTTCTTTCTTCTTTCTCCCACATCGTACGCAAGATATTGAGTGCCGAAAATAAAGTGTAACCTTCAAAACTACGCACAGCGCACTCCCAGTAAGCTGCTTTATTCATATCCGTGCACGCACACCGCGTCCAGAATCTGTGTGCTCTTTGGCAAGCTGTGACATTTTCAACACACATTTTTTCTATATTTTTTTTAATATTCCGTACTTATCTGGAAATACATTGAAACAGTCGAGAGGAATCAGAACGGGCCATTTGTCGATCTGTTGGTCCCTCGATCCTTTGGAAGCAACATCTCAACAACCACTGACCAAACTTCATGGAAACATTACCTAGCTTAGTGACATGCCTCCCGTGCTATTTGCCCTACCTCAAAGGTCAAGGTCACTGTACACATTTTGTTGCTAAACACGTTTATCTCAATATCCCAAAACAAAAAGGAAATTAAAATTTTAAAAAAGGGCTGGAGCGATTTTGTTGGGTGTTGGTATGCTGGTGCCTCAGACCGTGGGCCATTCTTCAGTAGATGTCCGGTTGTCGGCCAGTGTGTCGGTCGGTCCGACCGTCGCCTCCAATGTGACTTTCTTGCTTTAAACACACATATTTATTGAATGATCTCACGAACAACTGAACGGAAATTCATTTGTACTTTGCGAATACTTGAACTAATGCTAACCATGTTAGATCATTGCTATTTGTACTTTCTCAGAGGTCAAGGTCAATGTGCTTGTGCTTCCCCCATTTTATAAACGCCGTTTTGCGCTATATCTATAAATTGGCTGATCCAATTTTAATAGCTCTCTTGCAGACAGATCAGATCGTGGCATATCATTCCATTTTTTTTCCCTTTGGCATTATTAGGGTGAAAACTCAGCCACAATAACTCCAAGATAATTGACACTTACGAAAAAAAGTTGTTTTTTTGTGGTCTTTTTTTTTTTACGGCTACGTGCGTGAATGTCTGAAATACATTTGATTGGCTTGCTGTCTTACTTGCGGTGTGTTGTTTTAAATCATCCTTGACACCTTCTGTGGGGGTGAACTTAGGGTCACTGTCTCAGCCGGTGAAAGCACAGCAATCTCAACGCAGCGCCATCGAGGACTAGAACGAGACCGGACGCGCTCACCCTCTTCCTATTTTGAGTTGAATTTCCGGTCATTTTCTCCTAGAAAGTACTGCAGCCAAAGGCAAACGCCCCCATGTGGAAGAAGGTCGTTACTTACATTGTTACATGCATGGACGGCGTGTCATAGACAGATATTCGTCTTTTTTTTATACGCACAATAATATTGTATTGTATTGTATTGTATTGTATTGTATTGTATTGTGTTGTGTTGTGTTGTGTTGTGTTGTGTTGTGTTGTGTTGTGTTGTGTTGTGTTGTATTGTATTGTATTGTATTGTATTGTAAAAAAGGTAAAGGTAAAGGTGGTCCCATAGGCTGTGGCCGTAGGGGAGCGTGATGTTCGAGATCACTCTTATCTTGGGCCAGCGTAATGAGGGTGATGCCCATCTCTCTCCCTCGCTGCTTTACCTTCCCCACCCTTAAGAGAGTAGGTACTCAGTCACAGTTGAGTCAACTGGGGGCGGGTTGTTATTTGTCGCTTCACGTTTTGCGGTCACCCATCCAAGTGCTAACCGCACTGGACGATGATTAACCTGCGACACAGTAGCGAGTGCTCCAACCTTTGCGCTATCCGACACCCGTATTGTATTGTAGTGATGTACAAATTCTTTCTGTTTGGGTGATAAGCGAGGTACGCGTCGTGTGCTCATTTTTTTTGGGGGGGGGTGCTAGCTCTATCTTCTTCTTTTTCTTCTTCTTCTTCTTCTTTACTATTATAATTTACTATTGGAATTCGGGTCACGTTCCCAAGCTAGAAAGTACTACAGCAACTGCGCAGCACCAACCAGAACAAGAACGGACAGAGGGGATGCACCAACCCCCTCCTTAATGGAATTTACGAGTTAGACAGGGCAAAAGTTGACTTCCGCCCAACACCTCCTACTAAATCATAACATAATCACTTTGGTGATTGCAACAGTGCGATGGCGAAAGCTCAAAAGGCTGTTTGGGAGAAGGGGGAGGGAGAACGTACAATCAGGATTCGAACCTGAAAATCCTCTAAATGTTAAGATCTTGTATTATTAAGTTTGTAAAATAAATGTTTACAAAATGGGTGGCGGACGTCTGGGTCTGAGAATACATTTAAATATCTTGCCATCTTTTTTCCGTTCATGATGACCCACGTTCATCAAACAATAATAGGAAACACATAAATACTTAACAATACAAAGCACGTTTTGGAGCTAAGCTCTTTTACTTTTTATTGTTCATAAAAAAAAAAAAACAGGAATGAATATCAGTTTATGGCTGAAATACGGCACTATTGCGAGGATCAGTGGTGATCAACAGCTCCAGCGTGAAAGCAGTTCGCACACATGAATGTGCACTGTATATAAACACTCTTCTTCTTCTTCTTCTTCTTCTTCTTCTTCTTCTTCTTGGATTGAGCAGCCACAATCAGTACGTTTATTCATTCTTCTACTACACAGTATTTAAAGGCGTCATCGTACACGTCATTTCATACGCATTAAAGGCTTCTCAATTCTTCAGCGTTGATTGGGATAATTCAGGCTTAATTCAATCTCCTTATATGCATCTGTCAGTCTCTTTTTTTTTTTTTGTCTCTCTCTCTCTCTGGGTCTGTCCCTGTCTGTCTGTTTCTCTGTCCCTGCTTCACGTGTGTCTGTTAGACGCTATGTTTCTCACTTTATGTATAATTATCTGTCTCTCTCTGTCTTTCTCTGTATCCCTGTCTGCCTCTGTCTATAGCCTTTGATTTTCATTCTATGTATATCTATCTTATATCTGTCGGTCTGTCTGTCTATCTGTGTTTGTGTCTCTGTCTCTGTCTCTGTCTCTGTCTCTCTCTCTTTCTCTCTCTCTCTTCCCCTCACCCTATTGTCTGTCTTAATCCCACGCTTGACCTATCGATTTGTCATAATAACCCACGCTAACTAACAAAGGACTGTGCAAAAGCCAACATCGGTGAATGGAACAGCTGGCTTTCAGTCCTTCTAGCAGTATACTTTCATTCATAAGCTTGACCCTCGCGACAATAAGAATTCTTTTCCTTACGACGCTTTAGGTTTAATTACAATCCCACTAGGCTTTGCCGATGGGATGTTATTTTCTTTGAGCCCGTGCGTACGTCTGTCTGTCCGATTTTTTAAGCTGATCCTACACCGCTTCCGCTGAATGAATTTTTATTTTCCAGAAATAGCATGTGTGTGTGTGTGTGTGTGTTTGTGGTGTGTGCGTGTGTGTGTGTGTTTTGTTGGTGTGTGCGCGTGTGGGTGTGTTTGTGTGTGTGTGTTGTGTGTGTGTGAATTAGGAAAGATCAATTAGACTACATCTTGCAAATAAACTTTCATTAATATTGGAACACGCTATGGAAGCTTTGTCAAAGCCTCACCCCCGTTGGGGTGCCGGGGGTTTCAGTATAAATAGTATCCCCACTTTCTGGAAATTTAGTGCTTTAAATTCCCACTGTCGCTGTCTTTCTCATTTGCTCTATCTCATTCCTGCTCTGTTCTATCAATCTGCTAAACTATCTTCTTCTTCGCTAGACCAGTCATCTACCTTTTTTCTTGAAAAGAAACTCTTACGCGACAAGACTCTTTGTTTGTGTATGAGGTCTGTTGGATCAGCTTGGGCATATTGGATGTTTCCTGCCAGGTGTTCACTAGGGCTTCCTATGATGTTATTATTTAGCAATGTAGGCATTTTATATGTACGTGTTTTGTTGATAATTTATAATGTTTGTATTTTATTTTGTTTTTGTAAACGGGGGTTCGATAAATTGGAGTACAGCCTCAGCGTCCCCTGCGTGGGATGTCTTTATTGTAAAGTGACTGGCTGGTGGAGAGCTTTCAGTTTTACCACTAGGGTTGTTTCTGCAGATCTTTTATGCGGATCAGGGGTTGTCCGGTCCTGATTTGGCTCGGAAGAGTCCGCTGGACCTAAAGCAATAATCACGTAATGTAATGTAATGTCAAAGCCTCAAATCATCTAATGATAACAACCAAATGGATAGACCAAGTATCGGAGAATGCTAACGTTGACAAAAACGAGGTCTATCTCCCCCTCAAATCATCGGAAACATACGTGATACAATCAAAGTTAGTACGATAATGACGTTTTGTAAGGTTTGCATCGTAATTATAAAGAGATCGTACGGCTTGTAAAGAATTGTTCAGTTTTGGACAACACCATATTTATATCTGGATCACTGTAGATAGAGCCCGTGCTTGTTCAGTTTTGGACAACACCATATTCATATCTGGCTCACTGTAGATAGAGCCCGTGGTTGTTCAGTTTTGGACAACACCATATTTATATCTGGATCACTGTAGATAGAGCCCGTGGTTGTTCAGTTTTGGACAACACCATATTTATATCTGGATCACTGTAGATAGAGCCCGTGGTTGTTCAGTTTTGGACAACACCATATTTATATCTGGATCACTGTAGATAGAGCCCGTGGTTGTTCAGTTTTGGACAACACCATATTTATATCTGGATCACTGTAGAGAGAGCCCGTGGTTGTTCAGTTTTGGACAACACCATATTTATATCTGGATCACTGTAGAGAGAGCCCGTGGTTGTTCAGTTTTGGACAACACTATATTTATATCTGGATCACTGTAGATAGAGCCCGTGGTTGTTCAGTTTTGGACAACACCATATTTATATCTGGATCACTGTAGAGAGAGCCCGTGGTTGTTCAGTTTTGGACAACACTATATTTATATCTGGATCACTATAGATAGAGCCCGTGGTTGTTCAGTTTTGGACAACACCATATTTATATCTGGATCACTGTAGATAGAGCCCGTGGTTGTTCAGTTTTGGACAACACTATATTTATATCTGGATCACTGTACATAGAGCCCGTGGTTGCTGAGTTTTGGACAACACCATATTTATATCTGGATCACTGTAGAATGATATAAGCTATGTTCACTGTAAGGATCATAGTACATGTTATACAGGTTCCGTACTATGCAGGCTACTAAAGTTATAAGCTATTTTCACTGTAAGGATCATAGTACATGTTATACAGGTTCCATACTATGTAGGCTACTAACGTTATAAGCTATTTTCACTGTAAGGATCACAGTACATGTTGTACAGGTTCCGTACTATGTAGGCTACTAACGTTATAAGCTATTTTCACTGTAAGGATCACAGTACATGTTGTACAGATTCCGTGCTATGAAGGCTACTAACGTTATAAGTTATTTTCACTGTAAGGATCACAGTACATGTTGCACAGGTTCCGTACTATGTAGGCTACTAACGTTATAAGCTATTTTCACTGGAAGGATCACAGTACATGTTGTACAAGTTCCGTACTATGCAGGCTACTAACGTTATAAGCTATTTTCACTGTAAGGATCACAGTACATGTTGCACAGGTTCCGTACTATGTAGGCTACTAACGTTATAAGCTATGTTCACTGTAATATAAGGATCATAGTACATGTTGTACAGGTTCCGTACTATGTAGGCTACTAATGTTATCAGCTGTTTTTAATAGGGAGTTACTTTTCAACCAAGGTGAATAATTATTATATTGTTGTCTGGCTGGCTTGGTGCAATCCCGTTACCCTTTGTTTTAGCTGGCGCTGTACTGCTGTTGACGTTATGAGAAATGGATAGGAATTTGATCACCTATATTCATACTTTCACACCCCTCCCTCCCTCCTCTCCCCCTCCCCCAACTCACAACCTCATGCATACAGCTATACCCCAAACCCCCCGCTTTACCCCCGCCTCCCATACAAACAAAAAAGTACCTACCGCCTACATAGTATTTAAACATTCCAATGTTGCTCGACATTTAAGGTGCTTCAAAACTGCGCCTACGGTAATTCCCTTTTAAAGTGATTAAAGTGTTTGTGAATTGTGTCAAAATTAGCAAAAACAAATATACCCAAAACCAACACCCCCCCGCCCCCCCCCCCAAAAAAAAAAAATCAATTATACATTTTAAAAAAAACATATATCACGCTAAATAATGACTACTTGTTTATGATTATAGTATTACAAAATTTGAGTCTGGTGTTTGCATAATTTCAATCTAAACGTTGTGACGTTGTGTTCAAGAAAAGGGCCCTCTGCTATCCTATCCTACCCTATCCTGTCCCGTAACCCGAAGGTCGTAGGGGCACCACAGATGATCGTTTAACCAGCATACTCCACCTTTCTCTGTCCTCAGCAGCCCTGATGGCTTCGCTCAGTGTCAAACCAGTCCATTCTCGAATGTTGTCCTCCCACCTCTTTTTCGGTCTCCCTCTTCTTCTACCTCCTTGCACTGTGCCTTGCAGAATAGTCTTTGCAAGTCCTGATGATCTGGTGACGTGGCCATACCATCGGAGTTTCCGTTTCTTCACCACTGTGAGCAAGTCATCGTGTTGCCCAATGGCTTGTGTGATGGTCTGTCGGACAACGACGAAGTCCGACAGACCCTCTGCTACTATACATAAATTACAAAATATAGAATACAGAATTTATCCAGCCAAATGACACCATACATTGCACATGGAAATTGCTCCAGTGTTGGTAGAGTCACACACATATACACTCCACACTATACCTCTCAAGACTTCAATTAAAAGACCTTGCAAACACAGTTGCAACGTATTAAGCGCAATCACAATGGACATATCAAGTATTTAAAAAATGGACATGTGTATATATTATATCACTATATTACAGTTAGACTGAAATCACATAATGTGTGAACAGCCTTTAAATAAATTGATTGATTGATGGAGATGTCACAGCCAAGCTTTAATCGCGAAATCTAATTTACATACACATGCGCACTCACGCCCACGCATACACACACAGAGAGAAAGAGAGAGAGAGAGAGAGAGAGAGAGAGAGAGAGAGAGAGAGAGAGAGAGAGAGAGAGAGAGAGAGAAAGAGGTAATAGTGAAGGCTACATGATTTAACTGCCCTGGAAAAACGTCATAGTGAAGGCTACGACCACCCATAGATCGCCACAGGCCTAGTCTACACCATCACTAACCGCATAAGCTACATACATTTCCCTCTGGTCATATGAAAGGCCGGATTGCCCAGTTGGCAGAGCGGTTTACTAGTAACCGAAAGGTCTCTGGTTTGAATCCAGAATTGGCCAACGTGTGACCATGTCATTTTCCCCTTACCATCAACTGGTTCATTAGTTTCAGAATAATGTGACCAGTAGTCGCCTATACACTCCAGTGTCGTCTGACTACATTACATAACATTACATTATTATTGCTTTAGGTCCAGCGGACTCTTCCGAGCCAAATCAGAAACGGACAACCCCCGATCCGCATAAAAGATCTGCTGAAACAACCCTAGTGGTAAAACCGAAAGCTCTCCACCAGCCAGTCACTTTACAATAAAGACATCGCACGCAGGGGACGGCTGAGGCTTCACCCCAACTTATCGAACCACCGTTTACAAAAACAAAATAGAATACAAACATCATTATAAATTATCAACAAAACACATACATATAAAATACATATAAAATGCCTACATTGCTAAATAATAACATCATAGGAAGCCCTAGTGACCACCTGGCAGAAAGCGTCCAATATTCCCAAGCAAATCCAACAGACCTCATACACAAACAATGAGTCTTGTCCCAGAAGAGTTTTCAAGAAAAAAGGTAGGAGACTGGGCTAGCGAAGAAGACGATAGTATAGCAGATGGATAGAATAGAGCAGGAATGAGAAAGAGCAAATGAGAAAGACAGTGACAGTGGGAATGTAAAGCACCAAATTTCCAGAAAGTGGGGATACTATTTATACTGAAACCCCCGTTGGGGTATGTCGTGTGACTATAATCTACAATTAACCTTAACTCTGGCTAAGAAGGTCACCTACGACAGCGACTATTGTAGTCCCCATTTGCGTCACAGCTTTCGGGTGTTTCGGCTGTAATTATCGGCGACTCTCAGAGACAAGCTTCCATATATATATTTGAAACTTGAAAACTCGACAACAACAACATTACAACAGCAGCAGCAACATAAACAACAACGACAACAACAACAACAACAACACAAACACCAACTATATCCGGATATTAAAAATAACCACAACGACGTCCAAAAAAAAAGAAGAAGGAAAGAAAGAAAGAAAGAAAGAAAGAAAGAAAGAAAGAAAGAAAGAAAGAAAGAAAGAAAGAAAGAAAGAAAGAAGAACAACAACAACAATAACAACAAAAATAACAAAACCAACAATTACAATAACAAGAACAACTACAACAACACAAACAGCATTAATAACTGGATAGTAAAAATTCTTACAACGACGTCGGGAAAAAAAGAAGAAAAACAAGAAAGAAGAAGAAGAAGAACACGGCTACGATGAAGAAGAAAGTGATAATAGTGATAATGATCAAGAAGAAAGGGGTCGAACCATGTGCATGACCGCTGTGCACCGTACCACTAAGCCAACCGTAGTCAATTATCCATAAACAGAGGTAGTAGGAGGACTTTTACTGCCTACGTCAATGGACCGGCAGCTGCACACGGTAATAAACGCACTGTGCTATACTTATTCTAAGCTTCCAATCGCATCATAACATTAATCACGTGGCAGCTATAAATAGATTCTCACACGCGCTAAATAGGTGCGGAGGCGTGTGCGTGACAGCTGGCGATTGGACGAGTGGGGAATGTCAGTTTTTGTTCCGTCAGGCGAGGGTAAATCACTATCTTTTTTTGGGGGGGTGACAAGTTGTCGTAATTAATTAAACACAAAACCGTTTTGTATTTTCGGGCTTACCTGGACATTTTTATTTTTGGGTTATATGTGTGAGTGTCTGGAAATAATTTAGAATGGCTTGCCATCTTGTTTTACCTTAGTCTTATTCGCATTGTTATTCTATTGTACTTATATAGCGCTATTTTTCAGCTCAAGAGCTGCTCAAGCCGCTGGCCGATGCCGGAGGAGTTGTAGTGGTCTCTAGTTATCAACGAGTCATTGTCAGACATTTTCAGCCACTGACTCCTGAAACGTCATTTTCTAGCCAATGGCTTTTCAGCAAAACATACCGCCCTCAGCCACTGACTTCTGAAACGTGCATTTGGCGGCAGCTTACGTGCCTCCATACTAACAGAAGTATTATAATAAATAATGATAATAGAAAATAAGGAGTATTGACGAAGAGCGAGCGCAGAGAAACAGACAATCATCTCCAAAACAGCAGGCGTGTTTGCAACCCAGAAATCGAACTCCACCCTCGGGCAGTCAGTACCCAGGGTAAAGTCCTCTTTGGATCGCGACTATGAACGGGTGGGTGGGGTAGACTTGATAAATGTGATGCGACTTTTCCGGATGTAACTCAATGGGGCTTGACGAATCCATTAGGGTTGTTAGCATTTAAAGGACGCGCTACTTTGAGAGTGAATTTCCACTCTGTTGCTAATGAACTGTCAATCCTAACCTTTCGCATGTTGCTAATTTAAGATGCTGCGCTCGTTTGGCAATGGCCAAGTGCTTTTTAAGAGTTCGTATAAGGTGGTAGTTTTTGTTGTTTGTTTTAAATAATGTATTGTAGTTATTTTACAATGCTATTTTTGACATTCACACATGCTAAGACGTACCTGCTTACGCTCACACCCACACATACACTCACGCAAACATACAAATTCCCACTGTCGCCGTCTTCCTCATTTACTCTTTCCTATTCCTGCTCTGTCCTTCACTCTGCTATACTATCTTCTTCTTCGCTAGATCAATGACCTACCTTTTTTCTTGAAAACTCTTCCTGGACAAGACTCCTTGTTTGTGTATGAGGTCTGTTGGATCAGCTTGGGAGTGTTGGACGCTTTCTGCCGGGTGGTCACTAGGGCTTCCTATGATTGTACTATTTAGCACTATAGGCATTTTATATGTATGTGTTTCATTGATGATTTATAATGATGTTTGTATTCTATTTTGTTTTTGTAACCGGGGTGTTCGCGTAGTTGAGGTCAACCCTCAGCCGTCCCCCGCGTGGGATGTCTTTATTGTAAAGTGACTGGCCGGTGGAGGGCATTCAATTTTCCCACTGGGGTTGTTTCAGCAGATCTTTTATGCGGATCGGGGGTTGTCCGGTCCTGATTTGGCTCGGAAGAGTCCGCTGGACCTAAAGCAACAATAAATCAATCAATCAATCAAACCCGCACACACCTCCCACCAACCTATATACTCGCATTCACACACACTTACCCAAACACACCTACATCCTCAACACAAGTTTTGACATTCACAAATGCCTAGACGCACCCACACACACGCCCACTCTCCTTCCCACACACACACACACACACACACGCACATTCCCAAATACACCCATCCAGATGTTCGTGACTGGATGATGGTCAACAAACTTCAACTTCATCAAGACAAAACAGAAATTCTTCTTGCATCAAAATATAATGCCAAAAAGTACCTCCCTACCGAAATGCAGATTGGGGAGAATACGATAGCATTTTCAGAGTGTGTCAGGAACTTGGGGGTGTTGTTCGATTCTTCCTTGTCAATGACCGAACAAGTTTCTGAAGTATGTCAACTAGCTAACTATGAGCTACGTAGAATTTCAGGCATCTGCAGGTACCTCACCACTGATGCAACTAAGACTCTTGTAGTCTCTTTCGTGCTCTCGCGATTGGACTATGGAAATAGTCTACTTGCGGGAGCCCCAAATTCCCCTACAAAGAAACTTCAAAAAGTTCAAAATTCAGCAGCACGCTTGACTTTAAGATCACAAAGACGCCAACATATTACCCCCCCCTTCTCAAAGAACTCCATTGGCTCAAAGTGTCTACAAGGATACAATATAAGGTTGCATGCATGTGCTACAATGCTTGTGGGGCCGGGTAGCTCAGTTGGTAAGAGCGTCTTGCTAGTAACCGAAAGGTCGCTGGTTCGAATCCCGGATTGGTCAACGTGTGATCATATTATTTTCCCCTCTACCAACAACTGGCCCGCTGGTGTCAGTATAAATCGGTCCAGTAGTCACCTATATGCGAAAGTGTCGTGTGACTATAATCTACAAACAACAACAACAACAGCTACAATGCACTATCAAACAACACCCCTCGGTATCTGTCAGACCTCCTCCATATCTACACACCTTCAAGATCTCTCCGCTGTAGTAATGACACCATGAAACTAAAACCTCAAGCATTTACAAACAAATCATGTGGTGAGAGATCATTTTCCTTTCATTGATATGGAATAGCCTCCCAGCCGATATACGCCATGCGACATCCTATAACTCTTTTAAGAAAAAGTTGAAGACATACCTTTTTACTGCCACATACAATTAAAACGCTTTTTTTCAATTCATTATTTTTTAATATATATTGCTGCTATTTGTGTGTGTGTCTGTGCGGTACACATGGTGTGTGTGGGTGTATGTGTGCTCTTTGATCTCTGCGAGGGAAAGAGCCTTATAAATAAATTAATAATAATAATAATAATTCACATCCTTTACCTCACCCCACGAACACACAAGAAGCGTTGGCTGTTAATGCGTGTATTTAGGTGTGTATAGGTGGGCGCATATATGTGTGTAAGTGGGTGGGTGTGCGGATGTGCTTGAGTGCATATGTGGGTGTGAGCGTCAGCGGGTGCACCTTGGCATGTGCGAATGTAAAAAAAAAATCATTGTCGGCTGCAAATATTCAGACTTTTTCACGCTGCCAAAAAGCGTGTCGGCACCCACCATTCTCAAAATGTCATTGACAATAAAAAATGTATTTCGTATATGGATATACATATTGCGCCTCAGTCACGATGTCATGCTATTCTCATGCCCATGGCTTCTGATCCCTCCATACATCCTTGGATTGCCGTGTCTTACGTGAGGGGGTGTCGTTTAAATATGAGATAGTATTTCCATTGATTTTAATGAACCGATTTCTACATGCGGTCAGGGGATGATCGGATTTACCATGACGGATTGTGTCAAACATCGTGTACAATGGGACGTTGTTTCGAAATTAGTTAGACGATTGCTTTAAAGCCGTTTCTGGTAACAGTATTTTATATAATTTGTGCATGATATACTATTTATGCTAGAGATAATATAAACTTATTTCCACACACCGTGAGAGGATGATCGACTGTAAAGTGATGGAGTGTTCTAAACATAGGATATAGTGATGGTTTTTGGGATGAAATTAATTTGATACAGCCGGTTTGGTAACAGTATTCCATATTTTGCACATGAAAGATAATAATAATAATAATAATAATAATAATAATAATAATAATAATAATAATAATAATAATAATAATAATAATAATAATAATAATAATAATTTAAAAACCAACTGATTGTCACAAGCACAGTAGGAATGAATCTATTATAAAGTGATGGAATGTGTCAACAAGCAGGATAATTTTGTTTCAAATTAGTTTGATTAAGCCGTTTTGGTAACTGTATTTTATCTCAATTGCGAACGGCACACTACAGATGCATGAAATAGAAGAAAAAAAAACTGCTTGTCACATGCTGTTGATGGATGAGCGGGTTTGAAAGGATAGTGAGTACTACACCAGGATTATGCGGGAGAATTAAGTTTCAATTTAGTTTGATTTAAAACAGTGTTAATATCTATTATCTTGCATAATAAGCGCATGTTGTATGCCTAATGCTTGGAATTAGATCCACAAAATCAAAATGCAAGAGGATTATTGTCTAACGTGACATCGACTGACTGATTTGATCCTATTGTAATTTATCTGTTATACAATTTAGGCATGACTTACTATAATCGTTAATCATACATTAAATTGCACACAATGAAACACTCGTGATTAACACAGTAACGTCTTAATATACTAATTAATCCTATGCTTATTCCTATCCTATCCTGTAACTCGGAGGTCACTGGGGCACCACAAATGATCGTTAAACCAGCGTGCTCCATCTTTCTCTGTCCTCAGCAACCCTCATGGCTTCGCTCAGTGTCAAGACAGTTCATTCTCGAATGTTGTCCTCCCATCCACCTCTTTTTCTGTCTCCCTCTTCTTGTGCCTCCCTGCACCGTGCCTAGCAGGATGGTTTTCGCAAGGCATGGTGCTCTGGTGACGTGGCGATACCATTGGAGTTTCCGTTTCTTCACCAACGTGAGCCTGTCATCGTGTTGTCCAATGGCTTGTGTGATGGTCTGTCTGACTTCGTTGTTGGTGACGTGCTGGGTATAGGAAATGCCCAGAAGAAGTCTTCTGTAGCACTCCATCTCCATGCTTACTACATAAATAAATGAATAAATAAATAAATAAATAAATCAAACGTGCGAGCTGGAGTGTGAATTCATGCGTGTGTGCGTACTAACACGTACGAGCGTGTATATTCGACTGAACTAAAATCAAAATGGACGGCTGATCGAACTCTCGATTATCCGTCATTTTCATCATCCGTGTTTGTTCTGTCACAATTCACAGACGTAGATACAGTCCGGTAGAGTCTAAAACTGGCCACAAGCGCACTATTTTAAATCAAGAATGGCTAATCTGAGAAACAGGCAGGAAAATTGTGTGGAAACCGGCAAATGGCAAGTCCGAAAATGTCAATGTTTTGTAATGTAATCTTTAGTGTGGTATTTCATTATCAATCCGTCAACAACGCTCGATATAGTACAAAGCTGAGGGGTAGTACTGCATCGCTCGTATTTAGCGCTTTTCCAGCTCACGAGCTGCTCAAGGCGATGGCAAAGGAAGTTTTACGCACTCATAAACATGCACGTGCACGTTCAAAATAAAATACCTCCCCACCTCCCCCCACCCCCACCCCC
>CM072517.1:27330257-27422757 GCA_036898135.1 Oncomelania hupensis | reverse complement strand
TCACACTCACATGAGGAGTTTTGTCCCGGAAGAGTTTTCAAGAAAAAAGGTAGGTGACTGGTCTAGCGAAGAAGAAGAAGATAGTATAGCAGATTGATAGAAAAGAGCAGGAATGAGAAAGAGCAAATGAGAAAGACAGCGACAGTGGGAATTTAAAGCACTAAATTTCCAGAAAGCGGGGATACTATTTATACTGAAACCCCGGCGCCCCCACGGGGTTGTGATGTAGGTTATGTGTAACAAACTATAAGGATGCTGATACCAGCTGAAGCTCGGACTTTAGAGGTCCTGGCGCTCATGTCCTAGACGGGGGAGTTCCAGCTGCACATGTATATACAGTATTATTATACGTCCAGCAAGTACTATAACTCCGTTCTCCCTACTCAACGGTCGCCCAGGATTGTGCTCAGTGGACTGAAGGGCGTCAGTCGTGCTCCTAAGGCAGCAAGTGAGCAACTATGGCGGCTTGAGTTGGTCCTAGCTGTATCGGCCAGCGCCTTGAGCAGCTCTTGAGCTGGAAGGAAGTGCGCTATAGAAGAACGGCGAAAGTGGGACAAACTATCACCCATAACATGATACTTTCATGAGGACAATTTAAATTAGCAGTAACCCGCACTCAAAGTCTGTGTCACTGTATTTTTCAACAGTAGCGGTGTCCTCTGACGCAATAAGATTTTTAAATGCTGTCACAAAGTCGAGATCTATGTCGGGTGACTTTTTTTTTTCTTAGGTCCGTGTACGGATCACACTTCCTGTGAAATGGTATTTCACGTTCGCTAATCCCGCAACCTGTCGGGCAGTTGGGAAGGCATGAGGAATGCTGACGCGTAGAGTGTTCGCCACTTCAGTCTGTCAACAGCTGTTGGCAAGACACTTAAAATGTCCAGCTTCGTCTTGGTTTTCACAAATTAGTGAAATGGTGTTACTGCAACCATAACTCACGGGAATAAATATTTCATGCGACATTTCGAGTCCTATGGCCTCTTCTTCCTTGCTCCACAATACAATATGGAAAGCGCCATCGACCCGTAGCTATTTTAGTTCCCGTCCCAGCTTTATACATTAACCCGTCCCATCGATCCACGCGCCCGCCGATATATTTAGATCCAAGATGGCCGACGTGGCGCTATTAAAGAAAAAGCACGTCCATGAACGCTGTGGAATCGCGGGTTAAGGGGCCTTCCAAATGGAGATCTCAATGTTCTCAATGTGAGAGTAGTAAAAAAAAAAAAACAGTTTGTTTTCCTGTATTAAATTGTAGTTTTTGAAACGAGGAGGGAATCTGGCTGTTCCTAGAATCATTAATACGCCCTAGATCCTCAAACGATAGAGAACATGAAGGACCTTCAGTGCAGAAAGGTCACAACGAGGTCAAACGTATGATCAAGCTTTGACGTCAAACCTGTAATTTAAGAAACATTCCATGCTTTTACAATCAGCGATAAAGCGATTGATAAATCAATATCACAAGCAGACCAGACGACGTGTTCTAAAATTAGAGCTATTGAATAGTAATTTATGAATGATAATACAGATTGTGATCGGTTCAAACTTGTTCTACCAATGTATGACCAGCATAATGTTCCAACAGTGCAATTTCAGTGCGATAACATGAGATTGACTATTGCAGCTAGGACCACTAAGCATCATAGCCTATTGAGACGAATGATGTGATCGTGGAGGAACGAACAGTCTTGCTGCAGGGATCATTGAGAAGCAGTTATCAATGAACGATGCCGGGCTGAGTTCCAAGTCTGTCAATGGCGACTCGTAAGCAGACGACAATTCCAACACTTCATCGATCGTCAACTCACCATGGCGCATGTCCAGACCGAGTCCGCACATGCGTGGTGTGCTTACCGTCGTCTCACTAGCGCGCATATCAAGATCGTCAGCGCATGCGCTTTCATGTAGTGAGTGTGAGAGTGGGCGTGAGAGAGCAAAAAGGGGAGGGAGAGAGGGAGAGAGGGAAAGAGAGAGAGAGAGAGAGAGAGAGAGAGAGAGAGAGAGAGAGAGAGAGAGAGAGAGAGAGAGAGAGAGAGAGAGAGAGAGAGAAATGCCGTCCCTTTCATTTCGTGAGAATATCATTTCTTGCTTTCTCCAGTATAGTTTACACGTCGCGTAAAGGGTTTGAACCTAAACTAAAATAAAACAACATTAAACAACAACAACAACAACAACAACAACAACAACAACAACAACAACAACAACAACAACAACAAGAATCAGTATATTATCTACTGTTAAAAAAAACGTGTGGAAATGTTTTTCCTCGCACCTACTTTAAAAAACCAGTCACAATGTTGGTCTTCGATGTCGCCAACAGAGGAACATGCATTTAAAATTAGCCAAGCCATAAACTACTTTTAACCTTTCCGCCCAACTACAAAAAAAGTAAGTTACTATCCTATCCTATCCTATCCTATCCCGTAACTCGGAAGTTGTTGGGGCACCACAGATGATCGTTTAACCAGCGTTCTCCGTCTTTCTTTGTCCTCGGCAACCCTCATTCTTTCAGTGTCATTCAGTGTCAAGCCAGTCCATTCTCGAATGTTGTCCTCCCACCTCTTTTTCTGTCTCCCTGCACGGTGCCTTGCATTATGGTCTGTGCAAGGCCTGATGCTCTTGTGAGGTGTCCATACCATCGGAGTTTCCGTTTCTTCACCACTGTGAGCCGGTCATCGTGTTGTCCAATGGCTTGTGTGATGGTCTGTCGGACTTCGTCGTTGGTGATGTGCTGGGTATAGGAAATGCCCAGAAGTCTGCTGTAGCACCTCATCTCCATTCTTTGTATTCTTCGTTGTAGATCTGCTGTGAGGGTCCATGTATCGCAAGCGTATAGGAAGATGGAGATGACAAGGGAGCGCAGCAGCCGTACCTTGTAATGTAGACTGATGGTCTCTTTGTTTTTAATCTACCATATATAATCGATGATGGTGAAGAAGATGATGATGATATCCTTTTTCTTCTTCTTCTACCTTCTCCTCCTCCTTTTTCTTCCTGTTCTTAATAATAATAATAATAATAATAATAATAATAATAATAATAATAATAATAATAATAATAATAATAATAATAATGGATGCTATACAGTTAAACACGCTTACAACGAAATCCAGGGGAAAAATTGATCCATTCGTTATACCCGAGGTTCGTTGTACCCGTAGTCGACGGTTAGTGGTCGAATAGTGTTTTTGTATTCGTGATTTCCGCCGTGTCTCTAAGATGAGGTTGATTTTTGAAGATTTTTGCCAGATGAAGAAGAGCGGAAGAAAAAAAAGAGAGGGAGAGACAGAGAGAGAGAGAGAGAGAGAGAGAGAGAGAGAGAGAGAGAGAGAGAGAGAGCTTTTGCCCCCTGGACTAAAAGGTGTGATGTGTGTCTACCTATGTGTGCTCGTCCAAGTACGTGTGCTTATAATGTTTTCTGTCCCCCCATGGGGGTGCCGGGGAATTCAGTATAAATAGTATCCCCGCTTTCTGGAAAGTTAGTGCTTTAAATTCCCACTGTCGCTGTCTTTCTCCTTTGTTTTTTCTCATTCCTACTCTGTTCTATCAATCTACTATACTAACTTATTCGCCAGACCAGTCACCTACCTTTTTTCTTGAAAACACTTCGGGAACAAAACTCTTCATTTGTGTCTGGGGTCCGTTGGATCAGCTTGGGAATATTGGACCCTTTCTGCCAGGTGGTCACTGGGGCTTCCTATGATGTTATTATTTGGCAATGTAGGCATTGTATATGTATGTGTTTTGTTGATATTTTATAACGATTTTTGTATTCTATTTTGTTTTTGTAAACGGGGGTTCGATAAATTAGAGTATAGCCTCAGCGTCCCCTGCGTGGGATGTTTTATTGTAAAGTGACCGGCTGGTGGAGTGCATTCAGTGTTACCATTAAGGTTGTTTCGTCATATCTTTTATGCGAATCAGGGGTGAGTCCTCTTTCAGCGAAGTTGTGGTCTTGATTTTTTGGTCCTGATTTGGCTCGGAAGAGTCCACTGGACCTAAAGCAATAACCATGTAATGTAATGTAATGTTTTCTGTGGAAGTGTCCATGAGAGAGAGAGAGAGAGAGAGAGAGAGAGAGAGAGAGAGAGAGAGTCAGTCATGTTTTCTTTGTAAGTTAACGTGCACTTATTGATACAAATGTTTCTTGTTTCCTCATTGTATTATGTTCTTAATGCACTAGTGGTTTTTTAAGCATATATATTCATGTACCTTCCTTTGAGTGTGTGTGCGTGCATGTATCCATTTTGGATATTTTATACGTCAAGTGTGATTGTGTCCAATGGGGTCTGTGAATTTTTTTTTAAGTTCAGATAATATAAAATGTTCTGTGTGTGAGGAATATATGACTGTAGGAATTATATTTGCCTTTGGTGTGGATGTATGTGTGTGTTGGTTAACCAACATAGGAGCAATTTTCAATAGGCAATGTAACTGTTGTCATTTGCCTGAATAATCTGCATTCTGTATTCTGAGTAAAGGTGCTTAGCGTTGATAATGGAATTTGAAATTTCTTGGTTATATCAGCTTTTTTTTTCTTGTATGGATGCTGATTGTTAAGAAGGGTCTTTCTACAGACACATGAATGGGTTTTAGGGCATTTTGGAGAATGTACGTCATTTGCAATGTTTCCCCTACTTCATACCTCGATGTCGTTGTAAGCTTATCCGTGGAAATGTGGTATTTGGGATACAAAAAAAAAATACATTCGGTGTAAGCGAAGCTACGATGTAACCGTGTTCGTTATATCCCAAACTTTCTAAGTAATAAATTAGAACAACCCTGGCAGATGTTTTTAAAATTATTCGCTAAAAGCGATGTTCGATAAAAGCGTGTTCATTGTACGCGTGTTTGGCTGTACTTAGTCCTACGCGCTTTTCCCTAAATACCCAATCAGGTTCAAAACGCGGCGATCTGCACCAACATACACGCTCACATGTGACATACGCTGTCACATACACGACAAACACGCATCTATCACTCAAACATGTAGTGTAAGGCAGAGAGATCCCTATTAGCAGACGGAAAGGAAATCGAATTTCATTTTTTCATTTTTTTGGGGGGGTGGGGGTGGGGGTAGGAGGGGATGAGGGTAGGTTGGGGAACGAAGGGTGAGGAGGGGATGGCGAGAGGAGAAGGGGGTGGGGTGGGGTGGAATTTTAGATGGACTGCATCCAATACCAATGTTGAAGAGAGGGAGGGAACCGGAGTACTTTGAGAAAACCCTCGGTAACCTGCATAGTCCTGTACTTAAGTCATTTAAAGTTTGTCTCCTTGCGGGAATCGAACCAGCGACCTTCGGCATAGGACACCGGCGACTAACCTGTAAATTGTTTATGTTACATCAGTACAACTTATGTTAATCTGATGAATAAAACTTGATGCAACAACAACAACAAAGTCAATGGGGCACCACAGATGATCGTTTAACCAGCGTGCCATCTTTCACGGTCCTCAGCAACCCACATGGCTTCGCTCAGTGTCAAGCCAGTCCATTCTCGAATGTTGTCCTCCCAAGTCTTCTTCTGCCTCCTTGCACCGTGCCTTGCAGGGCGGTCTTTGCAAGGCCTGATGCTTTGGTGACGTGGTCATACCATCGGAGTTTCCGTTTCTTCACCACTGTGAGCAGGTAATCGTGTTGTCCAATGGCTCGTGTGATGGTCTGTGGGATTTCGTCGTTGGTGATGTGCTGGGTATCTGAAATGCCCAGAAGTCTTCTGTAGCACCTCATCTCTATGCTTTGTATTCTTCGTTGTATTTCATGCGCCTTTGTTACGTCAGTAGACATGGTAGACATCAAATCATGGATGACGCAAACGTTGAACAGTTCACGTCATTTCCAGTGTTAAAAAATAAGATTCCTCATGTGCACTTAGGAGTGTCTACAGAACGTCACAAGTATATCGTACGGGTGTCAATAAAAATAACAGCTTTTTAACAAAAGGTTCAGTAACACATTTTCAAAAAGAGAAAGTCGCATCAAATGATTAGAATAATATAATCTCCGATAGAGCAAAGTGTGCTTTAGAACTTGAAGACATATTTTTCCAGAATTCTAGAACTCGGCTCGATCCTCAACTGCTCAAGTCACCAAGCGCCTCTCCATTACCGGCTGAAAAAAAAAAACAACAACAAAAAAACACAAATTACTGGCCATCTACTTGAAGTTTTATCCCGGAAGATGTTCCCTTGAATCCGGTTGTCTTGTAAATTAAAATGTTTACAAGATAAAAACATGTTTTCATTGTTGAAACTCTTTTCTTTTTTTGGAAAAAGAACAGAGCTCTGCACAGTTCCAACACACGAAATCAGCGGGCTTGACCTCTCTTTCAAACTTTCCAAATGGACTTACCCATGTTGAAATGTCACGGCAGCAGTTGTTTGAGCAACCCTGTAGAGGACTTCCTGTCGGGACCCATTGTCTGATACAATGGCTCCTAAATATTTGAAGCTATGCACGGTGTTGAGGAATTGGCATTAGACTTTGATGTCCTTGTTGATGCCATTGGTGTTGTTGCCATCATTTTGGTCTTCTCTGCACTCATTTCCATTCCAAAGGCCCTAGAGGTGGTGTCAAGCCACTGTACCAGATGTTCTATTTCTAGTTCTTCTCCAGCCAATCCATCAATATCATCCGCAAAACGGAGGTTAGTTAGTTAGTTAGTTATTCATTACTTACAAGGTCCAGCGGACTGCAAAGAGCCGAATCAGGACCACAGAATCAAGACCACAACTTCGCTGAAAGAGGACTCACCCCTGATCCTCATAAAAGATCTGCCCGAAACAACCCCAGTGGTAGCACTGAAGGCACTCCACCAGCCGGTCACTTGACAATAAAGACATCCCACGCATGGAAGGCTGAGGCTATACTCTAATTTATCGAACCCCCGTGTACAAAAACAAAATAGAATACAAACATCATTTTTAAAAAAATATATATATTTATCAACAAAACACATACATATAAAATGCCTACATTGCTAAATAATATTATAGGCAGCCCTAGTAACCATTTGGCAGAAAGCGTCCAATATTCCCAAGCTGATGCAACAGACCTCACACACAAATGAGGAGTTTTGTCCCGGAAAAGTTTTCAAGAAAATAGGTAGGTGACTGGTCTAGTGAAGAAGATAGTATAGTAGATTGATAGAACAGAGTAGGAGTGAGAAAGAACAAATGAGAAAGACAACGATAGTGGGAATTTAAAGCACTAAATTTCCAGAAAGTGGGGATACTATTTATACAGAAACCCCCGGCATCCCCACGGGAGAGGGAGGCGGGAGAGGGGGGGTGAAAGAGGGGGGAGGAGGGAGAGAGGGGAACGGAGGTTGGAGATTGCTCTACCCCCTATGCTGACTGTACCTTCATGGGCTGCAAGATCTGCAAGAGCATCTGACACGATTCGCTCCAGGAAGATGTTGAGTGTTGGAGAGAGGAGGCATCCTTGACGCACGCCGAGTGTTGTACTGAACCAGTTCCCGATAGCATTGTTGTGGAGGACAGCACTGGCCGCCTTGTCATACAGGCTTTTAATGGCTTCAACAATGTTAGGGCCGATGTTCTCACACTCTCATGGTTGCCCACAGAGCTGCATGCTAGACTGTGTCAAACGCTTTGTTGAAGTCTACAAACACATGATATAGACGTTGTTGCACAATTAGTTATTCATTGCTTACAGGGTCCAGCGGACCGCAAAGAGCGGAATCAGGACCACAAAATCAAGACCACAACTTCGTTGAAAAAGGTCCCACCCCCGATCCGCATAAAAGATCTGCCGAAACAACCCTAGTGGCAACACTGAAGGCAATCCACCAGCAGGTCACTATACAATAAAGACAGCAAATGCAGGGGACGCTGAGGTTATACTCTAATTTATCGAACCCCCGTTTACAAAAACAAAATAGAATACAAACATCATTATAAATATCAACAAAACACATACATACAAAATGCCCACGTTGCCAAATAATAACATAATAGCAAGCCCCAGCGACCATTTGGCAGAAAGCGTCCAACATTCCTAAGCTGATCCAACAGACCTCACACATAAATAAGGGGTTTTGTCCCGGAAGAGTTATCAAGAAAAAAGGTCTAGCGAAGAAGAAAGTATAGTAAATTGATAAAACATAATAGGAATGAGAAAGAACAAAGGAGAAAGACAGCGACAGTGGGATTTCAAAGCACTAAATTTCCAGAAAGTGGGGATACTATTTATACAGAAACCCCCGGCACTCCCACGGGGGGGGAGGGGGGGGGAGTCCATGGTATAGGCCACTCCCCACTCTGCCAGATCTTGTTATAGATAATGCTGAGGGTGTCAATCAGCGCTTCTCCTCCTGCTTGAAGCAATCAGCGCTTCTCCTCCTGCTTGAAGCAATTCTGCGGGTAGGCTGTCCACTCCCGTTGACTTCTCCTTCTTCAGCAATAGAACTGCTGCCTCAACTTCTCTTCGAAGTATTGGGAAGATTTTGTCTTCTTCTCTATTCTGGGGACATGCTAGACTTGATGGCTCTCCGTTTGGTGAGTAGTCTATAACTGTATAAGGTCAGAGCAAGACTGTCCATCTATCCAAGACTTCTTGTAAGGCATATGCCAGACGTGCTTTGGACCGTGGAGACCTTGGACTGTTATAACACTTGTCAGCCGCTTCACGGTCTGGTAGACCTTCTTGCTGTAGTTCTTGTTCAGACTGTTCTCTATTTCCTGGCACTGATATTCCATCCAGTTCTCCTTTGCTGCGCGCATGCCTTTTCGGATGTCATTGTTGATTTTTCGTTAGGCATTATCTCCCTTTGAGGTGTTCTTTTTCTTTTTCATCGCTCTTCATTTGTCACACAGGTCCAAAAGTTCTCTGGATCTGGATAGCCCGCCTGTGGATGTAGATTGGCGGGTGCGCCACAGAAGCCGATGACGACTATCAACGTGACGTTTTAGGGTGTGCGCATCTAAAAAAAAAGATTCTTTAACAGTCATATTTACACTTCAGCTGGTCTTCTTGCTGCTGTACCTAGCGGTTTTAACAGTCCGTTTGCCCAGATGTAGGCAATGGGTACACTGTCTGTTTAAAAGGTTCTAATCTAAACAGTTAAAAACTTGATAAAAACACAGGGTTGTTCACACAGGTTTCTGCCGCCCTAACGCTGCTGAGAAGGCGTTGGGCGTGGGCAAGGTGACGGTGGTATCGTCGAGGTTGTTCCACTCGATCACGATGTTATGATGTGATACACGGTTTCTTCTTTGGGCGGTGCTTGCCATGGATCTCAGTGGCGGCATTTGTCACAGCTGAGTTGAAGGTGGTGGTCATGGTGTTGACATCTACTTCATTAGCTCAAAAATGAGCAGTAGTGCAAATTTCCTCCCAATTGTGGCTTGGAATTTTTCTGCCACCTCCGGATCTTGCAGTTTGTCTTGGTTGAACTTCAGTCTGGTGCACTCTGCTGTGTTTACTCCCTTCAAATGTAGCCGAAAAGACATCATCACGAGATCGTGGTCACTTCTGATGTCTTCTCCTGGAAAGGTTCGTGTCCTGGAAAAGTGGGTGTCCTGTATAGGGTCCAGCGAACTGCAAAGAGCCGAATCAGGACCACAACTTGGTTGAAAGAGGGCTCACCCCTGATCCCTACAGAAGATGTGCCGATAAAACCCTAATGGTATCACTGAAGGACGGTCACTATACAGTCACATGCAGGAGACGCTGAGGCTGTACTCTATCGATCCTCGTTTACAAAAACAAAATAGAATATAAATATTATAATAAAATATAAACAAAACACATACCTAGAAAATGCCTACATTGCTAAATAATACCATAAATATCCCTAGTGACCATTTGGCAGAAAGCGTCCATTAACCCCAAGCTGATCCAACATACTCTTTTGGAAAGTGTTTTGAAGAAAAAAAAGGTAGGTTACTGGTCTAGCAAAAATGATTGATAGAACAGAGTAAGAACGAGAAAGAACAAATGAAAATGACAGAAACAAAGGTAATTTAAAGCACCAAATTTCAACAAAGTGGGGATATTATTTGTACAGAAACATCCAGAACCCCAATAGGGGAGTGGGTGGGGTGGTAGTGAAAATGGATTGCTAAGTAAAATGTAGGTAATGGCATATTGAAAGAGTGAATACTGTAGACAAAAGAAAAAAAAGGCAGAAATACAAAGAGTGATAGAAAAAAAAGGAAATTTCACCCACTAAACTGACAGAAAGTGGGGGACTATTTCTACTAAAAGATCTCCCAGTATCCCCACAAGGGTAAAGGGGGAGGAGGAGGGGGGGGGAACAATAACAACCACCACCTTCTTCAAGTATACATTAATAAAATAGATTTGTTTGCCCTTATAAAGATGTTTTTCCAGCCCAATACCTGCTCAAATGACACCGAATTAATGTAACAAGCGCGTGCCACATCCCAGTCTATTCAGCTGTGAATAGGTGCCTAGATCTATTTACAACGGGGAAGTTCATTAGTTAGTTATTCATTGCTTACAGGGTCCAGCGGACTGCAAAGAGCCCAACCAGGACCACAAAATCAAGACCACAACATGGCTGAAAGAGGACTCACCTGCACCCCTGAACCGCGTAAATGATCAGCAGAAACAACCCCAGTGTTTGTAGAGCAGCGAAGGTGAAGAAATTGTCACCACCCTTATGAAACTGGCCTACAGAAAAAAAAAAGATCCAGAGAGAGAGAAAGAGAGAAAGAGAGAGAGAGAGAGAGAGAGAGAGAGAGAGAGAGAGGGGAGTTGGGGACAAAAAACAATGAATGAACACTGAGGTTTAACGTCTACACCCACCATTAGCGATAGGGCAGACGGGGATAACCATCCCAGAACAGCAGGGGTAGGGACCTAAATCAACACTGAACCACCAGAGCAATCTAAAATGGAACAGTGTAAAATTGACACTTTTTATTTCGCCCACCTCCGTACTGGAACCTGGGTCATGGAGGTACCAGGAGAACGCTCTACCACTTGAGCTACGGCGGTGGGGAGTCAAAGAAGAAGTAAAAGAATAATAACATCACAGTGGAATCTGTCTTATAATTATTTACATTTTATTCACAAATGACCTGTAAAAGATGTAAAAATATTTTTTTAAAAATATAACTATCATGAAATGGCAGCACATTGTGAGCCAGACAATAATAATAATAATAATAATAATAATAATAATAATAATAAAAAGAGAAAAATGTTCACTATTCATTCAAGCATTATTGATATGTGGAGAATAAACAAAAAGAATCAATCATCACTCTTAGACAAGCTAAGTGGACAGGAAAAAACAACAACAACAACAAAAAACCACCAATATTACAAAACGGTTAGTGCGTGCATTGTAATATAAAACACAGATTCATTAAAAATTTTGTTGAATTTCGAGACAAAAAAGTTTATATTTCATTGTTACAGAAAGCCAAGACGGCAAATGTTACCAGTGCAAGGGAAGCAACTCAACTCGGATCAATCCAAGCTGACAGTAACAAAATAAATATAAATTTCAGTACTTAAATATCTGGCAACGAACCTCATTTAAGATTACGATTTCTTGCTTATTGGGAAACATCACTTAAAGAGCTACATTTCAAATGGTAACTTATGTGTGTTTTAAGGCGTCAGCTACTGGTGGCAAAGCAACACATGTTGTTTCCTCTTTCTTTTCAGCAAACGCATTCATCAAGTTAATTATTTTATCGCTGAATTAAAATGTTCAAAATTCTTATTTAAAATACTACAAAACAGACTAATAAGTAATATACAATTTTGAACAGCAACAAAGAAAATATTACCATCAATATTCTTGCCAAGTAATTACCCCCCCCCCCCCCCCCCCCAATTTTACAAGTCTAATATATATATATGAACAATTTAATATTAACAATTTTTAAAAAATGCTGTGTATGAACCATTAAAGTATTTTACCCAAAAAACATTTTTTCACACAATATGTTTGAAGAGTTAAAATATATTACATATTAATTGGAAAATGATATGTCTTGACACTTTCATTTGATATGTGTACGTTAACTGCAAGTATAACATAGGCAATCTAAAGCACAGAAAATATCACTATGCCTTCATAGAAAGTTTCAAATACACTCCTGCCTTTCCATAAAAAAAACATTCTCACAAAAGCTTTGAAGTACACAATTCTAGAGTATAATGAAATCATTATATATACAATAAGAGTTCTCTTGTTAAAATAAGCAGACACAAACACAATCTCTCACCATGCATACATTGTATAAATGAATACAAGGAATGTCAGATACTGCGGTCAACTATTTACATCAATGTACAAATTGCATAGAAATTTGCTTTATGTTGGGATCGCCAAAATGTTAAAACAATTCCTGTCATCAATTATTTCCCATCTGACTTATCTCTATCACCCACCTTCTGAAATGAAACAAACATCTAAGCTCACACCCACCCACCCCCAACACACTCCCTCTAAAAAATTATTTTAGCCATACTGGAATGTGAAATTATACTGAAAAGGAATGCAATACTTCGTTCACTGGAGGGGGGAAAAAAATCTTGTGGTCAAGGAAGGGAAGAGCTTCATTTCACAACTGCAGTCCCCTTTTTTCAGGCACAACTACTCATTCATACATCCTTTACACAATTTTAGTTTTTGCTTAATTCACTGCCACCTTTAAACAAGAACTTGCAGTGCTGTTTAGATTTAATGAAATATTCTACCCTTACTTGCAATGGAAAATAATAAAGTCAATTAGTGCCATCCCTGCAGTTACCTCCCTGGCTGTGGTTGTTTTGATCAGCAACTGCATTTGGGCACCTACATACATCTGTATATTCATTATAGTACTTTGAAAGCTGTGTTTGTACTTTAAACAGACAATTTCAACTTTTACCTACAATAATAACTTGATTTTGACATAGATGTCTTCAACATTACAACGCAGTTCTGCAATGATAAAACATGTCCATAAACTCTTAATATTTGAAAACATAATTCCTAAATGTCTGCTTCAAAGCTCAGCTATATAATTTCCACTTGAAAGTTCAAATCCTTCATTTCTAGTTCAATTTCTGAATTTTATTATCCTTCTGCTGTGGGTATGCTTGACTCAATTAATCACTTAATTCAAAACTCATGGCAAATCAAATTTTATTGTATCAGCCACACCAGAGCTAAGATAGCTACCGCCGTTGTGAACAATCCGGGTCGCACGAAGCCTGCACTGTTGCATCCGTCTGTGTCGCACCTGCATCGGATGCGGAATCCGCCATTCACTTCCCATCTGGTACAACCAGTTGGCAGGTCTCTGATAGGGTCACAGTATCGGGTTACTACAATGGAATCTGCAACAAATCAAACACACAAGGACTTCTTAAAGTCAAGTCACCATTTTATAATAATAACAATAATAATACAGGAAGCCATATTCCCGCTTTTTATCTAAATAATTCCTGACCACGCGCTTTGAGCCTGATAACCGAGATAAGTCTCGCACCTAACTGACATATTTCCTCCCAGGTGGGACATAACCTATACTCTTCAGCACTGGAGACGAGTGCTCTACAGCTGCGTAAACTGGTCACCCCTTTTTGGCATGTATCTGTTGTGAGTAAATAAAACCGTAATGATAAAATCAAGGCTTGTTAATAGTCTGGAGTTAAAAAAGAGGAAATTGTCCGAGGGCCAGGGGAAGCCAAGGCGCTGTTAGAGGGTGCGGGGAAATGAAGCTCCTCCACCCTCCCTCCGCCGAATACGAATTGTTGCATTTTTTATGAGCAAAAAATATATAACATATGGAAGGAATGTCTAGCTTACATACAGCTGAACTCTTGAAGTAGCCTGTCTTTATCGATGCATAGCTGAGAGTTATTATTCGCCAACAAAGTCCAACTACAAATCTAAGTGTAAACGCATCATGATGCTCAGCTGACAATCACTATTCACTAATAAAGTCCAAATTAAGTTTCAAAATCTTCATACATTCTTATGCACAACCCCAATCTTGAAACAGTTTTTCTCTAGCAACGGCTTAGTTGATACGTTGGAAGAATTTCAAGAGATTGGATTGGCAGACCTGATAGTGATCTAAGAGAGGTTTCCGCGGAACGTGCGACTATGTCACGCCTAGTGATAGACATTTTGAAGTCCAATGAGTCTGATGACATCAACAAATCCACAACTTGAACGGCGAAAATATATACACAGAAACAGTCAACGCTGCACCACTATTCCAAAACAAAGTATGGCGCCGCAAAACCGGAAGCGAGTAAAGCAACTTTCGTCTTCCGATACAAAACAACCACACACACACAAAAAATTGAAGTGTCCGCGGATTGTTTCGCATTTCCTTTTTTTTTTTTTTTTTTTTCCTTTTTGCGGATTTCCGCGATTTTGCGGAGAACTATCAGGTCTGATTGGTTTGTGGCCGCAGTTTCTCTGAACAGGTTTCTGATGTGCTTAACCAACACTGATTGAGTGTTGGGTGCTGCACACTGGCTTCACAGATTGTGCATCCACAACACTGATTGAGTGTTGGGTGCTGCACACTGGCTTCACAGATTGTGCATCCACAACAATGATTGAAGGTTGAAAGCTGCACACTAGCTCCACAGATGGTACATCAGCAATAATGACTGAAGGTTGAGTGCTTCACACTTGCCTCACAGTTGCATGAGACTGATTAGCTTTTCTAGCCTCAGACAGCAAGTTCTCAATTGCTTTTCTCTTTGTTGCCAGAAATCTTCCTCAAATATTGTCCTAGTCGTTCATCACTCACTTCTTTTCCCATCCATTCCCACCTCCTTGTGTTTTTCACGCTTTCATCAGCAGCACCATCACCAAGTTGAACAATGCATCTTGCATCCATTTTACTGCCTACGATTCAGAAATGCGCATGCTCAGTTCCATGTTTCCGTTTGACTTAAGCTAAGGGCACGCACAAAACACTTTTTCATTGGAGGAAAATCGCTGTTAAACTTTTTTGTTCCGCAAAATACAATACTATTCTTGGCGGAAATATTTTTTGCAATAGTGGAAATTTGCAAAACCATGTAAAATTACAAGCCTGGTAAAATATGAGAATAAGGAGAACTGGCATAAAAAATAACTGTTCAAATAAACCCTATGACAGAGTTCCTCCTTGCCTCTTTCCCAGCCCATGATGTATCCAGAGTCACGGATCTTGACCACAGTCTTGGCCTTGACACAGTGAGATCCATCATCACAGTCGCTAAGGTTTTCCGCCATGTCATCTCCATTGTAGTAGTCCAGGCACGTGGGCGATACCAGGGTTGCACACTCATGGCATGAAAGACCCTCACCTGAAATGTCAACATAAAAAACAACAGCTACATCTTAAATAAAATAGAGAAATAATAGATCAACAACAACAAGATAAACAAAATAATAATATCCATTTGATCTTCCCCATAACACTATTCAGGAATTACCCTTTCTACGCCATTAACATTGTGCACATTGAACACCCTCACCTGAAATGTCAAAAGATAGATCTACATAATAGGAACAGATGAATATAGAGACACAAATAAATAAATAATATTAAAGTGGATCAACAAAAACACCAAAAAAAATCAAGCGCCCTTAACTCCTACGAATAGCAATAAAAACTGAGGTCCACTCTCTGCATGCTCCCATAACCTGTCATTGAACTTGAAGTGGGTACTAAAGTCACACTACAAGGTTGGCCTTTTGTTATGACTTATGTACTATTATGTGCTAAAGTCAAACAAAATGGCTACTGGGAAAGATGGTAAATGGTACTCTAAAACTGTATTGAAACAATGAACACAAACTGGGTCATGTCCAACAGCGTCAAAGCCAGAACCGTTCTCAGCAAAGCCTTGTTCACTTGGACAAGACCCCATGAATTCCAATAAAAATTGACAATGTTGGCCCGCAAGCCAGTCAACTACAGCAGTAAAACAGTAAATTGATGATCAAGTTATAATGTTGTGTAAATAAGCAGTATTTGAAAGTATTTGTAAGAATGATCCATTTTTGTCCTTCATTGAAAGTTAAACCAAAGAAGACAACTGAAAAGAAAACTATAATTATAAAGGCCCAGGAGAGTCAGTTTGACATTTCAATTAAAACTTCTGAGGGTCGTTGGATCATTTTGCAATTAGTGTTTGCATGACCCACCTTTTAGGTGTGTGTGCAGGAAAAACATGACACCAATGACATTTATTTAACATTTTCCAGGCTTTTAGTTTTACTAACTGAGTTGTAACCTTATGGAATAACTTGTCTGCCACTCAGTGTCAGGCTGTGGATGCTGAATCGCTTAATGTGTTCAATAACTGTATAGATAAGAATATAAAGATAGCATCTACTCCACTAGTTTGGGGTCCAAAGTTTCTAAATTGGTAGGCACTGCAGCCAGGGATCTGGGTCTGAGACCCTCATTCAGACATAATATGAGGGCCAAAGACTTAGCCAACATGCTGATCTCTCATGCTATGCTATTATATTCTCAGTGTGTCAAGTACTTTACACTGCTTGGATAGTTGGGAACATAGATGTACACTGTACAGCACAAACTGTACAGAACAGTTTACTTGTAAAGTTGTATCCAATCTAAGGAACTGTTCCCCATTCACTTGCACCCTTATCCACTAATGTATCAAAATGAATGCTTAAAAGTCTCAAACGTTAAAGTTGTGAGTACCAAAGAGACATGATCATTGGAGGCAAAATAAATGGAAACGTTTCTACACAAAACAAATAGCAATGGATTCAAAACAAAAGTGTATACATAATATAACTTCTAATATTCAACTAGGCCTATAATACACAAATACAGTACATTCAACACACACCAATTTTCACATACAATGTTGACAATTTGGGAGAATTATCATTTTTGACCCCCACTATAGTTCAAACTCAAGTATGAAGAATGATATAAAGACATATACTATAGGAACTAAAGTCTACACACAGGTGAGATGAAAACACCTGGCAATACAGGTAAAATACGACAAAAGCGAAACAAGACATGCATCATAAATATACACGGATTCTTTATCTACAAAGCAAACTTACCCAGCTTAGAGAATAAGCCCAGTAGAAGGCAAACGAGGAGCAAAAGTCGTGCCATCTCCCCAATGCGGAAATAGTAGCAATGCTTTTCTTTACTGAAGTTCTTCAGATGTGAAGTCGCGTTCCTACCCCACAATTCATCTCCTCCGTGACACTTCCGCTACAGTTTGTCGTCTGCTATATTCAATGTTGACAATGGTAGTTTCTCACTTGAGTGAGTTTTGCTTCGTCTTTTTCTCATGTTCACGTATAGCTGCATATTCTTTGTCGTGTTTTATGTAACCTTTGTTGTCTGCCGCTTATAGTTCTACGTTTAAATTAATTATAAACTTTTCTTTTAACTTACTTTTTGGACTGACCTGCAAGACAGGTAGAGATTAAAAACAGAACACGCCCAAATCTAAAGTAGGACAAACCTAATGTAAATAGGTCTAGTTTGAGCGAAAAGAAGTATGTTGATACAAAATTAATTCATTTAGTTATTATAATCAGTATTTATTTATTTATTCAAATTGTATTAATGCATTATGTATTTGATTTTGTATTTTGAATACGATTTTTCTTGAGATATTAACACGTTTATTAAATACACATACACACACACCACAAAAGCAACCACAAAATGCATGCATCCACGCATACACGCACACACACACACACAGTGACACACACACCTGCACCCACACACACACACACACATGTATATATATATTTCCACACACAGTGACATGTTAGACCAAGATAGATATATATGTCGATAAGAAAAAATACAATTCATGCATGAACAAATAATAGCCACACAAAATATTACTATACTTTGATTTAGTTGGTTTTAATTCTAGAAATTACATATATTTCAGCATTTGTGATATATAAAAGCATCAAGATCATAACATGGAGCACAAGTCGTCAAAAGAGAACTGTACAACAAACATATAATTAACTGCTCGTCTTTTTCTTCATGTTTCTTGCAAACTATTCATGAGCAAGTCATGTAGTCACCAGATCATCTATTTAGTTATTTATTTATTTACTTACTTATTAATATTTATTAATATTTATAATTTATGTATTCGTCATGTATCCATTTCAGTTCATGTTAAAAACAATTATTTTAAACAATTCTGAAAACATGTATTGTTATTGAAGAAAAAAAGAAAGAATAAAATATGGGAAAATCTAATTGATTGAAGCGCTGATCAGTGGTCAGTTCTTTCTGTAATAAAACACATTGAACAGCTCTTTCAGCTGGAAAAGCACAATTTACAGGTGCGTTTTTTTTTGTTGAAAATATTATAATTAATTTATAAATATATATTATTAATAGGGAAGTTCACATACATTTTCCCATCTGTTCAGAAGAAAAAAAAGTTTTGTGATCTTAAAGCTAATTGAAAACTGTGACTTAGTTTTAGTGATGGTGGGGATAACACGGTGGTCGTTGTTGATGGGAGGAACAAAATGGAGGGGGTGGAGGTATTTAAATTTGT
The DNA here is from genome assembly GCA_036898135.1 of Oncomelania hupensis. NCBI lineage: Eukaryota > Metazoa > Mollusca > Gastropoda > Littorinimorpha > Pomatiopsidae > Oncomelania > Oncomelania hupensis. The sequence continues at coordinate 27,404,210 of CM072517.1, read as the reverse complement.
TTTAATGATAACTTGACCGGCCATAGTTGTACATCTATATATGAGTTGTCACAAAATAATGGAATGCTGACTTGCAAATTACACTGAGCAGACTTCATGCATGGTGTATGTTATTGACAGCATTGTTAAGGCATCTTAATTGCAGTTAGAACATGTTTGACAGGAACATTAATTTTCCAATCTGCTAGGTTACATTTATAGTAACTTAAGCTTTTAATAAACATGCATGAAACAGAACACACACAAAATTATTTCAAAACAAAATTTAAAAAATTTGAACAATGAATTAATATATAGAATTATGTAACCTTTTTTAAATGCAGGTCAGAGATGGGGATAGAAGGAGGGGGAGAATGGAGGAGGTAATAAAGGAATTAAAAAAGATTGTAATGATTAAATGTTAGAATTTGGAATGGCGTAGACAACTATTTAATAATACACCCACATTCTTTCATTTTCATTCATTCAACACTCAGCCCATTGACAAAGGAAAAACGTATGTACATTTCAACAACACATAATTGACATAAACATATTGTTTCTTATAAATGTGGAAAAAAAATAAAAACAACACTCTGTACACCCGGATTTAAGAAGTGCAAATGTATGATGTTTATACAATGCAATGCAATGAAACATTTGAGATTATTATGATGAGTTCTGTTAACAACATTTGAACTTGTAAGAATCGTTTCATCCAGACTCATAAACGATTATTCTTCTTTCAGTTACTGCATGGTAACATACTCTCTACTGATGTCATCCTATTTCAAGGATGTTGTCAGTTTTGATGGAAACTTTTCATATGGCACTGTATAACTATAGTTGTAATTGTTCCTTCAAGATGTTTGTAATATCTTGACGTGTTGAACTATTGCAAAACCCAGTGCTAGCTTTTTTGCATTTACAATACAAGTCTTTGCATTAACTGTAATGCTTTCAACGTTATGTTGTCTTTGGAGAAGGGGAAAAAAAAACACAATGGGCTGTACTGAATGAGGTGTTTTTGCCAAAATTCACATAACTAAAGGCACAATTTTGAAGTAGATTCCAACTGCAATGATAATATGACGATGGTTTGTACATATATGAGATGAGTAGTTGTCGAGTAACAACAAATTAACAGACTAAATAATGTTTATGGCAATGTCTTAAAATGTACTTCAGTATATGAAAATATTATTAATATACATGCATTTAATTGGAGATAATGTGGTACAGATGGTTGAAGTTTTGAGCTGAAGGTACTTTCTATTAAGATGTTATTTCCTGTTCTCACCCAGCGCCTTGAACAGCTCTTTTAAGCTGGAAAAGCTCAATAAATTAACAATTCATAATAATTATTTTCGGCTTTAAATGAAATACATAATGTTTTGTTCTAGGGTGTTTTTAAGCATGATTTTGAAACCATGAAGTTGAACTAGTTTCCATTAATATTTGTTTGCCATTAACATTTCTGGTGTTAATATAATTCAGTATTGTATAATAGGAAATCCCCATCTTCATCTTCAAACATCTTCATATCATTTCCAAACATCAGTAAGAACAAATGTAAGACTGTAAATGTACAATTTTGGTAATAATCTGCTGCTTTAGTTAAACTAATGAAAATCTTTTTTAATCGACATTGAAAAAAAAACACGCTTGTAAATTTTTTTTTTCTCAAAATGATGATTTTATATGCACAGTATACTGCAAATGTTGAATATAGGTCAAAATAGATGTTTTATACTTATCTCCTGTTTATGAAACATATTTCTGATGATGTCCAATGATGTTATAATCCATGATTGATGAAAGATTCATTGTTTTCTTAAGAGTTTGACTAATGAATCCATGTTTGAAGAAATGAAGACGTAGGCTGTTCAGACGAGTTGGTTTAAATACTTCATCACCAATGAGAATCCATTTTGAAGGTAGTAATCCGTAATGAAGTACGTAATCCATAATGAAAAACACCTCGATGATATTGATCCACCACTTAGGTGAACAGACGCAAAATGAAATAAACAAACGAAGCGATCCATGAAAAATGAATACAAATCGTGTTTGTTTTACGCCACATTTTTTAATGTGAAGAAAACGAGGTTGCTAGTCCAAGGGAAACCACCGCGTACACCCACAGTGGAGCCGCAGCATGGACGAGTTGCGTGGCTTTGTTGCAGTAGTCCGAGTAACAGTAGCAGCGTCTAGTGTAGCCGCCGTTGTTTTCCTGGTTGTAGCAGCCCTCTTCCTTCAGGCCCCGGCTGTTCTTTACTCTGGCGCAGTATTTGGTCAGCACCTCTGAAGCTGGAAGAAAAAAATAATGATGGGCATTGAGACAAGTGTATTAATAATAATAATAATAATAATAATAATAATAATAATAATAATAATAATAATAATAATAATAATCCTATTAATTAACCTTATAAAATCTCTGTCAATTTTTTTTGGTTTGTTTTTGTTTTTGTAACTGTACGAGAAGAGATTTTCTAGAGTCCTGAGATTGGGGAAGAAGTAGCAGCAGAAGAAGTGCAAAGTAACAACAGATAGAGAGACAGAGGTGATGGTGGGGGGAAGAGGGGAAGGTGTAGGGGTGTTAAAAGGTCAGGTCCACTATTAGACTCTGTACTGTTCGAGGAAACTCATTTGAAGGGAAACAACTTCATACAAGTTGGTCTTGAGCCCTTGTATGCAATTTTCTCCCTTGTGCTGCTCAAGCGCACATTATAAATTCTCTTCCTTCTTCAGCATGACTCTTGTCTCCTATACGCACTGTGTCCGGGGACGTTAATCTACCAAATGAATGAATAATGAATGCATGACTAGACAAATTATAAACGCCCATACAACGGTAGCTGAGGCGCTTGACGAGACCTACTACTCCCACTTAAATTCAGTGAACAGAGAAAAACCTGGCTTTGCCAGTCTCAGATACACAGTACAATCACTTTTTTTTTTTAAATTAAAAATAAAATAAAATACTTTAAAAAGTGGGAGATAAACAATGTGTAGGTAGTCTCGTCCAAAGAAAGGGAACACGGAGCTAATAGAATATCTACTGGACATAATCCGTGTAATTAGATGCCATAAGATACGAGAGGTAAGACTATCTCTTCTTCCAATATTAGTGCTTTTAATGGTCAAAAAGTGCTTCTCTTTGGACATATTCAATTCAGTTAAAAGTTGTCTAATATTTTGGGGGGAAGAATGATACACAAATAAGGTAAGATTATCTCTTCTTCCAATATCAGTGCTTTTATTTTCAAAAAGTGCTCTCCTTGATCATATTCAATTCAGTTAAAAATTGTCTGAGCGTCAGAGATGCGCCCAAGCCAGCAAATAGGCGCCCGTGACGGCTTGAGTATACTTCCTGTATCAGCCAGCGCCTTGAGCAGAAAAAGCGCTCTATAAGAACGAGTCAAGCTTTTGACTTAAACATTGAAATGTGATGTCATTTAATAGGATTTTTTGGGTAATAATTTTGGGGGAAGAATGATACACAAATAAAATAACAAAAATTACATTAACATTGCATTGTATTGTGTTGTATTGTATTAGTGTTGTATTGTAAGGTCACTTACTTCTCTCCCAGCCCAAGATGTAGCCGGAGTCCCTGAGCTTGACCTTGGTGATGACCTTGAGACAACCGGCGCAGTTGGTTTTGTTGAAGGGGACGTCGCACGTTGCTGATCGCTGGCCCAGAAAGTAAGCGTTACATTCATGGCACACGATGGCATCTGCAACCAGATCATAGCACAATAAGCAATCAGTTGGTCCCCAATCTCCTTTATGAGTGTGCAAGTCAAGTCAGATCAAGTTGGTTTCATGATGTTGTACGCAAACTTATGTGAGCACAAAAATGTTCGGTATCTCTCAACCCCCACTCAAGGGGTCCCAAGAGTCTTATTATTATTATTATTATTATTATTATTATTATTATTATTATTATTATTATTATTATTATTATTATTATTATTATTATTATTTTCATTATTATTATGCTATAGCACTAAATCGCTTTTCATGTATCTGACAGAGAAGAAATGTATCGCAGGTATGTTAATTAACATTCCAGGCGATCACTATGATGCTAATTTGTATCCACTCAGACCTCTTTAAATAATACTCGAACATTGCGAAAATGTATTATGATGAATTAAACTTCTGATAATTTATTGTCATCCGCTCGTATCACCTTTATTACTTCTTGTATTAAAATTATAAGTAATACGTAATTAGCATTTCGGGTAGGTGGGTGTCAGTAGGCGTGAGCGTGTTGGTGTTGTAGTATGCGGTATACCTAATAACAGCAAAATACGTGTATGCCTTTTGCTTTCTTATCTTAAACTTAGGATAACCACCTAACTAAATCTGGTTCGTTGTCCGGTATTATCCGGAGTTATTTTGGGAGGTCTGTCGGTTTTCTTTGTTTCCCTTCTTATAGTTGCCAGGTAGGTAGGCTATACCCGCAGCCCAGATAAGCTATCTGAACTCCTTGGTAAGGTTGAGACTACCTATTTGAAACAATTTCTGAAACACAGTTCTCTCTTTTCTTCTCCGCATGCACCCCACACAAACACACGGGGAACATGCACCAGCACATATGGACACACACACCCACACACACACACACACACACACACACACACACACACACACACACACACACACACACAACCCCATGCTTCCAAATTGTACATACGTGGAAACGCATGCACGCACGCAAACACCACCCCATGCTTCCAAATTGCACATACGCGGATAGTGGAAGCGCACGCACACACACACAAACACTCAGCCGAGGGTACACAGTATTATCATGACTTTTCCGAAACGACACATACGTTGTGCTGACAATGGGTCATTTTTTCGTCCCCATTTTTAAGTACTTTGCAGTGTTCGAACCCTAACCCTAACCAAGCCCTAACCCTAACGGATCATTGTTCTGACGTCAAAACAAGTAGGCAGGTCAATACAAGTTATGTAGATGTTCACCGATTTGTCCAGATAACACTGTGTAAGTGTGCCCACCGTCCACACCCCCACTCCACACACGCACACCAAGAATTCTGAGTAGTACGTGTCGAATTGCAGTGTTCCGTATTTTGACATCTTCATATCCTTTATTATATTCTCCTCTCCCTACTCCTTCCCCCCCATCCCCTCCTCTCTGTCTTCCTCCCTCCCTCCCTCTCTTTATGTAAATTCGGGTTTATCTGCCTATGTCCGCTTTTCTTATCTGCAACACATGACGGTCTTTAAAGCGCTTAATCTTGGTGTTTTTCAGTTTCTCAAGTATTTTTAGAAGTACAGGTGTGTTTGTAGGTGTGTGCGTGCGTGTGTGCGCGTGTGTGTGTGTGTGTGTGAGAGAGAGAGAGAGAGAGAGAGAGAGAGAGAGAGAGAGAGAGAGAGAGAGAGAGGTAAGATCGTCAATGTTTAGCCTGTTGTTATCCTTAAGAAGATACTTCCAACCTTTGCCTTTCTAGCCTACATACAAATTCCTGCTTGCCGCGCTTTGTGCGTGTTTGTTTAGAAAGAAGGCACCATTTTCATAGACGTTTACACATACATGCAAAAATCTGAATTATTTGTTGATATTCAGCACAAGATTATGGTAGAGGGGGGGGGGAGGGGGAGTGCATTAGACATTTTGACAACGTCGGCATGCGCTATAGGAGTACGTCTAGCCCAGACGCTTCTGATTGTATGAAAGCATGTCAAAGAAAACATTCTTTTTAACATTTCAATAGAAGACTCCACACGGAGTTGCAGCGCCTGTGCGGTGTTAAAATCTGGTTCATTCCGTTGGCAACAGACACTGGCTTACTGCTGTGGAGCAGACTATTGTCAACGTCTTTAAGCTTAAGCTTACCACTAGGCGCCGGTTTTTTGTGTCGAAGGTCGCGCGGGTTCAGATCCCTCAGAGGACAAAAATGATGTGTCTAACCGAGACGAGGATTTTTTTTAAGGTCACGAAGGGCTTTCTCTGGGTACTCCGGATTCCTCCTCCCCTTCCTTCAATAATGATATTGGTGGCAATCAATCAAAAATTTCAAGACAGCGATGTCTCTGCCTTTACACCAGATGTTTGAGATATAGATCTAGATTTGATTGTTGCGCATGCGAGGGTGCTTCGTTTCGTTTTCTAGATTAGAGTGCGTGTATCAGGTACGAGTGTATGTTGCTACAGATTCTCGCTCTTTGAGCCTGATAGTCTGATTGGGACAATGCCCGATTTAACATCCAGTAAATAATAATAATAATAATAATAATAATAATAATAATAATAATAATAATAATAATAATATATTATATAATAATAATATATAATAATAATAATATATTATATAATAATAATATATTATATAATAATATATAATAATAATAATAATTATTATTATTATTATATAATTTATTATTATTATTATTATTATTATTATTATTATTATTATTATTATTATTATTATTATTATTATTATTATTATTATTATTATTTCAAACATCATTTCATTGGCCATTAAGACATAGGAATAATCTAATCGAATTATTAATACTAATGATGATGATGTTCTCATGTCATGTCTCATCATCATCATCATCATCATCATCATCATCATCATCATCATCATCATCATCATCATCATCATCATCATCAGTATCATCATCCTCATTATCATCATCATTAGTAGTAGTATTCATTCGAATAAATTATTCCTATGTCTTAAAGCCCAGTGAAATTATGTTTGTTGAGAGAGTGATCAGTGTTTTTATCGCATCAACAAAACAAAATGCTATGGTTTTTTAATTCATTGGGTAATAGATGTCTTTGAGTCTTTAGAATTAAATTCAGTAACACGAAATCCACACCTGCCGACCTTTTGGTGCTCGGACTAACGCGTTTTCAGGTTTTATATTTAACGGAAGTTCAGCTCCCTTGTTCTTTGCCTGTATTGTGAGTGATTTAAAATGAATCAATATCTAGGCAGCCTATGCTCGCTTTCCGATATATATATATATATATAGCCTCAAGTTCTCCTTTCTGTGGGGCTCAGTTTGTAGAACGTCTTACTAGTAACCGAAAGGTACCTGGTTCAAATCCCGGATTGGCCAACGTGTGACCATAATTATTTTTCCCTTGCCGTGAATTGGTTCGCTAATGTCAGAATAATGTGACCAGTAGTTGCCTATATGCTTCGGTGTCGTGTGACTATAATCTACAGTTAAGTTTTCTTTCACACTGTCCTGTTGACTTTTGGAGCCAAGTTTCACAAACTGAGAAGACGTGTCATGTATGATAATGGTGGTGTATATGACGGTGAGGTAGGGAGAGAGGAGGAGGAGGAGAGAGAGGTGAGGAGTGAGAGAGGTATAGAAGTGAGGAGTGAGATGAAGAGAAGAGAACAGAGAGAAAGAAAGATAGCATTGAAATAGAATTCATGGGGGGGGGGGGGGAGAGAGAGAGAGAGAGAGAGAGAGAGAGAGAGAGAGAGAGAGAGAGAGAGAGAGAGAGAGAGAGAGAGACGGATTGTGAAGAGCATGGAAATGATGATTGATATCACACTTGTCCACAGGCAATAAAGCTGCCATCATTGAAGAGGTTTGAGTCTCTACATATCTGCAAGGTCAGAGTGGGCGATTTCAGGATACACAACAAAACTCACACAACACAACAACAAACCCTCGAACACACCAATCATATACAGAAAATAAACTCCATCCTGGGTTTCCCCAAAAACTATCATCAAAACTATTAATACAGTAACACTCACATCACATCAAAATAAATGTTATTAATAGGGTTCAGCCCATTTCAAAACTCAGAGTAGTGCAGATTAAATGTTGCATAATTTTGGGACTAAAAAAATAAATTAATAAAAGTAAAGGTGTTCCCGTACTCTTTCAGTTGTTGGGTAGAAAGGCGTTTGGGACCTCCGTCCCTTCTTGGGTTAAAGGATTTCTCAAACTCACACTGTTATAAAAAGCTCTAATCTTCTCGGGCTTATCCCAGAACGGTGCACGCTGTTTTACCAAGAGAGACCTCCGTGGTTGCTTATTTGAGTGTAAAAAACTTAAGCAACCTTTCTGGTAGTCTTATGACCAACAGTTGGCATCGAAATCTTCCTTCAATCAATAATGGCTTATAGGTCTTCCCAGAAACTGAACATTATTTTTCAATACGTTTTTTTTTTTCGTTCAAAGACAGCGAAATCGATGTCCTAGCTTAATATGCTGTGATACCAACTAGTCATTCTGAGTTCACATACACAACACAGACACGACACAGGTAGAGTGGAAAATGTAAATCAATTATTGCGAATTATTAATTAAATTAATTCATTAATTATCTCTTTCTCTCTCTCCCTCCCTCTCTCACTCCCTATCTCTCTGTCTCCCTTCCTCTCTCTATAGTTGAACTTTTTATACATGTAAATGTGGCAGGTTTAAATGATTGTATCAATGTATTATGTTTGCATGTATGCCTGAAACAAGGACTAATTGTAAGAATAACCCGTAAGCTTAAAATTATTATCCTTGTAAATATGTTGTAATTGTAATAAACATGCCCAGTCTAAAGTCTAAAAGTATCTCTTTCTCTCTCTCTCTCACCCTCTCTCCCTCACACACACACATTATTTTATTAAGAGTTCTTAAAGAGATCGAGGACTTTTCCCCCCTTCTACATTGGCCTAATTTTATTATCGACGTGTGAAACAGGATGAGATCGAAGTGAACGCGCTTGAAGTGGTTCTTTAAGAAATTTTCAAGTTTCCAATACTTGTCTGCATGCTCCATCTGAGTACAGCGGCACGAAGCGGGCGTGTGCTTGTGAATGGATACCACCTAAAATAGAAGTTCTAGTGTTAGGGTTTAGTGTTAGGGTTATCAGACCTTCGCTGATTTATCTTCTGTTGATATTCTTGAAAATAAGCCGAAAAGGGTCAGTAGAACTCAGGCAGGAAGCCACTGTGAGAGACAAAACATGCTATTTTGTCCTTGTGAAACTCAAGAGTACAAGTATAAAATATAAGGGATTGTTATAGCTCCAGACAAGATATTTTGGCAAGTAGACTACATGCATTTAATGCTGTATCGACAGCGACTTGAGCAGCTCTTGAGCTGAAAAAGTGCTGTATAAGATTGATTAAATACATAAAATAAATAAATTAAATTAATGCATTTAAATATTTTTACATTAAAATAAATGGATGCTTTAAATCAAATGTCTCCAAGACCACCCATTTCACCATCACTGATCATTTTCAAATTCACAGTGAGTGTTACCCTACCAAAGAAATAAGATTAAGCAACAACCGAAGGACCTCTTTTCATAAATATGGTTTTAATACCAGTCGATACATGTATTTGTTTATGCGCCTAATAATAGTATCAAGGTTGATTCTAAAAATAGCACAGCAGCGAAACTAGGCACGGTTGTTTGTTTACACAACGAGGAAGAGACGCCTAACATGCAAAGCATAGCAGTAGGTTTGAGCAAAGATTACACATTGTATGGTATGTTAATGAGACAACAATGGTTGTTTTATTAACGTCTTCTTCATGGAGATGATAAGACGTACTCATGCACTCACACACATTTGCATCACATGCATACATAGATACAGACATATACATGCATACATACATAGAAAATACCTAATTATTTTAACTGCGCCACTGCAGAATCGTTCAAAGCTTTTGCTAATCTAACGCTTACATCAAAGCTGATGTTATTAATGGAATCGATAATATGAACATCAAGTTGCCAAAAATGGACGAATATCACTGCATTGAAGTAATACGTGGTTCAGACAGATATATTCACCACATATGCATTTCCTATCCTATCCAATCCTATCCTATCCCGTAACTCGGAGGTCGTAGGGGCACCACAGATGATCGTTTAACCAGCATACTCCATCTTTCCCTGTCCTCAGCAACCCTGATTGTTTCGCTCAGTGTCAAACCAGTCCATTCTCGAATGTTGTCCTTCCACCTCTTTTTTGGTCTTCCTCTCCTTCTACCTCCTTGCACTGTGCCTTGCAGGATGGTCTTTGCAAGACCTGATGATCTGGTGACGTGGCCATACCATCGGAGTTTCCGTTTTTTTACCACTGTGAGCAGGTCATCGTGTTGTCCAATGGCTTGTGTGATGGTCTGTGGGACTTCGTCGTTGGTGATGTGTTGGGTATAGGAAATGCCCAGAAGTCTTCTGTATCACCTCATCTCCATGCTTTGTATTCTTCGTTGTAGATCAATATGCATTTCACATTTTACAATATTTGGTTTTAATTCGGATGAGAGTATAAACCGAGGTCTAGTCTGTGTCGCATACATTCCATCATAACAGACTTTAAAGATCCTGACGCTCGTGTCCTAGACGGGTGAGTACCGGTGACAAGAACACACCCAGCATGCACCTAGATCCTTCTCCCCATCCCTGGCTGCCCAGGATTGTGCTCAGTTGTACGGGCGTCAGACCATGCGCCCAAAGGCTGCGGGTGGGCGTCTCGGGCGGCTTGAGTTAGATCCTGTATCGGCCAGCGCCTTGAGCAGCTCTTGAGCTGGTAAAGCGCTATATAAGAACGATTAAATAATAATAAAATAATAGTTTAATATTATTCTGTGTGCCATGCTTGAAACTAATCTAGCAATTCCATAAGGCTTATCATAGTTGCGATTAAGTTTAATCTCTTTTAGAAATGTATTTTCTATAGAGCTTTGAATTTATGTAGAAGACAACAAAGCAATTTCCCAAGTCAACTCACTGACATAAAAATAAATTACAAACAACCTCGATACACCGGCCCCTTAACCTTTTCAATGCCGAGCATGTTCACCAGAAAAAATACTTCCATAGCAAACCAGACTATATTAACATCACATACAAACTTTCATAATGTCCTCTGTAGTTTACAATGTGACGCAACAAAAGAAAGAAAAAAAGCCCAGACATGGGAAAAATCCGGGGATTGAAAGCGGTGATTTATTGACGATGGGTCCTGACTACAACTAGGGCAAAAGAACGCCAAGGTCGCACGTTCCACCTGCAACAATTGTGACTGCAGGCTAGAGAGGGTGGATATCAATCAGCAAATCGTAATTCACTGTTATTGTGACGTCAAATGTAGAGATCTAAGAGTCTATAGAGAAACGGAGGTCATCGAAAAGACCCGACTAATTTCTGTATGAAACATCTGCTGTAGTACTTGTATCGCCAAAAGAAACTCCCAGACTAAGGAATAATACTGATGTAGCCGAGCGGAGTAAGCTTATTTGACTTCCGGCCGCGATATTTTTTTTCCCCTACATCACGTCTGAGAGATGCCGTAAATGGAACAACTTCAAACCTAAACAGTAAACCGTACAGAGTTGTTACTTCCCTTTCTATTTTATTTATTTATTTTTTTTATTTACCTTATTGTCCCCTTATCATAGGGAAATTCTGGGCCGCCTCCCCTGTGGAAAGCGTAGTCGCAGCCTGTGGCGCGCCCAAACCCAACCTACCTAACATTAGTTGTGATTTTGACATTTTTGCTAGGGGAGCAACCCGGAGTACCCGGAGAAAACCCCCGAGACGTTGCCGGAGTCGAAAGTAAATAATATTCGGAGAAACATAACGCCCAGATGCTGGATCGAACCCACGGCCTGTCAGGAGCCATTGGTTTCTGGCCTGTGGACAAGGCACGTTAGTCCCGCCTTAGCCTACTTGGCCACTAGTACTAGTATGTGTTGTCAGCATGACGTTGTCATTGTGTTGTTAGCTAGTGTAACTTGTACTAAAGTAAAGTAGTATTAGTAGGCCTACTCAGTACTGATAGTCTATTATTCTATTCCTAGTACTAGTATTTGTTGTCTGCCAGACATTGTCATTGTGTTGTTAGTTAGGCCTATGTTTGAACCTTTGATGTTATGTAGTTTTGATTGTTGTCAGTCGGTTCTTTATTAATTAATTTATTTAACTCTTAACCTTAACTTGTATGTGGTACTATATTTCAAGCGCACGCCACTTGTCAGGGCTTTATCAAATTGTATTGTTTAAATGTGTAAACGCCATGAGTCTGTGTAGTATCCAGGCATATTCATTTATACTGATGCTTTAAAAAAAATCTATTGCTAGTCGTACTAAGTATTTGTTGTCAGCAAGTCATTGTCATTGTATTATTAGTTAGCACTGTGTTTGATGTTAGTTAGTTTTGATTGTTGTCACCTGGTTCTTAACTCTTAACATTATCTTGCAAGTGGTACTATTTTTCAAGCGCATGTCCTTTTATTTTATTATTATTATTATTATTATTATTATTATTATTATTATTATTATTATTATTATTATTATTATTATTATTATGGCTATTGACGCCTAATCTAAACAAAGCCCTAGGCGTTTACAAAGTCAAAAATTTACAACTAATCAAAAAGAAAACATACAAAACAAGAAAAGAAGATAATTTTTTCACTGATAACCACCTTCTGCAAAACACACACACACAGACACACACACGCACGCACACATAATCACTTCTATAATAAAGAAAACAAAAAAATCAATTAAATTAGTCACTGCGAGAAGCTAAGCACACGTCCCAAACATAATCAAAGACAATCAAAATTAAAGACTATGATGGAAATAAATAAGTTTTGAGATGTTTTTTGAAGGTTGGCAGGGAGGGTGAATGACGGATGAAGTGGGGGAGCTGGTTCATTTTTTACTCATTTATAATAAATTATACAATAATTTTGCCCTTTTTTTCTATATACACACTGTCATGATCATTAAATGTTCGGCAACAATCAAAACGTGGTTATAAAAAAAATGACGACACAATAAAATTAAAACCATCAATTTGTATATTTGTATAGCCAACTAGCGTGGAGCATCCTGGGTTTCAGCGTAAGCTTGCCTTGACCCGGGTTCACTTAGGATATAATATATAATTATATAGATTTGTACACATGCACAAACGTATTTAACAGAAAAACTAATATCTAAGCTTGCGAAAAACTATTACCTAAGCTTGTTTTTGTAAACTTTGGCGTGTGAAGACACTGAAGCGCACGAAAGGGAGGTAACAATTTGTACGGGTTAGGTCTGAAGTCGTTCGAATTACGGTATCCCTCAGACGTGATTTAAGAAAAAAAAAATTGCCTCCCGACCACGCCATTGAGAACACGGTCTAACCAGAACTGTTATTTTTCATTTGTCCCTCGTAAGAGGGACATTAAAATAGGTTGCCTTGCGAGGCGGGAAAGCGTTTTGGTAGTAATCCGGATTGCTGGCTACTGGTGCCACGGACATTCTCTGCAGGTCACTGCCGCAAACCTGCATAAAATGCCAACCGACAGTGTAGTCCTGCTTACCACTAATAGCAGAAGAACAATTGGTCAGGCGGGAAGAACATATGTCTTGTCGCCTTGTCCTGCATAATCCAAGGTCCACACCAAAGGATTCTGCACAGAAGAATGCACCCAAGACCAGACTAACCCCATCAAAGGGCAGTCTCAAGGGAGACAATCTCTCCCAAGGGTGATCAGTCGCCTCCCAATCCGCCACATTAATTTAAAAAGCTAGGATGTGGTAGATAAAACCTGGCCTTCGTAGAAAACTCCTTCAGTGGGCTACATTACATTACATAATTGTTGCTTTAGGTCCAGCGGACTCTTCCGAGCCAAATCAGGACCGGTTCAGTGGTCTAGCATGTGGACAGGTAAAAGGTTTGCAGTGAATCCATGTGTAATGCCGGACTACAGCAGATCAAAGGTTTAGTCCAGTTTAGTTTAGTTTTATTTATTTAGCGCTTTAACCTTCTGAGGGGCTTTCAGCCAAGTGTAACAAACACAACGTCATAGACAAAGCAAGATTATAAAAACAAAAAAAAACGGTGTTTACATCATCCCATGCATTCAGAGCAATGTGTACACAATACGAATAATATAGTAATTCTGAAAGGTACAAACACACACCTCATATTGACAGAAGTGAGAGAAAGATATACATCCTATTATACTATTTGAACAATGAAAAAATAATATCATTATATCAATATATCGACGTGATTTTTTTTAAATCTCAGAAGAATTTGTGTTTATTAGGTCATTTAGTTTATGTATATTTGGATGGTGGTTATACTAATTTGGTAGCAAGACTTTGCGGTGGTCTTTTAGTAACGGGATATTACAAGAAAAGATATAGTGCAACTCATCGCCAATTTCGTTTTTGCATTGTATAATTAATACATAATTCAGATACTATATAGTACAGCAAAATACATCTCAAATGAGAAGTCTACTGCTAGGAACACAGTGAGGTGCACACCATATTTCAAGTTATTGTTGGTGTTTCTCCCCAGATTTTAATGTGGTTCATACTTCACCATCTTAATTAACTTCTTTCAATTCCATCTGAATGTAGTAGGTACACCTCTTGTCCCGCTCATAGTTCTGATTGGCTCTACAGTGCATTGAAAGCGAGTTCTTGTTCTCTTTTTTTCTCATAAGTCTCATAAGAACCGCGCCAGAACAAGCAGATACTGAAGTGGCTTCTTCTTCGTATCTAAGGACAAAGAACTCTGGGTGCCTTTTCTGCCTGAGATACGTCACTTTTGACCTTGTGTGTGTGTGCGTGTGTGTGAGAGAGAGAGAGAGAGAGAGAGAGAGAGAGAGAGAGAGAGAGAGAGAGAGAGAGAGAGAGAGAGAGTCTGATAGATAATCTCATAATTTACCGATCGCTGACATAAACCAAATATTATTCGAGGGATTGGATATAATATGGCTCGGACACCGTATATAGTATTCCGCTTTTGGTGCTCTAGAGCCTTTGACCTTGAAATCTAGATCACATTGACGTCACAAGTTGACACAAAAGTTCCAAACAAACATCTAAGTTCCTTATACAGTAAGTCCTCGGGTTACACCGGTCTCCACTTACGTTGTTTCGTGGTTAAGACCAAGGCTCCTCCCCATTAAATAAATAATATTACGCGTCTTTCCGTCTTACGCGGTTTAGCGTCTTAAGCGACGTAAACAAACGGGAGCTAGTTTCTGGCGAGCGGCGGAAGAATACGCTTTATTGTGGTTATACGGCGGGGAAGACGGCGTCGCTTCCTACGCTGGCGTCGCTTCATACGCACAGTATATGTATTTTTCTTTATGTTCCAACTTACGATGAAATGGGGTTACGACGCGTCCAACGATCGGATCGACGTCGTAACTCGAGGACCCCCTGTAGTTGTTTCGCAGTAAAAAAAAACAACATCTTTTACGGAGCGCAGATTGGCGCTTTCATTTATAGGTCCTGTTACCGGCTAGCGCCTTGAGCAACTCTTTAAGCTGAAAAGCACTCTATTATATAAAACAGTGCCTGCTAACTACATAACCTGACAGTGGAATAGGGTTCCAACATTATATCACTGTTGCGAAACCAATGCCTAGTGACCCGCCTTGGCTGCTACATCCATGGCCCAGGGATCAGGAGCTGAGGTCATTGCAAAGCATTCCCCGATAAGGGTAAATTATTGCCTGCTGTTACCAACATCAAGTAATGCGAGTGTTTTTATGGCTTTCGTTGTATAAGTGTTTTATTGCTTTTTTTTTGTATTTGTGGTCTGGGAACGAGGAGTACCATGACGAAGTGTTTTGGGTGGTTACTGTAGTGGAAAGAAGACCATCATGGGCCCACAATAATGTAGAGAGGTCTATTCAAAATGATAGTTTTATTTCCTTATTTACTTAACGGCAACACTCACAACCGATTTCTAAATAACATAAAAGTTAAAAAAAATAAAACAGAGCAATTATCGGTATGTACTGTAAGAAGACGAAGCAATGTTAGGAAAAGTGAATTTAACAACCGAAGTGAACGTTTGTAACTTGATTCTATTCACCTATCCTTTCCTATCATATCCCGTAACTCGGAGGTCGTAGGGGCACCACAGATGATCGTTTAACCAGCGTACTCCATCTTTCCATGTCCTCATCAACCCTGATGGTTCGCTCAGTGTCAAACCAGTCCATTCTCGAATGTTGTCCTCCCATCTCTTTTTTGGTCTCCCTCTTCTTCTACCTCCTTGCACTATGCCTTGCAGGATGGTCTTTGCAAGATCTGATGATCTGGTGACGTGGCCATACCATCGGAGATTCCGTTTTTTCACCACTGTGAGCAGGTCATCGTGTTGTGCAATGGCTTGTGTGATGGTATGTTGGACTTCGTCGTTGGTGATGTGCTGGGTATAGGAAATGCCCAGAAGTCTTCTGTAGCACCAAATCTCCATGCTTTGTATTCTTCGTTGTAGATCTGCTGTGAGGGTCCATGTTTCGCAAGCGTATAGGAAGATTCTATTCACCACTCATCCCAATATTACCCATGTCTTTTCTCTTTCCTTCCGTCTGCCATAGCGTCAAAGGTGGGTTTGGAGGTTAAACTTCAGTGTTCATCCATTCCATTTTCACTTTTATGTAATTTTTTCGCCCCGCAATAATAATCAGTGCATATTAATGTAATTTTGTAATACATTATTAATGTTGGTGCCACGGCGTGGTGTGAGAATTTGACGGTATTTAAAATATAAGCTGATTTGACATTATCTGGACTCTACTGTAAAGGCTTAGTTTTCTTGTTTGTTCACATTTGTGCGAAAAAATAATTTCCGTATAATTTTTTTGGGGGGATGATTATGATTACAGCTTTTTTCATATTTTTGTGACATCATTAATCCGTCTAATTTTATTTATGTTGTTACGATTATGATGATAATTTTTTCCCACAGTATAGTAAAATTTTAAATCCGGCCTCTATTTAAATATACTCTTGCGAAACGTGGATCCTCACAGCAGACCTACAACGAAGAATACAAAGCATGAAGATGAGGGTGCTACAGAAGACTTCTGGGCATTTCCTATACTCAGCACATCACCAACCACGAAGTCCTACAGACCACCCCACAAGCCATTGGACAACATGATGACATGCTTACAGTGTTGAAGAAACGGAAACTCCGATAGAATGGACCATCCTGCAAGACACGGTGCAAGGAGGCAAAAGACGAGTGAGACAGAAAAAGGTGGGAAGACAACATTCAAGAATGGACTGGCTTGACACTGAGTGAAGCCATGGTGACTGTGAGAACAGAGAAAGATGGAGTAAGCTGGTTAAACGATCATTTGTCGTGCCCCAACGACTTTTGGGTTACGGGTTAGGATAGGATACGATAGGAAATCCGACCGTATAACTTTATTTTGGATAATAAGCTTTGTTCACATTATTCGGGAGTCATAATTTGCGTTTATTTTCTTTGACTTAGTATGGTTTATTTTATTTTTTGTTTACGTTTAGTGCCAAACCATTATATTTTATTTCAGTTCTTATGGTTAGCATTATTGCTGTGTGACTGTCCCTTGGCCTAATGTGAAACGTGGAGTGTAGTTCTATAAGGCGTCTGGCAATTAAAGGCACCATAAGACCACTTCTCATCGTTACGAGTGGTCATGGACAGTAAAACAGTGGACAGTAAACTTGTGGCCCGGCTTCTAACCTTAGGCTGTTAAACCCACCATAGCAGAAGATAAGAAAACGCGTGACATCCGTACTATGAGATAGATTTGTGGATTTGGATTTGGAAATACATTTGGTTTTGTCCCTCATGAAGGATTTATTGTGATATCATAATCATGGGAAGGATTGTAAATGTCGGTACGGATTTTGGAATTAGGTCATGGGTGTTATTTGGATCGCTTACTTGGCGAAAGTGCGCCGTCGCTGAACGCTCTCAGTCAGTCTGTGTCTCTTTAGAGTGTACAGAATCTTTACAAAGATGCAGGCGGTAATGTACACCAAGAAGAAAGCTTCGATAATTTCATTGAACAAACACTTTGGCTATCTCCAGTTCTCTCAAGGATCAGCGGTCAATTTTATTTATTTTAAAAGAATTGGAGGGAGGGGATGGAAGAGGTTTGGAGTGATTAAGGTGTGTTGATTTGACTTGAGGGTCATCCTTTCTAATAACTCTTGTTTGGCTAGGCCCTCAAACTGTCAGGTAATTGGGGAAAAGGAGGGGGGGGGGGTGCGTGAGGGACGAAGCAGCAGAGAGAGACTTGTCTTCTTGTTTTTTTAAATTTTGTAATTTTATTTATTCTTTTAATTCACTTCACTTCTTTTTTTTTCTTTTTTTTAATTATTATTTTTATTGTTATTGTTATTTTTTATTTTTATTATTATTATTTGTTGTTTTTTTTAACATAATTTCATTTTATTTTTATAATTTTGTTTGGTCTAAAATAACATTGTTGTGAACAGACGGGAAATTAAAATATTGAATTGAATTGAATTGAATTGAATTGAACTTGTCTTCCAATCATTTGTCAGCGGCCTTTGTGATCAGGTCGGTTATGAACATTGATGTATATTCCTTGACTTTTTCTAGCCATCCAATCACCCAAAATGTGGAGTATAAGGGGGTTGTTGTATCTTTTTACTTCCCCTGGTTTTAGGGGACCCCGCTCTTCGACTTCCGTGCGGGTTCACGGAGAGCAAGTAACTAGAATTTTGCTCTGCATTGATGGCGAAGAATTATCCCAAATCCATCAGATCCAACCAAACACACACCGTCACAAATGTGATTGATTCTGTAGTTTTCAAACCCCAATCACAAACTTCTCCTCCCATTCTGTCGCCTTAAGATCGAGCGATGACAGATTTATAGATCTATGAATAGTATAGGGGATCCGGGTTTTTGCCCCTAGTTATGAACTTGGCATTTTGTACTTAGGAACAATGATTATTTATTTCATTTACAGTGATGATCGATTATTTTCAGGACTGCAAGAATTCACGAATTACTGCTAGTATTTAAGCTGTAATATTTACCCGGGGCCGTTTTATTATCATTGCTGCTTTAGAAGAATGTAAGCCCCTACCCCATTCTCCCCAACCAACCCTTATCTGATTCCTTGGAAGGAGTATAGTAGATTAATTTGTGAACTGGATTGTTGAACACGTTGACAATAAGAGGTGTGTACTGCATGTGTATGTGTGTAAGAGAGGGAGAGAGAGAGAAAGGTAGAGAAGATTTTATGCATGTGTAATCTTAGCTCACCTTGTATGAAGAGGCCCAATTTTGGTTTACTTTTGTATTCCAGCGCTTTTTGTGTGAAAATGTTTATGCGCTTAATATTAATAAGTTTCCATCAATTCATTCATTCTTTCATTCATACGACTGCTCTCGCCCTATTAGGACTGAGATCAAGAAGAGTGGAGTTAAAAAATAATGACCGTTGATGATTTGCTAGTCTTGAGCGGCCATTGCTTTTTTGTTTTAATTATCTAAGAGCAGCACGAGATCAAACACGAGACCTCTGTAGCAAAAGTAAAAAATAATCGTTTTTAGTTGTTGCTTTTTGTCTTTTTATTTATTTATTTTTTTAATTGTTTTTGGAGGGAGAGGGTTGGGAGAGGAGGTTGTCAGGTGTTTTTTTCCCCCGAGTATCTCACGTGAATCAGCTACAAACATGATACATAATCCGACGACATAATTATATGACCTATATTCGACGTAAGTCGACATAAATCGACATAATTTTCATTTTTCTTTTCCAGAATGCAAACAACGACCTCTGAAACACGAGGATATTCTGTACCGATGAGTTGGCTGTTCTTTGTTTTAGGACCGCTTGGGGAAAAGGATCTTACCTCAGTTTTTAGGTGGTGTTTGTTTTGTTGCTTTCACTTTGAACAGGGAATCTAACCCAACAGATCTAATATCTGGGCGCTCTGTACACTGACTCTGAAATATTGGAGACGCTATTAATAAGTTTGGTTGAAATGACACCCAGGCGGTACCTTCAGTCCATACTAAGGACTTGGGATATTAAATAGTCATCCTTGCAGGCGAATTCGTGTTGCCTTCTCAGCGAAAGCGCAAACCACTACCATCGGCGAGGAGAGAATTTCCCTAATAGTTCTTGCTGGGTGTAATTGTATCTAACTTTCGTCTAGGACATGAGTGACAAGATAGTCCGTTCGATGGAATGCATGTATGTACAGACTAGTGTTTCGGTTTAATTCTATTATTAGAATGATTAGAGGCACTGCGCCGCTTTAACATCATGCTATCGGTATGCCTAACCTTTCATTCCTTAGCAGCTTATTCCCACTTAGCCCCCTATTTGCCGGCAGCAGGGTAAGCCTCCCCGTAACAAGAAGTTGATCATCTCTATTCCTTGCTTGCAGCGCCCTGCTGTTGACATTGCGTATTTTGACTCGCACGTTTAACCCTTCAAATGTCAAGTGAAGGATGACAATGCTTTATCTTTGGGCCCTGCTCCTATTAGCGGGCAGCAGGCTAGGCGTAGCTTGGGAAAGAGATGATCGTCAAATGTCCGTTCGTTGGCATGAGTAATTAGGCAGCCGGTGGTTGTTGGATTTAGTACCCCTTGTAAATAACAGCCGCTGGCACGATACCTACTTTACGGCTCTTCCGCCAGTGCTTGTGCGTCGTCGACGCCGTTGCTGCAAGTGGCCCGTCCCCATGCGATGGACGGTCGCAACGTCACTGAAGCGTTGGACCACCACCTTGTCAACCCTCTCCATCCTTCCATTTTTTTCGTTCCACTCCCCCCTCCCACCCCCACTACCCTTCCTAAAGGCTTACCAACTTGTCCCCTTCTGTCATGACCACCTTGTCAGCCCTACCCATCCGCCTAAATATATTAAATAATATAAGATATATAAAATAAATAGAATAAATTAAATATCCTATTCTATCCTATCCTGTCCCGTAACCCAGAGGTCGTAGGGGCACCACAGATGATCGTTTAACCAGCATACTCCATCTTTCTCTGTCCTCAGCAGCTCTGACGGCTTCGCTCAGTGTCAAACCAGTCCATTCTCGAATGTTGTCCTCCCACCTCTTTTTCGGTCTCCCTCTTCTTCTACCTCCTTGCACTGTGCCTTGCAAAATGGTCTTTGCAAGGCCTGATGATCTGGTGACATGGCCATATCATCGGAGTTTCCGTTTCTTCACAACTGTGAGCAGGTCATCGTGTAGTCCAATGGCTTGTGTGATGGTCTGTCGGACTTCGTAGTTGGTGATGTGTTGGGTATAGGAAATGCCCAGAAGTCTTCTGTAGCACCTCATCTCCATGCTTTGTATTCTTCGTTGGAGATCTGCTGTGAGGGTCCATGCTTGTCAGGGCAGCAGTTGTTTTTGCGATCCTGGAGGACTTCCTGTCGGGACCCATTGTCTGATACAATGGCTCCTAAATATTTGAAGCTATGCACTGTGTTGAGGGATTGGCCTTGGACTTTGATGTCCGTGTTGATGCCATTGGTGTTGTTGGTCATCATTTTGGTCTTCTCTGCACTTATTTCTATTCCATAAGCTCTGGAGGTGGTGTCAAGCCTCTGTACCAGCTGTTCAAGTTCTTGTTCCTCTCCAACCAATCCATCATTGTCATCCGCAAAACAAAGATTGGAGATTGCTCTACCCCCTGTGCTGACTGTGCCTTCATGATCTGCAACAGCATCTGACATGATGCGCTCTAGGAAGATGTTGAAGAGTGTTGGGGAGAGTAGGCATCCTTGACGCACACCGATTGTTGTTCTGAACCAGTTCCCGATGGCGCTGTTGTGGAGGACTGCACTGGTAACTTTGTCATACAGGCTTTTGATGACTTCAATAATTTTAGGGCTGATGTTGTACACTTTCATTGTTGCCCATAGAGCTGCATGCCAGACTCGGTCAAACGCCTTCTTGAAGTCTATGAACACATGATATAGATGTTGTTGGTGCTGTAGGTATTTCTCACAGATTATTCTATAAATTAAATAAAATTAATAAAATAAATACAGATTTCAGTTCGAAAGTTGTTTTCTACTCAACCGTTATTGCGGAACATCTTTGTAGGGAAGGGTACTGCCATATCCATAAGTGTTAAAATAGCCTATATGTAGTACTTTAGGAGTTGCATGGAGTCGACTGCAGAAGTTCTACGCAGTACTAAGTATCAAAATGCCGTTCACTGTACTGTGTTTGAGTTGTTGGTTTTTTTACATTGTGTGTGTTATTGTTGTGGGGTGAGTGTGTGTGTGTGTGTGTGTGTGTGTGTGTGTGTGTGTGTGTGTGTGTGGACTTGTTTACACGGCGTTTTTTATTATTATTATTATTATTTATTTATTTATAAGGCGCTTTCCCTCGCAGAGATCAAAGCGCACACATACACCCACACACACCATGTGTACTGCACAGACACACACACACAAATAGCAGCAAAAAAAAAAAAAAAAAAAAAAAAAAAAAAAAAAAAAAAAAAAACTTGTTTTGACAGCCCTCGTTGTTTGGAGGTCAAACCAATGATCCGTTAGAGTTAGAGCTGTGTTAGGGTAATGGTTATGGCAAGGGTTAGGGTTAGCGTTAGAACACTTTAAAAAAAAACTTTAGAAAAAAGGGACGAAATATGACCCATTGTCAACACAACGTATGTGGCGATTCAGGAAAGTCATAGTAACGCCGTGAAAACAAGTGTGGGTGTGTGCGTGTGCGAATGTACGTTTGTGGGTGTACATCTGTGTTGTGTGTGTGGGTGAGTTGTATAGTTTGGTGTGCAGGTTTGTACTTGCGTGTTCACCCTTGTGTTAATATTCATGCAGGTTTGTATTTGCGTGATCACCCTTGTGTTAATATTCGTGCAGGTTTGTACTTGCGTGTTCACCCTTGTGGTAATGTTCCTAACCCCTCCCCTCCCAACTCTGCATGTTTACTTTAAAAAAACGGTGGTTTTAATCAAAACACGTACCGAAATTTGCACTAGAAGTGATTTATACGAACCTGAATTATTGTTTTGAGTGGTAAACAACTTTTTTTTTTTACTAGAAGTATTTACCTACACCTAAACATCTTTTCCCCCGTTTATAATAGAAAGAAGGTAGCAAAGAGAGAGAAAGAGAGTCCGGTACCAAAGTATCAGAGAGAGAGAGAGACAGAGAGAGAGACAGAGAGACAGAGAGAGAGACAGAGAGTGAGTGAGAGAGAGAGAACTCAAAAGCTTTTCAAATTAATTTGAATTAATTTGATTATTAATATTTATAATAATTAGTCCATTAAGAGAGTTCAAAAAGGTATTCTTTGGTGATATAGATTAGCGATAAAAAAAAACACCAACAACAGAAAACAGTAAATGTTCTCATGCTATTTAATGTGAGGCTGTCCCCCGGGGGCAAAATAAATTACGTTGTATATCTTTAATATATCCTTGACAGTATCTGTTTCACAATGTTCATGCCTCATCCCCCTTCGCTTCACACTCCTGCATGTGGCTATGCACTGTATAACGCAGTATTCATTACTGATATTATCTTAATAATAGTGGGGTCAGTCCAGCGTTTCCACAGGTCCATGTTCCCCGTAATTCTAGGTCTGATTTCCTATCAGTCTTTTCAGGTTTATGTTACCCATGTATATGTCACTCCATGTGTGTATTCCCCCACCCCCTTCCCTCACACACTGATCTATAGTCCCCTTAATTATAGGTCTACTTTTCCATAAGCCTTTCCAGGTCTATGTTCCACTAGCTCTATGTTCCTCCATGTCTGTGACAAATATGTTTGGGAGCAAAGACCTGCGGGAACATAGATCTAGGAGAACAAAGCCTGGGGGAATATTGGCCTGATAGAACGAAGACCTGGGGCCGGAGGAATAAAGGTAAAACATAGATACGCTCCCACAGTGGGGCCCCAACCTCCATGCGCGTTTGCGATTGTGCGCAGTTTTTTTGTGAGTTTGACGCGCCATTTCCTTAATCCTTGACTGCACACGGCACACTCAACCAATACTAAGGTTTCCATTTCTGCGTACCGAGCAACGAACGAACGACAAGACGCTAGGAGAGAGAGGAAAGAGGAGAGGGCGAGAGACAGAGAGATGGCGGGAGACAGAGAGCGGTTCGTATCACAGCCAAACACGACCCTCATACTCAAGCAGCGCAGTATCCCTACTCTTTCGGATGAGAGTTTACACCGAGGTTAAGCTTATGTAGGTCTATGTACGCACGCATGTCATCGCGCGGACCTGACGCTCATGTCCTAAACGGGTGACTACCAGATACAAAAAAACACACCCATCTACCACTTCGCCCTCCTAACTCTACCTCTATCTCCTACACCCCCCTTCCCCTCTTACGCTTTACGCCCTCACGGACTGGTTTGGCGCTGCTTTTCGTTGATGGGGCAATCCGAATTTTAATCACACGAATGACGAATATTATCCAAATTCAAACGAAACCAAATTTTGCTGGCAACACTTTAGTTCCGGGTTCTATTGTCCACATTGACGTAGGCGTTGGGGCAAAAGAAACCTTATAGTTATAGTGAACGCGTGTAAATACGTTTCAGTTGAAGTCACTTAGGATTAGTGTAAAAAGGGGAACACGGTCAATATATTGAGGGTAAAAAAACTTTTTTTTTAAAGAGTTTACGGAGAACTACTGGTGTGTGCATGCCACTCACTAGATCCCAACCAACCACGTTCATTGTGTGTAAATAAAATTTTCTTCATAGAAAAGAGCTATTCCCTTCACACCAGAAGTTCTTAAACGGCCATTCACCACAAGGCAAAAACGTTGTTTTAAGCATGTGACATCTATTTTAACTGCAGACATCTACGAAATCTTCTTTTTTTAGTTCCCTACATTTTGGCTTTGGGCGTCTGGCGTCCGTCCAGCGTCCGCCCGGCGTACGAAGGTGACATTGGCGCAATTTTCTCTGAAACTAATGGACGAATGTCTTTGAAACTTGGTATTTAGTTAGGAAATAGTGAACCCTACCAGATGACACAAACATTATTCATGTTGGATGACGTCATCATGGCGATGCCATAATTTGTTGTTTTGTTCTCATTCTATTTTCTCCCAAACAACTGGAGGGATTTGGTTCAAATTTGATATGTACTTAGACTTTACATGTGCCTCCAAGGTAAACCCAAAACGTATGCAAATCAATTGGCGTAATCATTATGACATAATGTTTTAACAGAAAAGTTTACAATTAACAAATTTTGAAACTGTATATGTAATTAGAATGTACAGATGCCTTGAGCCTAAATGAACCTATGGCATATTGTCTCATTGAGTGACGGCATCGTGTGATGTCATAACTTGGTGGTTTTTTTCCCTTCTAATCCTGTTTTCTCCAAAAATATTGGAAGATTTGATTCAAGTGTGGTATATACTTAGACTTTTCCTGTGCCTCCAACGCAAAACAGGGAGCTCTGCACCGGTTAGGGTCCCGCACTTGTTTTTATTATTATTAATTTTTTTTTTTACCGTTGAACTTTTCTTTTTAAGATGGATTGCTCTGAACTTTACAACCACACACTAAATGGAGACCCATCAGTTCTACCATGTCCCGAGAACAGAGAAGAAGAAGAAAAAATTCTTCCAATTTTCCGAGAAGTTAAGGTAGCAGTGCAGTCGCTGAAGAAGGAGAAGTCGGCGGGAGTGGACAACATACACACAGATTTGCTTCAAGAAGGAGAAGAAGCGAATTGACGCCCTCACCATTATCTGTGACTAGATGGTTTACATCATGGACCCAGTCGATTGTCATCACTCTTCCAAAAAAGGTAACCTTCAAAAGTGTGAAAATTACCGCACCATCAGCCATCCCAGCAAGGTCCTCCTGAAAATAATACTCAACATGTTAAAACCCCAAGATGAACAAATCATAGCTGAAGAACAAGCAGGATTCAGGGCAGGGCGAAGTACCACTGAACAGATTTTCAACCTCAGAATAATCTGCGAGAAATACCTACAGCACCGACAACATCTCTATCATGTGTTTGTAGACTTCAAGAAAGCGATTGACCGAGTCTGGCATGCGGCTCTGTGAGGAACCATGAGAGTATACAACATCAGTCCTAACATTATTGAAGCCATCAAAAGCCTATATGACAAAGCTACCAGTGCAGTCCTCCACAACAACGCCATTGGGAATTGGTTCAAAACAACAATCGCCGTGCGTCAAGGATGCGTACTCTCTCCAACGCTCTTTAACATCTTCCTAGAGCGCATCATGTCAGACGCCCTTGCAGATCACGAAGGCTCAGTCAGCATAGGCAGTAGAGCGATCTTCAACCTCCGTTTTCCGGATGACATCGATGGATAGGCTGGAGAGGAACAAGAATTTGAACAGCTGGCACAGAGGCATGACACCACCTCCAGAGCCTTTAGAATGGAAATAATTGCAGAGAAGACCAAAACTATGATCAACAACACCAATGGCATCAATTTGGACCTCAAAGTCCAAGGCCAATCCCTCAAAACAGTGCATGGCTTCAAATATTTAGGAGCCATTGTATCAGACAATGCGTCCCGACAGGAAGTCTTCTCCAGGATCGCACAAACAATTGCTGCCCCGACTAATTTGAAGCCCAGTTGGAAAGACAGGACAATCAGTCTACATTCCAAGTATAAGGCTGCTGCGCTCCCTTGTCATCTCCATCTTCCTATACGCTTGTGAAACATGGACCGTCACAGCAGACATACAACGAAGAATACAAAGCATGAAGATGATGTGCTGCAGAAGACTCCTGGGCATTTCCTATACCAGCACATCACCAACGACGAAATCACATAAGCCATTGGACAACACGATGACATGCTCAGTGGTGAAGAAACGGACATTCCGATGGTATGGCCATTCACCAGAGCATCAGGCCTTGGCAAGACCATCCTGCAAGGCACGATGCAAGGAGGCAGAAGAAGAGGGAAACAGAAAAGGAGGAGGGAGGACAACATTCAGGAATGGACTGGCTTGACACTGAGCAAAGCCACAAAGGTTGCTGAAGATAGAAAAAGATGGAGTACCCTGGTTAAACGATCATCTGAGGTAGGATAGGATAAAAACTTTTCTTTCTTCCATCAACTACAGAATTGAACGGACAATTAAAGCGGATCAATGTTATTGTTTTATTTGATGTGGGTCAACGATATGAATGCAGGATGCTATCATGCGCCTTTTGTTCAATCGTACTCTAATGGCAGAGATCACTATTAGAGAAAGAGGAAAAGAAATCTGTTTTTTTATAATTTAGATCGACTGCATCCAAGACCATTATTGAAGTGAGGGAGTAAACCAGAGTAACGTGAGAAATCCCCAGTGTCCTTATAAACCTCAATTCACATCAGCTCGTCTTACACGAAGTTCGAACCCGCGATCTTCGGCTTAAGAAACCAGCCAGCACCCTATCCACTGTGCTAGCAGGCCACTCCTGTGTATTCAGAGAAAAACAGACTTGGATGGGGTTATATTTGGGATAAAAATTACTATCGGTGGCTTGTTGTTGATATTCCATTTCTTTTTGAGTTGATCAGCCTCTATCCTACCTGTTGATTCATTTGCTGCTGTAGGGTTTAAGTACCTGGTCATCGCCAGATGTTTACGGTTTCATCTTGTTAAACACAGCTGCTGCGGTTGTGCGTTTGCGCTTAGCTTAGCTGGGTTTATATTATTGATCCGTCTACATCGCTACCACAGATGCATACATAAAAAGCAGACGCATCATATGCGCTCGCGTGTCTAGATACGAGCGCCTGTGCTTGCTACAATCAGCAGGAGTTCCCGCCTTCAACAACAGGTAACCGGCGGAACACAGGTAGAGCGCGCAATATGCATGATACATGATCCAATGTTTAAGATCCGTAAACATGTAACTAAAGTAATTATTGTTCTCTTACTTTGAACGCAAAGACATTGTGTGTGTGCGTGACGATATGCATCATAAATAATCGTAGATTTATTATAGAGCTCCCTTTTAAGTTAGGTAGACAACTGATAAATAGCAGCAACAACAACAACAGAGCCTGTCAATGTTATTATGAATGGATTGTTGGATTCTCGGGGTTTCTGTACAGCTATTACACGTAGTTATTAATACAATGCACGCCAGTAAAAAATGGAGACTATACAAAACACAGCATACACCTGACTTGATTTGACTTTATTTGAATTGACTGGACTAAACTTTTGTCGGCCCATGAACTGCAGTTAAGCCTAGGTATGACGACGTATAACGTTTTGATTACAATCACAATGTCAGTGAATGTTTGCGAGTCATGATTTGAATGGGAGGATTAACGCTGCAGGTCGTCAATAGGCACACTAAAACGTTTGATCTTGGTAAACATTCGCACAGTCACTGCGCATAAACAAAAGCGCAACAGCTGTTACCCTTGCTGCGCCGAAAGTCAAAATGTATGAAACAGCGACAAAGAATTTTTTTAATGAACGGTAGCATTTCATTTGCTAAGTTCAGAGAAAAGTTCTATAACTCATAAACATTAATGTGACTGTATCATCTCTATTGCTTCACAAATATTTTTCACACTCAACTTTCCTAGCGGACCGGTCTTGGAATTATTAACCATTTTTTCGCAGGATCACGTGATAAAAGTAGCGCGTTTCATTGGTTCCCATGCTGAATCCCTCACAATCAGTTCGTCGAAATTAGGGCATGTTCTAAACGTGAAAAATCATCGCAAATCACGCTGCAAACTGTTTTGACTGAGATGACTGGGTGATAGTCTCACAAAATCAGTGACTCAAGTCGTGATTTTCCCTATAATTGCAATCAAACCGTTTGTCGTCATACCAGTCTTACGCTGGAGATTAGTCAGTTTTGTCTTCATAGGCAGTAACCAACAAGGAATCCAATAGTTAGAGATATTTCATGATATTTCTGCGCCAAGTCGCCGGTTTCCTATGCCGAAGGTCGCGGGTTCGATTCCCGCAAGGGGCGAACGTATGTGACTTAGGTACGAGACTATTGAGGTCACCGAGGGTTTTCTCCGGGCACTCCGGTTTCCTCCCTCCCTTCAATAATGGTATAGGATGCAGTCAATATAAACATTTCAAAAATAAAAATTCGATTTTCTTCCGTCTTCTAATAGCGATCTCTCTGCCTTTACACCACCTGTTTGAGTGATGTATGTGTATTTGGTGTGTGTGAGGGTAAATGAGACAGGTGAGCGTGTATGTTGGTATAGATCGCCGCGCTTTGAGCCTTGGGGAAAGGCGCGTACATAGCATCCTGTATTATTATTATTATTATTATTATTATTATTATTATTATTATTATTATTATTATTATTATTATAAAGCTGTCGCTAACACAAACAGCAACACGTACCATAAAATGAGTTAAACATAGATTAGAGTAACATTTTTCAACAATAAAGTTTTCAGCTGTCTTTCTTTGTCACTCTTTGTCTCTGTCTTTGTCTATTTCTCGTTCTTTCTCTGTCTGTCTGTCTGTCTTTCTCTCTCCTATCTATATCCATGTTCTTCTCTTGATGAGCCTTTCTCTCTCTGTCCCTCTCTTTCACAAACAGCCTTTTCCCTCTGTCCTTCTCTATCGCATATTTTCCTTGTCTATTTAAAACTATTATGCTTCGTTGAATAGGAGGAGGGGGGATATGAGTGGGAGAGAGAGATAGGGATGGACAGAGAGGGAGGGAGAGAATGGGAGGAGAGGTGAGGGGGGGGAGATAGAGAATGGGTCAAAATGCCTTACTTGAGATGAAATAAGGTTTAACAGTCTGTGGTGAAAGTTCTTTGGTTGTAGCAATAGAAATAGTCAACCGCATCCAAAAGTGTCACCATGTTGAAAAAGAAGACAGATCGAGTGAATAAGTGTCTATAGTAGTGGTCTTTATTTCCATTGTTCTGTTTGCTTTCTCCAGGGCACTTAGAGTGAAAATACCGCTGCCAGTATGATGAATGGTATAGTAGAAGTAGGCCCATTAACTGTTTTCAGCTGGGTCATTGACCTATGTAGTATACAGCGCGGTTGAGGCTAGTCGAAGCCTCTCTCTGTCAACACTTGACACTGTTTGTTGTTGTTTGTAGATTATAGTCACACGACACTTTCGCATATAGGTGACTACTGGACCGATTTATACTGACACCAGCGGGCCAGTTGTTGGTAAAGGGGAAAATAATATGATCACACGTTGATCAATCCGGGATTCGAACCAGCGACCTTTCGGTTACTAGCAAGACGCTCTTACCAACTGAGCTACCCGGCACTGTGTGAGACGGTACAAGATAAAGGGAGAAGGCCTCCTCTCACTGCGCTTATACGAAGGCCTCCTCTCACTGCGCTGTATAAGCCTCTGACCGGCCTATACGCGAATCAGGGCAATTAGGCTTGCTTGATCGTTTCGTTGTGTACATTAACGTCCCCGGACACTTTCGCATATAGGGGGCGTCGGCGGAGATTTGTTCAAGTCAAGTCAAAAAGCGTTTTATTCCATAAAACCCCTTGGGGCACTTGGATACAATGAAAATGAATACAAATAAACATACATGTAGAATATCCATGAAAATCATAAAATACAATATAAAATACATATGTACATATATTTTACAAATAAGATAAGAAGTCGTGGTTGAATAAGAAGTCAGGATGAGTTGCCACAGGGCTGATCGCAGGAAGCCGTTCGTTCCGGTAAGAATATCATACATTGCAGCAGGAGTAGCCCGCGCAAGGCGGAAATACAAGTGTTGTGGCAGGCGCGCAAAAAGTGTAGGTTTGTCGAAGCCGCTCGACGAGGGGTGAGGCGATGTGGCCGTGGTAGCGAAAGGCTTACAAGGAGGACGCAGGGAGAATCTGGCGATGCATTGCAACTGTTGTCAGGAGGACGCCAACCTTCACAGGAATCCCGACGTCGCCCAGTAGTAGAGATAGGAACAGGGCTGCCAGGGAATGGAGCGACGGCATCTGAGCGACATGACGTCATTCACCGATCCGCGGCCGCCGCCCAGTCGATGGTGACCTCCCGCGTGAAAAATGAAGGTTGAGGTGGGAGTTGGCAAGAAACAGTGGAAGTCCTCCGACGAAGCAGATAGCGCACCGGTGGGTCTGACCGCCTTCTAAAGCAGGATTCCAACCCCTGCTCGACTCGCTTGATTATTATATACGATTATTTATATATGACGCTATTTTGCAAACTGTTGGCTCAGCTTCGCCGCGAAGTGTGTGGTATTGCCCGGTACCGCAGCTCGAGTCCAGGCCTGTACAAGAATATCTTTGCTATGTACCTAGCCTTTATCGACGTTTTACATTTGAACAGTTTCTTTTCAGCAATATTATATAGGTAGAATTGTTTTAAAATAACGCTTTACTACCTCAAAGAGCTGCTCAAAGCGCTGACCAAAACCAGGACCTAACTCCAGCAGCCCGAGGCGCTAGCTTGCCGCTTGATGCACGCAGTCCCACATGCCACACACCAGTACTATTATTGCTATTACTACTACGATGGTATAAATGCCAAACACCTTCTATCCTATAGTATTATATTACAGTACGTGGTTATTGCTTGGGGATCCTACAAGTATTGTCTTTGTAGTATGAGGTATTGTCTTTGTTCAAACCTTGCAATTAAACCAGTAATAATATTTACATTTTGTACCCCCGTTCATCCAATCTTTAAACCGAAGAATTCATACCAATGCAATAATATCCCGAATCTCACAATTTTTGGCGAAACAATCACCATCAAGACGATGCGCCAAAGGCTGCTTGTGGGCGCCTCGGACTCTTATAGTTAGATCCTGACTGAGCCAGCGCTTTGAGTAGCTCTTGGGTTAGGAACGTAGAGCTATGACGTTTGACATCAGTTTTGTTGTTGTTGATGCCCCACCTTTCTCTCTACCCCCCGTGGGAGAGCCGGGAGTTTCTGTATAAATAGTATCCCCACTTTCTGGAATTGCAGTGCTTTAAATTCCCACTGTCGCTGTCTTTCTCCTTTGTTCTTTCTCATTCCTGCTCTGTTCTATCAATCTGCTATGCTATCTTCTTCTTCGCTAGATCAGTCACCTACCCTTTTTCTTCAAAACTCTTCTGGGACAAAACTCCTCATTTGTGTGTGAGGTCTGTTGGATCAGCTTGGGAATATTGTACGCTTTCTGCCAAATGTTTACTGGGGCTTCCTATGATGTTATTATTTAGCAATGTAGGCATTTATTTTATATGTATGGTTTTGTTGATATTTTATAATATTATTTGTATTCTATTTTGTTTTTGTAAAGGGGTTCGATAAATTAGAGTATAGCCTCAGCGTCCCCTGCGTGGGATGTCTTTATTGTAAAGTTACCGGCTGGTGGAGTGTCTAGAGGGGCCGGGTAGCTCAGTTGGTAAGAGCGTCTTGCTAGTAACCGAAAGGTCGCTGGTTCGAATCCCGGATTGGTCAACGTGTGATCATATTATTTTCCCCTTTACCAACAACTGGCCCGCTGGTGTCAGTATAAATCGGTCCAGTAGTCACCTATATGCGAAAGTGTCGTGTGACTATAATCTACAAACAACGTGGAGTGTCTTCAGTGTTACCACTAGGGTTGTTTCTGCTGATCTTTTATGCGGATCAGGGGTGAGTCCTCTTTCAGCGAAGTTGTGGTCTGGATTTCGTGGTCCTGATTCGGCTCGTTGCAGTCCGCTGGACCCTTTAAGCAATGAATAACTAACAAACTAACCTCTCTCTCTCTCTCTCTCTCTCTCTCTCTCTCTCTCTCTCTCTCTCTCTCTCTCCACCGTCTTCCCCACTAATCATTAAAAAAAAAATGCTGGAAAAGACAAAAACAAATAAATAAAAACCTGTAACTAGGCTTTGTGCCTCGTAAGGTACGTGATTAATAAATACACGATTTATTTTCAACTGTTAAACCTGCCATTCATCCTTTGTTATCCGTCCTAGGCATTTGTTTCCATCAAGATTAGTTATTATAAAAAAAAGTAAATGAAACCTTTGCCTTGCCTTTGTGCGTGTAATAAAGAAATAAAATTAATTTGCAGTTCGCGTATTTCCGACAGGCCAAGGTCGCGTAAATAATGAGAGAATTAGTGGACGAGGCAAGTTCTTTTCTGCGGTAGAGGTCCTCTCTAGTATAGCACAAACACCTGCTGCACTGGCAAGGTTGAAGCCCATTTGGAAAGACAGGACCATCAGCCTACATTACAAGGTAAGGCTGCTGCGCTCTCTTGTCATCTCCATCTTCCTATGCTCTTGCGAAACATGGACCCTCACAGACGATCTACAACGAAGACTATAAAGCATGGAGATGAGCTGTTACATAAGGCTTCTGGGCATTTCCTGTACCCAGCACATCACAAACAACGAAATCCAACAGACCATCACACAAGCCATTGGACAACATGATGACATGCTCACAGTGGTGAATAAAAGGAAACTCCGATGGTTTGGCCACGTCACCAGAGCATCAGGCCTTGCAAAGACCATCCTGCGGGGCTCGGTGCAAGGAGGCAGAAGAAGAGGGAGACAGGAAAAGAGGTGGGAGGACAACATGTGAGAATAGACTGGTTTGACACTGAGGGAAGCCATGAGGGTTGCAGAGGACAGAGAAAGATGGAGTACGCTGGTTAAACGATCAATCGATCATCTGTGGTGCCCCAATTTAATTTAATTTTATTTAGACAATTTTTATTAATATTTTATTTCATTGTAATTTAGATTATTGAAACAAATTTAAATATTGTATCTTTTAAAAAAAATATTTATACTGTTTTGTTTTTTAAACTTGATTTTAATGTTTATTTTAAGTTTTATTTTGATTTATTGTCTTTAGTTTTGTTTAAATTAATTTAATTTAATGTAATGTTATTTATTTTATATTATTTTAAAAAAATCCTTTATTATTTTATGTTAGGTTATTTATCTATATTTATTTGACCGAGGTCATAAGGTTATGATAATTTTGTGGAGCGCTGCCGCACTCACACAATTCGTTACCTCCCTTAAGTCACGATATTATTTTAACAAGCCCTATTATTATCATTTCTTTTAGCAGTTGTAATTATGTCAGCGTTGACACATTTTCCCCTCAGACTCGTTGGCTACCAAGGAGGCTGTCACCACAGCCTCGCGCGTTATGGGGGTGGAGGGGAGGGGGGAAAGACGATGTTGAGAACAATGTACTTGATTACAATTTTTTAAATAAAAGTGCTTTGAATCCCTGTAACAGCGAGAGATATGCGCTTTTTATAAATCTTGTTGTTGTTGTTCTTCTTCTTCTTCTTCTTCTTCTTCTTCTTCTTCTTCTTCTTCTTATTATTATTATTATTATTATTATTATTATTATTATTATTATTATTATTATTATTATTATATTTCTCACTATTATCCTGATTAATCTGATCTGTGGATAGCAGATGTGTTTGTGTGTGAGGGTAGGTTAATAAAGGTAAAAAAAAAAAAGGTGAAAGATTAAAAAGTGTGAAAAATATTTGTTAAATTATCCGTTTTATATAATATCTGATAGTGACTCCACGCAGCCATAGAATGTGTATCTTCTTCTTCTTCTTGTTATAGATGTTTTATTTATTATTTTGCGAGGAGCGGCAGACAATCGAGGAACCGCCAAGGTACGAATTCTTCATTTTGTTATGTTCACAACTTAAAAGCGAATGAACACTTACAGAAAGTAGGCAATTCCGTACCCATAATTATTTTCGCCTCGATTCACTGTCGTTTATCCGCCACATGGATTTGTACCCTAAACGCCTAAATAACCGCTCAAAGCATTTTCCCCGTATATTTATATGGATTCGTACGTAACACTTTGTCAATCCAGTGCACTTTCACATTTGAGCTAGAAATAAATTACTTGTGTAATTATATTGTCGCTACTTCCAACCTCGAACCCCCAACCCCCTTCACTCTCCTGCTCCCTTGACATCCACCCGGTCCCTTGTCTGCCTCTGATTGGCTCAGCAGTTCATTAATATGCAGAATAAAAGGTCACAGCAGGCCAGTCGTGACGTAAAATATCCATCCGATGATTACGTGACAAATTCACGTCACAAGCAGTTAACAATAGTGACTGTCATTTTCTACATGCTGCAACATATTCCTAGTTGTAGTACTCCAAACTAACAGAGAATGTGATAGTAGTCATAATTATAGATATGTTATTAGCCATCTTTCGGTTAATAATGATGAAGGTTACTAATGACGTACGTCATGTTTAGGCGCCTCCCGTGATTTATATTCTCCTCCACAGCAGAACAAGAGCACTTGTTGCTTTAAATCAGGCCCGGACTAGGGGGGGGGGGGGGGGTTACAGGGGTTACGTAACCCCCCCCCCCCCTGGCCTGACTATGTACCTCTTTTTTTTTTTTTTTTTTTTTTAACAATCATAAGTAAATCCGGGGAGAAATTTCAACCCTCTCCCCTAGGCACTATAAAAAAATAAATCCTCTTCCACTCTACTCAATTTCAACCACTGATTCTTTTATCACAAGTAACTACATTCTGTTACCTGAGACACTGTGCTTCCCATAGCTTGAGTCTCTGCATTGTAAAAGCACGCGGCTTGCCTGCAGTGAAGAACATGATGGGAGCACTGAGGGAACTGTCACTGTTTTTCTCAAACTCTCCAAAGAGACAAAGAAAACTTGAAGATACCATCGAATCATCTCAGCCTGACACGACAAAAACAAAGCTTGTTGATCTGTGCAGAACAAGATGGGTAGAAAAACATGAAGCACTGGAGGTTTATACATCAGATTCTCTCTTTCTGGTTGTTCACGACTGTTTGGGACAAATGTGTGAAGACAGTGACAATTGGGACAGTGAGACACTGACCAAGGCAACTGGCTTTCTCCACACCTTGAGCAGCAGTGCTTTCCTCGTTGCATTCGTTGTCGTCCGCAATTGTTTGCGTTACTTAAAACCCTTGACAGTGAAGCTGCAGAAAAGGACAAAAGATGTTGTCGATGCCTACAGGGAAATCAAAGCGGTCAGTAACTGCATGTCTTCTATTAGAAGAGATGTCGACACAGCGTTCGTTGCCTGGTTCGGTGAAGTCAGCAAAATGGCGAATGCTTTGACAACTGATGTTATTGTTCCTCGTCAAGCATCCCGACAGACTCTCCGTGACAACCAACCTGCGGCCACTCCAGAAGAATATTTCAAGATTAGCATTGCCATTCCTTTCTTGGAACACCTGTCAATCGAATTGGACTCGAGGTTCAAAAATGCTGACCTAGCAGTTGATGGTCTCTGTCTGGTGCCAAGCACTTTAATAGACAACCAGGATGGTTTCATGCAGGTTCCAGAAGGGGTGAAGACACTGGCAATGTTGTGGGAGTCTGATCTACCAGACAACGCTACCCTTGATGCAGAATACCAAAGGTGGGTTTGCAAATGGCGAAGTGCTGCTGAGAATGCGACAGCTATCATCCCATCCACGGCATCAGAAGCACTGAAACATTGTGACAGGGATTTTTATCCCAACCTGTTCATCATGTTAAAGAACCTTTGCACCCTGCCTGTCACTACTGCCGAGTGTGAGCGTTCAAACAGTCAGTTGCGCAACCTGAAAAACTACATGCGCTCTACAATGGGGCAACAGAGACTAAATGGACTTGCTTTACTGAAAGTGCACAGGGATGTTGATATTGACTTCAAAGAGGCAGTGAACTGTTTTGCCAGAAGATACAATTCACAAATGGTACTAATGCCAAAGAACCTGGTGCAGCAAGACTGAAAGTGAAAGCAGGGCGGTGATGTTCATAAATCACAAGGTAAAGCTTTATACTGTTAACGATCAACAAAATGTAGTGAACAATAATAGTATACAAAACATCTCTGCTGATAAATAAATGTTCGTGTGTGTTTTTTTGTTGTTTTTTTTAAGGGACGGGCAGATGATTATTTTTGTACCCCAGAGTTTGTCAGTTCAATTTGTTTAAAAAGCTCAAAGTCCCAGACCATCATAAATGGCTTTTTCAAGGTTCAGATTGCACCAGATTGCACCATTTTGCATCCTTGAAAAAAAAATTTTCCGGGGGGGCATGCCCCCGGACCCCCCTAGAAGGCTCGGCGCTTCGCGCCTTCGCTGAATCTGTAACCCCCCCCCCCCTCAACTTTTCCCAGGTCCGGCCCTGTTAAATGGCTTAACGATAACACATTTCAAAGTAACAGATTCTTATGAAATTCACAGTGACTGTTGCCCCACCGGAACAAAATACAGTTTGTATACAAATCCATCAATTGATTTGTTTAATATGTGCCCGATTCTAAATAGCACCGTTGCGAAAAGTGTGTATAATAGTCACAGGTGTTTGTTTACACAGCAACAAGAGATGCCTACATTGAAAGCTTGAAGGTCGGGTTGAGCAACGATAGATTGCCCACTATATCAGCATGTAGTAATATGACAACAATGCAGTGTTCCACGTACGCTCATTGCAACAAAATAAATAAATAAGCTTAAATACACATCTTTCATACCCTGAGCCTTTTTTACGGTTAAAAATGTTGATAAATGTGCTATGAACTTAACAATCATTGTATGTTGTTTTTTTTTTCATATTCGGATGCATAGCAACGGTCAACGTGCATTCTCTTATCACACCCCCGCTTCCTGGAATCATCTACTTTACTCCATCAAATCAAACACTCTCAATCTATGCAGATTTTCAAAATTAATCTTAAGACACATCTGTTCCCTCAGTACCTCACCACCCGTCGTCAGCCTTCAGCTAATCATTATTATCCCTGCTCGTGTGTGTGTGTGTGAGAGAGAGAGAGAGAAAGAGAGAGAGAGAGAGAGAGAGAGAGAGAGAGAGAGAGAGAGAGAGAGAGAGAGAGAGAGAGAGAGAGAGAGAGAGAGTACACAGTTCCATCATCCATCACCATGTCCCCATACGCTCATGTGTCCGGGGACATAAAGCCACATCACCATGTCTCATTCCTTTATTGCTACATCTTTGTTCATTGTTTACGATGCTTTGCCCTCCCATATATTGCTGTTTTTGTTTTTAAAAAAAAATTGTCATCGTAATTGTATTTGTCAGTAATTTTCTGTCTACTGTCATTGCTTTCCAGGGCTGTTACTTTCTTTATCTGTATCTGCTTGAATCTGTTTATTATTGTCATTATTGTTACACTGCTTTGACTTTGTGTGTGTTGTTGTATATTTATTGTACACGCTTAGAGCTGTCAAGATTAGGCGTTTCAAAATGTTAATTTTAAATAATAATAATAATAATAATAATAATAATAATAATAATAATAATAATAATAATAATAATAATAATAATAATAATAATATGTGTGGGTGTGCATAGGGGGTGTGTGTATGCGTGCGCGTGTTTAACACATGCGTGTTTGGTGGAAAAGAAGGAAGATTAAAGGGGGTTGCCTGTAGGTGTTTTCACGCCTACGTGTACATCGGTTGGCAATTAGTATGCATGTGGCGTGAATAACCGAGTTAGTTTTAGGTGTGGCTTGTGTATTTGTTTTGAACAGTCCCCTATACGCTATTGTGTCCGGGGACGGTAATCTACCCACTGAACTTGTTTTCAATACAATGCTCTCTCTCTCTCTCTCTCTCTCTCTCTCTCTCTGTCTCTCTCTCTCTCTCTCTCTCTCTCTTATATTGGAAGTTTAGACTTATTATTTAGTCTAAAATGTTGTTTAACCCTGTTTTCAAAAAGTGTCAAAAAGTTTCTCTGTCTCTCTCTCTTTCTCTTTGTTGCCCCTGCCCTATAGGGGCAAGAAAAAAGTGGCCATTTTCACTGTCCATTTACGAAGTATGATTGATCTGGTGATTCAGTGTTGGCTTTGGTGAATACACCCCTTTCCTGGGTTGGTTAACCCCGTCCGCCATATCGCCAATGGTGGGGGTGTAGACGTTAAACTAAACATTCATTCATGCATGGATCTCTCTCTCTCTCTCGTCTTAATAATTGCACTGTGAACGTTGTTAACTGTTTAAATTTGACTGGATGTTAATAGGGAAACAAAAATACCGGTTTTAGTTTGAATGTTTTGTGCATCACGTTAAACCCGACCCAAACTTGGCTGTTTACATTCCAAC
Organism: Oncomelania hupensis; assembly: GCA_036898135.1. NCBI lineage: Eukaryota > Metazoa > Mollusca > Gastropoda > Littorinimorpha > Pomatiopsidae > Oncomelania > Oncomelania hupensis. The sequence goes on along the minus strand of CM072517.1, from coordinate 27,365,344 downwards.
CCTCGCTGCATCGGAACAAACGGCGCTTGTGGTCTAAACTGGTTCTGAACATCCGTTACGAAGAATTATGTCGACTTTTTATTGGTAGAAATCGGGAGTATCGGTTGCAGCGTGGGGACTACATGCCGAGGTGGACAGTAAGCTTCAAGGTCCATTCATTCCTTCTCTCTTTCTCTCACCCACCAATTATGTGTCCAGCTTCAGCTCCTGACCACGGCAAGCAGCGCTCAGTAATCGTGGATTAGTCACACGATATCGGAGCGTCTGGGACATTTTATACCTCGTATTGTAAGGAGAGGTATAATCAAAGAAAAGTTAAGTAATGGCCTGCGTATAGGAGTGCACCCACCCATCCATAGCTGGTGACTTGTCCTTTGTGGCAGTTACTTCATCTTTCGTCTATTCGTTGCTTCTTCCTTCCTGGGAGACAAAAGTTTGGGTAGGACACAAAGTAGGGGTGTTCGTTTCGTTTCGTTTTAAATAAATTAAAGTCCCAATAGCGAATAGGGGACTCGTAGGGGTGTCTCGACCGGGCTGGTATTTATTGATAGCATCTTGGATAGGCGTAATTCTTGTAAGATGCTATCCTCCGAAGACCGAGGGAATGACAGGCAAGAGTATCCCTTTGGTTTGCTTTGATGAACTTGTGCCATGGATAACTTCTCCCTTCCTCTCCCTTCCCCAATTCCCGCACTTTGGCCTACTTAAATGTGGGTCAAAGTAGTTTCGAGACAGTCAGGCCTGAACTAGTTCCACTCACAGCAGGTTATTTCACTTTTATTTGAGTTGGCCGGTTGGTTCGCAACTGACGTGAAAGTCCTTGGCTAAATTGTTTCTTTTATTAATGTGACAAGTAAACTAAAGACAGGGCGCACACATGAGTTAAAAAAAAGTGCTATCTTTGGTGAGAAAAAAATGACTACAACGAAATGTTTGTAGCGAACAGGAAATTCCTTCTATGCAAACAAAGGGCACGCACGCGTCTTTATTTAGAATCATTCCTCTTTGCAGCGTTACAGCTAATTTCGGGTGTTGTAACGAGCATAGCTAGTATTTGATTGCAGGTTTGACATACAGTTTATTCTTTATTAATCACGGTTTGCGTCACTCCGAGTTGTAACAGAATGACGCCGTTGATGTTGCACTTGTATGCAATAGAGCCGTTAAATCTTCGTGTGATCTTTAAAATTATAACTTAACTGCATGTCATATCTAAGCTATTAAAATAGCAATACACATTCGCAGTAGGTCGTGAAATGTTATAACATCATCCGCGATTTTTTTTGATACAGTTCAAAACTATCTGTACTAGCGCAGTCCAGACGTGAAAATTAGGCAATAACTTGCCCGTGGGCTAGTGTCGTCTAACTGCTTTAAGCTAGATTTAAATTATGTGACGTCCTTTGGTCATGCTGAGTAATGAAGACTGCTGCGGCCAATAATTGATGATCTCCGTCTGCTGAAAGTAGACACTCAGGATAACCCAAAATGCTCTTGCCCTCAGGCAACTGTGGAAATTAGCCACTAGCTTTAACTATAGAGCATGAATTGTTCTGACATTGATTACGAAATAGTTATTAGAACAAATTAAATTAGCCTCCAATATTTTAAAGATTTCGTTGACTGTTATTATGTTCACCAACTTGATCAGAAATGGCTAAAATCAAATTAACGATTACGCTAATATATGGATTACAAATAAAAGATAACAGTGAATCTGTTGATAACAAATTACACATTACAGGCACTTTACTACTTAGAAATGGTACTTTATGGTACAGTCAGTATTTTGATCAGCCTTTACAGATTATGGTCAATCTATTAATATTCCAAAGGGAACCTCCATTTCGTTATTTTTGAGAATTGAATAACAAAGAGGAACTCGTTTCATAATAAGCTGATATAACTAAATTCTCTAGCTGTGCAATCGCTCAACACCTTTTTGTGTGCTGTTGTTATGAGTAGATTTAAGACTGTTTTGTACGGGATTAGATAGGTATACTAAAATTAAGGTATCGTGACTAATATAATGAGTATGCATAACTTTAAGTTAATGTTTGGTTCGGGAGGTATGACTGATAGATAACACATCAATATAACGTTAGTATTGACAATCTGCTGTGGAAGCCGAGGGTGAGATGGAAAAGGAGCGGACCTGTGAGGAAGGAACTGGTACGATGATTATTTTTTTTCCACACAACTCCCTTCCCTTAACCTCTAGGAGATTGCATTTAAAACCAAGGATTATTTCCCAGATGCTAGCTAAGCTGTGATGATGTATCTGGCTCTCCTTATTAGAAGACGGAAAAGTGAAAAGTTCCACCGCCGTAGCTCATTGCCTGGGATACCCGATGACCCAGGTTGGAATCCCGTGGCGGGCAACATAAAAGTGGCCATTTTTACTGTCCGTATTTGTAGTATGATTGCTCTGGTGGTTCAGTGTTGATTCAGGTCCTTATACCCCTCTTGCCTGGGATGGTTATCCCCGTCTGCCATATCGCCAATGGCGGGTGTAGAGGTTAAACTGTTCATTCAAGTGAAAAGTAGTGAGTGAAAGAGGAACGCCGCCCTCATGAGACTGATACTGACAAAAGAAGCTTCACGACGCCCTTCTTTACAAGGCTTAAGGGGACAACTATATTCAACCATCACAGTTACGTTTTCCGTGCTCCACTCATAGAAACTACAGAACCCCTGAAACCCGGTGATATTTCATGTTCATGTCGTGGGTAGAGAGAATGAGAAAGAAAGAATGCGAGAGAGAGAGAGAGAGAGAGAGAGAGAGAGAGAGAGAGAGAGAGAGAGAGAGAGAGAGATGCAAGGCAATGGTCCCAACATCCACGCAATGACCCTAGTTTGGCAGGATGTCTTCTACTTTGATTCAAATGACGTTGTAAGTCTCATTAAACGAGTGTATAGCTAGATCCCCAACTTTCAAACCTGAAATGTTTGAGTAAGGTCCAGCACACAACATCACGCCATTTCATTTTGGATGTCATGCAACCAATGTAATAAACAAACTATACTCAAAATCACACGTTTTCACAAAATCACAGCGAGAGTGAACTTTTACCTTTGCATTTTAAAGAGCTGCGTAATCTGCTGACGTCACCGACAGAAAGGTGGTCTTGATTCTTCTTTTTGACGTCCGCTCGACCAGTTAAGCATCAACTCTCTCTCTCTCTCTCTCTCTCTCTCTCTCTCTCTCTCTCTTTTTTTTTCTCAGCTTATCTACACGTTAGAAAATAGTCCCCTACCACCAAACGTAGTCGGAAAATTACAAGCTTCAAAAGGTCCCTATTGTGCTCCGGTCGAAACTCTTAGAGCTTTTCAAACAACAACAAAGGAAGGTTAGAGTGAGGTTCAAGTTCAAGGGAAACTATTTGCATTTGTTAAACGTTCCAATTTCACCAATCACGCTTTCGCTTGTTGCGAGGTTGGAGGTAAAACTGGTTCAGACTTGAACTATCTTGCTCATCTTCACGTCCCTAATCACCGCTACTCCAAATTGGTGAGCTCTATCTCTCTCTCTCCCTCTCTCTCTCTCTCTCTCTCTCTCTCTCTCTCTCCTCTTCTATATACCATTGTGTCTTTTGTTCTCTTCCTCACCTTCCCTGAATCTCCCTCTCTCTTTTTAATTAATTTTTATTATTATTGTTCTTAATCTTATATAGCTATTTACCGGCTCAAGAGCTGCTTAAGGTGCTGGCCAAAACAGGATCTATCTAACTCAAGCCTCTCAAAGCGCCATCTTGATGCTTTATGCGCACCGTGGGTGCACACACACACATCCACACAAGCATGTAAACGTTTACATGCTTGTGTGGATGTGTGTGAGGGTGTGTGTGTGTGGGTGTGTGTGTGTGGGTGTGAGGAGACTGTGTATGCGTGTGTCTGTGAGAAAGAGAGAGAGAGAGTGTGTGGGTGTGTGTGTGTGTGCATGTGGACCAGTTGGTACGCCTGGGTCACCTAAATTACGGAACGCCCGCAAACTAGTGTCATAGCGTCTTGATTCAACTTAACGTAGGTTTCTCTTTCCTCCTCAAGGTGCGATGCAGACGAGCCCACAGTGGAATTAACTCTCATGCCCTTAGTTAGCTTTAGTTAGCTGTCATCCCTGTGTCCATCCAGCTGGTTGTTGTTGTTGGGGTCGCTATTTGCAGCGCTTTGCCAGGTCACAGAGCTGCTCAAGGCGCTGATCGAGAGCAAGATTGAACTCAAGCCGCCCAAGTCGCCAACTATACTGCTTGGCGCGCACCCCGAACGCGCCAAACAACTAAGCCATCCTGAACGACCGAGAGGGAAATAAGACAGTTTGACCTATAGTTGTTTGTAGATTATAGTCACACGACACTTTCGCATATAAGTGACTACTGGACCGATTTATACTGACACCAGCGGGCCAGTTGTTGGTAAAGGGGAAAATAATATGATCACACGTTGACCAATCCGGGATTCGAACCAGCGACCTTTCGGTTACTAGCAAGACGCTCTTACCAACTGAGCTACCCGGCCCCACGACCTATAGTGCTTGCTGGCTGTGTTTATATGTAGCCAGCATTCAACACTAGGACATTAGTACCAGGATCTTTAAAACATATGCGATGGAATGCATGCGTACACATACTAGACCTCGGTTTATACTTAATTTCCAATGTATAGAGCTGTGGGCATTCAGTGGCATAGGAGGGCTGTGTGAAAATAGCTGTGAATTATTTTAGAGCCGTATAGCCATGGGAACATAGACATGCTCCCCTTTATTTGTTAGTCAAACGCAATACTTTAAGTCATGAAAGTCAATTGGAATGGACACACCGCTCACTTTCTGCGCAAGCGATGTTGACCGGTTGCATTTGAGCGAAAGTGCAAAGTGGGAAACTAGTTAAGTTCTGGCCATGAACTGCGTGCAAACAAGACAGGAGTCCAAGTGTAGTCGAAGTCCTTGGCGAAATAGTAGTCTGTTTTCGGATCGGTCTAAAACTGCTTTGATCTAGTCTTTATTGCGCCGTATTTTCATAATTATCTTTAAACTGTTAATGTTTGTTCGTTCTTACCAGAGATGGGAGTATATACCGAGGTCTGGTCTATGCACGCACGCATTCTATCGCGCGGACTTTAAAGATCCTGACGCTCATGTCCTAGACGGGTGGGTACCGGCTACACCAATACACCCAGCACGCACTAGATCCCTTCTCCCCCATTCTCGGTTGCTCAGAGAACTGTGCCCATTCGTCTGGGCGTCACAATAGACGGCTCAAACTTTGCAAGTGGCAAGCAGCCCTTGAGCTGACAAATCGCTATATATAAGAATGATAAAATAAATACAAAGAAAGAAAATAAATAATATCTGTAAACCTACATGTGAAAATTCACAGTTTACCGTGATACGGTTAGTACTGATGAACTCGGTAAAAATAGAATCGCATTATTTTTGACAGGTTACGACTTCTTCCTTCTACATTTAAGCGAAATCGGTCGTAAATCAAAGCTAAAATTAATTAAAAATGTTGGAGTATCTTTTCACTGCCCCTTCAAGTATGCATTGTAGCTATTTAGCCCGTGGGTAATGCTATCGCCCGTAAAACCCAAATGCCAAACTGCATTTTTCTGGCCATAAGGACGCCATTTAAGTTTAAAGTTGCCGATGAGCGACTTTACTGCAGTTATTTATTATTTATTTATATATTTATTTATATAGTTATTTTTTATATAGTTATTTAACCATTCTTGCATAGCGCTCTCATAACTCAAGCGCAGCTCAAGCGCTGTCCGATAAGGACCTAACTCAAGCGCCTGAATTATCCTACATGTTGGCACTCACTACATTAATGTCCAACTTTGACAGGATTATTCCCCCTTGTATTCTCTCCCCCCCCCCAATTCCCTCCCGCACTCCCCCCAAAAAGTGTTGCTCAACATTGATCGACGTTAAGTCCATTCGCTTGTTTGTATTTTATTTATTTATGTTATATTTATCCATTTATTCACATCACAGTAATGTTGACACACCTGTGGTCAAAAACTGCCACTTCAAGGAATTAAATGAAAGAATTAGGTGCGCATTTTAAATTGATTTAATTTATTAATTATACGAGCATTACACTCTTCATAGACAATCACACAAAAAAACCTCGGTATTCACTGGTACCGTGTACTGTATCAGATTGTAGGATAGTGTAGCATAACAATGGGTTGTGAAAAGCGCTTTAAAAGTGATGATCCCCTTGTGCACTCCACTCAGGAAGGCTAAACATACCATTTCTGTAACTATTTCCATCTGCCGAGTGTAACCCAATATAGAAGGCAAACTCCCTTTGTTGAACTAACAGCACAGTGTAAAGAAATGTCATGTAGGGCATGACCTTAAATCGAGTTTGAAGTCTTTTTGTGTCCTTTTTTTGTTTTAATCCAAATTTTACACTATATAGTGAGATTATAGAAGAAGTATGTATTATTAATCCACATTAATTTGGGTAAAAGCTGTGCGATGGGTAGGTAAGCAGCTTAATTAGAAATTGAGTACTTTGATAACGTCCCAGGTTGAGTCTAGCACAGGGCTCTTTAGGGGTTCTGATGCGGCTCTTCAAAGCCGCTGGATCTTCAAAGCCGCTGGACCTTAAAAACAAAGACCAAGTCGTTTCGCGTCACGTCTTAGAGCACGTTCGTCACGCGTTAATCTGTAGGACCCATGCGCCGCTGTTCAAATGGAAGTCATTCACTGCAATAGCAGACAACCTTTGGAACGCTCGGACATGAACTTTAGATTAAATATTGGCAAACATTACATGCATACTCAAAATGTATGAATGCGCAAGCATCTCTTTGCAGGGCAAAGATTTTCTTTTAATTTGCGGAATTTTAATATCGACGTCGGACACGCTTTAAAATTTTAAACTAACGTCCTTCATAACGGACATACACACACACACTCTCTCTCTCTCTGGTTTCTCTCTCTATCTCTCCAGTTGCAAACCATTCTTAAAACCTCTCTTTCTATCCCAGGTCAATTGTAGATTATGGTCACACGTACGTCTCAGACACCTTTATAACATTTCTTACCGAAAGATGTAGGAATTGGAGATTGGGGAGTTAGGTTGGCCATTGAATGAATGACTGGATCAATAAATGCATGAATGAATGCATTAGTGCAGGAAACTAAAACGTTTTTGAAATGAAAACTTAACAAAATAATAGTAATTTAGTAATATTTAAAATTTTAAAATATAACAATTTAAAAAATGGGCATCGGAACACTTTGATGTGTGTTATTTTTGCTACCTTACTTTCTATATAAAAATTGAAACCCAGCCGGGGTGAAAAAGTCAGCTAATTTTAGCCCGAACGACCATTATAAATAGTTTGAGAGGGAAAACTGAGCTATCGTCGGTTACTCTGCCATGCACTTCGTGGAAGTACTATTCCACCTAACCAAGAAGAGCTTTGCACCTAACTAAAGGACTATTGCACCTAAGAAGAGGGAGAGACGGAAAGAGGATGCATGATCAGAGAAGGGAGAGAGAGAGGGAGAGAGAGGGAGAGAGAGGTAGAATAAAGAAGAGTAATGCGAGGGTGGAGGAGGAGCGCGGGTGGAGAGAAAAGGGCAGGGGTGAGTTTCCACACTTTTGATTTCAATAACGTCAAGTGAGGTTGGGTGATTGTCGTTCCGTGAAAAATCGCTTGATAGTTTCCCAGCTTTGCTTGGAGGTTGACCTTGGTGGTCATTGGAATCAACGATTAAATGGTTAGTTAAAGCCCTCATTCTAGGAGTCTTTTAGTCAACCCGGGGGTTATAAAGCAGAGATGGAGAAGAGTAGAACTTCATAAAGCTCGCCTTGTGTCACGTGGGGTTTATGGGCTCTGCACAATGGAATTATGGACCCTCACGTTTATTCGGTGGGAACTGCTAGTACGTCACCCTATGAATTACTTTAATAAATTTATTTGTTTAGCTCGTTCTGTGTTAAGGTTGGGGTACAGAAATAGATAGAAAAATGGTAAAAGATTACTGTCACACTAGCTTTCACACGGCTATGAATCATATGTAGTCCAGCCACTTGATAACAGTTAAAATCACACATTTATTTCTTCTACTCTATACAAGATTCTCTAAGTACTAATCTAACTTAAACAGTCTCTTTCAATGCTAAGAGTTCGATCGCTGATAGTCTAGGCAGCTGTTTTTTCTTCCTCGGGCACTTTGCTATAATATTTCATGTAGATTTGGACTACTGTGGTCCGTTTTACAGTTTCTGAAGAGTTGGACTACTGTGGTCCGTTTTCGATCAGTTTAAGTGCACCTTTGGTTTTACACTTAACTGCTAGATGGTGCGTGCGAAGTCCTTCTGTGAGGTAGCTTCTGGTCCACCTGTGTCGTTGTGTACCCTTGCCACGCTGTGGGGTCTTGTAGGGGGTCTTTCAAGGCAGCTCTTTCCGTCTTGTGCGGTAGAGGATCCTCAACCAACTAGTCGTTTCTGTGGAGTGGGGTGCACAGGATAGCTCGGGATAGCTCGGGATAGCTCGCCTGCTCGTCTGTAATATAAGAGACGAAATTCTGCACAACCCTGAATAATCGGTTTGTGCAGAGCGTCTCACTGAAAGCCAAGTAGCCCTCAGTGATAGCTCCACATCTCTATACATAAGCGACGAACATTCTGCTACTTCCGGGGTCCGCTGTAATCTCACTCTAAATTCCTATACATACATAAATATAAATCGTGTCTAACTATACACATACAGAATTAATAATAATATAAACATTCAGTGGTACAGCCACTGGTCTGCAAACATACATATAAGTTAAACAACAGTGGTTCCGTACGGGATACAACATGGCGGCGCAACCGGTCGTGTTTCGGCTCGTGGTCGGCTCTTCCACGTGGTACGGCAAATTCGGATTAACAATTCACATTTATGCATAGCAAATTCCACAAACATAATTTCAACAATAATATAAATATATCACGATGAAACAGAAGGGTGTTCATTTACCTGTTTGACAAGTTCAGGCCCGTGATGACTTGAGAGAATTCTAAGATTTCAAAGTCCTGCTTCCTGGTCTATGAGTGAAGATAGTTCTCTGCTAGCTAAGGAGATGTTACTTCTTCCTCGTCTCACACACGACTGATTCAAACTGTGTTAGGCTCTGACACAGTCAAAACTGCTCTACCCACTTAGCCTGCTCTGATTGGTCAAAACGGTCCGATTCAAAGCTCAAGTGCTGACTCACTGTGATGTGGGTGGCTCGCTCGCCGTGTGTGGTCTGCTGTGTAATTTAATTGCTGCTGTGTTATAGTCTAACTTCTAAACTGTTACAAAGACTACACATGGCTAAATGGTCAACAAGCAGAGTTAATACTAGCCAATTCGTGACACCTTGAGGAATTAAAACAAATTCCTATCATATTCTATCCTGTCCCGTAACTCGAAGGTCGTTGGGGCAGCACCGATGATCGTTTAACTAGCGCACTCCATCTTTCTCTGTCCTCAGTAACCCTCAGGGCTTCGCTCAGAGTCAAGCCAGTCCATTCTCGAATGTTATCCTCCCACCTTTTTTCGGTCTCCCTCTTCTTGTGCCTTACAACGTGCCCAGCAGGACGGTCTTTGCAAGACCTGATGCTCTGGTGACGTGGCCATACCATCGGAGTTTTCGTTCCTTTACCACTGTGAGCATGTCATCGTGTTGTCCAATGGCTAGTGTGATAATCTGTCGGACTTCGTCGTTGGTGATGTGCTGGGTATAGGAAATGCCCAGAAGTCTTCAGTAGCACCTCATCCCCATGCTTTGCATTCTTCGTTGTAGATCCGCTGTGATGGTCCAAGTTTTACAAGCGCATTGGAAGATGGAGATGACAATTGCGCATGCGCTTATAGTTATATCGCAAAAGCAATGAAGCGTAGTATTGGCTCCACATACGAATTACATTGTAGTTGGATTCCGAGGCAGAGACAATATCCATGCAATATTGTTCCAATACTCGAGGCTGTCTGAGAAGGGAGCGCAGCAGCCCCACCTTGGAATGCAGACCGACGGTCCTGCCTCTCCAAATGGGTCCCAACCTCGCCAAGGCAGCAGCTGCCTGCGCGATCCCTGAGAGGACCCTCCGTCCGACACAACAGCTCCCAAACACCTGATGCCATGCATTGTGCCGATGGACCCGCCCCTGACCCCGATGTCCATGTTGACGCCACCGGTGCTACCGGCCATCACCCTAGTCTTTCCTGCGCTCACCTCCACTCCATGGTCCTTGATGCGGTTTCAAGCCTCCACACCAGCCGCTCAAGCTCTCGTTCATCCCCAACGTGATCCGCAAGGGCATTCGACAATTCTCCAGGAAGATGTCGAAAAGCGTCGGAGAGAGCAGGCATCCCCGACGCACACCGACCCCTGCTCCAAACCAGCCCCCGATGGAGCAAATTCCTAATACAATGGAAAGATTACGAAGGACACTATTTACCCATTTGAGACACTTGTTAAATTTCCTCGTGAATTAATTGATAAATGACCTTAATTTTCTTTGATTCAATTGATTAATTACTCATTTTTATGTAAGAGATTTGCAGGTTCACTGGCTTTCATCGTTAAGCCAACTTAACATTTCCGTATAAATACATTATTGTAATTCGTTCCGAATTTAAATTTTTTTCTAAACTTTTTTTTTTCTTCTTTATCTCAAGAATGACTGAACAGATTTTGATGTTTTGGTTTTTTTTTTATAATGCAGATACTTTAAACCACTACTCAACCATTTTATGCATTTGTCCTTCCTTAGCTCTTCCCCAAATCTCCATGTCGCTGAGGTCAATTATATTATAACAAATTGTCTTTGCGCTGTATCTAAAAAAAATGGCCATAGCGATTTTAATAAATGTTTGCTTGCAGACGATAGTTCAGATGGATACAGGCCAATCGTCTGTTTCTTTTTTCTTTAGGACAGACTCCAGTCACAACATCGCCATGAAAATTAACACGTTTGAAAATGCTGATTTTCAGCTAGCTGTGTGTTAGGGTGAATGTACCACAGGCGGCGGAAGCAGGGGGGGGGGTGGGCAGGGGGGCCATGCCCCCACCTAGAAAAATGTTGGAGGGGGCAGCCTTATTATATTGCCCCCTCCAATAATGAGTAGTGTTTTTTGTTGTGTTTTTTTTGTTTGTTTTTTTTTGGCCAGAGCATCAAAGGATTATTTTTCTTCAAATGGAATCAAGCAATACAAGTGTTTATCATCATAATCATCATCATCACCCTCTGATCAGTGAGAGAAGTTCGTCCCTTCGTCATCATTTCCTGTCGACGCGTCATAATCGTTAGCCTTAGCGTAGATCAAAGTGACCGACAGTTTTCGACATCGTGCACGTCACAGTCGCGTTTTGAAAACTTTAATTTGCTGTCAGTTTTTACAGTCTACCGTTTTCAATATCAGCAATTTTCTCGACTACAAGTGAAGAAGTCAGCAAAATGGCAAATGCTTTGACAACTGGTGTTATTGTTCCTCGTCAAGCATCCCGACAGACTCGCCGTGACAACCAACCTGCGGCCACTCCAGAAGAATATTTCAAGATTAGCATTGCCATTCCTTTCTTGGAACACCTGTCAACCTAATTGGACTCGAGGTTCAAAAATGCTGGTTGTTGTTGTTTGTAGATTATAGTCACACAACACTTTCGCATATAGGTGACTACTGGACCGATTTATACTGACACCAGCGGGCCAGTTGTTGGTAAAGGGGAAAATAATATGATCACACGTTGACCAATCCGGGATTCGAACCAGCGACCTTTCGGTTACTAGCAAGACGCTTTTACCAACTGAGCTACCCGGCCCCGATGAAATGCTGGTCTAGCAGTTGATGGTCTATGTCTGGTGCCAAGCACTTTAATAGACAACCAGGATGGTTTCATGCAGGTTCCAGAAGGGGTGATGCTGTGGGAGTCTGACCTACCAGACAACGCTACCCTTGATGCAGAATACCAACGGTGGGTTTGCAAATGGTGAAGTGCTGCTGAGAATGCGACATCTATCATCCCATCCACGGCATCAGAAGCACTGAAACATCGTGACAGGGATTTTTTTTTTATCCCAACCTGTTCATCATGCTTTAGAACCTTTGCACCTTACCTGTCACTACTGCCGAGTGTGAGCGTTCAAACAGTCAGTTGCGCAACCTGAAAAACTACCTGCGCTCTACAATGGGGCAACAGAGACTAAATGGACTTGTTTTACTGAAAGTGCACAGGGATGTTGATATTGACTTCAAAGAGGCAGTGAACTGTTTTGCCAGAAGATACAATTCACAAATGGTACTAATGCCGAGGAACCTAGTGCAGCAAGACTGAATTAAGTGAAAGCAGGGCGGTGATGGTCATAAACTACAAGGTAAAGCTTTATACCGTTAACGATCAACAAAAAGTAGTGAATAATAATAGTATACAAAACATCTCTGCTGATAAATAAATGTGTGTGTGTGTGTGTGTGTGTGTGTGTGTGTGTGTGTGTGTGTGTGTGTGTGTGTGTTTTAAGGGAGGGGCAGAGGATAATTTTTGTACCCCAGAGTTTGTCAGTTCAATTTTTCAAAAAGCTCAAAGTCCCAGACCATCACAGATGGCTTTTTCAAGGTTCAGATTGCACCAGATTGCACCATTTTGCATCCTTGAAAAAAACAAATTTCCGGGGGAGCATGCCCCCTGACCCCCTAAGAAGGCTGGGCGCTTCGCGCCTTCGCCGAATCTGTAACCCCCACCCCCACCCCCACCCTCGACTTTTCCCAGGTCTGGCCCTGATGTCAGTGAATATAATGTGTGTGTGCCACCCCCCCCCCCCCCCCCCCCCAATCCTGAGCAGCTTCCGCCGCCTGTGTGTGGCCACTTTTTTTAACTTTTAAAACCCACACCTTATATGAGCGCGTTTGACATTAACAATTATGCTTGTAAGCCTACTTTAATTGTACAATGAACTAAATTGTAGAAAGCAAATGCGCAAAAGTACAAAAGTACACACGCGTAATATTAATAATAATAATAATAATAATAATAATAATAATAATAATAATAATACTAATAATAAAACTAATAATAATACTAATAATAATACTACTAATAATAATAAAAACAATAATATAATTATCAACGGCTTCTGCATCGCATATATTTCAGCATTAATGTGCGTAGTAATAGCAGTTTATGATTAAAATCTGCAGCATTTAATTATCTGCCCTTGATGTATAGTTTCCATGCGTGTAATGAGAACCGTTTAAGTATTAAATTTGCAATGCATGATTTGAATAATAACAGTTTTAAATAATAAAATTTGCAATGCATGATTTGAATAATAAAAGTTTTAAATAATAAAATTTGCAATGCATGGTTTGAATAATAACAGTTTTAAATAATAACGTGCAATGCATGATTGACGAGTGGAAAGGTTGAAGTGGATGAAACACACACAGGGTTTAAATATTCTCTACAACACGTGTTTCGCTAAACAGCTTTCGCGAGACGAGAAGCCAAAAGTTTTCAATGTGTGTATGCGAATAATACCCACATTATGAACTTCCGCAGTCCACGAAAACAAAAGTGAAATGGGAGGGTCTTCGACGGCAATTCTGTTTTGGTTTTGCAATATTGTTCCCGTTGTGGGACAAACAGACCTTGATCTCATTTATATCTGGTTGAATTTATATTCCTAATCTTCACGCATTCCTCGCACTGAATAGAAATAAAAAGGACAGTTTAGATACCATGGGGCCGAAAACAAACTCGTGGTAAACTCTGCGCATTTAGTCTTCTTGAATTATTACTTGCGCTCGTATACTCGTAGATATAGAAGGTTAATATTGGTTAGGATAGAGTGATACGATCGCATATAATCAGCGAGAGAGGGTGGTATATTACGTCCCCTATACGCTCAACGTGTCCGGGGACACTACTTTACTAGAAGAAGAAGAAGGTATATTACGAGTGAAATTATTGTTCAACGTAATTGCCATTCTGTGGTGTTGGGATGCAGGATTTGGGTGGTGATGGTGAGATAATTTAAGTAACACCTCCTCGCCCCCTACTATACATACATATACACACACACGCGCCCCCTCTCCCCCCCCCACACACACACACTCAGAGATGAGGTGAGGTGAACTAATAGTTCAAAACAATTTGTTTACGGTGGTGTTTGGTTGACCTACTTACTTCCTCGTAGGGATGAAGAGTGGGGGATAGGAAAAGGTTGCGGGCGGTGTGGGGTCGGTTATATTACTGAACTGCACGTAGACAGCAAAACAGTCCTAGCTAGAAGTCTATTCATTCCTCGCTTTTTTCTACTCCATGCTGAGTGGTTTAAATGTACGCAGGCGCGCGCTCGTGCACACACACACACACACACACATACACACACTCACTACAGGTGCACACACACCTACGCACTACACCGCACACGTCTACAAACAAAATATTTAATATGGACAATACAATTCACTTCGTTTTTATTTAATAGCGCATTTTCAACATTCTAGTTCAAGTAACTGCTTAAAAATAAACAAAAATGTACCTCACGCCCTACTCCACCCTCCATACCCCACCCTCTCTCTCCCTTTGTATCTATCTCACTCCCCACCCTCTCTCTCTCCCTTTGTATCTATCTCACTCCCCACCCTCTCTCTCTCTCCCTTTCTATCTATCTCATTCCCCAACCTCTCTCTCTCCCTTTGTATCTATCTCACTCCCCCAACCTCTCTCTCTCCCTTTGTATCTATCTCACTCCCCACCCTCTCTCTCTCTCCCTTTCTATCTATCTCATTCCCCAACCTCTCTCTCTCCCTTTCTATCTATCTCACTCCCCACCCTCTCTCTCCCTTTCTATCTATCTCACTCCCCCAACCTCTCTCTCTCTCCCTTTGTATCTATCTCACTCCCCAACCTCTCTCTCTCCCTTTGTATCTATCTCACTCCCCACCCCCTCTCTCTCCCTTTTTTATCTACCTCACTCCCCACCTCTCTCTCTCCCTTTCTTTCTATCTCATCTTCAACCTCTCTCTCCCTTTCTATCTATCTCGCTCCCCAATCTCTCTCTCTCCCTTTCTATCTATCTCACTCCCCAATCTCTCTCTCTCTCTCTCTCTCTCTCTCTCTCTCTCTCTCTCTCTCTCTCTCTCTCTTTTTTTTTCTCTCTCTGACTGTGAGTCTGAATGTGCATGTTTTTCGGAGAAAAGTGCATGTCATCTTTACTTTTTGCAATGTGCATTTAGGTCAAAAGAATTTGTTTCTGTAAGGGGGGGAGCCTGAAGCCAAATTGGCATTCTTGACATAAAAATATTGGGCCGTTCGAAGATTTGACAACTGCGCCCTTTTTAAATTACACGTAACATTAAAATCATAGCGTCTAAATCACACATGCAAGCACACACAAACATGCATACACACAAGCACACACACACACACACCTACACACACACCCACACACACATACACACTGCCTTAGTGAGTCGCATCGTATAACGGACCCAGATAACGGAGCAAAATTCCTGGAGATCGGCTTAAGATGGGTGGAAGGGAGGGATGGACCTAGTGCATGCTGAGTGTGTTGGTGTAGCGAACACTCATATGTCTAGAACATGAACGTTAAAGTCCGTGCAATGGAATACACACGGTGGACAGACTTCGCCTCGGTTTCTACTCTCATCCAAAGGAGTTGGTGACCAAATACGCTTCGTACCTACACTACTAAGGATGCGGTTTTTTTTCTCTCTCGCTATGGTTTAGAACTACAGCAGCAGCAAGATTAAGAATTTTATTGAAGGCCAAGTTTGATAGGACGGTTAATTTTACCATTATATGGCCAGCACGCTTTAGTGAAGACGTCGCGCCAAGTACTAAAACCACAAGAATAAAAACAAGAGTGTTTTTACTATCGAATTCCCTTTGTAAAATATTTACTTGCGGTTTTTTTCGGTGTTTTTTTAATCACTTTAATCTAAATAATCTTTATTTGGAAGCAAAATTTCTAAATAATAATTTGTTTACGAATAATGTAAGATTTATCTAAATGATATATTTTCTCCGTAAATAATTTATTAGTCCCATTAACAATACATTGTTTACGTAAAGAAATCATGATATGGGTAAGTAAGGCATTGTTGCTAACTAAGGAATTATCAACCTATATAATGCATTATTTAGCAGATTGTGTGAAATAATGATTTATTTAAAAATGTTTTAAATAATGATTTGTTTACCTATATAAACATTGTTAAGCAGAATTTGTTAAATAATGTATTATTTAAAAGATGTTGCGAAACAATGCATTATTTACGTAAACAAATCATTGTTTAGGGACTGCAAATTTCATTATTTAAGGGGTTCTAAGATTCGCTTTAAAAAAAGTTTTTAAAAAATAATAATTTGACTGCTTTCTATACTTAAATGCAAGGTCTTTCCAAAGATTGTGTATCCAAAGTTTGTGTTAATTATTTATTTTTCAACATAAATCACTCCACAAAATCGAAGATAACACGTCTGTAATGTCCTGAACGCAAACAAAAGGTCAAGGTCAGTTGTATGCGAGAGTGTTCAATGGTTTTAGTTTCTCCATCAGAAGAAAAAAAAGTATGTTTTCGTTTTGTAATTATTTACCACAAAACGCCGAGATAGGTCTAGAAGAGGTGGCAGTAGCAGGAGTGTTGAATTGTTGAAAAACAAGCGACGCAAACAAAAAAAAAAACCACCGTTTTAAGCAACTAAAAATATAACCTCGGCTTGACAATCTTTACAAAATGTTTGAGTCATCATAGTCGCAGGAAGTTGACTTTTATAGTATAACCAGACAGCTTCTATACTATAATTATAGTAAGCTGTCTGGTATAACGCGAAGTATGGACAAAAAACCAGTTCCGCATGAATTACAGCCATTACCGCTTACGGTTTTAATTCCTTATTTTCTATTAGCTGAAAATAATCTTTAGTACGATGACTGGCCTTTTAGGCAGCCTTTAAAATGTTAATGGGAGGATAGAAGTCAAAGTTACTATTACACTCACATTTTAAAGGCGTGTTGTTGTATGGAAACGAGTTCTACGTGTAAGCGGCATGAGCCCGAAGTTTTGAGGAATTGTGTCTTGCAAAATCTTGTTATTATCACAATTTTTTTTAGTAGGGTAAAAAAAATGGCTGGTTGATCCACGTTAGGAAACATAAATATGCGCAGTGAAAATAATAATAATTTACATTATTTTGCAAAGCGCGAATTCCAGACACTTGGTCTGCTCAAAGCGCTCGCACATAAGCAGACAGTGGCAAAGTTAACGAGAAATAAAATCGCGTCAGTAGTTATAAACAGTTTTCTTCTCCCCCTTTCCCTATTTCTTCTTCCTTCTAAAGTAAAGTATTTCACTTGGTCACAAGGCCCGACAGTTCCTGGACACAATCGGGGTGTCAACACTTGTTTTGTAATCAATGTGAAACAGAGTTGACCTCTTATCAGCGAGTTCAAAATCTCAGTCTTCTTCTTCTTCTTCTTCTTCTTCTTCTTCTTCTTCTTCTTCTTCTTCTTCTTCTTCTTCTCTCTCTCCCCTCTCTCTCTCGTTCTTTCCTTTTATTTTCTTTGTTTCTTTTCTTTATTTCCTTCTCTCTATCTTTGTCTGTCTTGTCTCGTTATTATTTATTTATTTATTTATTTATTTTTCTTTCTTTCTGTCTGTATTTTTTTCTGTAATTTTTTGTTTGTTTGTTTGTTTGTTTCTTTCTTTCTACTTTTCCTTCCTGTCGTGGGTCATGCACCTATACACTTTAACATGAGTCAGGTATAGATAGTATTGTTACCAATCTGCTCAGCCTTCTTATCAGACTCCATGGGCTAGGTACGCATGCGACGTTTGTCTTGCTTTGTAGTCCTCTAAAACCAAAGCTTTAATAGCTTTGAGCTCATTTATTGGTGAATCACGCTATATTAAACCGTTAGCAGTAGTAATAGTAGTAGTTAATTAGTTGTTTTTTTTTTAAATTATTAATCGAGTTGAAATCGAATACAAATATGCCTAGCTCGACCTTTTACGGTCTCTTCTAATATTGAGGTTTAAACATAAATGTATTCAACAAACCAGATAATAGCACAAGACCAATCATAAGGCAAGTTTAATTGTGTTTTAGCAGAACGTAAGCAGGCTGTGGGCATAGTTAAAGGTCCCCAAGTGCACACATGTCAACATCACCTATCATTTTGAACTTCACAGGTAGTGTTGGCCCAACGGGAAAAAATAAGATTAAACCATACACACAAAATCTTTGACAAGTGCGGTTTCGATAAAAGTCGGTACGTTCATTTGTTGATGTGACCACCAATAGCATCAATGTTGATGCTTAAAATAGCAATGATGTGAAAGGCACAGTTGTTTGTTATCAAATAATGAAGAGACATCTAAAATTCAAAGCTTTGCAGTCGGTTTGACCAAAAATTACTCCGCTATTTGTTACGTTGAAACGCGAATGGTAGTATGTCTGAAACGCGCACGATAGATCTAATCGTTTCGTTTTGCAAAGTATTCAATAATGGAGTTTATTTACCTTTGATTTGAGTTTGCATTGTTGTTAGAGGAAGCTTTGTATAACGTTGATAATTTTCGTTAGTCGATATTATTGAAGAATTCTCTGGATTTGCGTATTTATTGTCGATAGAATTTTCCCGATAAATGTCGAAGTTTGAGGGAACGTTCCTGGAATGTTTAGAAAGATGTATGACGTAAGTCAGTGATGACGATCTTTTATTTGATTGGCTGTAGTGCGTCATTCTAAATTCTAAATTGTTCGGGAAGAGAGAGAGGTTATATAATTATGTGCCGCACTGTGTTGAGTTGTTGTTGATAATGAGTTGGAAAGTAAAAAGTTGAGAGTGAAAAGGCGATTGTATGCAGTTGTTGATGTGTGCTGAATAAAAGTGGAAAACTTCATACGTCGACTCCGTGTCTTGTTGCTGAGTGAGCAGGCTGCGTGGATAAACGAATCTGAGTTACAAACCTATCAGGGATCCAAGCATCGGGGCTGAATCAAATACTGATAGAAAACACCAACATCAAACGGAGTGTAACACTATTATACTTTCTGGCATTGCAACAATACAGCTACAAGATTGAAGCCCATTTGGAAAGAGGGGACCATCAGTCTACATTCCAAAGTAAAACTGCTGCGCTCCCTTGTCATCTCCATCTTCCTATATGTTTGCGAAGCAAGGACCCTCACAGCAGATCTCCAACGAAGAATACAAAGCATGGAGATGAGGTGCTACAGAAGACTTCTGGGCATTTCCTATACCCAACAAATCACCAACGACGAAGTCCGACAGACCATCACACAAGCCATTGGACAACACGATGACCTGCTCACAGTGGTGAAGAAACGGAAACTTCGATGGTATGGCCACGTCACCAGATCATCAGGCCTTGCAAAGACCATTCTGCAAGGCACAGTGCAAGGAGGTAGAAGAGGGAGACCGAAAATGAGGTGGGAGGATAACATTTGAGAATGGACTGGTTTGACACTGAGCGAAGCCATCAGGGCAGCTGAGGACAGAGAAAGATTGAGTATGCTGGTTAAACGATCATCTGTGGTGCCCCTACGACCTCCGGGTTACGGGACAGGACAGGATAGGATAGGATAGCTACAATAAACTCATTGTTACACACATAATAAACAAAACCTAATACCCGCCAAGGCGCGCCCTTTAAGATAAAATATTATATGACCCGTTTTAGGGTTTACAATACACGTTAATAATGGTGCTTTAAACCAGTTCAAATAAACTCCAAGGTTTAAAGTATGTATATACGACGACGTTAATAATGGGGCTTTAAACCAGTTCAAATAAACTCCAGGGTTATTTAAAGTATATACGAACTGTAGGGTTTACAATATATATTTAGAATGGTGCTTTAAACCAGTTTAAATAAACTCCAGGGTTTAAAGTATATTCAACGAACTGTAGGGATTACACTATTGTTTAGAACGGTGCTTTAAACTAGTTCAAACAACCTTCAAGGTTGAAAGTATGTGTCTGTTGTGAATGCCACCCCCGTTTCCTTGTTACCAAGGGGGTTGAACTCGTGCCCGTTTCTTTCATTAAAGCGTCTCCGGTTCGAGATCTCCCCTGCCAGGTATTACGTGCGTTTGTGCTACAATGTTTATCTCTTGAACCCTATCTATCTTATCCCGTAACTCGAAAGTCGTTGGGGCATCACAGAGGATCGTATAATCAGCGTACTCTATATCTTTCTCTGTCCTCAGCAACCCTCGTGGCTTCGCTCAGTGTCAAACCAGTCCATTCTCGAATGTTGTCCTCCCACCTCTTTTTTTCTGTCTCCCTCTTCTTCTGCCTCCTTGCACCGTACTTTGCAGGAAAGTCTTTGACGTGGTCATACCATCGGAGTTTCCGTTTCTTGAACCCTGCCTGCCCCTTCACTGCGGTTGTCTATGAGGGTGGGGAGAGCCTGGGATGGAGAAAGTTGGAAGAGGAGACAATGGGAGAGAGGGAAGGGGGTTGGGGTTGGAGAGAGCACGTAGCGCAGCGTAGCTGAGGTTTTCGTTGGCTTCTCCACTACTTGTGTGCTCGACGCGTCTAAATGTGTTGTTGATAAGGGGGAATCTATACAAGGAAAAACGAAATAAAGGTGGTTTTGTGCCCACCGCCGTAGCTCAAGTGGTAGAGCGTTCGCCTGGCACACCGATGACTCGGGTTCGAATCCCGTGATGGGCGAAATAAAAAGTGGCCATTTTTCACTGTCCATTTTAGTAGTATGATTGCTCTGTGGTTCAGTGTTGATTTAGGTCCCTACCCCGTGTTTCCTGGGATGGTTATCCCCGTCTGCTATATCGCTATGGGGTGGGTGTGGACGTTAAACCTCATTGTTTATTCATTCATTCAGGTGGCTTTGATGTAGCTATAAAGATTGGTAACCACGATCAATAGCGAAAGTTAGCTGTTTTGGGTAGGGTGGGTAATGGTGCAATGCTCCAGGTGAAGTCAGATAAACTAGTTGGCAAATCCTCACCTGCTCGGGTTGTGCACGGCCGCTCTCGTTTTCTAACAAATACCCAAATAAAGATTTACCCCAAAAAATGAGAAAAATAATTATTTGGCGAAAAAAGTCTGCTTACGATATCCCGACTGACCCTTATTTGTTGGCCCGATCCTAAACATTTTTGTGGGATCGTCGGGAAAAAAATTTAAAAAGCCAAAACAAACCGCACCTGAGGTGAATTTTTTTTTTAATGAATAAAAAGACAGAAAGTTTCCGACTTACCGACGCTATTTTTTCCGCCTATGTTACCGTAAACTGGCATATTTGTTTTGGCCTTATTAAAAAATAAATAAATAAAACTATTTAGGTAAGCACACCACAATCACTATAGTTTAGTTATTGAATCTAGTGTTTGAACACGAAGTTGTAATTGTTTACAGAGCACGGTGTAGAACGCAACAATGATTACCACGTTATCAGGGTGGACTTCTCTCTCTCCTGATCGTCAGCGTTCAGGCCACAGCGCGTAGCTGAGACTCACGTTGTTCTCTGCACTATTGTGGAGGCGATCGTGAGCCTCGGCGTGTTTTAGCTACTCAGTTTGCGTGTTGGTCCGATATGGAGCCATACCATTCTGTTTTGCCACCATTTTTTGTTAGCCGAAAAAGTTGTTCATGCTTACAGTTTGTTCGTAATCGGTCATTAATGTCAGTGCTACAATACTATTAGGGTCACACAGATTTTGATCCAGATTTTAACCCCTTGTTCTCTGTCTGTCTCTGTCCCTCTCCCTCCCTCCCTCCCTCTCTCTCTCTCTCTCTCTCTCTCTCTCTCTCTCTCTCTCTCTCTGTTGTTTCTCGCTCTCTCCTTCCTTCCCTTTCTCCTTCCTACCCGGATCGTCCTCTTCTGCTGTGTGGGATCTTTGCATCAACTGAACAGTTCTGTTGTGGTCTGGCATCTTCAGTCAAATATCCCCCTCGATTAACATTTTCAACACCCCCCCACCCCCCCAACCCCTCTACCCCCTCCTGGACATTCAGTTCCTTTCCCTCCTACCTCGCTCTCACCGGTCACTCCCTGTTATTTCAACCCTTGACCCCAGCATCCACACAGCGTAGCTGAGCCTAGCGGAGGCTTACGTGGGCCTCTCCCCCTGCGAGAGATGCTGGGCCAGTCTCAGTTATGACAGCCCAACAGCTTCTGCGATCAAACGTACCAGCCTCGTTCAGTCAAACTCTATACCGACAACTGTCATCACTGTATCAACAAATAATGCTACTATTCAGCAGTGGAGTACCCTCTTCCCAAGTGACTGTGACGTTTTTTTAAAAGTTTTTTTTTCAAAGAGGCCAATGCCAAAAACCAGGGCTTCTATAAAATGTGTAGGTTTTACGTAAAGAAAATCAAGATGGCGTTTATTGAACTGAATGCGCATGTGTGAACGTTAGTTGTTTTGGCGTTGTTGGGGTGATTGCTATACTGAGTAAATTCATAGGGTGTGATGTGTATTATCCTACATCTCCCTCCCAAGTTTTCCCTTTGTCAAACACGTAACAAAAGTCCAATGTCTGCCATCAATTCCATAGTCTAGTCCCACCGTAATCATGGACTAGTATTAAATATGTCATTCAGCGCACTAGTTAGTCAGAATTGGTCACAAACACTTTATAGGGCTACACCTATCATGTCGATTGTCAACGTTATTGTCATTTAGTAATCGTAAGCACAGACAAGGTACAGGTCAATGGTCACTGCCTGCCTGTCTGCAGCCTAGCGCCGTATGGAGTGGGTACAGAAGACGGCCCAGGCTGTGGACTGGCAGCTGGGGCAATACAATACAATACAATACAATACAAGATTAATGCTTTAGGTCCAGGGCAGCTGGGGCAGTAGAGGCCGATGGACCATCTCGGGAGTGGGATATTCGAACATATATAGTGCTTGGTAAGAGCACGAGAGCTGCGCGATTGCGTCGGACGTCGCCGTGGCGGGTATAGACAATGTAGGATGGTGGATGAACCTATCCAGTCACGGTCCCCGGTCGGTCAAGGTCTCGAATCCAAACCAGAACGCCGTTTTCTAGAGGAGGCAATGGCCGAGATTTGTGTCTGCGGTCATAGTTAATCTTCTGAGCATTCTTGTTCCTCTCTTCCTTCCGCTGTTCATCACAGAGAATGGGGATCCGAGGTACGAGTCTTTGTTGCAGGACCGGGGGACATGTATGAAGCTGTCTTCCCATTAGGAGTTGGCTCGGGGACAGTCCGTTTTGCAGAGGGGCTGTACGATAGGCTAGGACGCCAAGGATCGGATCTTCACTTTTCTTGAGGATATTCTTCCGTTTGTATAGCGCGTTCAACTTATCCATTTCCTTGAGGGTACTTCGGTGAGCATGTGACTTGGTGGAACTTGTAGGACACGGAGAAAGCATTGAAGAGGCGACCCCTTAACTGGTTACCATTGTCAGACACGACAATATCGGGAATGCCGTGGCAAGCAAAAATGTCTAAACGTCTGAGTTCGGCCCAGCTTGAGTAGCAGTCGACAACTACAAGGTAGGTTTTGCCTTTGAGTTCCATGATGTCGACCCCACTGCGTGACCATGGTCGTTACGGCAAATTACGGATAGGATTCTGCTGCTTCTAATATGTTCTTTGTTCTTTAATAAACTAGGCTATGCATAGACGTTAAAGCTATATACAAATTCGTTAAAAGGAAAATTGGCAAGTTCCATGTCTCTCCATGGCGGTACGACGAAAAACTCGGCCGTTCTAGAGGAACGTACATGAGAAAGGTAAACGCGCACTATACGCAGATCAACCCCAATGGTCCGTGGCATTAAGACAGTGCGCATGAGGCGGGTCTTGAATCATGCTTGTGAGCTGGTGCATTGTATAGGTGCATTTACTGTACTTTGTTCTGGACAAAAAAAAATAATGTATTTGGTAGGCTTACCTCTTTTACGGGTTTGCATTCTGTCACATATGCATTGTCACGATCTTCCATCATTTCATTTTGGTCACGGTATTCCTTAATCCTGTGTTTCACCTTCTTGTAATGCACGTGACCAGCTTCTATAATAGTCTCTCTCTAGTGTATCTTTGGCCTGTCACACTTTCTACTTACCTTTGTAACAGTTTGCGATTTACAACGGACTCTATAGATATGCTAAGCGAAGTATTTATAACGGACTCTATAACTGACTCTATAGATGGTAAGCGAAGTATTTATAACTGACTCTATATATGGTACGCGAAGTATTTATAACTATTATAAACAAAGTATTTCAAAATAATAATAATGTTAAAAAAGGTAATAGTAATAGTAATAATAATAATAATAATAATAATAATAATAATAATAATAATAATAATAATAATAATAATAATAATAATAATAGATTGTATATGCGCCTTATTCCTAAATCAGACTCAAAACGCAACCAACATACACTCCCACGTGTTACAGACACATATACAACAAACACACATTCATCACATAAACACGTGGTGTAATGGCAGGTAGGGAATAATGACAAAATCAGATATCAAAACAAAGTTTCATATTGTGATGCTTGGATTAAACAAAATATTTCGTTAGTGTCTGATTTCAATGTGATAAGGTTGATGACATTTGATGATGTATGTGACAAAATTGGATATTCTCCTCGAAGATTGCTCGAGTATCTTGTAGTAAGGGCGGCTGTTCAGCAGCTCAGACGCAAATATAATGGTACTAAAACGTTTGTTATGGATACCTCCACAGTTCCATTCAGAACATATTTACAAATGTAAAGATTTAAGGTTTTTACTTTGCGAGTTAAATTTCCCCAGACCATGTTCTGTTGGATTCTAAAAAAAACCCACAACTTTGGCAATGAAATTTAAAGTGAAGACTGGTTATTGGCCGGTAATGTAACTAAAGAAACACGCATGCGATTATTGCAATGGAAAATGCTACATAATATTTATCCGACGAAGATTTTGTTAAAGAAAATGAAAGTTACTGATACACAAACTTGCACATCTTGTCAGGATAATATTGATAACATTGAACACTTTTATTTTGATTGTCTGATTGTTAACAAATTTTGGTAAATCATTGTATGACGGTCTACTAGCGCCAAAACCTGATAATTACGAATATAATGAGATAATTACAAAAATAATGAGATAATTACAACTATTATGGGATAATTACAATTATCAAGGGATAATTACAATTAATATTGAGAATTATAAATATCTTCGCGTGATCATGTTTAATTTTCAGTTTTGGCACTAGCCTGGAAATGCACCAAAACGGAAAATTATAATTATCACATCTATGTAATTCACATTATGACGGCCTACAAGCACCAAAACCTGATAATTACAAATATCATGTGATAATCACAAATATCAACGACATATTTACAATTAACACCTACAAATTGTAATTATCAAGTGAAAATTATAATCTTCGGCTTTGGCTCATTTTCAGACGGATTGCGAGAGCCAAACCAAAAAATTAAACATGATCATGCAAAGACATTTTAATTTTTCAATAATAATTGTAATTATCCCTTCATAATTGTAATTTTCCTATATTTGTAATTATCTCATGATATTTGTAATTATCAGGTTGTGGCGCTAGGAAGGCGTGGCAAATACTGATAATTATTACTTAACGCTGTGGATTACCGGTATCTCTATAAATTACCCAGAACACGTGTTAATTTCAAGTATCTCGTGATAATGCTAATTATTCTCGGTTTTGGGGCTAATAGGCCGTTGATCAGTTGGTGTTGGTTGATGATGGGGGTTAATATAAAGTTTGAGATTACATTGAGATTACATGTGTATATATATATATATATATATATATATATATATATATATATATATATATATATATATATATATATATATATATATATATATATATATATATATATATATATATATATATATATATATAGTTTGGTGTTCTACAAATGTGTAAAAAGGTAAACTATTTGACTTTGTGGCTAAAATGTGTATTAGTATTTACCAGAAAACCAAAGTCTCTGAAAGATATATTTGAAGTTCAGAAATGTTATAGAAAGTTTGATAAGTTGATTTGAAACGGTTAAATGTGATTCAATTTGTTAATATAGAACGTTTATTTAATCATTTAGATTTAGATAATGTTTACAGTTAAATGTTTAAAAACGAGAAGATAACAAAAAAGTAAAATTTAAAAAGAATGGAAAAAATAAAATTAAAAAAGGGAAAAAAAGGAAAATAAAAAGAACCGATGAAAAAAAAAAGGTGTAAAGTCAAGTCGTTGTTAGAAGACGGAGACCGAAATCGAATGTTCAGTTTTGAAATGTTAGATAGATAGCATCCAATACCATTATTAAATGAAGGGAGGAAACCGGAGTACCATGAGAAAACCCTCGATGTCCTGACTCATGGGCTAAGCGAAGTAAGCTGTTTTTTTGTTCAGTGTTCATTGTGCCCCTTGACTATTTTAACACCTTTGGTTGGATGCACACAAAACCTACACCGCCAATCAGACACAAGCAGAGTTCACAATGTTCCTGTCTAATCCCATATGAATGGCTGCACAAACACTAGAGAGTCACTCATATTGCACCAAGGGAAATCAGCCTTCAATGTGGCTGAAGATACGGAAAAATACAAACCAAACAAGCCCTGTACGATGTCCATATTTTTGTCTTTATTGTCAAGGTTTCCTTTGGGTAAAACTTGCCAAAAATCAAGTGAATCACACCCAGTCCAAACTGTTCTGCAGTGGGTGAAAAACAATCATGCGTCATTAGTGGCAACAGGTGGGCATAAAAGATATTACATACAGTACTTCAGATTGTTGGAGCGCCCGCCATTGGCGCATATTTTATCAGAATGGCGCGTAACAGTCCACGTGAATGCGGCAGCCTGGCGCGTCATAAAAATCGCCAACTTGTCTTGATCCTCGGTCTGTCTGTACCACTAAGCCACACCAAGCACATGTGACTTGCATAGCATCGCTGTGTGTGATTGGCTGGCAGCCAAGCACAACAACCAATCAGCGAACATCCAGTGATGTCCCGAGGGCTCGGACATCGGTCATAGTCCGATTCGTTTGGAAAATGACCGAATGCAAACACCTGTGTCCCGTCAAATGTCCGATTCTAATGCGAAATTACCGGTCATTGTCCGATAGTATTATGACTAGAGCGGTCACTGCAAGAAACATCTGTACAAACTGGAGTGTCAAAGCCGTTAAAACGAGTTTGAACAGTGGACAATGCTAGACTATTATCACTCCGTACATTCCGTCGAACAACAAAAGGGCCGCAACTCTCGACACTTTTGAAAGGAAATAACCGACACCATACTTCCTCTGCAACGATCTTAAAGAAGCACCATTAATCGGTTCGCTTCACAATCTGAATGTCCTATTGCTTTTATGTCGTCAGGACATGATGTAAGATTAGTTTTATGATTTAGGACATTTTGTCCTATTGCCCTCTAATCCTAGGAACACCACTGAACATCTATCAGTTTTACCTTGCAAAGGCGAAATCGTCTGACTTTTCAACACTTGTGGTTCGATTGTCAATGACCCATCTTTTTCAAAATTGACCCATCATTTTGCATGGCCATGGGTCATTGGGCCCATGATGTCTGAAAACAATCTGAAGCACTGTACATATGTAGAAAGCGTTAGCGTTTCCCAACACTGGATCATCATGTAAAGAAAAATTTTTTTTAACGGTGTTATAACTTATTAGTCCACCTGCCATACACTTTGCTCATCAATCACATTGGTCCTATTTTTTAGTGGAGGAAAGTATTCCAGAGAGACAATCACATTACCTTTACAGTATAAGTACAGTGTGATACTATCCACCTATGACGGGGAATCTTCATTTGGAACTCTTGAGTTACAGTTCTTCTCGTGTTGTTTTTTGTACAGGTAATACAAATATTCTATAAACAATCCCGGGGTGGGCAATATAAAGGTGGCCATTATTAAACTAACCAACTGCTTTGGTGGTTCAGTGTTGATTTATGTCCCTTACCCCTCTTCCCTTCATGATTACCCGCTCTGCCGTATCGCTAATGGCGGGTGTTAGACTTCAATGCTCTTTGGGCTTCCTTTTTTTCTGCTTCTCTCCGGTCAGTACCATTTCTACCTCAGGTGACCCAAATACATTAGTCCCTATCTGCACGAAGCACCCTAATACAGTATATTTTAAAGAATAACCCCATACCACCGTTTGAAAAACTCACAAACAGCTCTAAACCAAACAATCTTGCACAGAAATATATAAAGTGCACCCCTTAAAAACCACTGTGTAATACATACCCTATTAAATAAACAAATAAATAAATCACCCCCAACCCACCTACGGGCGTATTGTTATATATTGAAGATATAGAACTGGGCGTTCGCTGCCCCAGTATCAAACAGGCAGAAGGAGCAGAGAAATCATCCTTTTGACGCCAAAGTAAGTATGCATCTGAAAACTCTTAAGGGCCGGAATCGTAGAGGTGCCAGGCAAGAACCAGAATGTTTAGTTTTTGATTAGCACTATACGAGAACGAGGTTCACGTGCCATCTGGCAGCAGAAAACTGTGAGCTGTAGAATGTATTGTCGTTCTTAAAGCGAGTCTGTGAAAATTTTTATATTTTAAACTTTTTACAGTAGATAGTACGATCAAATAAGAGTTTATTAATCGCCAATATTGAGGCGAAAGCTTTCATAAGAGTGTCTATCCTATCCTATCCCGTAACTCGGAGATCGTAGAAGCACCACAGATGATCGTTTAACCAGCGTACTCCAACTTTCCCTGTCCTCAGCCACCCTGATGGTTTCGCTTAGTGTCAAACCAGTCTATTCTCGAATGTTGTCCTCCCACCTCCTTTTCGGTCTCCCTCTTCTTATACCTCCTTGCACTGTGCCTTGCAGGATGGTCTTTGCAAGACCTGATGATCTGGTGACGTGGACATACCATCGGAGTTTACGTTTTTTCATTTCTGTGAGCAGGTCATCGTGTTGTCCAATAGCTTATGTGATGGTCGGTCGGACTTCGTCGTTGGTGATGTGCTGGGTATAGGAAATGCCCAGAAGTCTTCTGTAGCACCTCATCTCCATGCTTTGTATTCTTCGTTGTAGATATGCTGGAGGGTCCGTGTTTTGCAAGGGTATAGAAAGATGGAGATGACAAGGGAGCGCAGCAGCCTTACCTTGGACTGTAGGTTGATGGTCCTGTCTTTCCAAATTGGCTTCAACCTCGTCAGGGCAGCAGTTTGTTTGTGCGATCCTGAAGAGGACTTCCTGTCGGGACCCATTGTCTGATACAATGGCTCCTAAATATTTGAAGCTATGTTGAGGGATTGGCCTTGGACTATGATGTCCGTGTTGATGCCATTGGTGTTGTTGGTCATCATTTTGGTCTTCTCTGCACTTATTTTTATTCCATAGGCTCTGAAGGTGGTGTCAAGCTTCTGTATCAGAGTGTACGCTGCTAAAATCTGACATTCTGCCCGGTAATAACGTCACCTCGCGAGTCTAGCAAAGGGCTCTTTCTGTACAGTCATTACGCATCACCTGATACAACAAACCCACAACCAGTGGCAGAGAAACAGCCACATCAAATCCCTCCACTACACACATAGTATCGTAGGATCAGACACTGATAACTTTATGTGTGAGCGCCTTAAGTGCATTCTAAGGAAGCTAAGTCATCCAGGCAACCTTTTAGAAGACGCACAACAAATTTGTGAATAAAATTATAAGCAAATTGTCAACTCTTATCATGAAATAAGATATTTTGTATTAGTATTTTTTTTATATTAGACGCACTGTAGCGAAGTCTCGATGTTATTGCGACACCCACAATGAGCAAGCATCAAAAGCTAGGTACCATGCATAGTTTACTACCTTTTTTTTCTGAGCTGATTTGATAGTCAAAACCTCCGCGTATTGGTAGTATTTGAGTTCGGTGTTGATGATTTTGACTGCGTTTTAAAAACAAGATGACAAGCCATTTAAATGTATATAAAATCCCACGCAGAGCCGAAAAAAAAAGCATTTTTAAAATGTAAATTTTCTTGGCAATATTGTGACTCACCTTTATTCTAACGAAGAATAAGGAATACGTGGAATGAAAGATCACGATCTGAACTATCTGCTAGCCAAACGTTATGAAAATCGGGTCAGCCAATTTTAAGATACAGCGCTAAGCGAGTTTACAAAATGGTCAAAGGTAATGACCTTGACCTTTGAGGAAGTATAAATACGAATAATATAATACGCTTATTAGTAGTTAAAGTAACAACAAAGTAAAAATAAAGAATTTCTTGAGGAAAGGCAATAAGTGCGTTTTGAATTGTTTTAAAAAAATTTAACCGGAGCGACGGACCGGACTAACTGATTAACCGGAAGAATGCCCCATGACCTGTATTATGCCATAACACAACCAAATTTGAGATATTGAGCAAACGTGTTCAGCAAAAAAAAAAAAGATTCCAATGATCTTGACCTTTGCGGTAGAGCTAAAATATGCTACGGGAGGGCGGCCATTAAAGTAGGTAATGTTCCTATCGAGTGCGGTCAAAATCCGTTCAGTAGTTTTTGAGATATGGCGTCCAACGGACCCGACCGACAGATGGACAGACTCTCCCGACTATTTGAAAGTATTTCAGTCGGGAAATATATAACTAAATATGCCCCTTAGGTTTTACATTTCCCTTAAGCAATTCGTTTGACTCGAACTGCAAAATGCGTCCGGGTTTTTTTTGCAACGAAATGGTTGTGCACGTACAGAGCATGTTGCCGTGATCTCATATCGTTATTCCTACCACACACCTCACCACTACCATCCCCAACCCACGCCTTCCATGTTTTCTTAATATTTGTTGTTGTTGTTCTCATTTCTGTAATAGTAATTTCTTCTTCTTCTTCTTCTTCTTCTTCTTCTTCTTCTTCTTCTTCTTCTTCTTCTTCTTCTTCTTCTTCACTATAATCATAATCATCATCATTATTATTATCATCATCATCATTTATTCTAAGAGAGTGAGCGGAGTAGGGGTAATGATGTTGTGGGGAGGGGGGGGGGAAGGAGGAGCTGTGCGTACACACAACAGGAAACACACGCACACACACACACACACAATAATCACCACCACCACCACCCATCAACCCTCGCGCTGATTTCCGGAATGAATATTTTAATAGACGCTGACTTTGTGAACTGGAAGTAACCAAAGCTTGACTTAATCCTGGCTCTCACCTAGACAAAATTATGTCGTGGAGAGATTTTGTATTTAACCCTGTTTTGCAGAGGTCTGCCTTACATAAATCTAGTTTTAAATTAAATCGCAGCCTGTAGATAATTAATTTCACCGCGGATTTCATTGCTTGGCTGGCGATGTTATAGCATCTATGATTTAAAGAGATCTTTTCACACCCTCACACCTGTGTGTGGGGGTATTGTCTGGGGTATTATTGCCATTTCTGTTTTATTGCTGTATGTGCGCTCTGATGAAAGTACATACCTAGATCTAGTCTGTGCACACATGCATTCCATATGCACGGATGTTAATGATCCTGACGCCCGTGTTCTAGCTAGGAGGATGGGATCCATCTCGCATGCTCACTTGTCTGGGGCCATAGGAAGATAAGAACGCATCAAATGCTGGCACCTTGGACGGCTTGAGTTATATCCGGTTTGTATTCAGCACCTAGAGCAGCTCTCCCAGCTGGATAAACAATTGACAATGTGCACACGGTTCGCACAGTCACTGAAAAGTCGGGGATAGTTTGGGAACAAAATGAAGAAGCTTTTCAAGGTCCAAGAAGGTCTGTGAACACTAGAGTTGGGTGCTTGAAAGTTTGTGAATATGGCGGACTTTAGTGTAGCCGAGCAGAAGTACTTCACTCCCGTCTCTCGGCCACCACCTTGAGAACACAGACCCACCCGAATTGTTATTTTCATTTTATCCCTCATAAGGACATAGAAATATATTTATTATTATTATTATTATTATTATTATTATTATTATTATTATTATTATTATTATTATTATTATTATTATTATTATTATTATTATTATTATTAAGTTGTTTTTGTTTAATTTTATTATTTTTATTATTCATATTTAATTATTCTTACATAGCGCTTTTTTCAGCGCCTTCAAACTTATTTGAAATGTTGGATTATGTGAGGATTAGTAACGTAAGTACGTTTTTAATGAAGTACTATTTTTGCTGCCTTGAAGATTTATTGTCTTGCTTTTTCATTTTTTTTTAAATCTCATAACCCATGAGTTGTGATACAATGAGTCCAACATAATTTTGTTTAGACTTTTACACGAGATGGCATAATTATAGAAGAGTTTATTCATCCACATTATTGAGGTGAATGCGATTTCCAGATAATATCTGGATTTACAAAACTTCTATTTTATTTTTTTTTTACACGACAAAAATTAATCTGCGATAGGATCATTTGTCTGAAGTTTGGTAGAATTACGCCAGAAGAGCTGTGAAGTGTTTGAAATATGATTTGCGAAAGGTTGTGAAAAGTTTGTGAATTTTGAAAGGATTTTCCTTTACGAACCTTGTGCAGTGTCTCTGCTATTGATGCAGTCCTGATCAGTCTGACATGTGGAATTTGGTTTGCTATTTGGACCTAAAGCAATAACCATGTAATGTAATGTTATATAGTCTCTCTCTTTCTCTCTCTCTCTCTCTCTCTCTCTTGTAGAGAACGTGAATTTTTCGGTATTTAATAAATATATCTATTGTTAGAATGTGAGTATGTTTTGACTATATATTATGTCATTATTTTCATTGGCTAAAATTGTTGATACAATGGAATAATGAATAGCGGTAGGAAAGGAAGTAGTAGACACTTGATGTGTGTGCTCCAATGTGTGAGGTTATGTAGAAGCAGTGTGTCAGGCCAGAAAAAAAAGGTTAAGAAAGAAAAAAAGAAAAGAATATTGTGAAAAGTGAAGAGGTAGAAAGCACTGAGAACTTGTCAGGTTGTGTAGGTTCAGTAGGACTTTCTCTCTGAAAGTGGATGTATATTGTGCTGTAAAGATTACAGGTATTTATAATGTTTTCGTGAATGTGAAATGTTGGAGAGGTATATTTTTGCATTGGATTTATTATGTTGACAGGTGGTGAGATGTTGTCCACTAAGATGGAATATAATTTTCAATTCATTGATGTAATAATATTATTAATTACATGAGGCTATAGTTATAGAGCAGTAGATAATGTAATATGAATGGAAGGTGTCAGCATGTTTGATAGTAATTGTCATTCATGAAATAATTATATTTGGGATATGGATTACATTGTGGAAGAAGGAAAAAAAACGATCACATACGGAATGGAATTGGAAAAGTGAAAGAAACTAAGGGAGGTGAGCAAGGATGAAACAAAGAAGAACAATATGATTATAAAGGTCAGAGTATTGACGTGTGTATATAAATATTGGTGTAGCTGCCTACGGGAAGCTGGTGTTGGCTTCACACTCTTGGACACACAGCGTTGTCCAGGACAACGGAGAAAGGGCGACTCGAAGAACAGCAGCGGTCGGCCCTGCGTCTTGGACGCGTTTTCTTCCTCAGACAGATAGGGCAGGCGAGCCCATCTGCCTGTTTACAACATCAAAGCTCGTTCATCTGCCTGTTTACATCATCACTGATTGTTCAACTACCTGTTTACAACATCGCTGTTCATCTGACTGTCTGTCTACGCGTCTCTATAGCCCTTGTGTACACCCGCCTCCTACAATTATAGAGGTAACACGTTGTTTGTGTTTATTTTGGCTCGGGACAAGCTATTGCCAGCCATTGATTATTCACATATGTGGTGTGAAAGATTGGTGTGAAAGATTGCTATAAAATATTGTTGTTTATCTATATAAAGTATTGACAAAGTGGAACGTATATTTTGTGTTGGTGTTTGCTTGTGTTGGTGAGCGTCTGTGAATTTGTGGGTGTGGTAGTAAACAGAGAGGCTTGAACGCACACTTTATTTTGATCTAGGAGTCAATTATATTTCGCATTCACTTAGCTGTTATAAACAGGCACACATCAAAATATCCATACGTAGTATATCCTTCGTCACCGGTTGCCGCTCCTACTTCTTATTCATCTTTTTCTCCTCTAATTCTTCTTCTACTTTATCGTTTTCCTAAGGTGAATGAATGCAGCCGTTGTTTCCATTTTGACTCCTCCCCACATCCCCCTTCCCCCCCTCCTTCCCCAAACCCTCTAGAGTCGTCGGTAGATTAAATCTTGCATGCATAAAAATGCTATTGAACAGAGGGGTGTCTCCTATTTAAAAGATAATGCGCTTTTTTAAACGTCTTAAATGGCGTTTTAGTTATACAAAAGGGCTTTTGTCATTCAATCGCACATCGAGTCTGCAGCGCCGCCACACGAAATAAACCAAACGTGTAAAGTGATCTCAACCCTTTGACCGGACTACGAAATCACCCATTAAAATCCAGAACGAAGATGTCCTCTTCCTCAGCAAGTCTTCTTCTTTCCACAATTTAATCCCACACTAAAGTTCTAAAACGCGAAAATAAAGCCATTAAGCTGAGAGTAGTTCGTCGTCATCATTATGGCGGAGCGACAGCAGATCCATGCAGAAACCCACCCATAATGGGCTACGAATTGGTTTGACAGTGTGTATCCTTTTGCTTGTAACCAACATAAATTGCGCTGTACAAGTTTTTAATTATTATTTTTATTCCTATCCTATCCTATCCCGTAACTCGGAGGTCGTAGGGGCACCACAGATTTTAGGTTAACCAGCGTACTCCACCTTTCCCTGTCCTCAGCAACCCTGATTGTTTCGCTCAGTGTCAAACCAATCCATTCTCGAATGTTGTCCTCCCACCTCCTTTTTGGTCTCCCTCTTCTTATACCTCCTTGCACTGTGCCTTGCAGGATGGTCTTTGCAAGACCTGATGATCTGGTGACGTGGCCATACCATCGGAGTTTCCGTTTTTTTCACCACTGTGAGCAGGTCATCGTGTTGTCCAATAGCTTGTGTGATGGTCTGTCGGACTTCGTCGTTGGTGATGTGCTGGGTATAG
>CM072517.1:27315257-27327757 GCA_036898135.1 Oncomelania hupensis | reverse complement strand
CCAAGACAGAGAGAGACAGAAACAGACAGAGGGAGACAGAGAGAGGGAGACAGAGAGAATCATGTTGGTATGCCGGCCAAAATGGACAGAAGAGACCACAACCTAAAAGCAGACAAAGAGCACAGGCGACAAGAAAGAACAAGTCTGCAGTGATGTTAATCTTCACTAATAATAGAATACGACAGCGCCTCATCTCGGCAAGTCGTGTTTCCCTTTCTGTCACCACAAAACCTAACAAACTGCCACATGTGCGTATAAAGGTAGGCACAAGCGTCAGGGAGGTCAACTCAGCTCTCACCAAGGAGCATTCTAAAAATTGTCCTTGTAAAGCTCTGTTCCAGCTCTCAGAACTGCTCAAGGTGTTAGCGGAGAACAGGATCTGCCTCAAGCCGCTCGAGGCACCAACTCGCTGCTTGATGCCCAACTTCTAACGGCCCAGACAACTGAGAGATCCATACATGTAATGACCGAGGAAGAATGAATAGGACCTAGTACTTGCATGTCTGTTGCTCAACCGTCTATGACATGAGCGTCAGGATCTTTAAAGTCAATGCCATGAAATGCATGCGAGTACATGCTAGCCATCGGTACACGCACACACACACACGCATAAAAAAAGAGAGAGAGAGACAGAGAGGGACAGAGACAGAGAGATGTGCACGCACACACACACACAAACACGGCAAAACAATTATCGTTGTTTATACAATTAAGCTACTATGGTTGTGACTAGTCGTGATCGTGAAACACAGGAGTTTAATTAAAATTGAGGCAACAATCACACAGGTAAAGTTTATGGAAACTATAGGCCTATTTCAGAACAGGACAATGGGAGCAGATGTTTATGGTATCACAGTCTAACAAATCTGAAACAATAGTTGTCCAAAGTGAGTAAGAAATGCATGTAAATTAAGCGTGTTCAGGTGTTAAAAAAATTATTGAACAGTATTTAAATTATATAATATAGAAGGTCAGACAACACTTCTATATTTAATTTAAAGTACACTTATACATTTACACTTTATTAATTACGAAATATAAATAAAGACTCCACCGTTTACCATGGGACAAATTAAACTGGTTTTATTTATATCAATATCTATTTAATCTAATCTAATCTAATCTAATCTAATCTAATCTAATCTAATCTATCTATCTATCTATCTATCTATCTATCTATCTATCTATCTATCTATCTTTGTGTATGTGTTTGATGTTGTTTTCAACAGCAAACCTGGCAGCGCAAGCACACTAGGAAGGAAAACTTGTCTTTGCGCATCAAAACGAAACGGTGCACATTGTATAGATGCGCCCAATTTTGTTTAATATTATTATTCTACATTTTAAACGGACTTATGCAAGCTCACGTTCCTATATAGTCAGACAACAAAAGCGGAAATATAATATATTCACAACAAAACGTGTAACATGACAAGTAGGCTAAACAAGTGCGCCCATTTTTTTTATAACATTTAAAACGTGCAAAAGGCAAGTTGTTGTTGTTGTTGTTGTCGTCATCATCATCATCATCATCATCATCATCATCATCATCATCATCATCATCATCATCATCATCATCATCATCATCATCATTATTATTATTATTATTATTATTATTATTATTATTATTATTATTATTATTATTATTATGATACAAAGGATAAAATTCTGTCTTAAATTTTAAAACGGAACAGAACACCCCGACGTTGGTTGTATCGGTCGCAGAGTGAGCTTATATAAGAGCTGAACTATACAAGGTTGCACAGATCTGTCCCCTATAGTATACGCTATGTGTCCGGGGACTCTAATCTACTTACGTAACGTAACGCTGCACAGGTGTGTAAATTAAACGTTCACCTAATAAATATGTCCAGAACGAGCTATGACAGTGATGAAAGAGTAGGGTGGGACTGCGTAGGTTTGTGTGTGAGCGTGGGAGGAGGGAGGGAGTTGTTTATGAGAGAGAGAGAGACTCGGCGTGTGAAAGAGCTGCTCTTGAGTGTGTGTGGCGCGCGCACAGCGAGTGCGTGCAAATTATGCAAACTAACTATAATTGGAATGTCACATCCTGGGAATGTAACAGGAATTCCGCTGACATTTGTACACGGACATGCCTGACCTTAATTTCATAAGACAGACGTATAACACCTCCGAAAGTTTCCTGAGCACAATGTAAACAAAGCTAACCCTAGGAAGAGCGTGCGATACATACTTGTTGCTTCGTTATTTCTACAGAGTGCGCGCCAATAATTTAATTTTGTTTTTCTTAGGTCCTGTTACCATTATCAATATCCCTTGGTTCTCCATTCCATCCCGCTCAACGACAACGACAGTGCGCCTACAGAAATCTTGATTGCTTAAAGAGAATACAACATATTTCACATTGGCGATAGGAACAGCGTTGATGATGATGATGATGATGATGATAATGATAATGATGATGATGATGATGATGATGATGATGACTGTGGTGGTGATGATGACTTTTTGCACAACCTACTTTCCGTTCAAGTAAATGTAGACGAGATGTAACGTGCAGTCCATCGACAGATAAATAACAACAAGAGCAACAACAACATTGGCCTGGTAAGGATCAAGTATAGCATCCCGTGGCTCCCCTTCCCCCCCTCTCCTCCCACCCATGACGTCATCGATAGAGAGTGTTTGATCTTAGGTTAGAATCAGAGAGAAAGGAAGAAGAATTAGCTAGGCAGCTTGAACTAGCAGACCCAAAAACTTAACTTTGAAGCCAGTGTTAGCAAAAAGACGGTAACTTGTAACACTAAGGAACTTCACTCTTTCTGTACATCGTCATCGGACACTTTCGCGCACAACTACATAGAGGAAGCACACTGGATCTTTCCAATTGGTTTGATGCATCTGTCGTTAGCTTTAGATCTGTCAACTGTCAGCTTGGCGTTACTGATTTGTATATATTTGTATGTATGTGTATTTGTCCCTTTCGCTGCTTTGTGATGTGAAGCCAAGCAGGTTTAAATGCTGCATGTTGTTGGCGGTGGTGATGATGGTGACGGTATTTTTATTTTCAGTGTTGCTGTTCGTTGTAGGGCCTATACGGAATGTGGGACTAGTGCCAACTGTGTTAGATGATAGGTTAACTTTACAGAGGAAGAGGTGCACAAAGAGAACACGTACAGACCTCAAAGTAAGGCAGAACAAAATCTTTTTTTTTTCTGCTTTAAAAAAAATGAAGGTGAAGATGAAAAATAAATATTTTACATACATTCCTTATGGGACTGAATGTTCACCGCCACTTTTCACAATACAGATCACAACAAAGAAGGTGTTCAATTACAGTATTATTTCATTGGCACTAAAGTAAGAAATGAATTCATATATGAAATTAAACATATGATCCATTGTATATTCTCTAGAGGTATAGTTGTTGATTTCTGTTGGGTTCCAGCACATTGTGGAATTCATTGGAATGAAGTGTGTGACACGTTAGCCAAAGAGGGAGCACTAAGATCTTTAGATTCCATTTCTGTCAACAATTTGAGTATGTGTTGTTCTGAAATGTATTCCTTATTAGAAAAAGTAGTATGTCAAGATACTAGCATTAAAAAGGTTACTATACCGAACTGTTCACGACAGTTGTCAAAGTTAATATACAAATTAAGAATGAACTCATGGAATACTAAATATTCAGCAGATATACGGTGTATGTGTGGCAAAAATATATCAGTTTACCATATTTTATTTGAATGTCCAGTTTTAAATGCAATGTATGAGAACCAAGGACATCATTTGACTGAATATGGACATTCTATAGATGATGTATTACATCATTCACAGATAACAGCAGTTGTGAAAATTATTGCAATGACTCCTATTGGTAGACTTTTATAGTTTGGTGTTAAATCCTTCTTCCCCTTTCATTCCATTTTGTTATAAGATTTCTTAGTTGTGATTTGCTTTATATTGTTGTTGTTATTAATTAATGTCTAATATCACCTGAATGTGTGAATAGACAATAAATGAAATATTGATCATTGGCACTAACTTTCCGCGCACAGCTTGTTGTAGATCCTAGTCTACCACGACGGCAATACACAAAGATCTGACAAGGGTTGCGATGAAATTATAGGTTAATATAGCCCGTCTCACTTCCAGCTTACAGAAACTGTTAATTGTAGTGTATCTTTTCCAGGCCACTTTGGCAGGGTCAAACAAATTTGTCATGAGGTTAAAAAACCAATCCTAACAAAACAATCTGAGGCTTGACTGATGGAGAGAGAGGGTATGGTCAAGTTTCAGCTGAAAGGGAAAACTAAATATGTAATATTTAATGTAGAGTTATTTTTGTCCTGATAAAACTATAAAAGGGAAGAAGTCTTGCAATGTCAAGCTGACTTTTGAACTAATATACCAATAAGCAATGGTATCCATTACATAGGGCCTACAATGTCAATGCGTGTTTTACTCCCGATGTTCTAGGATGTCTTTCAGCCACTGGTTTAACTGGTTATGTCACAACGGACATATAGGCGCCCACACATACACACATCCCCGCACGCAAACACACACACACATACACACACACACCACGCACGGGCGTGCACACTCAACGCACGCCAATATAATTTATACGGACACACTTACACCCGAAAGCGTGTACGCTTATACCCACAACGCACACATATGCACACACACTCGCGCACACACACATTCACACACACAAAGCAACATGGGATAATTATCATAATTATTAGTCGAAGTTGTCTTGATACGCAAATGACAAATTGACACGCAACGATTTACCTAGTTCTAGGCGTAGTAAACCGGTAGAATATCACAGTCTACAAGACTGAAATACTGTAATCATAATAACAATTTATTTTATAAAGCAAATTACCAAGCTAACCACAACTTCGCTTCTCCTATCCATCCTAATAACTCCAAATGTCGAGATAGCTGCTTGCAGCATTATTGGAGAACTTAGGATTATCTTTCATCCTAATGTCGCTGTAACATACTACTACTACTACTACTACTACTACTACTACTACTACTACTACTACTACTACTACTACTAATAATAATAATAATAATAATAATAATAATAATAATAATAATAATAATAATAACTATAATAATAATAAAGGATCATAATATGCGTTTTTTCTTCAATCGAACTCAGAACTGAAAATATCACTATTACAGAAGGCTAAAGAAAAATCTGTTTTTATGATTTAAATTTTAGATTGACTGCATCCAACACCATTATTGACGGGAGGGAGGAAACCGGAGTACCCGGAGAAAACCCTCGGTGTCGTGAAAAGTCCTGTACCTAAGTGCCGTAAGTTCGTCCCACGCGGGGTTGGAACCCACAGAGGAAACTAGCTCACACTATCCGCTGTGCTACTAGGCCACCCCATCATTGTGGGTTAGTTTCATCCAAATGTCGCTTTACACTGGTCGATAGCTGTGCAGTTAGGCCTGTGTCACTTCACGCCCTTGCTAACATCTCACAGCTGCAGTAAAGGAGAACTTTTGACAGGATTATCTCCCTTCCATATGTCGTTCTTTATTTGAGTAAGAGCGTGGTTAATGAATACACCGCGCTACATCAATCATACCGTGTGCTATAATAACATGCAATTTGCTGGCGGTGGGATGATCGATAGATATTCAATGTTTATAGGGTCCAGCGGACTGCGGCAGTGTGAAGTTTGCACCCAATGTTAGGTCTCACCCTATATTATGTATCGATAATGCAGAGAGTTTTATCAACTACGCTACGTTACATTCATGCCGGCGGGAGCATAATAGGTCTTAACAGAATAGGTTGTTGTTGTTGTTTGTAGATTATAGTCACACGACACTTTCGCATATAGGTGACTACTGGACCGATTTATACTGACACCAGCGGGCCAGTTGTTGGTAAAGGGGAAAATAATATGATCACACGTTGACCAATCCGGGATTCGAACCAGCGACCTTTCGGTTACTAGCAAGACGCTCTTACCAACTGAGCTACCCGGCCCCTACCAGAATAGGTTATTCGCAAAAAAGTGTTATATATAGGGACCAACCTTGTAACAGCAGAAATAGTGTCGACAAAATGTAGTAAACTAGCTTAGCGCAAAATAGATAGCATCGAATAAAACTTGACGTTAATTCACGAGTTATCTAAAGAGAAGCACACACATGCTAAATTAACTTCCTCCAGACAGCTCGCGGCCAGCCTCTCCAGATAATATCTAACAGACTTAGCAATTCATGACTATAATTAGCTTACTTGCCAAACTGACCAGAACGTCGTCCCTGTTAAGTAGCTCCCGAGACCCATATCTCTATTGAATCTATCCTACATCCTACCTCTGACACTCCAATTCAAGGATAATTATACGTGTCTGATAAATAAGGCAGGTGAAGGAAATATTCAAATAAAAACGAATAATCCCGTATATGCGAGATTAACTAAAAGGAGAGTTAAACGATTGGTCAGAAGACCAGGGAACACCTGCAGGTCCTTGGTGGCCCAACCTTAGCTAGTCGGTCGAATACGAACTACGAAGCCGCGAGGGTCAAACCAACAGACCTGCCTACCTACAATTCTTTAAATCAGTAGCAAAATGTTTAGTTTTCAGTAGCAAAGCCAGGTTTTCAGTAGCATGCACAACCGTCGATGTAGATCGCCACGACAAGTTAATTGTGTACTTAAAATATATATTTTAACATTGAAAACGTTTTGAGAAAGCACAAAATCAGTCTCTACCTGCCTCAGCACACATAATAAGAAATACAATACTTGGTGTCGGGGTTTACTGTTTACTTTCGCAGAGAGTCAGCATAACAGCTATTGAGTTTAACAAGGTCTTCTTTGGTCAGATGCCTGTTTAAAATGCCATCTGGCTGACTCTTCACCACCATCAGAGCCTCCATAGTGTCCTCTCCCAAGCTTGCTCTTTGGTCAGTTCTGTTCTTCCTCACACATGAGAAAACTCTTTCGCAGTGAGCACTTGAGTGTGGAATTGTGAGGATGGACACCACGTTTTAACAAAGGGAAATAGAAACGGAGCCGTCTGATTGGTCACGCCCTGGCTGCATCGTGTACGATGGACTTTAGAAATAGCGGAAGTTCTACTTTCTATGCGCACAATTGGCTGAGACAAACCCCAAATTTAAAAACAATTAACCCTTTACTGGGCACACGTTTGTCAATTTTTTTTAAAGCTCTAAATAGGCAAGAAATCTTATAATTGTATAGATATTTCGGAGTACATTAGTAGAAAAACCACATCTTAGGTATTAGTGCATAGATTTAAATGAAATAAAATGCAAAATGAACAGAAATAAATTCTCTTTTGATTATATACCTTTTTATTCTTCTCTTGTCATGTCTTGTTTTTTTATTACTCCATGTGTTTACAAAAATTGAAAAAAAATGTTTTAAAAAGTCCAAACAAGCCTCCTCCTCATCTTCACTTCCCTGCCCATCTGAAAGATCTGATGCATGCATGCTACTGTACTGACACTAATGTCAGTACCGATCTCTTCCTCCAAGTCCATTTCTCTCACTGCAATGTCTAATAAATGGAAGCCTGTAAACTCTCCTTCATCAGTCGAAGAATCCAAGCCATCCATTCTAGACACTTGCACTCAAAAAATAGGAGAAAAAAAATCGAAAAAACGAATGCATCAAAGAGAAAACTTATTGAAATGCAGTCGATTGTTTTCACAACAGAATGAACCGGAAGTCAATTGCCGGAAGTCTCGCAATCTTTCAAACAACGCGAGAATATAACAGTGGTTGATACGGACGCTTTTGGGCGTTTTGCCTGTTTAGACCTTCGGCTAAGAGTTTTTTTTAAAAAAAATCGGATTTTTTTAAATTCCCGTAGCAATTTTATGTTTGCCGTAGCATCGTAGCAGAGCTTTATTTCTCGTAGCTGCTACGGCAAAATCGTAGCAGTAGGCAGGTCTGAACCAAGGAACAAACTGCAGTGTCCGCCTATCTCCACCTCATCGAGAGAGTGCTAGAGACTACAAGACGGTTTCACAGATCCCAGAGTCTAGAAGTAAGATAACACTAGTAGTTTTGATATGTGTATGTTTATTTTATATTGATTGCCATGTATTAATAATATGTTCATGTTATATATATATATAGTTACAGAAACCAATTATTGTTTCTGAGACAGTATCGGATCGAAGGGTGCATATGGGAACCTTGCAGGTGTCTGATGCTATGGACACATTGCAGAGGAGACCGCACACTTATATCTGACGAGAATATTGTAGCCAGAGCTCCGACTTTTACAGGTCAGCTCTGGGACGGTTTGTGGAGACAAACGCATGATGCTTGCTCCCGTGGTACAGAAGAAGAACAACCAAGATTCTACCTCTCCACGTCCGAACCTCGCCGCTACACGACTCACCCGCTCAACCTGAGAAGCAAGACTTCTCAGACGGACTCCAGCGTACGCCGACGCGATACAGCTAAGTCACCCACAAATGCAAACTGAGTTCTACCCTCGAGAAAACCTAGACGACCACAAGATCATTTATTAAACTACGAACATTCAAATCGTAGACTTGCGTAGCATAGGATGAAGAAGACCTGCTGACAAACTTTCCCAGCACATCGAACTCTTAGAAGTATTAATTTACCTGTTTAATGAAGTACATGTAAAAGTTGTGTTGAATATATAAAACGAGAACTTACCTACATACGACTGGTGTCATTCTATTTGTATTGTTGTGTAGCTATTAGTTTTCTTCTCTTGAGACATAATAATCTAGTCTTTTAATTAGTAATCAGCGTTCCTCAAATTGAGCCAAATGATACTAAAAAGCCCGAGAACAAATATAAATTTTATGTGACCAAGCACCGTGATCTGT
This sequence comes from Oncomelania hupensis, assembly GCA_036898135.1. Lineage (NCBI taxonomy): Eukaryota > Metazoa > Mollusca > Gastropoda > Littorinimorpha > Pomatiopsidae > Oncomelania > Oncomelania hupensis. Next base: position 27,318,889 of record CM072517.1, on the reverse strand, counting down.
CTCTCACATAGCTCTGGAATTTTGGTAAAAGAACGGTCGATAGTGGTAGCCTAACGCCCCTCTATCAATAAGTCTTACCCCCTAGTAAGATAAACGTATCTTCCCCAGAATATCATCACAAACCTCATCAATCTCAATGCATAAATGCACGGAGGTACTTGTTTACAGACCTCCCGTAGTTTGTGTAGGTAGGGGAGGGAAGAAGAAAAACAAGGGGGGGGGGGTGGGTAAGGGAAGAGGAGGAAAGTGGGGTTAGTTGTAATGGGTGTGTGTGTGCGTGTTTGTGTGTGAGAGAGTGTGTGTGAGTGCCGGTGTGCGTCTGTCTGTAAGCCTGTCTGTGTTAGCTTGTGCTTATGTGTATAAATCTTATCATAGAAAAGTTTATCTGTGAAATTAAATAGATGTGTTTCTCCCTACTGCATTATCGGTCCAAGTGCAAACGAGCAGTTTTGAACTGTTTCTAATTGTGTGTGTGTATGTGTGTGTGTGCGCGTTGGTGTGTGTGTGCGCGTACGTTCATAGGGCAAACTGCAATCTGTAAAAACACACTGATACAATGTATACTGAGTATATTTCGGATTTGGATTTTTTGCTACGAAGGATGTGGGGGGAGGGGGGGAGGGGAGAGACAGAGACAGACACAGACAGAGAGACAGACAGACAGACAGAGAGATAGGGGGAATAAATGGTGTTACCTATACGTAAGAAATTCGAGTTCCCTCATAAGTGTCGCAGAGCAACGCCACCCAGACTAGAGGGATTTGAAAGAATCGCTACCGATACTGACTGACACAAGTGACAGACTCTTTATTGCCTATTATCACAATCATATTAAATAGCTACAAAGGCATATTTGTATTAATGTAGAAGTTCGGATAGGCGTCTGCATTCGTGATGACGTTATTTGTGTAGGACGTAAAGTATTAGTTTTGAGCTGGATGACGTGGAGGGATCGTAAACGCGGCCATTGGAGAAGATATTGCTCTTGTGCTCTCCATAATCCCAAGGAACCATACCAACTCTGATTGGCTGCTATTTATAACCCCATTAATTTTTTTTTCTCATTTGCATGTGGTCCTTCACAAACATAGCGTCTTTGGCTGTTTTTAGCGAACGATAAGGTAGCGCCAAAACGCAAATATGTATGACAAGTCATAAAAAAATAACAAAAATAAATAAAAAGGAAGAATAAAGAATATGGATGAAAGAAATTAAAGTAAAATCAAAAGAAAGAAAGGGTAGGGGTAAAAATAAATAAATTAAACAAAATAACGAACAGGGCTCAAATATGAATCTATCTCAAATTGCGCAAAGTTATTTTTTTAACTTTTAATTTTCTTTCTGCTGCATTTGTTTCTTCACAAACACACACACACACACCCACATGGGTTTTTATTTTAAATAATAATTTAATTTAATCGTTCTTATATAGCGCCCCAACTTGCAGCCTTTGGGCGCATCGTAATAACGCCCCAGACAACTTAGCACAATCCTGGGCAGCCAAGGATGGGGGAGAAGGACCTAGGTGTTTGCTGGGTATGTTCTTGTCACCGGCACTCACCCGTCTAGGACATGAGCGTCAGGATCTTTAAAGTCCGTTATACTGGAATGTATGCGACACAGACTAGACCTCGGTTTATACTCTCATCCGAAGGAGTAGGAAACGGGAGTAAAGTGTCTTTCCCAAGGACACAACACAATGCCCCGGCCTGGGCTCGAACCCGGGACCTTCAGATCCGCAAGCCAAAGCTCTACCATTAGGCCACCTTGCCTCCCAAGGTATATTAGACTGACACCGTGACAGTGCTAAGGACATTGACTGAATGCCTGTGGTTATTTAAAAAAAAAACCGACAGTACAGCATTGATCTTATTACGGACAAGCAAACAAACACAGAAACAAACAGATAGGGTGAAACCTATACACTTCTCTCTCTCTCTCTCTCTCTCTCTCTCTCTCTCTCTCTCTCTCTCTCTCTCTCTCTCTCTCTCTCTCTCTCTCTCTCTCTCTCTCTCTCTCTCTCTCTCTCTCTCTCTCTCTCCTATTTATAAAGAGGTTGGTTGTAAGTTCGCCACGGTTAAAGTCCCCTATACGCTATTGTGTCCGGGGACGTTAATCTACCTGAACTGAACTGAACTCATCGCCACGGTGGGAATTCCAGATCCAGATCAGATACTATCTATTTGCACGATGAAGTAATTCATCAACTATCAAATCCCAGTTGACTAACTATATGCATGAAGCAAGTTATCTTCTAGATTATACAGGGAATCAAATAGCGTTGTTACTTTCTCTTCGGTTCTGCTACGTAGTGTGGAGAACGCTAGATCAAGTTCCTTGGCCATTTCAAAACTAGTGTGTCGTGGCACACGAAGCCTTCTCATAACTTGGCCATCATTAACCAATTCCAGTGGATGATGCTCGGTCGCGAACAACACGATTTCCAGGCAGTTCACGCCTGTATTGATTCAATAGAAGTATGTCACAAGCCATATTGTTTTAAGGTACCTTCAACGTACTTTACATAAGTTTATTTGTGTGTTGAATGTATAAGAACATTTATGATTCTATAATGAAAAGTGCATCCATTGGACAACACGATGACCTGCTCACAGTGGTGAAGAAACGGAAACTCCGATGGTATGGCCACGTCACCAGATCTGCAGGCCTTGCAAAGACCATTCTGCAAGGCACAGTGCAAGGAGGTAGAAGAAGAGGGAGACCGAAAAAGAGGTGGGAGGACAACATTCGAGAATGGACTGGTTTGACACTGAGCGAAGCCATGAGGGCTGCTGAGGACAGAGAAAGGTGGAGTATGCTGGTTAAACGATCATCTGTGGTTCCCCTACGACCTCCGGGTTACGGGACAGGATAGGATAGGATAGGATAGGAAGTGAATGCAAATATAAGTTTGAGAATGAGTGAGTGAGTTATGTTTTCGTGAAATTATATGTTACTTTGTTTCTCATGTGTAAGAAATAAAAAAATTTGTAATAATCAACACAAAAGGAAAAATCCAACAGTTCTGTGTATGCCTTTTATGTCATTCCTGTTGTGACACCTATCTATATATATAAATTGCTTAGCCGGAAGTCCTTCTTCGCCGTTACTATAAAGTTTGTCTCCTATGGACGCTGATCTGGGCAGGTGCTGAGTGCTGCTGATCGGCCTGCTGTGTGCTCAAAACCACCCAAATCGTTATAGCCGACATTTCCTTACCGAACGTTTAACCGTTTCTGAGATAAATAAATAAACAAAATGTCCACAAACTGCAATAGCCTCATTCCGCGCGCTTCCATTAAAAATCAAATTGAGGTTTCAGCATGTTTTTCCATATAGACCAAAAAATTCATGGTTTTTCTACGAAGCCTTGGTAGCGTAGTGGGTTAATCGTTCGCCTACGGTTTCGGGCGACCCAAGATCGATACTCACGCGGGCCATATTTTTTTTAAAGTTTTTTTTTTTTTTTTTTTTACACAATATGGATTTTTTTTTAAATTTAGACTTTTTACCTTTAATTTATTATTATTATTATTATTATTATTATTATTATTATTATTATTAATAAACTAATAATAATAATAATAATAATAATAATGGATTTTTTTTTTAATTGAGACTTTTTACCTTTA
>CM072517.1:27167757-27307757 GCA_036898135.1 Oncomelania hupensis | reverse complement strand
GTAGGCCGTGGAGCCTTTCTGAACGTCCCATCTTTTATATTTATTTACAATGGTCTGCATTGCATGCAATTTGCCTACATATTAGTCATAGCTGTAAAATAAGTCAATAAATTTTGGAATTGCATCCAACTGGTTTTTGAACTGATTAGTAGTTTTAGCACTCTTGAAAGACATTGGAAGGTCGTTCCAATGTCTTACAGTTCTATATGAAAACGAGAATATCCTAATATTAGTGTTACATTGTCTAACAAAGATTTTGCCTTCAGATAAGCGTGTCGTATTACTATGAGGATTAGCAAAAAATCATTCCATTCTAAGTCATCAATGGTATTATAAATTTTGAATACTTGTATTAGGTCACCTCGTAATCTCCTACCAGACAGTGAATGTAAACCAAGGAAAAAAAGTCGCTCTTTATAGGACATTTTTCTACATTCTATAAGTAACTTTGTTGCCCTTCTTTGAACTTTCTCTATAGCAATAGACTGCCGTTTAAGTTTAAGATACCATACAGAATTTGCATATTCCAGATGGGGCCTCACCAAAGCCTTATACAACATACAAAATGATTCTTTATTGATAAATTTGAAAGTTCTTTTAATTAGTCCAATCATTTTATTTGCTTTGTTTATGCAGTTCTGAATATGAGTGTCAAAATTTTAGGACATATTAAAAGTTACTCCAAGGTCTTTTTCTTCTTCACATGATTGTAACAGTTTGTCTAAACCGCTAACACCCATCTTATACTCATGCCCAGGATTTCTTCGACCTACATGCAAAACCTTACATTTTTCAACATTAAAAAATAAATTCCACATCTCAGTCCATTTTTGTAGTTTATCTAGATCCTGTTGTAAAAGTTTAGAATTATTCACTGTATTGTATATCTTTGTATCATCAGCAAATAATTTACAAGGGCTAGCAATACCATCTGGTAGGTCATTAATAAAAATAGTGAATAAAATGGGCCCAAGAACACTGCCCTGAGGAATTCCGCTAACAACCTCCAATTTATCAGACAGTTCTGTTCTGTTCTAATAAATGTTACAAAGGAATCCATCATTGACTAGAGGTACCTTAAAATCACATAAAATGACCATAGAACAAACATGAAATGGTCATACGACAATTTACACACATCAATCTGCATGTACTGTGTCAAATTGTCTCTGTAAAAGCAGTTAGTGTTAGAGGGGACTAAGTCGATGACCAGAAGAAGAAAAAGAGAGACAAAAAAATCTGTTCAACTGCGTATTACAGACAAGTCATCATTGCCTAGTCTAGGGAGAACTGAAAATGATGATTCAACATTCAACGATTGCATCGTCTTCCGCATTTCTGCGGGTTATCGTTTTCCGTAGCCATGTGTCGAGCGACATGTTTCAGCTTTTCGGAAGCAAACAAAAAGGCTTGCGCATGCGTGTCAGCGCGGTCAGTGGGTAGGGGAGATCACCGCGCTTACTCGGCTCGGGCGCACGATAGCTCAGAGGTGCCAGGATACATAACGGCAGTAAAAAAACAAAAAAACGTTGCGTCCCTTGTGACGCACCATTTTTTTTCTTATGCGTCCTTTTTCAGTTTTTGTGCGTCTCTGACGCACACATGTGCGTTTTGGGAAACATTGCTGAGGGAGGAAACCGGAGTGCCCGGAGAAAACCCTCGGTGACCTCAATAGTCTCGTACCTAAGCCACATACGTTCGCTTCTTGCGGGAATCGAACCCGCGACCTTCGGCATAGGAAACCGGCGACTTATCCACTGCGCCTTTGTAGGATTGGGCAGTGCCAAAGGGTTGTTTTGTTAGCCACTCCTACCCCTTCCTCCTTCTTCCTATCCCTCCTCTACCCGCACCCTGTCCCCCACGCCTTAATATTAAGATAATCAATGCCTGTCTAAGTCATAGCCATCAATGTAGAAAAAGTTAATCAAATTATTACACTTATGACGTTAAACTGCGTGGAGAGGTCGACATCCCATTTTCGCAAATCTTATAACATACCTCCTCCACGCTAAGAAATGACTGATTGTTTTTATATAAATAATTTGTTTTATGTCTCATTTTTGCACAAATCTAACCTAAAATACAAAATTCATGTCCAACCATTCAAAAATCGCATATGTTGCATGCACGTACTAAATTCCCTTATCTCCCTAAGAGTGCCTAAACAGGTGCGGAAAACCTGGAGTTATTATTTTAATATTAAGCTTTTAGTGCCATTTTTAACGAGCTTGAGACCTGTACTACTGCTACAATAAAATTATTTAAAAAATAACACTCAATATATTTCGATTACGGATCAAACGCACAAAAAAGGGCTGTTTTCCAACTCGTACACAACTCGGCCATATTTGCGCTCGAGGACAGCACTGGAGTGTTAACAATTGCGTTGACCAAACAGACTGACTACCTCCACAAAAATTGCAAGGACTGTGTTGAAACGGCGTAGCTGAGACTAGATCCAGCTACGCTATATGGCAAGGTCTCTGCGCGTGCTCTTATACTCTGTTGTTGACATCCCTGTAAGATCACGGATGTTTGCTGAAGGGTTGCGGGACTTGCTAGCCATGGCTGTGCGCGTCTTTTCACTGCAATCTTTGGCAAAACTGTGTAGCTTGCTTTGCTGTTTTTTTCGGCGCGATTTTTTTCACAGCTGCAAATGATTTAAACTGAACTTGACCTATTAGTAGCGTCGTTGTTGGTTTTTGTTGTTGTTTTAAACAACAGCGGTTTAACTTTGCCCAAGGGTTTGAATAAATATATGTTGAAGGCACACACATTTCAAATAAAAATGCCTATAACAATTAATGACTAAGAATAAGAAGGATGAATAAATTAATAAAATATTTTAGAAGAGGAAGAAGAAGGAGAAGAAGAAGAAGAAGAAGAAGAAGAAGAAGAAATGATGATGATGATGATAATGATGATGATGATGATGATGATGATGATGATGATGATGATGATGATGATGATGATGATGATGATGATGATGATTATATAAGCCTATACAAATAAAACGAAAACATTTCAATTAAAATACTCCGATGGTATGGCCACGTCACCAGATCATCGTGGCTTGCAAAGACCATTCTGCAAGGCACAGTGCAAGGAGGTAGAAGAAGAGGGAGACCGAAAAAGAGGTGGGAGGACAACATTCGAGAAAGGACTGGTTTGACACTGAGCGAAGCCATCAGGGCTGCTGAGGACAGAGAAAGATGGAGTATGCTGGTTAAACGATCATCGGTTGTGCCCCTACGACCTCCGGGTTACGGGACAGGATAGGATAGGATAGATTCAATAAAAAAAAACTGGTCATTAAAAACAAATTAATACTGAACATGTATTTGAACTTTGGTACAGGGTTTAGCGGATCACAAGTGCACTGAAGAAGGTGGATGCGAACACACACAAGTTTGACTCGAGGTTATCAAACCATGTAACATTAAACTCCACGGTAGTTATAAGTCTTTTCAAGAGAAGGGGGGGGGGTGAATAAGGGGTGGGGAGGGCGTTGAAAACTGTAACTTGGATCACGAAGACAACAAGATAGCAAGCCATTCAAGTGTATTTCCAGATGTCCACACACATTCGCATTTTCGCAAGTTCATTTTTCTTGGCGGCGCTGTGATTCGGCTTTAGCCTAACAAAGCAACAGGAAAACATGGACTGAGGAAATACACACACACACACGCACACACACACCCACACCCACACACACACGCGCGCGCGCGCGCGCTCGCCTAGCATTTGGAGTGGAGCGAGGTGGGGTGGGAGCGAGGGAATAGTACTACTTGAATGAAGAATAAAAAGAGGATAAAGCTAGTGTTGAGGATACGATTGTGAGGACGAGGGATGGAAACAAATTAAACCATGGGTCGGGAGGACGGGAAAATGAAATAAAGGCAGTACCGCTACCACAGTAGTACTCATAAAAAGGTTTGTCCGTTGTTGGCCTTCAGGAAGGTCTAAAGAGGACTGTGTATGCGTCAAAGCGCGGAGATGGATGGGAGGCGATTTGGGAGTGAAGTGGGTAAGGAAGAGAAGAACTTAACGACAAAGATGAATACAACTGCTACCACTATAGCCCTATCATTTGAGTAATGACAATGGTTTCCATGGAAACTTTACCCATACAGGTAGAAGCTTCAATAAAGAGCTAGCAACAAAGAGTGCTTTATGAGTAGATTTGAAAGCACAAAATTAATGGGAGGGAGATCTGTGTAGAACGTCAGAGGAAGGGGATGATGGTGGTGGTGGTGGGCCGGGATAGAAGGGGAGGGGGAGAAGGGTGGTGGTGGAGAAAAAAAAACAGACTAAAATCACCAGGATCACGACCGCATTCAACCAAAACTTTTATCAATTACCAAGTAGTCTCCGAAGGTGACTTCTTTTTTTTAACATGAAACCCCGGTCAACGTTTGGGGGTGGAGGTAGAGAGATGTGGTATTAATATGTAGACCTTGGGTCAAGTGCAAAACGACCTCATTCCCCTTACCCCTCAACTTCCCTTCCCCCCAAAAAAAACCAGTACCGTCAACAAATGCTTCTCTCGTTCCTAAACTGGAAGGCATCAATTAAGCACAACAAAAGAAGTGGGGGAGGGGGGTTGGAGGGGGGGGTGTAACTGCGTGTGGCGTGAAAGAGCGAGAATCGGACTGCGCGGAACTGGTTAAAATAGGAAATTCAGAAAATTATACCTCTACTACGTCAGCAAAACACTCGCCCACAATGCAGTATAGTTCATTCACCCTCCCCCACCCCCCCTACCCCCTTTCCTTCCTCGCTCTCTTCGTCTGTTTATGAGCGCACAGAGCAATGCTACCAGAGCAGCCAAAACGCGGCTAAAGGACTGTCCTTTCAACAGTCAAAACAACAGAAGAACGGCCGTTTTTAAAACACCTTGAGATAAATTCCCAAAACTACATTTTAAAAACACAAATAATATTAGGTAGGTTGGGTTTGGGCGTGCCACAGGCTGCGACTACGCCTACCCCAAGGGAGGCGGTCGAAAATTTCCCGATAAAAAGGGACAATAAAGCGTGACCAAACCAAACAAAAAACTGCAAATGCTGGTGTGGGGGGATGTGTCAGTGAATGGGGTCAGGTGGGACTGAGGGAGTGAAGGTAAAACATTTTAATAAGACTCCAGGGGTTCTTGGGATGTCAAGTCCGCTCAAACTCGGTTATAATTTAATTTTACATGCACGTGTATGTGTAACTATAGCACAGCGGTGTTCTGCTAGCTGTCACCATTGAAATATTACCCCCCTCAACCTCCATCCCCACACAGAAAATAACTGAATGCAAGTTAAGTAGCCTGTGTCAACAGAAATTTGCTCAATTTTATTTATTTGTTTATTTATTTATTTAGTCTATGTGTTTATTGAATATTTTATTACTCATTGCTTCTTGTTGTCGCATCAACTGTTCAACTGACGCAGTCAAATAAAAACTCTCTCTCTCTCTCTCTCTCTCTCTCACACACACACATACACACTAATCTTGTTAAAACTCTGTACACAAGACGTTGACTACGACGACGACAATGACGATTGAGGATGGTTGTGATGATGATGATGATGATGATGATGATGATGATGATGATGATGATGATGATGATGATGATGATGATGATGATGATGATGATGAGTAGTAATAGTATTAGTTGTCCGTTGTTGCTGCTATTATTGTATTCCAGACTTTAAAATAGTCGGGAGTCGGAACGAGCCTAATGTCTGTCAGACGGTCTGTCGGATTATTTATTAATGTCTTTTCTTATTTATTTGAGGAAATTTAATGTAGCGGATATACCGAACAGCACTACTTGCTTAAGCACACACAACAATATATAGTTTGAAGACGATATACCGAACAGCACTACTTGCTTAAGCACACACAACAATATATAGTTTGAAGACTTGTGTAATTCAGGCTACATTTTGCATACGAGAGGTCGCATTGTAAAGTTATTATTTTGGCTTAATTTGTTATTTTTCTGTTATTTCATTTCTATTACCATTTTTATTTTATTTTACATTTTGTTATTTTGCATTGCATCATGTAGCCATTGGACAACACGATGACCTGCTCACAGTGGTGAAAAAACGGAAACTCCGATTGCATGGCCACGTCACCAGATCATCGGGTCTTGCCAAGACCCTCCTGCAAGGCACAGTGCAAGGAGGTAGGAGAAGAGGGAGATCGAAAAAGAGGTGGGAGGACAACATTCGAGAATGGACTGGTTTGACACTGAGCGAAACAATCAGGGTTGCTGAGGACAGAGAAAGATGGAGTACGCTGGTTAACCGAAAATCTGTGGTGCCCCTACGACCTCTGAGTTACGGGATAGGATAGGATAGGACAGGATTGTTATTTTATGGTGGTTGTTTTAATTTCTAGACTATCCTCTTCTGTTTCTTGTTTGTGTTGTATTTAATTGTATGGCGTTATTTTGACTTCTTATTTGATTTTAATTTATACTGCTTTCTTTCTTGTTGTACTTATTTATTTCATTTTTATTTTTTTTTAAATTATTTTATTTGTGAATTTGATGTATTTGTAAGTTATCTAACTTTTGGTTTGTTCGTTTTCACGCTATTTATATGACTTTATTTTATTGTGTTTCATTGTATATATGTTATTGTTTCATTTGAGTATAATTTTCCGTATTGTATTTTATATAACCTCTTCTCCAACCCCTTCCCCCCTCCCTCCCCACCTAACCCTACCTCTCACTCAATCACGCAAAGAATTTTCTCTCTCCTAACAAATTAGAGAAAATAGGATGCAGTACGGGCGCACGTGTGTGTGTGTGTGTGTGTGAGAGAGAGAGAGAGAGAGAGAGAGAGAGAGAGAGAGAGAGAGAGAGACAGAGAGAGACATAAAGAGAGACATAAAGAGAGAACAAATGAAAATGAAGATTCAAAGGAACAGGAAGGAACCGTGCTTTGGCATACCTGCGCCACCGTCTGTTATTTATGAAGTGTGGATCGATTGTGCGCCAAGTAATGTACGAGGTGAAGCAACACACGTACAGAGAGAGACAGACAGACAGAGGCGCATACCTAACAGGTGCGTGCACACACACACACACCTAAACACGCGAACGACCAGACATTATAAATATTTTAAATACAATCAGACAGATCTAAGCTTAAGGGAGGGAAAACTTTTAAATGATACAAAAAATATTGGTGAGCTTAAAATGTCATTATTGAAATGACTAAACAAACAGTGACAGCAACAAACAATAACACGCACCATTAAAAATAATAAATCATAAGTAATATAAACAGGACAACAGAACAAAGGTGTATTTCAATTAGGCCTAACGCTGTAAAGACAATGTAGACTACATAAGGTGTTCAAGCCTTTCCTTTTTACTATGACAAAACGTCCAACGAGTAACTTTCTCATTCTGTTTAAAATTATAAATTTAAAAAAAAAAATTAACATAGGCTTATAAATAAATACATGGATGCATATTTTGAAAATATTGTGAATGTTATCTGGAGCAAAATTCATTATTGCAATCGCTAGCTTTTTAACTGCATCTCTGTAGCCATCATTAAGAGCTCGTTTTCCTCACGCAATTTAGTTTTTGAAGCTTTCAATCGCTTAGTGGAGGTTCAGACATAACGGCTATATCTTCTAAAGCCAAATAATAAGATTTAAAAATAATTACAATATAATAAACCAAAACAGGAAACATAACTTGTGCATCCAGAACTAGAAGAGAAAATAAAACCCCGCTTTTGGAAATCGTTGAAAAGCAGTGAAAAAAGAATGTTCTGCCCTGAAGGAGACGACAACAAAATAGAAGTAGTTTGATTCAGATTAAACAAAAATGTTAGACTGTATATATAACTCCGACATGTTAGATTATTGTTATATATAAAAGAAATACAAATTTATAATAATTTATTACAACTGTGTTAAATGCTGACCTAACATTTAAAAGAAACGCGATGATGCGTCATACGTCGTAAGCCTCCAGAATCGCATTTAAGGAATATAGCGTCACCCGCTCGGAACCGATTTAACAGAAATTGTAATAACGAATCTGAGGTTTGTTGTATACTCTTCTTTTTTTTTTCCTTTGTTTTATTTAAGCCTAAGCAAAAAGAAAAGACTTGATTAAACAGAGAAAATTAAGAAACACACGGAAAATAACATTTAACAAATGTTTTTAAAAACAAGATGGCGCGAAACAGAATCACGGAAGTAAACACGCCCGCACGAAAACAAAAATCGATACAACAACAGGTAAAAACAGCAGTCTTACCTGTTGACGTCGTACACAAGGACAGGAAAAAGAAAGCCGTTATCAAGCAAGGAATCGACGTTGCCATGTTCACAAGAAATCCGGGCATTTTGAGGTTGAAACACATTGAAATCACAAGTTCGAGTAGTTTGAACACACCAAGCTGGGTATTTCAGAACACAGATCACACTCACATACGGCGGACTGAGCTAGATTAGAACAACACTGAACAATGTCAGACTCTCTGCTCTTTCTCTCTTCTCTCTCTCTTCTCTGAACATCAGGTATCACACATTCTTAATGGGAAACCCAACCAGCACAACTTGTCAATATTGCGTTATGGAAAACAAATTGAATGGACAATGAAACTGTCAGTGAAGGAAATGAAACAAAGTAACTTACACACACACAATGCATTGACAAAATTAATGACGATTAGTAGCAATGTTTTGTTTTGTTTTGTACTTTGACAAGAATTCGGGCAGGTCCAAATCGGTTTTAGCCTCAATAGGAGCGTCTGTTTTCTATAAGCCAGCTTGCGGTGCTTGGTTTTCGTTACAGCGCGCGACGCCCTCTCTCTCTCTCTCTCTTCCTCTTTCTCCAGCAGCCGACCCCATTTCACAGCAGAGAGCTGATTGGTGGCGCTGATCGTTCACGTGACCGCCGTGATCGATCGCAGGGCAGTGTGGGTAGAGACGCTACTCTGGTTGGGTGAGTAAGCTCAATAGAGACGCTAGAACAGGAAATTGTTGACGGATTTTCCAGTCAGCGTTGCCCCCTGTTTACTTCATGGTGTCAGCTAAGGTAGTCTACAGTGATTAAACAGATGAGAACTGCGTTCTACTGCTACTATTAACTTACTACTACTACAGCCATAATAATGAGAATCGTTTTAATCATTCATTTTATTCCCCCCTCCCACCCTCTCCCCCCTCCCCCCTGAATGATATGAATCGAAGGATAAATTTAGTGTTTTTAACTTTTTAACTTAAAAATGAATTAATTATGGTCGATCAAGATTGGTAGTTATATTCACTAAAAATAATCTGGGGGGGGGGGTTGAGGGGTTGAGCGTGTGTGTGTTTTGCGGTTTAGGGTGAGAGGGAGGGGGCTTGTCCATACACGTATTATACACGTATTCTATTTGTTTTAACTGCCGTATTTCTTGTGTGGGAATGTTTGTGCCACAATGCAAAATGTTCTAGGAATATTTGTTACAAATACTATCCTGGCTAGTCCTAAATAATGATTATAGAATTCATTATAATAGTTTTCAAAGCCGGATTGGTTCCCAGCTTTTTATTAATACTGTATTAGGTCAGTTTGAGTTTGAATGCTAATTGTTGTGAGCTGTTGTAACTCTCTCTCTCTCTTCCCCCCTCTCTCCCCCCCTCTCTCTCTCTCTCTCTGCGTGTGTGTGTATGATTGTAATGCGTGAACATTTATCAAGTTTTAACTTGATGTTATTATTTATTTGTTTTAATTTATGTCATTTATTTATACCAGTATTATTTTGTTCTTTATCCTGCTTGTTGTATTGTAGTTGGCTTGTTTTTTTTATTTATTTTAGTGAGTTTGTCATCAGTGTATATTATAACTTTAATATAGTATAGTATAATTTTTATATAGAATAGTGTAACATAGCATAATATAGTATTGGGATAGTATAGTATCGGGATATATATAGTATAGTTCCGATAGAATCATAGGCTGTGGACCTTTTCGTCCTCTAGATGACTTGCCTGACCATCCTGCAAGGCACAGTGCAAGGAGGTAGAAGAAGAGGGAGACCGAAAAAGAGTTGGGAGGACAACATTCGAGAATGGACTGGTTTGACACTGAGCGAAACAATCAGGGTTGCTGAGGACAGGGAAAGATGGAGTACGCTGGATAAACGATCATCTATGATGCCCGTACGACCTCCGAGTTATGGGATAGGATAGGATAGGCTAGGCTAGATGACTTGCATGAGGAGAGCACACTGTTCACCAGGGATACTATATTACAGTAAAGTATAGGTCAATGCTTTACACCCTACAGACGGATCTGAGGCAAGACGAAGCTTTCTCCCTCTCTCGGAGCTCGTGTGGTCTCAGGACTCATTTGTAATTCTTACTTGTCACATCGGGTAGGAGAACACAAGGGTTTCTGTTGTCTGCAGACTTTGCCTACCACGGACACACTGCGTACCTGAGATTAGCCAAGGCTTGCGTTGGCCTTGTGAGAGGCTGTCACACTGGTCCAGTCTCTTCTACGCTGTGTCACAAATATCGCCTTCAAAAAGTCAGCGCAAAATATTACATTTGGATAAACATTTGTGCAGCCTCTTTAAATTATTTATTTTAAAACAAAAAATTGTGACACGTTATTTTACATGAATTTGAAAATAAATTAATTTGTTATCGCGCGTTGACGATACAGCGGAGTTCACCGTTTTTATCTTAGCCAAGAAGACACCACTATACCTGTGATTCAGTGATTACTGTGTATAGCATACCTGTGCCAAACTTTACATGTCAACGTTGATTCCTTTCAAAGTTACAGACACAAATTTAACCCCTTAGAGAGATGTAGAAGATTAACTCACGCTCTTTCTCCCTCCACCCCCAAATCACCCTCCCCCCTCCAAGCCAACAACAACGCCATTCCTCCCCCACCCACCCACCCCCCTTCGTAACAACACTCCCCCCATAATTTTCACCTTATTCAAATCCTCCCTGCACCCCCTAATAAACGGCTAAACAGTTATACAAGTTATTGACCGGCTAGACCGTTACGCTATATATAGCTTCCTTTAAAAGGTAAAGGTAAAGGTAGTCCCATAGCCTTGTGGCCGTAGGGGAGCGTGATGTTGGAGATCACACTTATCTTGGGCCAGCGTAATGAGGGTGATGCCCAACTCTCTCCCTCGTTGCTTTACCTTCCCCACCCTCAAGAGAGTAGGTACTCAATCACAGTTGAGTCAACTGGGGGCGTTGTTGTTTGTCGCTTCACACCTTAGCGGTCACCCATCCAAGTGCTAACCGCACCGGACGGTGCTTCACTTTCGACACAGTAGCGAGTGCTCCAACCACTGCACTATCCGACACCCCACTTACACTTAACTGAACGTCCTATTTTAAAATCTGATAAGGTCAAGGGCAAAAGACCTTTATAGAGAAATTAAACCCAGACCTGACTTTATCACCACGTCCGGGCGAGGGAGGGCAACAGAGGACGCCGGGGTTCAAAATGTTAAATAGAGGAAACGCACCGTGCGTGCGCGGTCTATATATAGCTTGTACTGTTAGCCTCTTTTGTGCTGACCCACTGACCGTCGCTGATGGCTAAGCCATTATACTATGATGGCCTACTAGCGCCAAATCCTCATAATTACAAATATCATGAGATAATTACAAATATCATGGAATAATTACAAATATCACGGAATAATGTCAATTTTCAAGGAATAGTAACAATTATTATTGAAAAATTATAAATAATTATTTTCGCGCGATCATGTTTAATTGTCAGTTTTGGCTCATTCGCCTGGAAATGCGCCAAAACCGAAAATTTTATTTTTCACATAATAATTACAATTTCATTTGAAAATGACAAGTTTTATGTGATCATGCTTAATTCTGACTATGGCGGCTTACTAGCGCCAAAACGTGCATTTACAGGTATCAATGATAATACATGTAGTAATTAACACGTCATCGTGTTCTGGGTATTACACATTATGACGGCTTACTATAAACTATAGGCGCCCAAACCGGATAATACAAAAATAATATCATGTGATAATTACAAATATCAACGACATATTTACAATTAACACGTAATCATTGTAATTATCGAGTGAAAATCACAATTTTTGATTTTGGCCCATTTCCAGATGGATTTCTAGAGCCAAAACTGAAATTTTAAAATGGTCACGCGAAGATATTTGTAATTTTTCAATGATATTTGTATTTATCCCTTGATAATTGTAATTTTCCTATGGCATTTGTAATTATGTCATATTTGTAAATATCAAGTTTTGGCGCTAGGAAGGCGTAGCAAATATTGATGATTATTCATTAACACTGTGGATTACCGGTATCTCTGTCAATTACACTGAACACGTGTTCATTTCAATTATCTCGTGATAATGGTAACTCTCTGTTTTGGCGCTAGTAGGTCGTCATACATTAGGCATCTTCTATTGTTATCAATCTAATCCTTCAGCGTATCGGGGGTTTTCGGAGAGTTTTCGCCACCGCAACCTGTTTTATTTTATTTTATTGTATCGTTCTTATATAGCGCGTTTCCAGCTCAAGTGCTGCTCAAGGCGCTGGCCGATACAGGATCTAACTCAAGTCGCCCGCACGAGACGCATCAACGCCCAGATATCTATCTGTGTTAGTGAGCCGTTAGTCAGTCAGTCAGTCAGTTGGACTTGCGGGGTCTGGTGTGGCGCCACATAGGTGAACACTGAGCTGTTGGGAAGGTCTCATGTTGTTGTTTGTAGATTATAGTCACACGACACTTTCGCATATAGGTGACTACTGGACCGATTTATACTGACACCAGCGGGCCAGTTGTTGGTAAAGGGGAAAATAATAAGGTCTCATCTCTTTTGGTCGGCCTGATGGCGGAAGCCCTTGTCTGCTGGGCGGAAGCCCTGGTCCTGATTCGGCTCTTTGCAGTTCGCCGGACCCTACAAACAATGACTAACTACCGTAACTAACGAGTCTGGGGTGACTCACCTGAAAAGGGCTATAGTGCACTCATCTAAGGTGGAAGGTAATGAACCATGACGGTTGGACTGGCGGAGGACCCCTTTCTACCTGAAGCTGGTTGGCGGCACTTACAAGGTCTGAGACGACACCCCTGTAAGGGGAACATTAGTAGTGGTAGTAGGAAGAGGTGGGAGAACCGACCTAGGTCACATTTTTGATGTTTTATTTTGGATATCGTCCTTCTACTTCATGTCTGTTGACACAGTTTGCTGGGGTGGCGTTGTGCCAGCCCCCGTGTGTCCATAGCTCCTTTCTGAGTCTGTTGATTCAGCTCTCTTATTGTAACTTTCAGACTTTTATGCTCTTTTAAATTGCGTGTCTGAGTACAATGTGAACCCTGTCGGCTCAAGTCCTTTGGATTCCTATTCTAAAATAGATCTGACGTTTTTAGCTAAGAACTAGTGGTTATTCTTGTCGGCGCTTAAATTAGACGATTACGGGTAGCTTACACTGGCGAGGGGAACGGGCATTTCGTAACGGAGACCTACCGGTAATTTACTCAACGGATTGAAGGTTACGGTTGTGTTATTAATAGTATTAATAGTAGTTATTAACAGAGGAGAGACTGAGAGTAAGCAAAATAATTACATAAGCAAGATTGAAAGGTCAAGGTAGCTGCAGTTATCCTACGCGAAAAGGTGGTGCTCTCTACAATACGGTCCAGATACCTTTAATACTACTACTACTACTAATTTTAGTTATAAAGCGCTTTATCAAACATGACAGGTAGGCTCTACATAGAACGCAAGTATGAATAATTTTGAAAAAAAAAACCAACACAATAATTAAAGATTACTTGAACATATATACACCAACTAGTCTAAAATCCATAAACGCTTAAAAAACAAAATAAAAACAAAACAAGCACAGAAATTGAACACCGAAGGCTGTCACCAATAGATATCCATGTAGTCCGTCATTTAAAAAAAAAAGTAGGGTGGGGAGATTAGGAAGAGTGTGGGTGGACGTATACCTAATCAAGATACTCTGTAAAAAGATGCGTCTTAAGATTATTTTTGAAAGTGGCAAAACAAGTTGTCTGCCGAAGGTTCAGAGAGACGGAGTTCCACACTGAGGATACAAGCACAGACAAGAAAAGAACCTCATGCGAAAGAAGGGAGAAGTGACGTCAGACCAAAGAGATGCATCGTGAGAACGCAGCGATCTCCTCGGAACATATGGAATTACCAACTCAGAAAGCCTCACTTTGGAGACATTGATGGCACAGAGTTGTCACCTTGTATTTTATTTTGGCCCTCACAAGCAACCAGTGAAAAATACGCAATACGTCTGTGACACAATGGCGCTTTGACTTCCGTACCACCATCTTAACAGTATAAAGTCTGCCGGTTTTATTATTCGGGACACCGACCAACACCGCGTTTCCGTAATCCAGACGGGAGAGAATGACTCCCACCGCTAGCATTTTAGCTAATTCTATGGAAATTTACTGTCGGATCTGACCACGTCTGCACAGCTAAAAATACAGAACCTTGCAAAGCTGATTGATGCGAGGTTCAAACGGCAACGTGGAGTCTTGGAACACTCCAAGATTCCTGACCTTTTCCCCAAATGGATCCTGTGAGGTTGACACCATTAAACAATCTAAACCTTGTCCTTTGTTCAGACTGCTTTGGGATCCTATCTGAATGATTTCAGTTTTGTCTTCGTTCATCTTCAGTTTGTTTCGAGCCATCCAATAAGACATATCTGCAATCGCGTTGCTCATGTGCGTCGCCAGGCGAAGAACTTCCGGAGGCAAGGCCAAATCATGCCTATGCGTGTCATCAGCAAAAAGGTGCTGGTCTTTCGAATGACACCACTCAGTGTGTAGGAATACATGGCGAAGAGCATCGGGCCTAAGACGGATCTCTGCGGAACTCCGTATTTCAACAAATGGTTGGCCGAAACCGTGCCGTCCACAACCAAGCCTAAGTTCGATCACTCAGGTAGGCATGAAGCGAGCGGAGGGCAGTGCCCGAACAGCCAAAAGTATCGGAAAACCTAGAGACACGAATGTTATGATCCAGGGTGTCAAAGGCTGCCGATAAGTCGAGGAGCGCCAAAATGGACGCTAGACCTGTATCTGATGCGCAAAGAAGGTAGTTTACTACTGTAACTAGCGCTGTTTCGGTACTCCGACAAATCCGATAGGCCGATAGACTGAAAGGGCTCCAAGAGACCATGAGACTCAAGGTGAACCAGGAACTGGTCGTGAACGACCCGCTGTAAGACCTTGGTCATGAAAGGCAAATTTGACACCAGCCTATACATTTTCACACATTCGGGGTCCAGGTTTGCCTTGTTTAACAAGGGCTTGACAAGAGCATGTTTAAAAGACTGAGGGACGATACCAGAAGTCAAAGACTTATTGATGATTTGTGTAATTGTAGGGACTAGCTCGTCAATGCATTCATAGAATATTGAAGCGGGGGGTAGGGATTTTCTAGGCATCCTGCGTATCAGCTTCTTTACATACACCTTTGAAACTCTAGTGAATTCTCAAACTTCAAAGCTAAGGAAAGGTGGGTCATCATTTGATTGAAAGTCTACAGTTGGCGTGCAATTGCGGATATCCTCAATTTAAACTGTGAAAAAAGAAGTGAATGAGTCTGCTAACTGGTCATGGGGGGGGGGGGGATGTGTTCTATTCAAACAGTTTGTCTCCTTGTTCAACTCGCCAGCAGTTACTTTCTAAACACAATTTTTTTTTTACCTGCTACCAAGATTGCAACCCTGTAGATTTTAGAACTAGTTTTGGCAACGAATTCTCTGTCAAACAGTTTGATTTTTTTCGCATGAAGATGTTTGTTTTTTCTGAGGATTTTATTCAGGTGTTCTCTCATGCTTTGGAAAATCAGTCCCTTGATTTTTACCCAGCCCGGCCGATACACTGACGAGCTGAAAGCCCAGCAAAATGGCCATCTGTGTCTATGGCACACATCCACAAATGAAAAACCACTGCCAGCAGAGGAGGGAAGCTAGCTCCTTCCTATCATTCCCTCCCCAGAGAATAGCACCTAAATAGGGCTATATCCAAGATCCTATTCCTATCCTTTCTTATCCCGTCGCTGGGTCACCATAGATGATCGTTGAACCAGCGTCCTCAGCAAACGTGTGGCTTCGCGCTGTGTCAAGCCAGTTCATTCTCGAATGTTGTACGCTCTCCCCCCCCCCCTCACACACACACCTCTTCTTCGGCCTCCTTGCACCGTGCCTTGCAGGATGGTCTTTGCAAGATGCTATCAATAAACTCCAGCCTTGTCCTTTTAGGCGCGACACCTTCATCACCCGAGTTCTACACACACTTCTTGCCTCCCATTAGGGCCCATGTTTGAAAGGATTATAATCTTGTAAACAAAGAAGTGCGGAGCTACGGATTGATTAACTGAGACGGAGCAATTGCGACTGAATGATTGGCCGTAAGCTAAAGTATTCTACTTGTATGCCAAAATTCATCAAAATCGGCTCAACCGTTTTTGAAGTTATGGAGCAAAACGTGTTTATTAAAAAAAAAATCCCCCTGCGACCTTGACCTTTGAGCTAGAGTAGTTCTCTCTCTCTCTCTCTCTCTCTCTCTCTCTCTCTCTCTCTCTCTCTCTCTCTCTCTCTCTCTCTCGTATAATGCTGGCCACTAACCCATATAATGTTCCTTTGAAGTTTGAAGAAAATATTTCCTGTGGCTCTTGAGAAATGCGCGCGAAGGACCGACGGACAGACGGACATTTGGCTCTTTCTGATTAATTCAATATGATTTCTAAGTATTTCCACATAGTATCTGAGAGAGAAATGCAGATAAAATAAGAGCCTACATTGAGAGAAGTAGAATTGGTTGATTGAAGCACTCCAAAGGTAAGGTCATCTGCTGTGTAACTTGATAAAACCTTATCGGCAAGGACTAAGGGCCAGCATACAGCGTAGCTAAGACTGCATCACGAGGTGTACTTCCTCACTAGCGAAAGGTCGTAGGTATCATCAGACCTCTTCTACGCTGCTTACAGTGTTGGCGTGATTATTATCTTTGCACTGAGCGAGCACGCTGAGACAGGGCGACACACATTTTATTTATTTTTTTTAAATTAATTAATTAATTAATTAATTTAATGATCGACGTTGTTATATGGCGCTTCTCCAGCTCCAGAGCTGCTCAAGGCGCTGACCGATACAGGATCTAACTCGAGGCGCCCACTTGCAACCTCTTTGGACGCATAGTCTTGACGCCAAGACCACTGAGCACCATCCTTGGCGACCAGGGATGGGGAGGAGAGACCTAGTGCGTGCTAGGTGTATTTATGTAGCGGCCCTCACCCTTTTAGGACATGAGTATCAGGATCTTTTAAAGTCTATGCGATGGAATGCGTGCGTTCCCTTGTGACGAACGGACCAGTTTACCCTGCTTACTTTACTATTTAGCCTTGTTTAGTCAATGTAATCTTAGAATGTTAATGTTAGGCTGCAGCAGACGATGGAAGTAATCAGGCGTAGCAATGGTATAACTGAGGTACACACACTGCGAGCTTGACGCAAAACAGTGTAGTGACGTCAGCACTGTGTGTGTTGAATCGGCAGGCAATGATATCATTGTAGCTACGGTAGGCGAGTCGATTACCAACCAATGAGAACACAGGTTATAATGGACTCAACCAGGTCTGGCTGATGGTGGGGCCGGGTAGCTCAGTTGGTAAGAGCGTCTTGCTAGTATCCGAAAGGTCGCTGGTTCGAATCCCGGATTGGTCAACGTGTGATCATATTATTTTCCCCTTTACCAACAACTGGCCCGCTGGTGTCAGTATAAATCGGTCCAGTAGTCACCTATATGCGAAAGTGTCGTGTGACTATAATCTACATGCAAACAAACACAAACATCTGGCTGATTCGAATAGAGAGAGTGAACGGGAGTCGAGTTTGAACCGAGGAGCAGTACACAGCTACACAGTTAGCAGTAAGAACTCTCCTGAATAGACCAGGAAGCAGGACTTGAGAATCTTAGAATTCTATGAAGTAGCCACGAGCTTGACTTTGTCAAACAGGTAAATGAACCTACTTCTGTTTCATCGTGATATATTTATATTATTGTTGAAATTATGTTTGTGGAATTTGCTATGCATAGAATTGAATTGTTCGTCCAACGTTGCGTGACCACGTGTCGAAACACGACCGGTTGCGCCGCCATGTTGTATACCTGACGGAACGGAACCCCTGTTGTTTAACCTATATGTATGTTTGCAGACCAGTGGCTGTACCAGTGAATGTTTATAATATTATTAATTCTTTTTGTGTATAATTAGCCACGATTTATATTTATGTATGTATAGGAAATTAGAGTTGAGATTCCAGTGGACCACGGACATAGCAGAATGTTCGTCGCTTATGTATAGAGATGTGGAGCTATCACTGAGGGCTACTTTGGCTTTCAGTGAGACGCTCTGCACAGACCTATTATTCAAGGTTGTGCAGAATTTCGTCTCTTGTGTTACAGACGAACAGGCGAGATATCCCGTGCGCCCAACTCCACAGAAACAACGAGTTGGCTGTTTAGCCTCTACAGCACAGGACTGAGAGAGCAACCCTGGAAAACACCCTCCAAGGCACCACAGCGTGTCAAGGAACCAAACTACATGACGACCTCGTGTGTACCAGAAGCTACCGCAACGAAGGGCTTCAACCCCGCGACATGAAAGTTAAGTGCCCAGGAATCAGCGCACTAAAACTGATAGCAAAAGGACCACAGTAGTCCACTCTTCAGAAAACTGTAAAACGGACCACAGTAGTCCAATCTTCATGAACTCCAGTAGCCAGTGCCCTATGAAGACATAACAGCTGCCTAGACTATCAGCGATCGAATCATTTGCATTAACTCAGGAATTTTTAAGGTAGATTAGTACATCGAAGATCTTGTATAGAGTAGAAGAAATACATGTGTGATTTTAACTGTTATCAAGTGGCTGGACTACATATGATTCATAGCCGTGTGAAAGCTAGTGTGACAGTGATCTTTTACCATTTTTCTATCTATCTCTGTATCCCAGCCTTAACACAGACCGAGCTAAACAAATAAATGTATTAAAGTAATTCATCGGGTGACTAACTAGCAGTTCCCATAGAATAGAGCGTGAGGGTGAGAAGAAGAAGAAGAAGAAGAAGAAGAAGAAGAAGAAGAAGAAGAAGAAGAAGAAGAAGAATAGGTGAAAGGAGAAAAAGAAGAAGAAGAAGCGGTGAAAGAAGAAGAAGAGGTGAAAGGAGAAGAAGAAGAAGAAGAAGAAGAAGAAGAAGAAGAAGAAGAGGTGAAAGAAGGAGAAGAAGAGGTGAAAGAAGGAGAAGAAGAGGTGAAAGAAGGAGAAGAAGAGGTGAAAGAAGGAAAAGAAGAAGAAGAAGGAGGAGGAGGAGGAGGAGCCATATATATAAAAAAGAAAGAAAGAAAGAAAGAGAGAGAGAGAGAGAGAGAGAGAGAGAGAGAGAGAGAGAGAGAGAGAGAGAGAGAGAGAGAGAGAGAGAGAGAGAGAGAGAGTTCCAAATATTTGAACCTTTTTTTTTAAAATTAGGGATTAAGATATTAGACTTATTGATATCGTTGTTATCTTTAGTTTATTCGTTGACACGTCAGTGGATTGTCTGCTGACGAGTCATCAATGAGTTAACCATTTGTTTTGGGCGGGTATAATAGTGGGATTTGCGGAGGGGTTCTAAAAATCTCCTTGACATGGGTAAGAAGATTAGATTAAATATTCAATGATTAATGGATCCAACGGACTGCTAAGAGCCGAATCAGGACCACACAAAACTATTCAAAATCAGACTAAAATGCTTACATTAAAATTGATAAAAGATGAACATAAAACTAGCATTACTGGTAAAATTTAACCAAGAATACAAACAAGATAATATGGCCTATATGCGATCAAATTTATTTTATTTTTATTTTTATTTTATTTATTTTATTTTATTTACCCTATTGTCCCTTTTTCATAGGGAAATTCTGGGCCGCTTCCCCTGGGGAAAGCGTAGTCGCAGCCTGTGGCGCGTCCAAACCCAACCTACCTAACATTAGTTGTGATTTTTGAAATTTTGCTGGGGGAGCAAACCGGAGTACCCGGAGAAAACCCCCGAGACGTTGCCTGAGTCGAAAGTAAATAATATTCGGAGAAACATAACGCCCAGATGCTGGATCGAACCCACACCTGTCAGGCGCCATTGGTTTCTGGCCTGTGGACAAAGCTAGTTAGTCCCGCCTTAGCCCACTTGGCCACAACGCTCGCTAATAATAATAATAATAATAATAATAATAATAATAATAATAATAATAATAATAATAATAATAATAATAAATAATCCAACATCACGTAAAAATGAAAACCGGTTTTTAACGTTGCAACTTTTAACAATCCCATTAAAATGTATCGAACCAAAATATCTTTCTCTGTCATCAACCTTCCTTCCTGGGATCTTCTTTTTCTCTAGGCCAGCTTAATGAGGGAGGTGGCTACCTCCACTCTCTCCGCAGCTAACCCTTGCAAGGTTTTAAGCAGATCCATTCCCAGCTGAGGGTGTATCAATCTTTTTGTGTCGGTTGGTGGTTGCTTTTCAGGCCTGGCCACTCATCCAAGCACTAACCCTTCCCGACGTTGCTTAACAGTAAACATTTTGCTTGTGCCCAAACCACTCGGCTACAGTGCCCTACCATGGGTACGTGGGTACAGAAGCAAAGCAAGAGAGAAAGGAGAAATGGGCCTTACCGGGTACAAAATATGAACAAGAAAACAAGAAAGAGCCAAAGACCAGAGCAAACCGAATGAGAACAAGAGTAGGTAATGAAGATTTTGAATCAATATTGGCGATGTGGTAATAATGTTCGTCATTTGTAAGGCGCCTTAGCCTAGGGATCAAGGCGCTGGCCGATACAGGATCTAACTCAAACCGCCCGAGACGCCCACCCGCAGCCATTGGGCGCATGGTCTGACGCCCGGACAACTGAGCACAATCCTGGGCATCCAGGGATGGCGGAGAAGGACCAAGTGCATGCTGGGTGTGTTCTTGTTACTGGCACTCACCCGTCTAGGACATGAGCCAGCGTAAGGATCTTTAAAGTCCGTTATGGTGGAATGTATGCGACACACAGACTAGACCTCGGTGTATACTCTCATCCGAAGGAGTAGGAAGACAGGAGTAAAGTGTCTTTCCCAGGGACACAACACAATGGCCTGGCCAGGGCTCGAACCCGGGACCTTCAGATCCGCAGGCCGAAGCACACAGTGCCTCCACAGACCACAGTGCAGTGCCTCCACAGACCACAGTGCAGTGCCTCCACAGACCACAGTGCCTCCACAGACCACAGTGCCTCCTTAGACCACAGTGCCTCCACAGACCACAGTGCCTCCACAGACCACAGTGCAGTGCCTCCACAGACCACAGTGCCTCCACAGACCACAGTGCCTCCACAGACCACAGTGCAGTGCCTCCACAGACCACAGTGCAGTGCCTCCACAGACCACAGTGCCTCCACAGACCACAGTGCAGTGCCTCCACAGACCACAGTGCCTCCACAGACCACAGTGCAGTGCTTCCACAGACCACAGTGCCTCCACAGACCACAGTGCCTCCACAGACCACAGTGCAGTGCCTCCACAGACCACAGTGCCTCCACAGACCACAGTGCACAGACCACAGTGCCTCCACAGACCACAGTGCCTCCACAGACCACAGTGCCTCCACAGACCACAGTGCCTCCACAGACCACAGTGCAGTGCCTCCACAGACCACAGTGCTTCCACAGACCACAGTGTCTCCACAGACCACAGTGTCTCCACAGATCACAGTGCCTCCACAGACCACAGTGTCTCCACAGACCACAGTGCCTCCACAGACCACAGTGCCTCCACAGATCACAGTGTCTCCACAGACCACAGTGTCTCCACAGACCACAGTGTCTCCACAGATCACAGTGCCTCCACAGATCACAGTGCCTCCACAGACCACAGTGTCTCCACAGACCACAGTGTCTCCACAGACCACAGTGTCTCCACAGACCACAGTGCCTCCACAGACCACAGTTCACAGTGCCTCCACAGACCACAGTGCCTCCACAGATCACATTGTCTCCACAGACCACAGTGTCTCCACAGACCACAGTGCCTCCACAGACCACAGTGCCTCCACAGACCACAGTGCCTCCCGTGGTAGACGGGGATAACCATCCCCAGGGAAGAGGGGACCTAACTCAACACTGAACCACCAGAGCAATCATACTGCTAAAATGGACAGTGAAAATGGCCAATTTTACCTTGCCCACCACGGGAATCGAACCTGGGTCACCGGCGAGCCATCTACCATTTAGCTACGGGCGGTGGTTTGTGTTTGTTTATGTGTTATCCCCCCACCACCACCCAACCCCCACCTCCTATAGTTTCTTTGAAAATTGTGCATCGTGTGTGTTGGCTATTTGATGCAAAGAAAAACAAGAAGGCAAGCCATTCAAATGTATTCTCAAGCACACTCACATACATAGCTTTAAAAAAAAAAAAGCATTTTCAAAGCTGTTCATTTTCGTGGAACTGTTGTATCTCGGTTGTGCCCTTAAGACCCCTTGGGGTCATGAGCAATCTTGCCACTGTAGATTGTTCTAACCTATAAAGGGTACAGTGAAAGCCCCAGTTGAAAACCTGTCTTGCCTTTGTAGGCATGACAAATTAACTGCGGCAACAGTTCCCCCCGTTGGAGTGCCGGGGGTTTCAGTATAAATAGTATCCCCACTTTCTGAAAATTTAGTGCTTTAAATTCCCACTGTCGCTGTCTTCCTCATTTGCTCTTTCTTATTCCCGATCTGTCCTACCACTCTGCTATACTATCTTCTTCTTCGCTAGATCAATGACCTACCTTTTTTCTTGAAAACTCTTCCTGGACAAGACTCCTTGTTTGTGTATGAGGTCTGTTGGATCAGCTTGGGAATGTTGGACGCTTTCTGCCGGGTGGTCACTAGGGCTTCCTATGAATGTACTATTTAGCACTATAGGCATTTTATATGTATGTTTTTTGTTGATGATTTATAATGATGTTTGTATTTTTTTTTGTTTTTGTAATCGGGGAGTTCGCGTAGTTGAGGTCAACCCTCAGCCGTCCCTCGCGTGGGATGTCTTTATTGTAAAGTGACTGGCCGGTGGAGGGCATTCAATTTTCCCACTGGGGTTGTTTCAACAGATCTTTTATGCGGATCGGGGGTTGTCCGGTCCTGATTTGGCTCGGAAGAGTCCGCTGGACCTAAAGCAATAATAAATCAATCAATCAATCAAAATCAGTGCCCTTAAGAACCAAAATGAAAATATAGAACGATTGACCGCTAGATCTATTATGAACTATCGGCACCCTTAAAAAAAACCATCACAATCGGTTTAGCCAATAATTGAGATACAGTGCAAAAGGTGTTTATAAACTGATCGACCTTCTCTGCAACCTATACCTTGGAGAAAGTACAAAAATGAAGGTCATACAGGGATGAGTAGCAGTTAAAGTTTGTGTTTTTAATTAAAGGTAATCAACATCGGCCATTGTCATTTTTGAGACAATGCTAACAAAAAGTTGAAATAACCCACCCAACTGTTCAACGGAACGAGCGACGGAACAGCCAACGGACTGCAATGGAATGTTTGGACAAGTGAAGTAGACCTACATGAACACCAAAATTTATGAAATTTGGTACAGCCTTTTTTTTTTTTTTTTTTTTTTTTTTAAAGGATAGAGATACGGTAAAAAAAAAAAAACGTGTTTAACTAAGCAATGACTCCATCGACCTTGCCCTTTAAGATTCAGCAAATGCGACGGCACGGGAAGTTTCGCACTAACATAAATACTATTTCTATGAAGTTTAAAGAAAATATATCCAGTGATTCTTGCGATTTGGCGTGCAACGGACCCACATTATTTTGATTCGTTCTGATTCCTGGCTATCTCAAAGTAGTTCTACAAACGTATGCGAAGAAGAAGAAGAAGAAGAAAAAGAAGAAGAAGAAGAAGAAGAAGAAGAAGAAGAAGAACAACAACAACAACAACAACAACAACAACAACAACAACAACAACAACAACATCAGAGCACACTTCCTATGCAAATCAATGTCAAGTCAAGTCTATGTCAAGCGAAGTTTTGCTGTTGACGCCTGAAAGTTTTACAATATTTAGATTTTAGTTTGTTTCGGAAGGTAACGCCCGATAGCAAACCAAATATAGTTTTCTCAAAACTGATTTCAATATAGATCTAGTTGCCTGCTGTATTTTGTAGTGAGCACAGGCGCTTATAGCTAAACACGCCAGCGACTTTGCTTGTGACGCGTCTCCCTTGGGTTTATAATACTGTTTCTATAATACAGATAACCAAAGGGAGACGCGTCACAGGCATAGGCGCTCGCGTGTCCAGAGACAAGCTCCTGTGGTGTTGAAGGGGATAGGGCTGGGATATTGGCGGTGCAGATGGACTGAATGTTTGCGCGTGGGTTTGTGCATGTGTGTGTGTGTGGGTGGATGCGCGCGCGCGTGGGTTTGTGCATGTGTGTGTGTGTGTGTGTGTGTGTGTGTGTGTGTGTGTGTGTGTGTGTGTGTGTGTGTGTGTGTGTGTGTGTGATGATTGGGAGTTGTACGTCTTCCACGCGCTAGGCTCTGCCATTGTATATATGGCTGCAGCTTATTATTATTTTTTTGTAAGCTGTGCAGTATTTTGCAATAAAGTTTTTGAAATGTGCATGGGTGAGTGTTTTATGTGTTTCTGTGTCTGCATGCGCTCGCTCTCACTCTCTCTCTCCCACCTCTCTCTCTCTCTCTCACACACACACACACACACACACAAACGAACGCACGCACGCACACACAGGTAAGATGCGAGTGGTGTACTTTGTTTGGTGCTTCTTGCGTGTTTTGGCATGAGTAAAATTGGCTCACAAATTAACTGGCATAGAATTGCCTGCGTCCATATAACTATAGCACAGGTAATTGTATTTAGACACGCGAGCGCCTATGAACAGGCGAGCGCCTATGCCAATGACGCACAGGCATTACCACTCGCATGTCCAGATACAATCACCCTGTGAATTATAGGTAATGAAAGTAAAATGCTTGTGGAGACAAGATTGTGAGAATGTTGTTGTTGTTGTTGTTGTTGCGGAGGAGGAGGAGGAGGATCTTCTTCTTCTTCTTTTTCTTCTTCTTCTTCTTCTTCTTCTTCTTCTTCTTCTTCTTCTTCTTCTTCTTCTTCTTCTTCTTCTTCTTCTTCTTCTTCTTTTCTTCTTCTTCTTCTTCTTCTTCTTCTTCTTCTTCTTCTTCTTCTTCTTCTTCTTCTAGGAAATAATTAGACGTGTCTGTGCGTGGGCATGAAAGGAGACAGAAAGAAAAGAGAGTGAGACGTAGTAAAAAAATGAATGAGTGAAGAACAAGATGGCAAGCTTATAAAATGTATTTCCCGACATTGACGTACATGGCCGAGAACTAGGCTTTTTCAGAAGTGTTCATTGTGTTTGCGGTGTTGTGATTGTGCTTTATCCTAACGAAGCAAAACGAAAGCGTGGAATGATGGGCCACTGTTTGAACTATAATACAAGCAAACATGTATCCAAAATCGGCTCAGACAGTTTTTAGATACAGGGCAACAGGTGTTTAGAAAATGATGAGCGACTGATTAAACGGCAACCGGATTATTATTGAAGGATGGCCCATGGTTTGAAGTACCAAAAACTCAACAAAATCGCTTCAGCAGTTTTTGAGATATTTAACCAAACGTAAGGAATGAACACTGAACGAAGCCATGATAGTTGCTGAGAACAGAGAAAGATGGAGTACGCTGGTTAAACGATCATCTCTAGTGCCCCCAAACACCTTTGAGTTACGGGATATGATAGGACAAGATAGGATAGGATAGGATAGGATAGGAGGAATGAACATTGAGGTTTAGCGTCCACACCCACTGTTGGCAATATGGCACACGGGAATAACCACCCCAAGAAAGAGGGCTTAGGGACCTAAATCCACACTGAGCCACCATAGCAATCATACTGCGGAGAAGGACGGACAGTGCCATTTTTTTTTTAGTTTTATCTTGCCCACCCCGGGATTGGAAACTGGGTCATCGGTGTGCCAACAACAAACAGAACAGACTCCAGCGACCATGTCAGTGACCTTTGCGGTACAGCAAATACGATGACACTGAAGGCAGGCCACTAACCGTAGGTAATGTTCCTAGGATCCTATCCTATCCTATCCTATCCTATCCTATCCTATCCTACTCTATCCCGTAACTCAAAGGTCGTTTGGGCACCACGGATAATCGTTTAACCAGCATACTCCATCTTTCTCTCTTCTCAGCAACCCTCATGGCTTCGCTCAGTGTCAAACCAGTCCATTCTCGAATGCCGTCCTCCCACTTCTTTTTCGGTCTCCCCTCTTCTTTTGCCTTCTTGCACATTGCCTTGCAGGATGGTTTTTGCGAGACCTGATCGATGCTCTGGTGACGTGGCCATACCATCGGAGTTTGCGTTTCTTCACCACTGTGAACGTGTCATGGTGTTGTCCAATGGCTAGTGTGAGGGTCTGTTGGACTTCCTTTTTGGTGATGTGCTGGGTATAACAAATGCCCAGAAGTATTCTATGGCACCTCATCTCCATGCTTTATATTCTTCGTTGTAGATCTGCTGTGAGAGTCCATGTTTCGCAAGCGTATAGAAAGATGGAGATGACAAGGGATCTGTACTTATTTCCATTCCTTAGGCTCTGGAGGTGGTGTCAAGCCTCTGTACCATCTGTTCAAGTTCTTTTTCCTCTCCAGCCAATCCATCAATGTTATCCGCAAAACGGAGGTTGGAGATTGCTCTACCCCCAATGCTGACTGTGCCTTCGTGATTTGCAAGGGCATCTGACATGATGCGCTCTAGGAAGATGTTGGAGAGAGTAGGCATCCTTGACGCACAGCGATTGTTGTTCTGAACAGTTCCCGATGGCGCTTATTGTAGAGGACTACACTGGTAGCCTTGTTATATAGGCTTTTGATGACTTCAATAATTTTAGAGCTGATGTTGTACACTCTCATAATTGCCCACAGAGCTGCATGCCAGACTCGATCTGGTTTCTCGGAAGTTTGGTCAAAATCCGTTCACTGGTTCTTGAGATTGTATGGCTTCCAACGGACCGACAGCCGGACCGACAGACCGACAGTTGGATCGTTCTAATTTACTCCGACTATTGCAAAGTATTGCAACAACAAAAAACGGAGAGAGCCACAGAGAAACAATTGGAAAGAGCTGGGAGGAGGGGAAGAGGATGAGGATAGATAGAGATGGATGAACACGGGATATGAAGGATTACTTGACTCAGCCAAACAGACAAAGATTGTGTACAGTAAAACAACAATCTGGGCCTCAACCTTGGCCTTGAACCGATGTGACAAGGCGTGACCATGCAGAGTTGCCGTGAAACGGTAATTATGTATGCGACGCAATGCACAATATAATACCATTGTGTCATTATGTCTTCGTCAGGCATTTGATAATCTGTATTAAGAAAAGAAAAGAAAAACACACAGACAAGAAAGCAAGCTAGCCATTCAAATGCATTTCCACACCAAAAACCGACGGTTAAGCATGCTCAAAAGTGTTTATTTTCTTGGAGTTAGTTAGTTAAATAGATTAACGTCCCCGGACACATAAGCGTATAGGGGACGATTGTTTTCTTGGAGGGTTGTGTGCCTCGCTTTTATCCTAAGGAAACAAAATGAATACAAGAACTACCTGCAAGCAAAACAACAAAAAAATTCCTCAAAATCGGCTGAGCCAATCTTTAGATACAGCGCAAAAGGTGTTTAGAAAACGGTGAAGCAATGACCTTGACCTTTGACAAAGTACAAACACGAATGATCCAACAGCAGTAGTTGAAGTAGGCACAAAGTAAAAATGATGAATTTCGGTCCAGTTATTCCTGAGATAAAGCCAAAAGCGTTTTTGGAATTGGAACCAAAAAGTAAATTACGGAGCGAACGACCGACCGACTGACCGACTGTCCGACAACAGGACTGTTAATGAAAGATGGCCCGTGATTTGGTGTAAGCCTACATGTATACACCCAAACTCAACAAAATCACTTCAGCCATTTTGAAGATATTGAGTAAAACGTGTTTAGCAAGAAAATGACGTCAGTGACTTTGGCCTTTGTGTATGTATGGGCGTGTGAGAGAGTCCAATATTATATCGCGTGTTACGAGAAATACGTTTAGAACATTAAAGTATGGATGGACTGAAAATCTAATTTAAGAAATAATCCATGTGCAGCTTGACGTTTTCAGCCTTGTTAGGTTAGGTCCCGATGAGATTAGCCAATACCATGATCAGCTCTTTGTGCTGGAAAGAGCAATATCAGGACAGTAAACAACAGTGGAAATAAGGTATTAACAAAAGTGGGAAGGAGTGTAAAAATTCTTTCAACAATTATCTTTTAGTTGAAGATTTGCGCTATGCACTACGACAACGATCCTACTGTTGTTTTAAAATGAAGGGACGTGTAACGGCTGCGAGGCCTATAGGAAAATTCCTACTGCTGTAGTCTACTTGTAAATAAATAAATAAATAAATAAAATCACGAACACATTTGCATAAATATATCAAATATAAATAAATAGAAGGTTTAAACTGGTTTAAGGTGGATTGAACTTATTTATTAAATCGTCGACGTTATTATCATAAACGACAAAAGAAAGACGCATAGCACGTTGCTGACGACGACGACGACGACGACGACGATGATGATGATGATGATGATGATGATGATGATGATGATGATGATGAGGGTGATGATGATGGCGACGACGCTGACGTGATGATGATAATGATGGTGGAAATGCTGACTTGACGGTGATAATGAGTTTGCTGACCTGATGATATGATGACGATGATAACGACGACGACAACACTTACGTGGTGATGATAATAATGATGATGAGAACGCCGACGTGACGATATATATATAGATCATCGGAAGTTAC
This sequence comes from Oncomelania hupensis, assembly GCA_036898135.1. Taxonomy (NCBI): domain Eukaryota; kingdom Metazoa; phylum Mollusca; class Gastropoda; order Littorinimorpha; family Pomatiopsidae; genus Oncomelania; species Oncomelania hupensis. The sequence continues at coordinate 27,278,734 of CM072517.1, read as the reverse complement.
CGTTGTGAGGCGCAAGGTAGAACTAAGAGAGACAAACATATATTCCTTTCTGATTGCAGTTTCGTGTTTTCAGCATGCTTATCTCCCTTGCACTAGGTTTCTGACACCTCGCGAGAGGTTTTAGATCATCTACAACAAAAAATTTGCGATTTCCCTAGCGACTAGTAGTAATAGTAGTAGTAGTAGTGTGCTACTACTACTGTTACTACAACAACAACAACAACAACTACTACTACTACTACTACTACTACTACTACTACTATTACTACTACTACTACTATTACTTACTACTACTATACTTCTATTTTTTATGTGTGGTTTTAAAAAATTACTATTACTACTATTACTGTTATTACTACTACTACTATACTTTTGTTTTATATTTATGTTAAAAAAAACCTTACTACTACTATTGCTACTACAATTACAACTACTACAATTACCACTACTATTACTACCTCTACTATACTTTAATTTTTTATTTATGTTAAAAAAAAACTTACTACTACTACTACTATTTCTACTACTACTACTACTACTACTACTACTACTACTACTACTAGTACTACTACTACTACTACTATTTTTGCAACTAGGAAAGAATGAATGATGAAAATATTATTTATCTCACTGTACAATAGTCACAGTTAGTGTTAGTCCACAGGAAAAAAAAAAAAAAGATTTACCCCAAAACTTACCTCTTTTGATAGTACGGCTTCAAATAAATTGAAAACATTCATTTGTTTATGTGCCTATTATTAGCATCAAAGTTGATTATAAAAATAGCACTGCTCCAAAAATGTGTACAGTAGTCACAGTTATTTGTTTACAAAGCAAGGAAGCGACGCCTACATCCTTCAAAGTTCAGCGATGGGGTTGAGCAACGATTACCCGTTATCATGTTGTAATGTGACAGCAATGCAATTTTCCAAGTACACTCATTGCCAAAAAAACTAAACACCCTTCACACTGTGGCCCTGTCATTAATCCACCCCCGCTTAATTAACTCTCACTAGTTAGTTAGTTATTCATTGCTTACAGGGTCCAAAGGACTGCAATAATAATAATAATAATAATAATAATAATAATAATAATAATAATAATAATAATAATAATAATAATAATAATGTCATTTGTTTCCTCAGATTTAGATCCTATTAGCCTTTAATTTGTAAAACCCACATTACAAATACTTTTTTTCCCCCCTAAAAAGAATATTTCATACAAATTATTTTGGTCAACCTCTAGAAGGGAGGAGGGAATAGTGGAAGTGAATGAGGTGCAGACGTGGGTACGTGTGAGTGGGGTGGGGCAAAGAAGCTCTAAGTTGATAAAAGACCCTTACATCTTTATTTATTTAAGCTTTAAAAATATCTATTCATTTTCAGCACAATTGCTAAATATTACGGCAGAACTTTAGAATGTTAAAATTTCTAAATGGGGTGCCTATGACAACAAAAAATATACGTATGTTTAGTAGGCCTATGTTATCAAACTAAATTATTTAATTTAATTTTTTTTTTTAAATCGAACTTTCCTTTGATATAAAAATCGAAAGTAGGAAACTCCACTTTCCATTTCCTTTCCCCTAACTCAATCTCTGACGCTGATGATGGTGTCGTCAGCATCGGCCCGCTAGAGGGCCCCACTGTGCATCATCACTCGATGATAATGATAACCGGGCTGACGACAGCAAAGACGACCGACCAACGCTCCACTCGTCCGATTCTGCCTCTCAAACGCGCGTTCGTCGTGATTTTTCCATTTGTAAACATCGTTGAGACACAGTGAGTATAGTTTTGAATTTTAATAGTTGTATAAAATGTGAAAAAGTTGATAGAAACTTTCGTCGTTTCCTTGTTGTGGATGATGACGATGAGGGAGCATCGTTCAATATGGCGGCTTAGAAGTGATGAGGGGACCTCGTCGGGGTAGAAAGAAATTAGCTGCTGACGGGTTTTAACGTTTCCTCCATAGTTTTATTTTATTTTAGTAAACTTTAATCTCATGTAACTTATTGTTTAAACTAGAAAGAAGTTGTTTGCGTGGATATTTTGCTCAAAAACCCGCGTTGATTTGGAAAGTTGTGATTGAAGTCAGTGTGATGTCGGTTGCTTCCCTTTCATTAGCATTGGTGCTTCATAGGCGCATGACTTTGCAATTGATTTTTTTTTCTTTGTCAAAAAGTAAAGATTAGTCAACAAGGACTTTTTTTTAAAAAAAAACCCATCGTGCACAATAGTCGTATTTTATGACAAACCGTGAATTCAGGTAATCAAACAAATTGCTGGAAGCTGAATGGGAATAGTTTCAACTTATAATAGATTAATTTATTTACTCAAAATGAAGATGTTCAAGTAAACATGCCGACGCTCACACTTGCACGCACTCGCCCATACACAGAAAAACTCACATTCATCACACAAACATGTGGTGTAACGGCAGGGAGATCACCGCAATTAAACCGAACAGAAATAAGTTTACTTTAATATAGTTTAAAACATTTTGCATGTGTCACATTTTGAGTCCGATTTATTTGCCAATTTTGAATCTAAACAATTGTCTGTTGCTATTAGTATTGATGAATTAGTCTCTTTGTTTTACTGCATGATGGTAGCTAATGCAACAGCCTAAGTTCTTGCCAATCTGCCTCAAACACATATGAAATTGCATCCAATCTGTTCAGAATTCTGCAGCTCGATTGGTCACAAAAACTTGCAAATCAACCCACATCACCCCTATTCTTAAGCAGTTTCATTGACTTCCAGTCCATGAACTCATTAAACACAAAGTGCTTTCAATTGCCTATCACATAGTTAAACTTTAAGAGCGCTCTCCTGAATACATGTCCGAACTTCTAACTATGTGTGAATTCTCTCGCAGCCTCCGCTCAGCTTCCAACTCTCTCCTCGTTGTCCATGGGCACAAGCAGTGTAAGACTAAGAGCTATGGCCAGATTTCTTTCAGATACACTGCACCGGTCTTGTGGAATGCTTTTCCTGAGGGCATAAAGAGGGCAAACTCTGGACGCATTTCTTTTTTTTCTTGCCAACCTGGAATATATTGAGCGATAGTTAAGAAGTAAAAGTGTCAAGTTAGGTTATATGCCCCTACCCCACCTGTGTGTGTGTGTGTGTGTGTGTCCACCTCCTTCCCACCCCTCCCTCCCCCCGTTGGTGTGCTGGGGGTTTCAGTATAAATAGTATCCCCACTTTCTGGAAATTTAGTGCTTTAAATTCCCACTGTCACTGTCTGTCTCATTTGTTCTTTCTCATTCCTGCCCTGTTCTATCAATCTGCTATACTATCTTCTTCTTCGCTAGACCAGTCCCCTACATTTTTTCTTGAAAACTCTTCCGGGACAAGACTGCTTATTTGTGTATGAGGTCTGTTGGATCAGCTTGGGAATATTGGACGCTTTCTGCCAGGTGGTCACTAGGGCTTCCTATGATGTTATTATTTAGCAATGTAGGCATTTTATATGTATGTGTTTTGTTGATAATTTATAATGATGTTTGTATTCTATTTTGTTTTGTAAACGGGGGTTCGATAGAGTACAGCCTCAGCGTCCCCTGCGTGGGATGTCTTTATTGTAAAGTGACTGGCTGGTGGAGAGCGTTCAGTTTTACCACTAGGGTTGTTTCGGCAGATCTTTTATGCAGATTGGGGATTGTCTGGTCCTGATTTGGCTTGGAAGAGTCCGCTGGACCTAAAGCAATAATTAATGTTATGTAGTGTAACCTCCTTCCCACCAGCGCTGCAATCAGCCCCTCAGCGTGGAGAAATGTATGCGCTTTACACACAATTCATTTATTTCGTTCATTGCAAGAGTGCCTAGATTGTACAGACATTCACAACTGGACAAAGCTGTTGTAGTCAGGGTGGAGAACTTTCCGCGAATCCGCGGAAGGCATTTGCATTTCCGAGAAAAAAATATTGAGTTCCGAGTGTGAGAAGCTGAGGGGCTACACTTTACTGGGCATAACGACCAAAAGCGGCCGAAGGTCTAAACAGGCAAAACGTCCAAAAGCGGCCGTATCAACCATGTTGTTATATTCGTTATATTCTCACGTTGTTTGAAAGATTGCGAGACTTCCGGCAATTGACTTTCGGTTTATTGTGTTGGCGCTCTGTGGGTTCGGGCAAATAGAATAGACCCAACGTTTCCCGGCGTGTCGTAAGAGGCGACTAACAGGGGTGATGTTAGCACGGCATCACTGGGCGAAAGTCTTCTACACAGAAGTCACCGGCCAGGGCGGAGGAACCTCACGTTACTACAGGTTCAACGACCACGTGCTCAGGGCCAAGGCGAGCCACACTGTATTCGTGGATTTCGGCTGTGGCCAACAGCCTGGAGAGGATTGGGCCCTGCCAGGTCTTTTTTGCCCAAGACACAACACATGATGAGGCTATCCACTAATTCCATGCCGGATCGGTCGTCGCCCGGCTACACAAGGACCGCGCCTTCCGTTGGCCACCAGGACGGAGGTGAAAAGTATGCTACTGATGGACAAATTAGCAAGATCCGCACGAGAAACATCGTCATAGGAACCTGGAATGTCAGGACCCTAACTGCGGAAGGAAAATTAGAAGAACTGGCCCACGAGCTGGACCACTATCGATGGAACGTTCTAGGTATCAGCGAACTGCGCTGGAAAGGCCTAGGTGAAACAACGACTGACAAAGGCCACAAGCTCTATTTCAGCGGTAGAGATGACAGGCACGAACACGGCGTTGGATTCTTGGTCCACAAGAACATTCTAGCCACTGTCATGGGTTGCCGCCCAGTCTCCAGTAGACTCATTACCATCCGTCTGAGAGCAACCCCTTTCAACATTACCATCATCCAGGCCTATGCCCCAACATCAGACTATGAAGACAGCGAAGTGGAGGATTTTTATGAAAATATACAGGCGGTCCTTGACCAAGTGCCGAAGAAGGACATAGTCATAGTGCAAGGCGACTGGAATGCCAAGGTTGGCCAAGATGCGCACCACAACTGGGGAGACACATGCGGACCCCACTGCAACAACGAGACAAATGACAGGGGTCTGAGACTATTGGAGTTTGCCAGATACAACAATCTGGTACTGGCAAACACGCTTGGTCTCCACAAAAAATCCAGACGATGGACATGGCACAGTCCCGGCGGGGAACATCACAACCAGATCGACTACATCATGGTCAAGAAACGCTTCAGATCAAGCATCAACATTGGCAGGACACGCACTTTTCCAGGAGCAGACATTGGAAGTGACCACGATCTCGTGATGATGTCTTTCCGGCTCCATTTGAAGAGAGTAAATACAGCAAAGTGCACTAGGCTGAAGTTCGACCTGGACAAACTGCAAGACCCGGAGGTGGCAAAAATATTTCAGGCCACAATTGGAGGGAAATTTGCACCACTGCTTATTTTGGGGGCAGGCGAAGTAGATGTCAACACCATGACCAATACCTTCAACTCAGCTGTAACAGATGCCGCCACTGAGATCCTTGGCAAGCACCGACCAAAGAAGAAGCCGTGGATCACACCTGAACTTTTGGATCTGTGTGATAAACGAAGAGAGTTAAAAAAGAAAAAGAACACCTCACAGGGAGCTGATGTCTACCGAAAAATCAACAATGACATCCGAAAAGGCATGCGCACAGCAAAGGAGAACTGGATAGAAGATCAATGCCAGGAAATAGAGAACAATCTGAACAAGAACAACAGCAAGAAGGCCTACCAGACTGTGAAGCGGCTGACAAGTGTTAAACAGCCCAAAGTCTCCACTATCCAAAGCAAGTCTGGCATTTGCCTTACAGAAGAACAAGAAGTCTTGGACAGATGGACAGAGTACTGCTCTGACCTTTACAACCATACACCAAATGGAGACCCATCAGTTCTAGCATGTCCCGAGAGCAGAGAAGAAGAAGAAATCCTCCCAATTCTCCGGGAAGAAGTTGAGGCAGCAGTGCAATCGCTGAAGAAAGGGAAGTCAGCGGGAGTGGACAACATACCAGCGGAACTGCTACAAGCAGGAGGAGAAGCGATGACTGATGCTCTCACCATTATCTGTAACAAGATCTGGCAGAGTGGGGAATGGCCTACACCATGGACCCAGTCGCTTGTCATCACTCTTCCCAAAAAAGGTAACCTTCAGGAGTGTGAAAATTACCGCACCATCAGCCTCATCAGCCATCCCAGCAAGGTCCTCCTGAAAATAATACTCAACAGGTTGAAACCACAAGCTGAACAAATCATAGCTGAAGAACAAGCAGGATTCATGGCAGGGCGAAGTACCACTGAACAGATTTTCAACCTCAGAATAATCTGTGAGAAATACCTACAGCACCAACAACATCTATATCATGTGTTCATAGACTTCAAGAAGGCATTTGACCGAGTCTGGCATGCAGCTCTATGGGCAACCATGAAAGTGTACAACATCAGCCCTAAAATTATAGAAGTCATCAAAAGCCTGTATGACAAGGCTACCAGTGCAGTCCTCCATAACAGCGTCATCGGGAACTGGTTCAGAACAACAATCGGTGTGCGTCAAGGATGCCTACTCTCTCCAACACTCTTCAACATCTTCCTAGAGCGCATCATGTCAGATGCTCTTGCAGATCACGAAGGCACAGTCAGCATAGGGGGCAGAGCAATCTCCAATCTTCGTTTTGCGGATGATATTGATGGATTGGCTGGAGAGGAACAAGAACTTGAACAGCTTGTACAGAGGCTTGACACCACCTCCAGAGCTTATGGAATGGAAATAAGTGCAGAGAAGACCAAAATGATGACCAACAACACCAATGGCATCAACACGGACATCAAAGTACAAGGCCAATCCCTCAACACAGTGCACAGCTTCAAATATTTAGGAGCCATTGTGTCAGACAATGGGTCTCGACAGGAAGTCCTCTCCAGGATCGCACAAACAACTGCTGCCCTGACAAGGTTGAAGCCCATTTGGAAAGACAGAACCATCAGTCTACATTCCAAAGTAAGACTGCTGCGCTCTCTGGTCATCTCCATCTTCCTATATGCTTGCGAAGCATGGACCCTCACAGCAGATCTCCAACGAAGAATACAAAGCATGGAGATGAGGTGCTACAGAAGACTTCTGTGCATTTCCTATACCCAACACATCACCAACGTTGAAGTCCGACAGACCATCACACAAGCCATTGGACAACACGATGACCTGCTCACAGTGGTGAAGAAACGGAAACTCCGATGGTATGGCCACGTCACCAGATCATCAGGCCTTGCAAAGACCATTCTGCAAGGCACAGTGCAAGGAGGTAGAAGAAGGGGGAGACCGAAAAAGAGGTGGGAGGACAACATTCGAGAATGGACTGGTTTGACACTGAGCGAAGCCATGAGGGCTGCTGAGGACAGAGAAAGATGGAGTATGCTGGTTAAGCGATCATCTGTGGTGCCCCTACGACCTTCGGGTTATGGGACAGGATAGGATAGGATTATTGTGTTGTGAAAACATTCGACTGCATTTCCACAAGTTTTCTCTGTGATGCGTTCGTTTTTTCGATTTTTTTTCAAATTTTCTTGTGTGTGTGTGCCTAAAAGGGATGGTTTGGATTCTTCGACTTGTTTACAGGCTTCCATTTATCAGACATTAAAGTGAGAGAAATGGACTTGGAGTCGGAGGAAGAGATCGGTACTGACATTAGACAATTAGTGTCAGTAGTGTGCATGCATACGATCTTTCAGACTGGCATGAAAGTGAAGAAGAGGGGGCTTGTTTGGACTTTTTAAAACTTTTTTTTTGTATACACATGGAGTAATAAAAAACAAGACATGACAAGAGAAGTATAAAAAGGTAGATAATCAAAATAGAATTTATTTCTGTTCATTTTGCATTTTATTTCATTTAAATCTATACACTAGTCACTAATACCTAAGATGAGGTGTTTTTACTAACGTACCCCTAAATATCTCTAAAATTATAAAAATTCTTGCTTGTTTACAGCAAAAAAATAGACAAACGTGTGCCCAGTAAAATTGGAAATGTGGAGTTTGTGTGTAACAGTGGTGGACCTCAAACTTTGTTAGGCCTACAAATCAAGATTCTTAACGTTTTTGAAACAAATGTGCATAAATCATTCTTTTTTTTGTTTTGTTTCTATTCATGTTTACTTTTTGCTTTCAGGAGAGGCCCTAAATTACTTTCAAAATTGCATAAATTCATTTTCTTCCAAGGGGCGAATACCGGTGCTTGGCCCCTGGGCCCCGGCCGGATTTCAGAGATTTCTTGATTCAGTTGTTCTCCACCCTGTGTAGTCAAGCTATGCCACTAAACCTGCGTAGTCTTAGTCTAGATCACTGTCTTGAGCGTATTATGTCATCCAGCGCAGCGCCTGTCAGGGTTTGCGCTAGTTTTTTTTTTTAAAATATGTGTACAGCTTACCAAAAGTCAACAATCAAAACGCATGAAGCCTCAGTAATTCAGCGTAAAACAGAACAGCTATTAAACATTTCCATTAACACAAATTTCACAAAGGGCATAACCGATGAATTTATAAATTGTTTGCTTAACAAATAAAGTAAGTTTGTCAATTTTTTTTTAAATATTTATATCACAGACAATGTTTGGCTTGTGGCTCTTAATCTTTTAAAAACTTCTCTTTTTTTTCTCTTTCTCCTCTCTATAAGACAGTATTTTTTTTGTCTTTCTCCTCTCTATAATAATGAATGAGGATGAGCTTGTTGTAACATTTGCAATGACCTGGAAAACAACAGCAGTGCAAAAGTTCTCTGCTTAATTTATTTTATTAAAAAAAAGTGGATAATTCAATATATTATGACCCGCTTCCTCTACAAAGCACTTGTATAGATCTGCCATCGACTACTGAAAGTGATGCCAGAGTAGACACCTGACATTATCAGAGTGGGTCAGTACAGTAGCCCACACTTTGTTTTCGTTATGGAATTTTAACAATGGATCCAGTATAAGGAACACATGCAGATGGCACCCGTTTCCAAACTGATTTTTGTTTTCATTGGTGAGATTTTTGTTGGAAATCCAAGGTGATTGCAGCCAAAGTTTGTCTGGCCATTCCAGTAAAAGACCAGCTGCTACTGGGGAGGCACGGTGGCCTAATGGTAGAGCTTTGGCTTGCGGATCTGAAGGTCCCGGGTTCGAGCCCAGGCCGGGGCATTGTGTTGTGTCCTTGGGAAAGACACTTTACTCCCGTTTCCTACTCCTTCGGATGAGAGTATAAACCGAGGTCTAGTCTGTGACGCATACATTCCATCTTAACGGACTTTAAAGATCCTGACGCTCATGTCCTAGACGGGTGAGTGCCGGTGACAAGAACACACCCAGCATGCACCTAGGTCCTTCTCCCCCATCCCTGGCTGCCCAGGATTGTGCTCAGTTGTCCGGGCGTCAGACCATGCGCCCAAAGGCTGCGGGTGGGTGTCTCGGGCGGCTTGAGTTAGATCCTGTATCGGCCAGCGCCTTGAGCAGCTCGTGAGCTGGAAAAGCGCTATATAAGAACTATTAAATAAATAAAATAAATAAATAAATACTGAAAGCAAGGCAGCTCTGCATGATTTTCAATATTAAAACACCTGCATGTGTGGACTTTTAAAGTGCGTGTAAAGCACAGAAAATATGCCTAAACGCGAATCCCTTGCCTGTGCATCGATTGCTGTTGTGGCCACCTCATTCATACTATTATTATAATTATTAAATTCAAACTCTGTGAGAAAGTGCACATTGACTATTAAAGTGTTAATAATTGTCAATATTCAAACATCAGCACACGGATGTGGCCTATGGCACTTGAAGTTTAGTCAGGTGCTATAGTTTCTTCAGCAGCTCTTTCTTTCTCTTCGCATAACACAGAGAAAGGGGGGCAACCGTTGGCTGGTTCGGGTGTGGCCCTAGGACAGGCCTCATCGTAGTCAGCTGAGGGAGTAGGCAACAAAGGTTCAGTTACGCTGGATGACAACATGCGTAACACCAGTGAGGTTTATATAATATTCAAACAATAAAAAAAAAAATAAAACACACTTAGTTCTGGAACTGTGATAGATATATTATTCAAATAATACAAAAATATAACACATAATAGTTCTGGTACTGTGATATATAATAATATAGTATCCCAAAAAAAAAAGAAAGATATAACATATATATATATAAAACTGTGTTGGAAATAATATGTTGTTTTTTTTTAAATTGTATTTATTACTTGTTCTTACTTAATGATTTTCCAGCTAAAGAGCTGCTAGCTAGTTGGACTGAAGACACACGCCAATTACAGATCTAACTCAATATAATGTTACTATTAATTCCCTTGTAACGTTTATTAACATCATTGATATCAGCTGTATTATGATTCCCACAAAGTGTTAGATCTGGTGTAAATGCATGTTAGGTGTGAGAGGTATATATGTGTATTCTATGTGTTCTTTAATTTATTCATAATTCATTTACTAGTTTCCAAACAAATAATAATAATAATAATAATAGTAACAATAATACTTCTATTCAAACAGTACACAGAAAGTAAAACAGTATTAATATTATCAAGAAGCCAAACATGTAACATAAAGACAGAGAACAAATATAATCAATACAACATGAGAACACAGTAGCTGAAGCCTGTTTCTTCACTACCCTTCTATTCCTTGGTTGCCATGGTCGTTGATGATGATGATGATGATGTTGATTTCGTTGATGATGATGATAGATAATTACACCACCACCCCTTCCCCCCAGCCCACTCCCATTTGCCTGCAGTTATTGATCCAGTTGTCATGGTTACTGGGGCCCCTCTGAAGCCCTGATGACTCTCTGATTATGATGGAGGGGCAAATGACTGATATTGCGATAATGATGATGAGGAAATAATGATGATGATGATGACGTCAGCGATAATGATGATGACAGTCAGAGGGCGCGAAGCTTGATGGTCTTGGTGGTAATGAGGATAGTGGTAAGGGGCAGGAAACTTAGTAGTAAGTGTAGTGGGGGTTGGGGGAAAGGGGTGGGTGAGAGTTTGGGAAGGGATTATGAAGGGTAGATGTGATGGGGGTGGAAAAGAGAGGAAGGATAGATGAGATGATAGAGGTGGGCTAACACATAATGTAAGTTGTGTGTGGGGTGGAACAAGGATTTATGAAGGGTAGCGGTGGGGAAGGGCTGATGAAAATGATGATGATGGTGGTGGTGATAGTGGCTGCAGTGATGGTTTTTGATTGATTATTGAGGATTTTTATAGCGCACTTATCTTGCCGTACTTGACCAGACTCTAGACACTGGCCGATACAGGATCTAACTCAAACCGCCCGAGACACCCACCCTCAGCTTTTGGGTGCATGGTCTGACGCCCAGACAACTGAGCACTATCCTGGCTAGCCAGGGATGGGGGAGAAGGACCAAGTGCGTGCTGGGTGTGTTCTTGTTACCGGCACTCGCCCGTCTAGGACATGTGCGTCAGGATCTTTAAAGTCCGTTATGAGGGAATGTATGCGACACACAGACTAGACCTCGGTTTATACTCTCATCCGAAGGAGTAGGAAACGGGAGTAAAGTGTCTTTCCCAGGGACACAACACAGGGCTCGAACCCGGGACCTTCAGATCTGTAAGCCAAAGCACTACCATTAGACCACCGTGCCTTTGTGATGATGATGATGAATGTGGTGATGATAATGATCATGATGATGATGGTTGTGGTGATGGTAGTGATGGTGGTGATGCCTAATGATGGTGGTGATGCCTAATGATGGAAGAGGAAGGATGCATAAGATGACAGTTGTAAGATGTGTACAGGTTGGGGTAAGGGGGTGGGATGAAGGAGGGAGGTAAGGAGAGGGAGGGCCTGGGGGTGAAATGGGAGAGGTGATAGTGGTGCAGGGAAGGGAGAGGAAGGTGGGGGTGAAACCACTTAATGATAGTCTGGGAGAAGAGAGGAGAGTAATCACCCTGTTATGACGAAGAGAGAACAGTCGTCAACATGTGTTGGGGCCCTCCACACCACCAAACTACTCCAGTGCACAGTGAGAGACTTGCTGCTAAAAAGAAGGACTATTTCCTTAGTATTGCAGTGATGGTAAGCTGTGGTAGAAAAGTTTATTTCCTTAGTGTTGCAGTGATGGTAAGCTGTGGTAGAAAGAAGGTTTATTTCCTTAGTGTTGCAGTGATGGTAAGCTGTGGTAGAAAGGTTTATTTATTTAGTGTTGCAGTGATGGTAAGCTGTGGTAGAAAGAAGGTTTATTTCCTTAGTGTTGCAGTGATGGTAAGCTGTGGTAGAAAGGTTTATTTCCTTTGTGTTGCAGTGATGGTAAGCTGTGGTAGAAAGGTTTATTTCCTTAGTGTTGCAGTGATGGTAAGCTGTGGTAGGAAGAAGGTTTATTTCTTTAGTGTTGCAGTGATGGTAAGCTGTGGTAGAAAGAAGGTTTATTTCCTTAGTGTTGCAGTGATGGTAAGCTGTGGTAGAAAGGTTTATTTCCTTAGTGTTGCAGTGATGGTAAGCTGTGGTAGAAAGGTTTATTTTGTTAGTGTTACAGTGATGGTAAGCTGTGGTAGAAAGGTTTATTTCCTTAGTGTTACAGTGATGGTAAGCTGTGGTAGAAAGAAGGTTTATTTTCTTAGTGTTGCAGTGATGGTAAGCTGTGGTAGAAAGGTTTATTTCCTTAGTGTTGCAGTGATGGTAAGCTGTGGTAGAAAGAAGGTTTATTTCCTTAGTGTTGCAGTGATGGTAAGCTGTGGTAGAAAGGTTTATTTCCTTAGTGTTGCAGTGATGGTAAGCTGTGGTAGAAAGGTTTATTTCCTTAGTGTTGCAGTGATGGTAAGCTGTGGTAGAAAGGTTTATTTTGTTAGTGTTACAGTGATGGTAAGCTGTGGTAGAAAGAAGGTTTATTTCTTTAGTGTTGCAGTGATGGTAAGCTGTGGTAGAAAGGTTTATTTCCTTAGTGTTGCAGTGATGATAAGCGACATGGTAGAAAGAAGGTTTATTTCCTTAGTGTTGCAGTGATGGTAAGCTGTGTAGAAAGGTTTATTTCCTTAGTGTTGCAGTGATGGTAAGCTGTGGTAGAAAGAAGGTTTTTTTCTTTAGTGTTGCAGTGATGGTAAGCTGTGGTGGAAAGAAGGTTTATTTCCTTAGTGTTGCAGTGATGGTAAGCTGTGGTAGAAAGAAGGTTTATTTCTTTAGTGTTGCAGTGATGGTAAGCTGTGGTGGAAAGAAGGTTTATTTCCTTAGTGTTGCAGTGATGGTAAGCTGTGGTAGAAAGAAGGTTTATTTCTTTAGTGTTGCAGTGATGGTAAGCTGTGGTGGAAAGAAGGTTTATTTCCTTAGTGTTGCAGTGATGGTAAGCTGTGGTAGAAAGAAGGTTTATTTCTTTAGTGTTGCAGTGATGATAAGCGACATGGTAGAAAGAAGGTTTATTTCCTTAGTGTTGCAGTGATGGTAAGCTGTGGTAGAAAGGTTTATTTCCTTAGTGTTGCAGTGATGGTAAGCTGTGGTAGAAAGAAGGTTTATTTCCTTAGTGTTGCAGTGATGGTAACCTGTGGTAGAAAGGTTTATTTCTTTAGTGTTGCAGTGATGGTAAGCTGTGGTAGAAAGAAGTTTTTTTCCTTAGTGTTGCAGTGATGGTAAGCTGTGTAGAAAGGTTTATTTCCTTAGTGTTGCAGTGATGGTCAGCTGTGGTGGAAAGAAGGTTTATTTCTTTAGTGTTGCAGTGATGGTAAGCTGTGGTAGAAAGTTTTTTTCCTTAGTGTTGCAGTGATGGTAAGCTGTGTAGAAAGGTTTATTTCCTTAGTGTTGCAGTGATAAGCTGTGGTAGAAAGAAGGTTTATTTCTTTAGTGTTGCAGTGATGGTAAGCTGTGGTAGAAACAAGGTTTATTTCTTTAGTGTTGCAGTGATGGTAAGCTGTGGTAGAAACAAGGTTTATTTCTTTAGTGTTGCAGTGATGGTAAGCTGTGGTAGAAACAAGGTTTATTTCTTTAGTGTTGCAGTGATGATAAGATGTGGTAGAAAGAAGGTTTATTTCTTTAGTGTTGCAGTGATGGTAAGCTGTGGTAGAAAGAAGGTTTATTTCTTTAGTGTTGCAGTGATGGTAAGCTGTGGTAGAAAGAAGGTTTATTTCTTTAGTGTTGCAGTGATGGTAAGCTGTGGTAGAAACAAGGTTTATTTCTTTAGTGTTGCAGTGATGATAAGCTGTGGTAGAAAGAAGGTTTATTTCCTTAAGTGTTGCAGTGATGGTAAGCTGTGGTAGAAAGAAGGTTTATTTTGTTAGTGTTACGTTGAAACGCCAATGCGGTAGTATGTCGGAAACGCGCACGATAGATCTAATCGTTTCGTTTTGCAAAGTATTCAATAATGGAGCTTATTTACCTTTGATTTGAGTTTGCATTGTTGTTAGGAGAGGCTTTGTATAACGTTGATGATTTGCGTTAGTCGATATTACTGGAGAATTTTCTGGATCTGCGTGTTTACTCTCGATAGAAATTTCCCGATACATGTCGAAGCAAGAGGACGTTCCGGAAGGAGAAGAAATATGTATTGACGTAAGTCAGTGATGACGATCTTTTATTTGATTGGTGGTAGTGCGTCATTTCTACTGTATTCGAAATTGTTCGGGAAGAGAGAGAGGTTATAAAATTATGTACCGCGCTGTTTTGTTAGTTGCTGTTGATAGTTGTTGATGTGTGCTGAATAAAAGTGGAAAACTTTATACGAAGACTCAGTGACTTGTATGCTGATTGAGCAGGCTGCGTGGATAAACGAATCTGAGTTACACACGCCTATCAGGAATTCAAGCATCGGGGCTGAATCAGATACTGATAGAAAAACACCAACATCAAACGGAGTGTAACAGTTAGTGTTGCAGTGATGGTAAGCTGTGGTAGAAAGAAGGTTTTTTTCTTTAGTGTTGCAGTGATGGTAAGCTGTGGTAGAAACAAGGTTTATTTCTTTAGTGTTGCAGTGATGGTAAGCTGTGGTAGAAAGGTTTATTTCCTTAGTGTTGCAGTGATGGTAAGCTGTGGTAGAAAGAAGGTTTATTTCTTTAGTGTTGCAGCAGTGATAGGAAGGTTTATTTCTTTAGTGTCACTGCAGTAGTAGAAAGATTTATGTCTGTAGTGTCACAGCAGTAGTAGAAAGGTTTATGTCTGTAGTGTCACAACAGTGATAGAAAGGTTTATGTATGTAGTGTCACAGCAGTGGTAGAAAGGTTTATGTCTGTAGTGTCACAGCAGTGGTAGAAAGGTTTATGTCTGTAGTGTCACAGCAGTGGTAGAAAGGTTTATGTCTGTAGTGTCACAGCAGTGGTAGAAAGGTTTATGTCTGTAGTGTCACAGCAGTGGTAGAAAGGTTTATGTCTGTAGTGTCACAGCAGTGGTACAAAGGTTTATGTCTGTAGTGTCACAGCAGTGGTAATCACAGCAGTGATAGAAAGGTTTATGTCTGTAGTGTTACAGCAGTGGTAATCACAGCAGTGATAGAAAGGTTTATGTCTGTAGTGTCACAGCAGTGGTACAAAGGTTTATGTCTGTAGTGTCACAGCAGTGGTAATCACATCAGTGATAGAAAGGTTTATGTCTGTAGTGTCACAGCAGTGGTAAAAAAGGTTTATGTCTGTAGCGTCACAGCAGTGGTACAAAGGTTTATGTCTGTAGTGTCACAGCAGTGGTAAAAAAGGTTTATGTCTGTAGCGTCACAGCAGTGGTACAAAGGTTTATGTCTGTAGTGTCACAGCAGTGGTAATCACAGCAGTGGTAGAAAGGTTTATGTCTGTAGTGTCACAGCAGTGGTACAAAGGTTTATGTCTGTAGTGTCACAGCAGTGGTAATCACAGCAGTGGTAGAAAGGTTTATGTCTGTAGTGTCACAGCAGTGGTAAAAAGGTTTATGTATGTAGTGTTACAGCAGTGGTAATCACAGCAGTGGTAGAAAGGTTTATGTCTGTAGTATCACAGCAGCTCAGTGGTCAGAGAGCACGACTTGTGTGAGTGCGTCTTGGGCGACGTGGGTTCAAATCCTGACTTCAGCAAACTATTGTGTGATTGCTGGATATTACGGGCCAGCGCCTTGAGAAGCTCTTTGAGCTTGTAAGTGCGCTATATAAGAGAATTCTCTTTCTCTTTCTCTTTAGTGTCACAGCAGTGGTAATCACAGCAGTGGTAATCACAGCAGTGGTAGAAAGGTTTATGTCTGTAGTGTCACAGCAGTGGTAGAAAGGTTTATGTCTGTAGTGTCACAGCAGTGGTAGAAAGATTTATGTATGTAGTGTCACAGCAGTGGTAATCACAGCAGTGGTAGAAAGGTTTATGTCTGTAGTGTCACAGCAGTGGTAGAAAGAAGGTTTATTTGTTTAGTGTCACAGCAGTGGTAGAAAAGTTTATTCTCTTAGTGTCGCAATAATCAATATAATGATATAAAGGTATGGTTTGTGTTCTGGCAGTGATAGGCTTGTTTTTTTAGCGGTGCATCAGTGGTAGAATCGTTTATGTCTTTAGTGCCACAGTCGAAGAATGAAGTTTTTTTGTTTGTTGTTTTTAGTGTTGCTACAGTGACAGAATGGTTTATTTGTTTAGTGTTGCAAGAATGGTAAACAGTGGTAGAAAAAAGGTATCTATGATGTTGTAACATACTGCATAGAAGTTGAGAGATTTATTTCTTTAGCGTTTTTACTTGTGTGTGGTTACACTTTTAGCATTTATTGTATTAGAGTTCTCGGTGAAATCTAGTGAGAAAGGTTACACAATCATTGGCGTCTTTTGCAGCTTGAGTTAGATCCTGTTTTCAACCACAGCCTTGAGCAGCACTTGAGCTGGAAAAGCGCTATAATATAAGGACAATTCACGCTGTTTGCTGTTGTGTAATTGACTGGTGTATAATAACTGATCTCCGAGACATTACAACTTTCACTTTATGGCGGGAAGTAAGTTGTGAAAACATTAGAATTTTAAATTAAGTTTCTTTAGTCTTCATTTTGTCGTTGTCTTCTTTCTTTTCATTTATTCTGTCTTTCTTTCCTTCATTCTTACGTTGTTTTGTAAAAAGGTCACTTGCTTTGTTGTTTTTTTGGATTTTTTCCCTTTTTTTTTAAAGGGGGGGGGGGGGGGGGTTCTTTCTATATTTTTGCCTTTCTATTTATCTTTGCTTTCTTTTTCCTTGAAACCCATTCTTCCTTTTTATTGTGAAATCTGATCTAGTGTTTCACTGGGATTTGTCTCAGTTGTGTGGGTCCACAGTGTTTTAATACACACAAGCACACACGAGCCTACCCACATGCACGCACACACAGCACCACTCCATCATCTGTACCGCTTATTGTATAGCCTACCTATTACGTCGGGTGACGTAACGTAGTTGAACCTACAGTCTCCCATTATTTTTCAGTTCGGGGTGGGAAAATCAATTACGTAATACTACAAAAAAAACTGCAATCTGTTTGTAACCAGAGGCAGAGATGGTGGACAGGTGACATAAGCCTCGGCTAGTCTCAGCTGTGCAGTATTACACATGTGTGTGCGCACACACACACACATGCACAGTGATGACATATCATTTCTGATAACATTTACGTGATTATATAATTGTGTTCACTGCCTATAGAACATCAACTGAAACCGTGCTAGTGCTCTCTCATGGTAATGGTGTTTGTTAGTCTAATTGTAACGAACTGACAAATTTATTCTGGCACAGTAGCAGAAAAGATTATTACCTGATTAAGTCTCCTGCAATGCATGGATCCCTTGGGTTCTTTTTACCCTGTTACATACTTCCATGAAACTAATGAATTAATAATGTGTGCACCAACAATGGTGGCCAATAAATGAGTATGATGCACCTGTGCACATGAAAATAATCTTTTATCAAATCCACTCAACGCTGACAGGGTTGGTTTATGGTTGCTGTGATTAAGTGTTTTTTTTTTTTTAAAAATTGGTTGCTGTAGTTACATTTTACCTGTGATGTTTAAAGAATTCTGTCATCAATACATTGTGGCATCATTCAATAAGCAAATGATACCTTCTGTAAAATACATTTTATCCCAGCAAAGTCGCTTATGGAATCAGACGGTCATTGTAATGGGAGAATCCATTCTGTTACACACTCAATTTAGTATCTCCATTTTAAGTGGCAACATACAATTTCTTTTTTGTCCCCCTTTCATTAGCAGGTTGGCCAGCAGTGAAAACTTCATTTTTGTTTGCACTGCCACCACCACCACCACAACTGCCATCACCGCCACCCTTTGACCACCCAAAGATGGATGCTATGAACGCCACCACTCCCATGAACATGATGAATGTAAATATGATGATGGACGCTGGCTTTACCAACTACACCCACATCTGTAACTACTGCAACAAGGTAAGGATTGATTTGTTCCATCATTCTTTGATTGGTTGATATCTGTTGCTCATTCAACTTTACTGGAATATTTGGGTTGTAAGCAGGGCCCATTCTTAAAACCTGTCATAATATTGTTAGGGTTTCCTAATGGCACAGTTGGTTAGGTATTATTAGGTATTAATTTGGATTTTATTTGTTACCTCTGTGAGTTAGTTACGAGACTTTTCGAGTCACCAAGAGGTTTCTCTGGGTACTCTTGATTCCCTCCCTCTCTGTCATTATGGTATTGGCTGCATTCAGTCAATAACTTCCAAATAAATTTTTTCCCAATTCCGTCTCCTAACAGCGATTTTATTGACTTTAAACAGCCAAACTCAACGCTGTTATTAGAATTGACCTTGATGCCTGCCATTAATTGGCACATTAGTCAGGAGGCCGAACTCAGATATATGCAACTTGTTAAAGTTTGCGTGATAGAAGCATCCATCCAGTCTAGATAGTATGTATAGATACAGACTAATGTAACCTGGGTGGATGGACATTCTGAATTTGCCTTATTTGGCCGCCATGACAGTTTTCAAAATGGCTGCGCTTATTTGATAAAAACAACCTATCTCGGGTGTTTTTTGAGATAAATTAGATTTTATTTTTGCTACTTATACAGTTTTGAGTACGCAGAAATCAAAACTGCATGCTAAAATGTGATAAGATTAGTGCTCATATGATCTTTTGTTAGTAAATGCTAAAAACATTAAAAACTTCATCAGCGCCGTTGTGTTGCTTAATCTAACAAGGAATCTGTTAACAACTATGCTTTAACTTTTACACACACTCGTATTAGCATTACTTTTAACCTCAAGACAATGAATAAAAGCTAGACACACAATCAAATGGTCTTAATAGTTTGTTGCAGGACTAGGAGATGCAAGCTGCTACTAAACTGTTTCCTACTGGCACTAGAGGCCGTGGGGATGGAGATGACTTTGACTGGGAGGAGTGTTGCTTTTGTCAAGACCCTCAAAATACCATTAAGTCTAACCCAAGGCGAAAAGCAACAAGTGCTGGCCTCAAAACTGTTGTTGAAAGTGCAAAGGAGAGACAAAAATACAATGACGAAAAATATGCTGACATTCTCGAAAGGTTGCAATGTACTGCTGAGTGTGAACTTTTGCAGAAACTTCAGTGGCACAAATCATGTTTCTGTGACTTCACTCACAAAAAAACATTGCAACAATTGAAGTTGCACATAAAGACGTGCAGGAACCCTCCACATCTAAGTCTTCTGCAGTTGCCTCTGAACCAAAAACACTCAGGTCTTCCCAAAGTGCTGTTGATTGGTCCACATGCGTATTCTGCCAGAAGAACATTCCAGGCAAGAAGCTTACTAGCGTGGAATTTGAAAAAACATCAACCAAGGTGCTTGCGCTTGCTCAGCTTGATCCGACCATGCGTTGTCGGCAGCTGGAGTATGAGATATGATGGCCTCTGAGGGAAAATACCATCTCTATTGTTATGTATGTTTCTGCAGGAAGTATGAACAAAAAGATGGGAAAGGTCAGTTTAAAACACCAGAATGTATCTGCTTTGAAAATGTCTTGACCCAACTTGACAAGGAGATGGCGGACAGACACATTTTCACTTTGAAGGCGGTTTGGGATCACTATGCAAAGCTACTGTCTCAAGATTTTGGTGTTGATTCTGGTGTGTACAGGAGTAACATATTCAAAAAAAGGGTGGAGGAATTTCTTGGCAAGGAGAAAGTAACATTTGTACAGCCTTTGGACGTAAAGAAACCCCTTCTGATAGTACCATCTGTTTTCACCAATGAGGCAGTGAGAACTGTCTTGAAGGACATGTCAGAAGAAGAAACTACTGATGAAGAGAATGAACCTCTTGCAGAAGAACACATGCACAGCCTGATACATCATGAGGATGAGATTTTCAGCTGGGTGTATCGAGTGGCAGTGAAGATCCACAATGACATATAACACACTCCAGGACATGAAATTGTCGGTGGACTAACCCAAGACAATGCAAAGAAAGTCGTTCCAGAAAGTCTTTACTTGTTAATCAACCTTCTTTGCGCAGGAGAAAACAATGAAGAGCTAGTTGACAATGATGATGATGAGGAAACTGTAGTCAGAAACAGAGTTCTCAGCATATGTCAAGATATTGTGTTCACAACGTCAAGAGGAAGAAAATTGACCCCAAAACATCTCGGTATTGGTCTTGCTGTACACCAAGCCACGCGTTCGAAAGACCTTGTCACACTTCTCCATGCTGCTGGACACTCAGTTTCCTATGACACTGTCCTTCGAGCAGACACAGCTATTGCAAATGAAGTGGTTGAGCAGTATCAAAACCAGGGCAACATGTTAATTCCCAGGAATTTCTTGCACGAAACAAACGAAGGGTACATTCGTTTCTCGAATGACAACATTGACATTCTAGAAGAAACTTCGAGTGGCACTGGAACATTCCATGCCAGCCAGTATGTGGCTCTCAGGTGCAAAGGACCACGGGAGCTAGATATGGACATTCAGATAAAGAAATGTCGCTCAAAAGTGCTTCGTGCACCCCCAGAGATCACTGCTGTGCAAGAAGTTGACATGGCCAACCCAAAGCCAGAACCCGTTTTTGCACATCCAGTACAGGAGGCTTGGTATCAGGCCAATGACCAGAAGGTTTTGGAGGCAAACTCACAAGACCTTGCATGGATTCTGGCTAGACAGCAACAGCCAAATGCTCAGGTCGTTCCAGGTTGGAATGGTTTCAACCAGAAGGTGTGCACGTCAAACCCACCAGTGACTGTAATTGGTCCAATGCCAATACTAAATGCACCAGCGCATGAATTCTCCACAATATGGACAGTTATGCAGAACTGTAAAGCGATGACAGAAAAGCTGAGGCAAAAGTACACAGTACTCACGTTTGATGAGCAGTTGTTCTGCAAAGCGAAAATGCTGCAGTGGGACAAGCCAGAAGAATGTGGGGGCTTTGTCATCATGCTCGGAGGGTTTCGTACTCAGCTGAACTTCTGCAAGGTCCTAGGCGAGTACATGGCATCGTCGGGTCTAGAAACTCTCTGGACAGAAAGTGGCATCCTTGGAGAAGGAGCAGCAGAGAACGCCATGAGTGGAAAAGGGTGGAACCATGCATTCTGGGTGCACAAGCTCACACTGGAAGCACTGTGGTCAGTTCTATGGGTAAGTTTTAAAGTATGGGCTGAAGAAAATGAAAGAGTGATCAGTGAAGACTTGGGAGCTGCATCAAGAAAGGTTGCCGAGGATTTCACAGGCAAAGATGACAAAAGATGCAATCATCCGTAACAGCTCTGCTGTCAAAGACTGATGAAGTCAAAGTTCTCTTTGACGAGTTTGAAGCATCATGTAGCGAGCTAGCCACCTTTTGCTACTGGAGGAACTACATGAAACTAGTATCCATTCTTCTGAGGTTCACACGTTCTCTCCGTGATGGAGACTGGGAGCTGTTTCTGTCATCCTTTGCAGAGATGCTTCCATGGTTTGGAGCTTTTGATCACTACCATTACACTCGCTGGTTAACTGTTTTCCTGGCTGACCTGAAGATGTTGCCACAGACAGCACCAGAAGTACATCATGGCTTCATGGCTGGAGACTTCGTCACAAAGGAAACCAAGCAGAAATTCAACCAGATACCTGATGATCAGGCAATATGTCACCGCCACGACTCTCTCCGGGCAGACGCCACAAACAAACAACTTATTCACGCAGACAACCCAGAAAGAATGACAGTTTCCCGCAGACGTGAAGGGATGAAAACACAACAAATATATATACAACTTTCAAGCTATTTAATCATTCATACCACACACACATACACATACAACATTTACACATGAAACGAGAAAAATGGTGATGGAACAATCAATGGGTCGATGAACAATGAAATGGAATGTCAGATGAACGAGGGTTGCTAAACAACCACGTCTAACTAACGACTGTGCACTGCAAATGTCCGAACACAGGGGGGGTCGAGTATCAAGAGGGGGACAACAAAGAACAAGCCGACCTGATAGTAGGGCGTCCCCGTTGATGTCTCCGAAAGTAGCTGCCCCTCCTCGTGACTGTCACCGGACTGTCGCTATGGAATCCAGGCGTAGTGGTGTCGCCACTCCCTCCCACCGCTGACGATGATGATGATGATGATGACGCTGTAGTTGCGGCAGCCCTGCCACCGTCGACGCCTCCCAGCCTAACTCCTCCAGTCGGCTAACACTGTGACGTCGAGGCCAGGTTCCATACACAGACGTCACAACCACCGTGAAAAAGGTGGGGTTGTGGAACAATGAAAATGTACACACCAACACGGACGAGGACGAACGGGTGGTGATGATGATGCTGGGTCCACACGACCAAATGTCGTCGTCGTTGTCGCGCGACGCTGGTCAACGTTACTCAGTGTCGAGCCGATGAATTCGACGAACTTCGAAGACCCTCGAACAACGAACTTTCGAACCCACACGGCTCGAATGTAAAGTACCTGTAGCTAGCCCTTTCCACTGCTTGCCTACACAGTACTCCAAGTAAGGTATCCAGTGCGTAGTAATTCCTGTTAGTGGACCACCTCTACACTAACTTACCACAACACACAAACTTAGTTATTTGCTCTACACTTCCTTGAGCTTGTTACCAAAACCGTAACATTTCCCACTAGGTTTTCTTTTAGAACCAGTTATCATTTACGTTAACAACTGTCCCAACCTTACTTCCAGAACAAAAAACCCAGAGACACAAGACCACAGGTCTTCTCCGTTACTCTGCAAAACGTGTTCTGACTACAGTGAACACATTCCAAAACTGGCTGGCCGAAGTCTGCTGTTCAAAATCACGCTTTCCACGCATAACCTAACATACGACAGCGCGCAGTTACTACCCCAACTCATTAACTCTATACCCACACTTTCTACCCGGTTTCATCACAGGCTGCCCTGTGACACAATAGAACACGTCAACAAATCAGGGAAAGTAGTTGGCGGCCTTGTTGGCATCACACGAACTGACACAGCCAGGGACAGATATGTTGCCTAAACTTCAATGAACGGGCTCAGTTGGCCAAAGACACTAAGACAATGTTCAATTTGTCAAATGAAGACGAACATGAAGCACACAAAGACTGTGGGAAAATGAAAATGAAACAAGACCAAGAGCACGAGCAAAAACTCGTCAACTTGTTGGAAAAATTCAACCCATTTTCCCAAACATCGTCTGACTTGACTTCTCTCACAACTGGTGATGTTGCCAGTGATGTGGTGACACACGATCTGCTCACAGCCGAAGAAAGTGGAAAGAATGTCATTGGGGCGTTCGTGCACGACAGACTTGTGGAAAAGACAAAGTTTCATGACCGGCTGAAAACCAAACATCTTAAAACCTTTGAGTCAATGTACACTCTAGCAATCAACATTGGAAAGGAGAAAACGGTTGCCTTGAAAGCAGACAGGGACTTGTTCAGGCGAGTCATTACGGCTATGGAAGCTGGAAGAGATGTTGACATCAACAAGTTGTTGGAGAAAGAACTTTGCCCAGTGCCTCTTTCACTAGCAACTGCTGATTGCCGACTGCGACTGCCAAGAAACAAAGCTGATCTCGGCAAAATCCTCCAGCAAGGCTTACCACAGAATGCTGCTCCACCTCCTCACCCAACATGCACCGTAGTCGATGGGTTGGCGATGATACAAACCTTGGGAAATCGGATGGGGGCAAAAACACTCGGGGAATGGAGTGACAATTTTGCAGAGCAAGTTACCAAGCTCTTCTCCAATTCCTGCACAAGGGTTGACCTGGTCTTTGACCGGTACAACAAGTTGACTATCAAATCAACAGCACGGACAAAAAGAAATGAAGGGAGGAAGGCCATCAAGAGAAACGTGCAGTCAAGAAGTCAAGCAATTGGAAAATGGGACAGATTCATCTCTCTGGATGAAAACAAAGCCAGTTTGACCGACTTTCTCTGTACAGACCTGGCAAGCAAGTTCGAGAACGAACCAGGAAGAGAACTAGTTCTCAGTGGTGGATTCGCAGATGCAGCCAAGGTCTGGACATCAACAGGGAGAGACGTCACACAGCTGTCCTCTCGTGAACACGAAGAAGCAGATTCAAGGATGCTGCTTCACGCAAGAGAAGCCAGTGAGCAAGGCTACATTCAGACAGTTGTTGTCAGTCGTGATACTGATGTCCTTGTACTGCTTACTGCTCATCAGCCCCAACTTAGTCTCTTCATGTGGATGCAAACAGGAACACCGAGGAAGAACCACTTCGTACCTGTTCATCTCATCAACATCACTGATCAACAGAGAAACTCTCTTTTGGCGTTTCATGCCATCACAGGGTCCGACAGTACCAGCCAGTTTGCTGGCATTGGAAAAAAGTCTGCCTGGAATGTCTTTCTCAGCAATCCACAAATTCTTGAGAATCTCGGAACTGAAGATTTCCCTGACGACAAGGTGCTGACAGATGTTGAATTATTCGTCTGTAAACTCTACTGTCCAAACACGAACTGCACCTCTACTCAGCAGTTGAGGTGCGATCTCTTTCACAGTGTGAAGAAAACAATCGAAAACCTGCCTCCCACTCGGGAGGCACTGCAATTGCACATCAAGCGATCCACTACCAAACACTTGTGTGGCGTAGGGCACTTGAGTCTCATCCTAATCTACCTTCAGTTGTTGACAGTGGCTGGAAGTGTGTGATGACAGAGACTGGAACAGAAGTTCTTGAGCCCATGTTGCTGACCCAGGAGCCATCACGAATGCTTTGTCTGGAGCTAACAACATGTGGCTGTGCATCTTGTGCAACAAAACGTTGCAAGTGTGCATCCAATAATCTGGGTTGCACAAAAGCATGCCTATGCAAAAACTGTCGAAATCCAAGGACACCTAGCTACTTTTGTCGACTAAATGTGTGTTCTTTCAGTTTGATCAGACATACTGTTTAAGCATTGCTGCAAAATGGTAATATAACTACCAAACTACTGAAGACATTACTTATGTTTAACTTGATACCAAGATACTAAGTCATTACTTTGTGTTAAGTTTTCTTTTAGTCCATAATATTTGACAAACCATGACTACAAAGCATTAATTTTGACTTTTGTTCAAGATTTGTTAATGTTATTCTGTGTTAAAGTGTTAAAAGTGTTGGGAATCAAACTTACAAAATTGCTCTTTAATTTGGAGTTAGATTTTTTTTTATCTGATAGAAACTGATTATTTCTTGACATTCCCTTTTTTCTGTTTCATATGTTCTTGTTAAACAAAAAATGCAAAGGTGTATTATTTGCTAAAACAATGCCAAAATAGGTTCATATTGCTTTATTTCATTCTTTAATGGTCTATTGTTTTCACATTATCTGATTTTTAACCATCTTTGTAATCATGCATAACATTGGCAACCAATAAAAAAAAAATCGCACCACAAACCATGCATCTTCAACGTGTCCTTTTTTAACACCTGCAATTTAAAACACCACAACACACCTATCAAAAGTTAATTTAGTTTGCATATTTGGTTTCTGCATGCCAAAAAACATGGGAAAAGCTACTTGGTTTGTCAATTTGCTGCTAAAAATAGGTGAAATAGGACTTATTAGATAGATTTCGGTAGCCATTTTAAAACTGTCATGGCGGCCATACTAACCATTTCTGAAATGTCCATCCACCTAGGTTATCTTACCATGTGTCCAGACTGTCGATCTATACCAGTTGGATGCTTCTATCACGAAATATTTAACAGAGCATTTTTTTTAACAGCTACAGTTTTCGGCCTCCTGACTACATACACAAACTAGTTTGTCACAACCATTCTTTTGAAAGAGGTTATGTTTAGGCCTAATCTTATTTTTCTGGTAGGGCAACACTCACTGTGAATTTGAAAAAGGATTTCTGAAGTTGTAATGTGTGATCCTGGGGCCTCTTTATCTGTTGTGTGCTGTAAAAAAAACCAACTAATTAAGTAATTTACTTAGAAAAATACACAAAATGGATAATGATGATGATGATGATTGTGTGTCTGCAGTCATTTGAGGTTTACGGGGACTTGGTGGAGCATAAGAAAGGCCACGTGGGTGAACGCCCCTTTTCCTGTCACATCTGCCACAAACGGTTCACACAGAAGGCTCACCTCAACATCCATAAACGCACCCACACTGGTAAGCAGTCTTGTGTGTCCTTTGCTGGGTTAATCTAATTGTATTTGTAAACTTCCCCTTGGGCGCAAGAATCATTTGCCCCGTGAGTAAAAACCTCTCTCTCGGGTGACCTAAACCTTGTAGAAGCTGACTCCCCCATTCAACCCTACCCTCCCCCTCTTCCGTCAAATGGTGACCTTATTTTTGCTGCTATCTGGTCCCTCCACCCATTCTGTTGTCAAGTATTCTTTGAGGTTTGACATAGCAGTTTTGGACAAGTTGTTCATTGACCAGTGAGCAATGCAGTGTGCGTCTGATTAATTAACTTTTCTGAGTTACTGGCATGGCAGGTTAGATGAAATCTCTGGCTTTCAGCCCCACGGCTTCTGATGCAAGAAAATAAATTGACTGAAGTTACAAGATATAGGATGATTTACTGTCCTCATTTACTGAAGGAAAGTTGACATCCAACCAGTTGTATGAAATTAACTGTTGTATTTTACAATTGGGTATGCTTAAAAAATATGTTGTTGTTTTTTTAATTGTATTTTATACTACTTGACCAATACAATAGAACAGGGTAATGCCAGTTACATCATTATCACTGCTACTACCACCATCAACAGCACCAGCAGAGATGTGTTGGGAGTTGGGTGGGGTAAGGGGAATACACAGTTTTAATAGAAACGTCCTTAATGCATTTAAACACCCATTATGTAATACTAAAACAAAATTCTGTGAAAAATAGTTAAAACAGTTCAAGAGAAGACGTTAGTGAAGATGTGAGCTTTTGAGGTTTCGCTTTGAAGGTGTTGATATTTTGGTTGACTGCGGAAAGATGGTGGTAGTGAATTCCAGACAGTTGGTCCAAAGTCACAAAACGATTTTAACCCAACAGAAGAAAGAGTGCTTTGTCTGATTTCGGTTCGTACATATCTGTAGGTTAACATTTCTTAGATTGCGTGAGCACTGCGCTCTGAACTGACCTGTCATTAGGAAAAAAACACTATATAAATATTATTATTGTTTTTAATTGTTATTATTAAGTAACGGGGTATTTTGTTTATGCGTGCAGGAGAAAAGCCTTACGCGTGTCACGTCTGTCACAAGCGATTTGCTCAGTCCTCACATCTCAACAGTCACCGTCGCATCCATGCTGGTGATAGGCCTTACTTCTGTGTCACCTGCAACACCGGGTTTTCTCAGAAACACCGCTTTGATGCCCACCTGCCTTGTCGGCCGGTACGCTTTGCTTGGTATTTTTATTGCAATTTAAAATAATTTCATTATTTTTATTTTTATTTATTGTGTACAAGAAGGCGAGAGAGGGCTAAAAAGCCAGAAAGAGATGAAACACTGTGCGTCACTAAAACGCTTCTTCAGCAGTAAACGCTTCTTCAGCAGTAAACGCTTCTTCAGCAGTAAACGCTTCTTCAGCAGTAAACGCTTCTTCAGCAGTTATCTCACTGACAAAGTCAATTTACTGGATGTGTGTGTGTGGGCGTGCATTCATGTCCATATGGGGCATTTAGCTCACCCCCCACTTTTTTCTAAATACGCAAGAGTGCTTTTTTAGTAAACGGGAGTGCTCTTATAGTGCATGGAGCTGTTTTAAGCACTTTGGAGTGCTCTATCCAGGACGAGCTGTTATCTGGACAAATTTGAAGTTAAAGGGTTAGGGTCAGAAGATGAAATAGGTCAACTGTAACGAATGGATATTTTGAATGGGTGTACCTGTTTATACTAGCTAACTGAATGCAGAATATGTTTGACTCCTAGATCATAAATAAGTGTGCGTGCAAGCCTCTCTGTTTACTATCACACCCACAAACGTACGGACTCTTCTCAACACAGGCAAACACCAACACAAGATATCCATTCCACGTTCTCAAAATTTATATAAATAATCAACAATAATTCTTATCAATCTTTCACTCCAATTCTTTCATACATAGATTCTAACACAGCTAACCCTAACACATGTCTCACTCAACACCAGCTTCACACAAGCTTGAAGAAGTAGAACCTGAATACACAAGACGGATAAACGAAGCCCGGCATTCACTTCTGAGGTCAATTCAAATACATAAGACTACAGTACCTTGTTAGTCGTGAGAGCAGTGTTTCACACAAGCTGGCGTCAAGATGCCAGTAACTTCGCGGACAGAGACGTATGCAAATGCTGTCTTCAACGGGTGGAGGAGCGCTTTCTAGCCCCAGTCCACCCGACCTTGAAATCGTAGTCTGTGGTAAGGTAAAGGGGTACGGCTGACCCTCTCCGATGTCTCTATGGATCGCTCTATCCCGGTTGTACGGGTCACTGCCGTGTCCAGGCGTATGGACCCCACGCCCGCCCCCCAGGTAGGCAGCTACACAATAAATATACACAAACGTCAACTCTCTGACCTTTATAATTCCATTATTCTACTTTTGTTTCAACCTTGCTGACCTCCCTTTGTTTATTCATTTTTCCACTTCCGTTTCGTATGCGATCGTCACTTTCCTTCCTCCACCACTATTATCCATATCCAGGTAATTACTTCATGAATGAAAATTACTATCAAACATGCTCACGGCTTTCATTCATAATTCAATATCTACTACTCTACAACTATCGCCCCACGTAATTAACAATATTATTACATCAATGAAAATTCAATATTCCATCTTAGTGGACAACATCTCACCATCTTTCAATACAACAAATGCAATACAAAAATATACTTATCCGACATTTTACAATCATGAAAAACATTATAAATACCTGTAATCTTTACAGCACAAAATTTATCAACTTCCAGAGAGAAGGTCCCACTGAATCCACACTTCCAAATAGACTCTCAGTGCCTTCAACCTCTTTACCTTTTATACAAGAGTTCTTTTCTCTTTTCTTTTATAATCTTTTCTCTTTTCTTTATAATCTTTTATCTTTTATAATCTTTTATCTTTTTCCTGGCCTACACACTGACACAACCACATACGACCACGTCGCCTGACATACACAATTCGACTGAGTAACTTTGCCCCTATTTCGAACTATTCCTTCTTTCATTGGCTCAAGAATTTTAGCCAATCAAAATACATAAATTAATTTAATTAAAAATACTGGAAAAATCCCGTTCTCTACATCAACTTTTTGACGAAAAGAGACATTTGATCTCATTCTTTCATTTGTAATTTTTTAGATGAATTTTGTGCTCTTTCCGTAAAAAAAAAAGACGCTTTCCAATGACTACGTTTCGTCGAAAACCCCAATTTGACCTGAATACAGAGGTGCCAACCAGTACGGATTGACCGTATTTAATTCCGGCGAAGTGAATTAAATACGGAAATACGGTAGCTTTTATAAAAATACGGAGGAAAAGTTGCCGATCGGTTATCTTTGCCAGCGGTGCTTCTGTACCGGTTTCTGGTCTCATAATAGTACTCCTGCACTCACTAAACGTCGCTGCGTTCAACAAGCTGATTTTCGTGGTGATTTTAGAGTAAAACAAGTGTGGTGTTCAACAAGCTGATTTTTATCGTGATTTTAGAGGATTGAAAATTCAAAATAGCCTTCTGTTTCAGAGGGAAGCCTGTCGTTACTCTATAGTGTCATAGGCTAGGTTTTGCGAGAAGAAAAAAAATACTGACAAATGTTAAAAAATACTGACAAACGGGTCCGGAAATACTGACAAGAAGATTAGGGGGTTGGCACCTCTGTGAATACAGACTTGTGCATGTTCATTTTTTCTTTTGTGTGTATGTGCGTGTACGTGGGTGTATTTGTATGAGTGTGTACATAATAAAATTTAGATGTAAGTGTTCATAATTATATTATGTTTGTGTATAGGTGTGCACATTATTATATATTTGTTTGTGTACGTAATTATGTATGTGTATGTGTGTACATAATTATATTTGTGTGTGTACATAATTCTGTTATATTTAAGTGTGTGTGTGTGTAAATAATTATTTGTGTGTGTGTGTGTTTGTGCATGTAGATAATTAGAAGACGAGACAGAAGGCTTTGGGACAAAGGAGATAATAACACACCTGAAATGGTTTTCTATATGTGTATTTCTCTAAAATAATGTATATATAGCATCCATTATTTTTATTATTATTATTATTGTTGTTGTTGTTGTTGTTATTATTTTTAAAATTATTATTATTATTATTATTATTTGTAAAAGTTTTTTTCTTGAATTAAAAGCCAAATAATAATAATAATAATGGA
This sequence comes from Oncomelania hupensis, assembly GCA_036898135.1. Taxonomy (NCBI): domain Eukaryota; kingdom Metazoa; phylum Mollusca; class Gastropoda; order Littorinimorpha; family Pomatiopsidae; genus Oncomelania; species Oncomelania hupensis. The sequence goes on along the minus strand of CM072517.1, from coordinate 27,248,031 downwards.
TTCTATATATACGCTCTTTTTCCCAAATCACAATCAGGCTCAAAGCTCAGCGATCTGTACCAACATAACAAATTTGTAGGTGTGTGTGGCTGTGTATGGGGATGAGGGTGGGAGGGTTAGGTTTAGTAACAGCGTACTACCAGCATGTATTTGTGCAAGAAAGGTCATTATCATCACCACCATCAAAATGTCATCATCATCAAAAAGCCGTTACTGCATCATCATCAAAAAGTCATTATCATCAGCATCATCATCATCATCAAAAAGTTATCATCATCATCATCATCATCATCATGGCTAGCAACTAACGTCACCACATGTTGTGGCCAGTGTAGAGGCTGGATGATGAATGAAGTGAAAAATGTTGTCTCCTAGGTTTGTATTTCAAGACTTGTCTGGAAATACTTTGAAATAGTTGGGAATCCGAACAAGACAAATGTCTGTTGGTCAGTCCATTGAACGCCATATTTCAAGAACTGTTTAACAGATTTTGACCATACTTTATAGGAACATTGCCTAGGTTAGTGGCCTGCTCCACCTCAAAAGTCAAGGTCGCTGGAGTCATGTTGTTTTTAAACACATCAATGCTCAATATCTCAAAATCCGCTGTAGCGATTTTGTTGACTTTTGATGTACAGTTACTTCAAATCATGGGCCATCCTTCAATAGCAGTGTGGTTGTCAGTTATACTTTTGTTGTTGTTGTTCAAAATACACTGTTTGCCTTATCGCAAGGATAACTGAACTGAAATCCATTATTTTTTCTCTGATACTTCAACTACTGCTAAGCATGTCAGAATAGGTGTACTTTCTCAAAGGTCAAGGTCATTGGGGTCCATCATTTTGTAAACATGTGATGGACTGTATCAACAAATTGGCTGTGGCCTAGTTTGATAGTTTTTTGCTTGCAGGTATCCAGATAGTGGCCTAGCATTCCATGCTCTCCTTTGGCTTCGTTACACCGCCAGCAGAATTAACACTTTTGAAAATGCTTCTTCTGTGAGGGTCTAGAAATACATTTGGATCTCTTGCCATCTTATTCAGCTTCAAGCTGGGGAACTCTTACAACTCATTTTGTATGTGTTTAGATAATTTGGCAGTTTTAGATTGTAAACAATTCGGAATAACATATCTGCGGGATAGGAACTTTAACTCAGTGTTCGGAATGAAGATTTTTTTAAAAAATGACAAATAAAAATTCCATTTTTCAGCACGAGCAGTCTCGCACCACCAAGGACCGTATTATTGCTGCCGTGAACGCTCAAAGCATGCAGGCTGCAGCGCTGGCCATGGCGTATGGGGGTGGGGATGGGAGTGGGGGCGAAGGTGGCAGCAATCATATGGCAAATCATGGCACAGAGGAAGAGGTGGATCGAAAACCTGACATCAGGTACATTTTTGTCCTTATTTTATTTTTATAACAATTATTATTGACTATTATTGCCTAATTTTTCATGATTATAATTTTATTTCTTTATTTTAAAGCAGCGTGATACTGACATCTATTAAAACTTGTAAAGCGTAATGTGCAGCTAAAAGATCTGTTCGTAATAAACATACTGTGATATTTGAAATAGTAGACTTCTATTTATCACCACAACATTTTCAGCGGTGTGTGTTTTCCTTGACTAGTCTCCAGCCCAACTATAACTTCCAGGCTCACACCACACAATATTTAAACGAAGTTGACGTTTTTGTATGTCTCGTTTGTTGGCGTTTCAGATACCTGGAAGCGCTGAACCAACAGGCTTTGATGCAGCAACTCGCTGAATTTTCTTCTGGGGCTTCTACAAACTGTGATCCACGCCAAACCCTAGCTTCTGAAAACTCCAAGCCCATTCACAGCCACAACGGCTATGAAGGGAGGCAACCCTGCGAGAGTGTAACTCCCGACGCTGGCGTGCAGACGGACGACATTAGAGGCACCATGGCGATGGCGGTCCCTACGCCTACCGCACACGGTCGTCGTAAGCTATCCTTTGTGCGCCACGTGGACACCGATGAAGGGTCCATCAGCAATTCCTCCTTCAGGGATGACAGAGCGGAAGGAGAGTCTAACGACGTCAACGAGTCTTCCGTGATGTCTGACAATGGCGTGGAAGCGGAGAGTGGGGATGATGATGACGATGATGATGATGATGATGAAGACGAGCCTAGGGTGTTTTTCCAAAATGGCAACAGTGCTGAGAATGGTCCGAACGCGCCACTCCACTCCACTCCAGCCAGCAGCAACAGCCAGTCGTCCGGTAACACCAGCACAACCCCGTCCTACGCCTATAACACTCGCAACGCTGCAAGCGGTGCCATGCAAGCCAATCAGGCTCTTCTACCCACCAGAATCACGCCGCTGAGGGGAGGCAACAGAAGCTCATCAGGTCGCTCCGGTCAGCACATCTCCCTGAACAACTTTACAGCCGAAGAGCTGATCTCGCACCTGATGAACCGACAGGATGTGCATCGCTGCGACTTCTGCTGCCTGATCTTTCAGGATGCTGCCATGTATCACATCCACCGCAACATGCACGACAAGAACGACCTCAGGTGCTGCAACTTCTGCGGCAAGATGCTGCACGACAAATACGACTTCACCGCTCATTTCTTGAACGAGCATCAGTCGTGATCCTTCAACTATAGCGTTATCGTTCCATAATAGCGTTCCAACTATATAACGTTTCTTGCGTTTATCATAGTCATTTTGTTTTCCTTCTTTCACCATGATGTTAACGCTTTAATGTCTCGTTTTCCTTCCTCTGAAGCTAAGGCCTTGTCTAGTCTCAGCTATGCTGTATGTAAAATTGTAATAATTGAGTCCTTTCTCTCTTCACTATCAAACATACCAAGTTCCTGTACATAATATTTTAGTCAGTGTGACCCTCATGGAATGTTATCTCCTGACAATATCAGGGACAATTTAAAATATAAAAGAGTTTGAGCATTTCCTTGCATTATTTATAAACTATGTCTCGGAATTTCTCTGCGTTCATAGTCTTTTATTTGCTTTTTCCATGTTTGAAAACAATCTGCAACTTTTTACTTGCAATTTGGTTTTCCAAAGCACTGAAATTATGGAAGGGGAAATAACTCCTTCTCAGCTTTGATATCGTACAATTTCTAACTAAGGATAATTATAATACTACTAGTAATAAAATAATGATAATGATGATAATAACAATAAGAAGAAGAATGGTAATAATAATAATGTTGATAATAATAAGATGATGAAGAAATTAATAAAAATAATAAAATATGTAAAAATAGACTGCATCGACAGTAGAAAGAATGGGCGTCCAGTGTTGAACTCGCCGTTTTGCAGTACAGGCATCCACTATCATTGTAGTCTTGTGTTCTATTGCGTGATGTTTGCCATGTAGTATATGCACACAGCAATCCAGTCTACTCTAGTCTTCCAATTATGAAGAGAAAGGGCAAAATGAACTTTATTACTTAATGTACCTTATTTTATTTTATTGGATGCACCTTTCTCCATTCAGGAAGTATTTCTGTACACAAATACCGCTCTTACTTATTAGTGTTGGTCAAGGTATTTCAGTTGATAACAGTTTTAAGTTATTTTTGTAAAATTCTATTCTTTTTTTGTTTTTTGTTTTAACTTTGCATATTATCTCAGGAGTCCTTATATGCATTTTATGTGAGTGCATTTTATGATTTTGCGATCTTGTTCTAGTCACTGAGACTGTGAATGACATGACGTTTGCTGGGTCAAAAATTGTGTGTTTTGGTGAGTGTGTCTGTGTATCAGTGACCCGGCATGAACCTTTAGAAGTAATGCGTGCCCTGTACTACAGGCGCTATGTTACTCCCAAATACAGATAACATGGCCAGAAGATTTTGGGGTGTCGATTCTTTTTGATTTGGATCGGAGTGTAAAGAAAGTGTAAAAGGAGTTGTTCAATTCATCGTCACTTAATGGATCCCAACCTTTGTAATAGCATCAGACTGTAGAAATAGTTGTTGGCTATGAATTCTCTTTTAAAAAGTTTGGTTTTCTTTCCATTTCTGGTGCCAGCCAGCCAAATTGGGGTTGCGTCTTTTTTGGTTTGCGTGAAGGTGGTTTTCCCCCCGCCCCCTCCCCCCCCCTCCCCCCTTCCCGAGGACTTCATTGAGGCATCTTGTTGGCGGTTGGAAATGAGTGGCTTGGTTTTCAGCAAGCTCAGCTGAGCAGCTGAGAATACAGTCAGTCAGATGGCTGTTGTTTATCTATCAGAGCATGGAATTACCCCTGTTAAAAAAAGAGGAAATACCATCCCCTCTAGGGGGGTCCGGGGGCATGCCCCCCCGGAAAATTTTTAAAATATATATTAAATTCTGTGCAATCTGGTGCATTTTAGAGAGAAACTTAGCAGTTTAACCCCATAAAAATGTTGCCCTTTTTTCCTTAGTAAAAAAAATATTTTTTTAATTTATTAACGTTTTCTTCAATAAGATCTGATTATACAGGTGAAAACAAGGATTTTTCTGTCTCTGGTCACCGAATTATAAAAAAGGTTGTATAGAGTTTAAAATACTTTGATTACACTTGACTGGAAATACATTTTAAGGAATTTATTCATAAATAAAATAAAGAGCATTTTAACAATAATTATATCTGTATACACAGTTTATGTGTGTGAATTCCAGTTTATTTGAAAATTGAGCAATGAACTCTGCTTCTTTTTTGTGGGGACTGGTCACTGGCTGGCAGCATGAGCACAATCTATTTCCACGAAAGATGATTGGATCTGGCTGGTTGATGGTTCAAGCTCTAGATTTGTTGATTCTACAGGGGCAAAGCAGGAAGATGACACTGCAAGAGATTTCTGATGCTTTTGGCTTGCTCTCTCATTTGCAGACTCAATAGTTTCTGTTGCCTTTCTTTTGGATGGTAGTTTTTTAAGTGTAACGTTGAGTTAGAACTTCTGCTTTCTTGCTCTTTGTCTCCCGGTTTTTCTCTTTTCTCTCCTCATTCACTCTCCAGGCTGCATTGCTGTAGCTTTCTAATGTGAAATGAAAGCAGTTCTTCTCCGACTTTTACTTCTAACCAAGCCCACCTCCACCCATTTCTAGCAGTGTCATCCACGAAAACCTCACCACGATTCACAATTCGCCTCTCCGCCATCTTTGACAACTAAAGCTACCCAGCTACACCAGTGTGAATCGCGCTTTTTGAGATCGGCAACCCGTTTAGAGATTCACTGGATCAGAACAAGAAAAAAATCGGTTAGCTGTCACACCTCCATACAGATTTTTTTTCCGCGGAAATTTAAAAGATTTTCGCGAAACGCAAGTCCCTATACCGCGGAAAATCGCGGAAACGCGGAGAATTCCATGCTCTGATCTATAGCACAGCTCCACAAAACCTCTGCCAGCAGAGAAGGGGAGAGAACCATTTCTTGTTATTTCCTTACTCCCCAGTGGAAAGTCAGTATCTACTACCCCCGTTGGGGTGCCGGGGGTTTCAGTATAAATAGTATCCCCACTTTCTGGAAATTTAATGCTTTAAATTCCCACTGTCGCTGTCTTTCTCATTTGCTCTTTCTCATTCCTGCTCTGTTCTATCAATCTGCTATACTATCGTCTTCTTCGTTAGACCAGTCTCCTACCTTTTTTCTTGAAAACTCTTCCGGGACAAGACTCCTTGTTTGTGTATGAGGTCTGTTGGATCAGCTTGGGAATATTGGACGCTTTCTGCCAGGTGGTCACTAGGGCTTCCTATGATGTTATTATTTAGCAATGTAGGCATTTTATATGTATGTGTTTTGTTGATAATAACGGGGGTTCGATAAGTTGGGGTGAAGCCTCAGCCGTCCCCTGCGTGGGATGTCTTTATTGTAAAGTGACTGGCTGGTGGATGGCATTCAGTTTTCCCACTAGGGTTGTTTCAGCAGATCTTTTATGCGGATTGGGGGTTGTCCGGTCCTGATTTGGCTCGGAAGAGTCCGCTGGACCTAAAGCAACAATTATGTAATGTAATGTAGTCAGTATCTACTAAGAATGATATCCTGCATGCCGTCATTAACTCCAGTTCCCTTTCTTTAGGTGAGACTACCACTGACTATGTTTTTACACCCACTTTTACCTTCCTGTATAATAATAATATTAGAGGCAGAGCGATCGTAGCGCCTAGTGGAAGATTTTCTGTACTGTAGCATACAAAAAAACCCCACAACAGTCCATTTTTCACGGTTTTTGTTTTTAGTTCAATATTGATTAAATCAATCCCTACCATCCCATGCGATGGCAGTGATCCTCTGCGGCGTCTGCCTGTTGCTTCCCTACAAATCACTGCCATCTTAGTTTTCAACTCTTGACGTAGTTTTTTTTTTGTTGCTTCAATGACATCAATTTTGTACGAAACTAAAGTGCTAGCTTTCAAATTTGTTCTATTGCCCGCTGTTTCATAGTGCTGCTTTTGGGTTCTTCAGCTGTAGAGTGACACAGCAGAGTTTAATTTCGTAATCACTGGCTTTGCATGATTTTTGCCAACCTAAATGGCTTCATGTACTTCGGCAAAAAATAGTCATTTATACTCCCCATAGAAATCAGGTATTTTTTTCTTTTTGAAACATTTTAAACTTTGCACTATAGTGTACCAACATGTCAACAAGAACTCCTGATGTTTTCATGTTCTTTTGTGGAGTACTTTCTTTTTAAATGATAAAAAAAAAACACACACACTAAATCGTACAAATGGCCAGTAAACAGAGAAAAGCATAGAACAAAACCGCCCAGTATGGAGTGGTTTAATTGCATTATTTAGGCCACTCTGACCAGACAGCTGTATTGATGTATGCCTTTCACAGACCGATTTATGTTTTGTTTTGTGAGTCATTCAATGTGTGAAGTAAGTGATATGTTTGAAACTTGGAGAGGGGGAAATTTGCTGTGTACGACAAGATCTCCCGGTACGACAAGATCTCCCACATGCGAGATACCTTGTTGTGATGAAATGCTGATGTTGTGTAATTTGTGCAATGCATATAGAGGATTTCTTTTTTTGTAGAATGGTGTGAAATGTGTTTACCAGCACTTCTCTCCCTTGGATAAGGGACTTCTCTCCCTTGCGATCTCATGGATCTAAGACCTTCTCTGTTTTGGGTGGAGGGTTCATATGTTTTTCTCTATAGTTCTCATTTAACTTGTGCGCAGGTGTTGGTGTGCAAGCATTGGTTTGTAAGGATGTGTGCATTGACTTGCAAGTTGAGAATGCGTGCTGTTGATAGGGCTCAAAAGTGAACAATTACATGAATGTGTGGACCTTCACGCAAGCCTTTGGACAACATGACTTACGTTACTCACAGTGGTGAAGAAACTGAAACTTCGATGGCATCGTCACATCACCAGAGCATCAGGCCTTGCAAAAAACATCCTGCAAGGCACAGTGTGCAAGAAGTCAGAAGAAGAGGGAGACAGAAAATGAGGTGGGAAGAAAACATTGGAGAATGGACTGACTCGACACTGAGCTAAGCCGCGAGGACTGCTGAGGACAGGGAAAGATGGAGTACGCTGGTTAAACAATCATCTGTGGTGCCTCAACGACTTCCTAGTTATAGGATAGGATTGGAAGGATCTTTTATTCTTGAAATGTATCGATGTACTTCAGTGTTGTGCGTGGTCAGTGTTGATTATGGATGTTTGGCAATACATTGCCAGTGAATATGCATACAGTATAGTACATACCATTCAATTGTTCACCCATTTTAAAAAAAAAAAAAAAAAAAAAAACCTTGGCTGCCAAATGTCTTTATATTTATTAAACATGGAATGTACATGAAAAAATACAAAACTGATATGTGAGCAGCTTGGTTATATGTCAGACAAAAGCACAATTAAACTTATTTACTACAACAGAATTGTATTTATATTTTGATAAATGTAATTCTTTCAAATAAAATTGTAACAGTTTATGTTAATTGTCATATAATTTTTGGTTTGTGGTGTTTGGCTAGTCAAAACGTGTCAACTTGAAAAGAAAGCAATTAAAGTCAACTCGTTTCAAAAGCAACACTTGTTGAATTTATTCTACATTTGTCGCTGTTTTTGCCATTTGTACTTGACCATTATGAACCCTGTTTCATCTAATACTTCTGTTCTTATCCTTGGTCTTCCTCCTATTCTTCTGAAAAATAAGCCGTGCAAAGTTAAAATTTATTTATCCAAGAAGGTACTACAGTGTTTTTTATTCCTATTTGTAACAATAACATCTTTCCCTCAATGTATTGAATGCTAACATACAGATAATATCAATAAGTGCGATTGTACTAAGGAAGATAGCAAGATTTATACACATGTGTAAGTTCCAGTAATAAGATGGCAAATGAAAGAAATGTAGCTGATGGAAGATGAACAGAGTTCACATGACAATTACCAACAAAACAACATAAGTTTAAATAATAGTTCTCAGAAGTAAATAAAAAATGCAAAATATTGTCATCAACAAATAACTGGATTCTGAAAATAAAATACATGTAAGTACTCACACAAAAACAGTTTGGGAGGATAGTAGTAAATAGAACTTACAAATATTGACAAGTTTAAGAATTTAACAAGAAAGTCACAAAAATAAATTCCCATGACATAATTACATGATATGTAATCAACTGACCAAGTATAACAGGCCCACTGTGAGGATCAGATGTAATCATTTTCATTCACAAGCCATATGAATATAAAAATATATTGTAAAATTTCAACACAGAAAAATGCAACTATACAAGTGGATATGGTGTTCTCAAGAAAATGAAATTCTAGTCATGACACTTTGAAACAAACTATATATATACACACATGATTATTATTAGTATTATTTACGCATCTGATATGTTTTTAGTTCTGAAAATGAAAGGGTATGGACACATAGATAGTTTTCTGTCCAAATGCAAAGAAACATTTACTGAGACTCACTTTGCTATGCCTAAACAACTGTTCATCCTGAACGTAGATCTGATCATTCTTGTTTTCTATCCAAGAGTGAAGTTCCCATGAACAATATTTTCACAGCTAGCCCGATAACAGCTGTGGCTACAGAAAACGTAGCCTTCAAATGATGAAATAATAGTTCGCACAGCATCCTCATAAATGGACACTTAGAAAGACCTATTGCTAAAAACATTCAGTGAAAGCAAACACTATTGTGTAGGACTGAAATCTTGCTATAAGTGAAGGGACTGTATCTTGCCTGCATAAAACAGGAATTTGTTTGTTATGGCATATTATATCAAAGGAAACCCCCCCCAAAAAAAATCACTTAGTATTAGCTCTTTCAAGAGTCACTGTTAACAAAATGGAATCTATATTAAAAAAAACAACCAAAAAAAACATAAAAGGCGCTTTTGTCAGCCAATACTTTCACACAAAGCATACTCACACACAAATCATGCCCCTTACAAATATATGTGCATAGTTGTTTTATGAAAATCCTCTAAATGTTAACAATAATTCCATAATTACCAATCAAAAGCAAATGCGTACGTAATCAAATTTCAGCAACGCACACACATATAGATATATATATGCCTGAGAATCTCACACACAAAAACACTGGTTGCATTTTTATGTCCGATTTCCTTACATTTAAAAACCTTTTTAAGGTGCGGTCTGACGGGAAGCGAAACAAGAAGCAAAACAGCCAGTAAAACACGAAACATCGTAGTTTTGACTATGTTTATCGTGTGGCTAGACCTAAAGCATAACAGCAGCAAAGCGCGAAGCAAAGCAAAGCAGATGCTTTCACTTTAGAGCCTGCTCTAAAATTTTGCTTTGCTGCGCTGAAGCATTTGAATGCCAGCCAATCAGATGAGCCGACGTACGAAAACTAGGTTATCATGTCAGCGATCATGACCGCATCAAAAGCTACTGGGTCATTAGCAAATCTGAAACAAGACGATACGTTTATTCTCCTCGATCCAATTCAAAGCCACGAGGCATTATGGAATGTTAGAAGTCAAAATTACAGAAACCAAACCCCGAAAAAGGCCTCATGGACTTCTTCTGTGAGGGTCAATCTGACGGAAAGGGAGGTACAATTGCGCATTGCTTCCACGCAGATTGTTATTGTGCAAAACTTCTCATCGTGTGACCGCTTCACAAAGCAAAGCAATTGCTTATAGCAGCAGACGCTTTGCTACGTTTACCGCTTTGCGTCTGATTCGTTTTCCGTCAGACCGCACCTTTACTCTCTTTTTTACCTGCCCAAATCTGCATAATATTATACTATTAACACCATTTGCGATTTTGAAAAACACAACCCCAAAAAAACACTCAAAAGAAACAGGGCTGTGATTTTATAATACAAGGTGAGAATTTACATACTAGCATGTTAATGTATTTACAATAGAGAACAAAGTGAACTAAATAAACATTCACACCATGGATGCTTCGGTTGACAGTTTGATCTTACTTGAACTCTCTCATATACCCAAACCCATTTCTCTCCCTCTCCTCTTTAACAAAACAATACATTCTTCTTTCTCTCTCTCACACACAAACCCTCAATCTCCTCGAGTCAAAGTCACGTATGTAACAACAGCACCGTTCTCACGAAAACCTGGACAAGAGAAGGGAGACAAGGCCACACAACATGCCAATCAACGGGACTGAACTCTTGATCAAGCCCGCCGAGTTACATCCATTCCAATCGTTGCAAAAGCAGTATGTAAACCTGAAAGAAAAAAAAAAAAGAAAACACGTAAACTCCTAGCAATAAATTTGCCAATTATAACAACCCTTTAATTATAAGAAACTAAAATTTGGCCCACAACATCAGTTTATTTTCCAAAAGTCTAAACTTATGAACCTAATCTTTATGGAAAAGTTTGCTAGAACTTGTGTAGGTGAAATGGAGGTGGGTGAACGATTGGAAGAATTTTGCAGTAGAATCTATCAATGGCTTACCTGCTGTCGACAGAGTCCAGAGGGTTGAAGGGATCGTTCTTGCGGGCTGGCAAGCAGTAACCGTGACGTCGTAGCACAGGCATTCGCAATCTGTGTCGTGCTGAGGCTAAGAGGTTGTGTTCGCAGTCTCTCAGGTAGCGTGGCTCCTCCCCTGAAAGTCAAACAATAAATCATTCAGTATATAGGACTACATCAATCAATCGTTTATCAGTCAACAACAGTCGATCAACAGTATATATCTAAAGGTTTTAACAATAAACATACACACTGGTTGTAACTAGTACTATGCCCCATTCCCCAACCCTATACCCCTGAAAGTCCATATACACAATAAATCATTCAGTATCAAACATCCATCAGTCAGTAAGAGTTGGTTAGCAGTTTATCTAAAGGTTAGACACACAAAAAAATTTATAAATAATTAAATAATACGAGCTGAGCTTAAAGCTTGAGAACTAAAAATACAGACGCTACTTGAATCCAGTTCTATACTCCTATTCCCCATTCCATGACCACCACAAGTATATCAACTAACAAGTTAGCATCTCGTAATGCCCCTAGTCGACGTGCGGTGGTCCCGTTTAGATACAAGCTGAGACGGGGAAATCCCAAACCTAAAAATAGAATAGAGAATTCTGGGAAATCTGTTCTCGCGAAGATGTGCTCGCTGAAATAAAACGAAAGTTGAGAGAGGAACTGCATATTTCTGGTAGTGAACAAAGGCAGAAACTTGTCAGCAGTATTATCAGCGATGGAGTTATAATGGACGAAGTGCTCCATACCTATGAAGTTGCCTTTGCTCGAGCAAAGAAACTAAAGAAGGATTTAGCCGACGTTATTTCAGAAAAGGATTTCTCTACCCATAATTCCCCTGGGTTTTGAAGTTTCTAAAAAGTTATTTCAGGCCGATGACGCTCTATGGAGCACAAAGCATGTAAAGGGAAGCAATCGGTTGTACGCGCACGTTGATAGAGACATAGAAGAGAGATGCTAACTTGTTAGTTGATATACTTGTGATGACCACCCAATAAACATTATCGTTACAAATATAAATGCACAGTAGCTGTTGCAGACTGGGACTAACCCGGAACTTTCTCGATGACCTTAACACAGAACTCGTCTCCACAGTCCCGCCAAGGCCACATTCGCCACACCACGTGATCGCTGCAACCTCCCATGGTGGAATAGCAGCGATGACACAGGATTGCCTCCCCTGAAACAGAAATATTTTTTAAAAATTATAACGAATTAAATCATACAATCAACTATGCAGTGAATAGCACCAACTATGACAAGTACGCTTCATGAGTTCATCTCATTTATTAATATTATTCATCAACAAATTCAAACATAATGACAATTATTCAACTCATTTTTTATTCATCAACAAAGTCAAACTATATTTTTAATCCAAACATTCAAATCAAAACAAAAATAAGATAATTCCTATATCAGGTTTCTTTGCCCAATTCCATTCTTTTCCCCTACTACTGTGACAGAGTGTCTATGGCTGAAAATGTCAGCTGTGATAACTATGACATATATTATTTAATCCTTTCGCTACCAAAAGGATTGATTGATTGATTGATTGATTTATTGTTGCTTTAGGTCCAGCGGACTCTTCCGAGCCAAATCAGGACCGGACAACCCCCGATCCGCATAAAAGATCTGCTGAAACAACCCCAGTGGGAAAATTGAATGCCCTCCACCGGCCAGTCACTTTACAATAAAGACATCCCACGCGGGGGACGGCTGAGGGTTGACCTCAACTACGCGAACACCCCGGTTACAAAAACAAAATAGACTACAAACATCATTATAAATCATCAATGAAACACATACATATAAAATGCCTATAGTGCTAAATAGTACAATCATAGGAAGCCCTAGTGACCACCCGGCAGAAAGCGTCCAACACTCCCAAGCTGATCCAACAGACCTCATACACAAACAAGGAGTCTTGTCCAGGAAGAGTTTTCAAGAAAAAAGGTAGGTCATTGATCTAGCGAAGAAGAAGATAGTATAGCAGAGTGAAGGACAGAGCAGGAATAGGAAAGAGTAAATGAGGAAGACAGCGACAGTGGGAATTTAAAGCACTAAATTTCCATAAAGTGGGGATACTATTTATACTGAAAACCCCCGGCACTCCAACGGGGGTACTGTTGCCGCAGTGAATACCAAAAGGATATTGCACAGCTATTTGCCAGGCAAAATATATAATGGCTCAAGATAAAAAACCATTACCAGGAATTCTAGCTTATGAAGTGTTACTGTAGAAATAAAAATAACCGGGTGAAATATAATGATAATGCTATTTATAATGATAATGACAATGGGTCCCAACAGGAAGTCCTCTCCAGGATCGCACAAACAACTGCTGCCCTGACAAGGTTGAAGCCCATTTGGAAAGACAGGACCATCAGTATACATTCCAAAGTAAGACTGCTGCGATCCCTTGTCATCTCCATCTTTCTATATGCTTGCGAAGCATGGACCCTCACAGCAGATCTCCAACGAAGAATACAAAGCATGGAGATGAGGTGCTATAGAAGACTTCTGGGCATTTCCTATACCCAACACATCACCAACGACGAAGTCCAACAGACCATCACACAAGCCATTGGACAACACGATGACCTGCTCACAGTGGTGAAGAAACGGAAACTCCGATGGTATGGCCATGTCACCAGATCATCAGGCCTTGCAAAGACCATTCTGCAAGGCACAGTGCAAGGAGGTAGAAGAGGGAGACAAAAAGAGGTGGGAGGACAACATTCGAGAATGGACTGGTTTGACACTGAGTGAAGCCATCAGGGCTGCTGAGGACAGAGAAAGATGGAGTATGCTGGTTAAACGATCATCTGTGGTGCCCCTACGACCTCCGGGTTATGGGACAGGATAGGATAGGAATAGGATAATGATAATGCTATTTAGTATTTTCTTTAGAACTAGAAGTGATCGCTTCAGCTCGCAGTGCTTTGAGTTCAAATGAAGAAAAGCACGTGATAGCATTCAGTGTTATTATTTTGAGGAAAAAAAATCAATTTATTTATGTATTTATTTGCAGTCCCAATGAAAGATAAAGACAATGGCATGATCTTTACTGTACATAATTTTGATGCAACTTGTAAGGGATCGTGTGGTTGGGTCGCTCTGGTCCATATTCAGATCAGCTTTGGGGGTAAGTAGACAGTGGGATAGGGGTAAGAGGGGGAGAATGTGTGTGTGGGGTGGGGGTACCACTCGTCAATTAAAACAGTTGTTAATATTCCTAACTTATGAATTTTCCTTAGCTAATATTCTGCGCTTTCCATTTCAACTTGTGTGTATTTATGTGGCTGATCGTTTAACTATAAACTGATTAAAAAATATAGAAAGTCACAATGAAAGTGACAATCGCCCTAGTCATTGACAGATATCGCTGAATGATAAGCTGTGTGTCCAAAAGCAGTAAAACTAAAAGGCATTAAGGAATACCTGTTGATAATCTGAGCTGTAAATAATGTGAACATTTGTCTTAAATGATTATGATAGTAATTTATTTATTTATCATCTTTATATAGCGCTTTTCCAGCTCGAAAGCTGCTCAAGGCGCTGGCCGATACAGGATCTATCTCAAGCAGCCCAAGGCGCCCACTTGCGGTCTAGTAATTCAAACCTTGAAAGTCAACATGTTTTATTTATCTACCCTATAGTCTACTCTACTGTCAGTTGGTACTAATTTTGTACACACATTACAACAAAATTCTGATGTCGCTGCAGACTGTTCCAGTATTAGTATTACTTCACAATATCCACTACGGAAGTAAACAAGTACTGAAGTAGCAAGTCATGAAGCCTCAAAATTAGGTAGCTGTTACCTACTTCACCGTAACAACTGTCTGTTTGCAAACTTCTTTTGAAGTTAACCATTCTACTAGTACTTAATAGACTGTCGCAATGCGTGATTTTCCAAAAATCGGACCGATCGTTCCAAACGCGGAAATGATCGCACTCAAATTTTACACTTAGCACACCTGAGTGCGAGTGCCTCACCTGTTAATAAACTCACCTCAGCAGGTGAAACGTGCGACATTTCGTTCTCAAATTTTCTGCTATGCACAGATCGTATCGCGCCAATACTGTTTAGTGGAATTTTGACTTACCATGGTGGAAAAAAGCAAAAAGCAGAGACGCGAAGAGAGCGTACACAACAGTCCCCATCTTGGCGGAAGTGTGAAGAATGTCTCTCGCACCTGCGCGATGACCTCATTCTTGTTCCGAAGCACCTCGTCAAGGGAAGTAACACCGCGAAAGATTATGTTTTCCTTTGGACTTCGTTGTATGCGTGTTTGTATAAACAACCAACTCTTCTGCCCAAAGAATCATTCTGCAGAAAGAGAAAGCGTTTCCAAACAGTGGATCATGTCGAAATTAACTCGGCGTTTCTACATTAAGCACACCTGAGTATAGAACTTACCTTCAAAGTAGGCTTATAAGACCGTGTGATACTCATTCTTTATTGTAAATACTGAGCGGTTGTAGTTCCTTTCTACAAAACAATCATTCAGAAACTATAAGATGGCGATGCTGCTAAATGACGAATGGGAAGATTACTGGTTAAAAGACCTTAGTATAGGTGTGATAGTCCACGTGGAAAGGGTGTTTTAATAATAATATAATTGTTAATTTAGCGCTAGAAAAGTAACATTATATTAATTATTCTCACAGCAGACCTACAACGAAGAATACAGAAATGGAGATGAGGTGCTACAGAAGACTTCTGGGCATTTCCTATACTCATCAGCACATCACCAACGATGAAGTCTGACAGATCATCACAGGCATTGAACAATACTGTGACATGCTCACAGTGGTGAAGAAACGGAAACTCCACGTCACCAGAGCTTCATGCAGCAAAGACCATCCTGCAAGGGACGGTGCAAGGATGCAGAAAAAGAGGTGGGAGGACAATATTCGAGAATGGACTGGCTTGACACTGAGCGAAGCCATGAAGGTTGCTGAGGACAGAGAAAGATGGAGTACTCTGGTTAAACGATCATCTGTGTTGCCGCAACGACTTTCGAGTTTCGGGATAGGATAGGATATTAATTAAAAAACAAACATTAGAAGAGTAAGATTAGGCCTATAACGTTAACTTGCGAGTTGTTGTTGTTGTTTGTAGATTATAGTCACACGACACTTTCACATATAGGTGACTACTGGACCGATTTATACTTACACCAGCGGGCCAGTTGTTGGTAAAGGGGAAAATGTTGTCTAGAACTGCGCTTTGTAAAATACATTATTATTATTATTATTATTATTATTATTATTATTGGCAATAAAACTTTATTGTGAGGTATTGCACAGTGTGATGTTGAATTGTATTATACGGTGTTGTTATTCTGGGATCGAAGAACGAGAAGACTAACTTGGCAAGTTGTGCCATCTGCAGTGCAGCTCGTTTGAAAAACACTAGTTCAAGGGAAGCAATAAGTGCAGAATTTTTTTTATAGACAAACTATCTCGGTTGTCTCCCATGGAGTTATTATTTTAAAAACAACAAAAGTTAGTGCTCTGCCTTTGGTGTCATTTGATGGCGAGGGTTGACTGGATATCGTTTATAATATGTTGGTGGTGGTGGTTGTGGTGTTGTTATTATCATTATTATTATCATCATACATGGTTTGGATAAGAAAATACTATTTAGGAACCAAAAAAAAAAAAAAGGAGTCATGAAAGCCATTTTGGATAAAACAAACAAAAGATAATAGAAGAAAAAAATAAAAACAAAGGAATAATAACAAAAACAGAAATTAAAAAAAATAAATAAAATATTTTAAAAAAGAAAAAAGAATGCCTGAAAATACTAAATTTAGAAAGGAATTGAATACAAAATAGCTGAAAAACTTAAATGACAAAAGGATTGTTATGCTTAATGTTTTTTTCATTGTCTAATCAATTTGTTTGATTCTTTTCAGTTATTTCTTTTTTCGTTCGAATCTCTCTGTTAAGATAAGAAATAATTGACAAGAATCAAAGAAATTAATTAGACCATGAAAAAACATGAAACATTAAATAACAATATCAAAACTCTGAAAAACTGTTTGCATGAAATTTGTTTTGGGATAAAAACTACAAACCAAACATAACAAGTTCCTTCACCAAAACACTCACTGAATTCTTTCACCAGAAGTAATCGTTAATGAAAAAGTTGTTAAGAAATTGTATATTACATAGACAGAAAAGTCTTTCAATAAAAGTATAAAATACCACATTTGTCAAACGCTGAACAAGTTATACTGCATGCATCAAATGCTAAATTCTTTCAAAATTCCAGTAACGGGCAACCATAAACCTCAAACACTGCACTCTTTTCAAGATACAGTTACAAGGTAGCCAAGCGATCTTTTTGTTTACTTTCAGATTCAAGTTCTACCACAGTTAATTATCTTTCAAGGTACAAGCTAACTGAATATATATCCACCAGACACTGCTTTATTCCAAAATACAAGTTAAACCACATATACCAAACAACGAATTTCTTCAATATTCAATGTATATCACATATATCAAACAATGAATTCTTTCAATGACACATACACTAAATTCTTTCAATACTCTATGTATTTCACACTCTGAATTCTTCCAATACTCAATGCATATCAAACACTGAATTCTTTCAATACTCAATGCAAATCACACACTGAATTCTTTAATACTCAATGTATAGCAAACACTGAATTCTTTAATATTCAATGTATATCGCACACTGAATTCTTTCAATATTCAATGTATATCACACACTGAATTCTTTTAAGATACGAGTTATACCTCATGTACCAAAACACTTCAAAATAATTAATATCATTATAAAATCAAACTAACGAAACATGAATCTCATAAAACGGACTAGCAAAAATGTCAGCTGCTTTGCTTCATCTTGATATGATTGTTGATCAGTTGTGACAAATCTATAGAAACAGACATACCTGGGAGAAAAAAAAAAACTCTCTCTCTCTCTCTGGTTTATGAAATGTAAAACATTCATCCTTTTTACAATATTAATAGCAAACAAGCCACTAATCTATTTTTCTTTTTTCAAGCTTTCACCCCTATACTCCTGTGGAGCCAGCAAAATAATAGGTATACTCACATATCCACACACAGAGTCGCTAAACAATGGGATACACAAACAGCTGGCCTATGATGTGATTGCTCGTAGTGGCAGTAGCGGCTCCCCTGAATATGCCATAATTAGTTCATACTCTGAATATATACAATTATATCCATGCCCTATATGCATGCCCTAAATAGCAACATGGCCTCATCAACTGTTTCAAGACAACTGCAAACTCATAGAATATCTTTTCTACGTAAAGTTCTGCAAACTCCAAATCGTTTATTGGAAACACAAAGAGCTTTTAATTTTTATCAAAAACTTATCAACCAACATCCACGGTTTTTAAAACTGATTCTATTTTATCTCTTAATACAGTTATTTTCTCATGCAAAACTATATTATTATATATGACTAGATTTGAACTAAGGGAACTTTTATACATTGTTGCATCATTTGCGACAATTGATGATGATGATGATGATGATGATGATGATGACAAAATGATTCCTGAAAAGCAACAAATCTTTAAAAAGCTATATTATCCGCGATGGTGTTTTTTTAGTGACAAGGTAGTTGGCATCAAGACGTTATTGTGACGTCACTATTCTACCCGTTTCGTTTTCTTCATCATCATCATCATCATCATCATCATCATCATCATCATCATCATCATCATCATCATCATCATCATCATCATCATCATCATCATCATCATCATCATCATCGTCATCATTATGATCATTATCATCACAACTAAAAAAAAAAAACAACAACAAAAACGCACATGAGGTCAACACGACGACATTAACACCACCATGAGCTGAACATGACGACATCAACTATACCGCGACATCAACATGACGACCCCCATTATTTATGAGTGGACATGAAGTGAGCGGAGAAGTCGTAGCGGTCATGGGCCAAGTGACCACAGAGATTACATTTGCGGATGTCCATTTTGTCGTGCTGCGAGCGATGCAGGTGGTACATGGCCGCGTCCTGGAACACCACGCAGCAAAAGTCGCAGCGGTACGCGTCGTCACGCGAGAGCAAATGGCTGAGCAGGTCCGCGGCTGTAAAGTTGAGCAGTGAGACGCGACTGTTGTGGCGGATCAGTCCGCCTAACTGAGAGGAGGAAGTAGCTCGCGAGAGTGCAGAGAGGGAATGGTTCAGCGCTGCTGGGTCAGATGTTATCCCGCCCGGCGGCCTCTTGTGGGACGTGGGCGTGCTGAAGGGCGGGGACACCTGGCTTCCTTTGCCAGCCGCGGCGGCCGCTATGGCCGCGGCCAGGAACCTCTGCTTCAGCCACAGCTGGGAAATGCTGGCGGCGTCCATCGCGCCGCTGTCATTGCTTACGTCACTGGCTTCGTCACGTGTGGCGTCACTTCCGGCCATCCGCATGATGGCCTTGATGGCCGCTTGTTGGGCGAACTGCTCCGGAGAAATGGACGAACCATCGCTGTTTTCTTCCGTGTGCGCGTCTGCAGGGGCGTGGGAACTCTGTTCCACGGCGTAAGCTGCTTCTTTCTTGACGGTCTTCCTAACGACGGTCGGCTTCCGTCGGCTCTTGGGAGCAGTTGTTGAGCCGGGGGTAGCCGATGTCGCGTTAGGTGTCGGTGATCGCGACGCTCTTCCATGATCATCTCCATTGTCAATGTCGTCGTCGTTGTGGGCGGCCGTATTTTCTTCCTCGGCTGCATTTCCCATTTCTTCTTTTCCTTCTCCGTCCTCGTCCACATCGAATCCTGGATAGACCGACATCTGGTCAGGAGAGCCTGCAAAACCACAAACAACAAAACGTGAACTTCAAGTCTTCAACAAGACTTACTCTGCATAGCCATTCTGTCTTTCTGTCGGTCTGCCTATCTGTCTCTGCCTGTCTGTCTCTGCCTTCCTCTCTCTCTCTCTCTCTCTCTCTCTCTCTCTCTCTCTCTCTCTCTCTCTCTCTCTCTTTATAGTGATTGTAGGCGAGGATACACAAACAGTAAAATAAAGGCAACAACACTCACCGCCACCATCGTCGTCATCATCATCACCTGCGCCGTCATCGTCTTCCTGCTCTTCCCCACCTTCTCCGTGGTCACCTTGACCGTGACCTTGTGCGGTCGCCATAGCTGCGGAAACCATAGAGCTGAGTCCCATGGAGAGGAGAAGTTCTTTGGCATCGGCACTGCCCATCATCTGAGTGAACAGAGCTGCCGCTGTGTCGCCCACGGAATGGAAACCTGCAACAAAACAACCCAGTTCCCGTCACGGACACAAGCGAAGGAATGAATGTACGATTCGTAAAGTGCATACATATTTCCGCGCAGAAGGGCATGATTGCAGGTAAAAAGGTAAGTGACTGGTCTAGCAATGAAGAAGATAGTATAGTAGATTGATAGAAAAGAGTAGGAACGAGAAAGACAGCGACATGGAACTTAAAGCACTAAATTTCCAGAAAGTGGGGATACTATTTATACAGAAACCACGGGCCTAGAACCTAACCTTAGCACTTTTACTTCTTCACTATCACTCCAACACATTCTAGCAGATAATTAACATTATTTTATGCAATTACGTTTTGGGGGGACACTTTATTGTCCATTTTCATCGGGAAATTCACACAGCGACTTTTGCAAATGATGTGTGAGACCAGATAGTTCAACATCCAGCTTAGCAAGAAGAAAAGAAACATTTGTACAGGTTTCTGCGAAATGCGTCCCCAGATACTATCCTCTTTATGCCCTCTGGAAGAGCTTTCCACCAGACCGGTGCAGTGTATCTTAAAGACCTCTGTAAATAGCTACACTGCCTGGGCATAGGGACAATGAGGGGAGACTTGGAAGCTGAGGGGAGGCGGCAAGATGGTTCCTACATATTTAGAAGATGCGACAGGTACTATTCAATAGCGAGTCTTTAACTGGCAACAGAAAGCACTTTGTGTTTAATGCGTTCGTGGCCAGGAAGCCAATGGAGCTGGTAAATAATTAATAAAAACATAGAATGCTGATTGTTACTGGTAATTTATTTTATTGAAATAGGGACACTAGGTTAGTAGCTAATGAGGACAGTCTAATGAAGTCATTCTGGTTACACGCGTCATGATATACCGTCACAGAGAAACCAGGCCTAAACAACTAGGAAAGACAGTTCCTGGCTTTCATCAGAACATTATTATTATGATCATTATGACGATGATGATGATGATGATGATGATGATGATGATGATGATGATGATGATGATGATGATGATGATTACATTACATGATTATTGCTTTAGGTCCAGCGGACTCTTCCGAGCCAAATCAGGACCGGACAACCCCTGATCCGCATCAAAGATCTGCTGAAACAACCCTAGTAGTAAAACTGAAAGCTCTCCACCAGCCAGTCACTTTACAATAAAGACATCCAAAGCAGGGGACACTGAGGCTGTACTCTAATTTATCGAACCCCCGTTTACAAAAACAAAATAGAATACAAACATCATTATAAATTATCAACAAAACACATACATATAAAATGCATACATTGCTAAATAATAATATCATAGGAAGCCCTAGTGACCACCTGGCAGAAAGCGTCCAATATTCCCAAGCTGATCCAACAGACCTCATACACAAATAAGGAGTCTTGTCCCGGAAGAGTTTTCAAGAAAACAGGTAGGTGACTGGTCTAGCGAAGAAGAAGATAGTATAGCAGATTGATAGAACAGAGCAGGAATGAGAAAGAACAAATGAGAAAGACAGAGACAGTGAGAATTTAAAGCACTAAATTTCCAGAAAGTGGGGATACTATTTATACTGAAACCCCCGGCACCCCAATGGGGGGGAATGATGATTATTGTCCTTGTTTTGTTGTTGTTATCAAATAAGGATTTTATCCAACATGCAATCAATACACTACAGTCCTCTCTCTTTAGGCGCGCCATCTCTATCACTTGTGTTCTTGTACACCAACGTTTTGTCTCGCAACAATGTAGATTGCACTTGATAAACTGTCGTTGTTGTTTTGTTTTGTTTGTCGTCGTCGTTGTTGTTGTCATAAGCACGCTCAGAATCCTTAGCATCCCAAAAATTAGGTTGCACATAAAGGATCATCCAGCCGTATTACCAATAACGATATTTATTAGGCCCAATCAAAACTAAAATAGAAGTAATTTATACTTACAGATACAAATAACTGAAATCGTCAAGGTAGTATTAACTAAATCACGGTATTAAAAAGGCCAACTGTTACTAATAAACTTAAACCCTGGTCTGAAAGCGCAAATAATGGCAGAATATGAATGACTAAACAATGACTGGCATCTTTAGACGAATATTAGTTTAATTTCCCCCGGTGCATTTAAACTCATATGCGTGTAAGAGATTTACATATAGACAATAAGAACGTTAATGATGTATAAATCGTGACCAACGCCCACAGTTTATTGAAGCCAGCTCTATCTCTACCTCATGCTCACGGTGCCTTTGCTGAGAAGGCGATCCGAAGTGCATCTGGTCTGCCGTATCTCATTCAACTTTTCAACTCGTCTTCCCGTTATTTTCAGTTTAGTTGAAGTCTAAAATGACTAGATTTAAACATGCTATCAACGCAAAAGATTTATTCAGCGGCTTTAATTTGTTATGCTCGGGACAGGCGGAAAAAAGGGGGAATTGTTCTCCAAGCTTGAATGCAGATACCTTGCTGTTCCAACCCCAGCCCTATTGAAATCTTGACGCCGAAACTTTTCTATTCAAATCCCTGGAAAAGCGGGTTCATTTGTGAAGTCTCGATGCAAAATATCCTGCAAGTGGAATCGGGTTTGACTGCCGGAAGATTTTTTTTTTTTTAAATAGAAGACAAGTCAAGTCAACACATCTTTATTTCACATACAAACTTGATTTTTGTTGTTGTTGTATTGGCACAGGGACGGCTTCCAGACAAAGAAATACATTTAGAAAGAAAGAAAAAAATCGTGTAATCTTTGATTATAAAGGGCTAGCTAAAAACGGATTAAAAGTACATGTGATCCTGCGTGGACCAACGCCCTAAACTGGCTGTAAGCATCAGGCATCGTATTGCTGCGATCAGTCTAGTGACAGTGCACAGTGGAATAAAAAAAGAAAGAAAGAAAGAAAGAAAGAAAGAAAGAAATTTTCTCTTATATAGCGCACTTACAAGCTCAGAGAGCTTCTCAAAGCGCTGGCCCGTAATATCCAGCAATCACACAATAGTTTGCTGAAGTCAGGATTCGAACCCACGTCGCCCAAGACGCACTCACACAAGTCGTGCATGCGCTCTGACCACTGAGCTATCCCTGCCACCATTGGAAACAGGAAAGTCCTAGCCAGGATGGCACTGAGCTGAGGCTACAGGGCTTTCGTTGATAAAGCGACCCGACGTTCACCAGACGGTAACAAAATATGTTCGCAAATTCCAGTTCCCAATCGTTCCCAATTTCTTTGGGTTGACGTTCATTAAGAATGGCGCGTCTTTCTCGCCATTTCTATTATAGGAAACTACTTCACAGTGTACAAGGCTGAAGCATGGCACCTGTACGTCGACACAACAAACACGCCGGGCTCTTTCACGTTCTGCTGTGGTGACAAGACGAGAAACGTAACACAAAAGAACAGAAAGTTCAGTCTATTAAGAACTTCTATTCTCATGTAAAATAAAGAAGAAGAAGAAGAAAAAGAAGAAGAAGAAGAAGAAGAAGAAGAAGAAGAAGAAGAAGAAGAAGAAGAAGAAGAAGAAGAAGAAGAAGAGGAGAAGGAGGAGGAAGAAGAAGAAGAAAAAAGAAGAAGAAAAAAAGAAGAAAAAGAAGAAGTATGAGGAATTTAAGTAGAAAGAGAAGAAGAAGGAGAAGAAGAAGAAGAAGAACCACTCCAACTCACCATCGCTAACGGAAGAACCATCTACAGCAGCCCCGACACTGCCACGGCCATTGTTGCTGCTGTTGTTCTTGCTGGCAGCTTGTACCCCCTTGACCTGCTGAAGGGTACTGGCGTGCTGCTGCTGGAGATGGGCCTCCAGACGCTGGCGACGACAGAAGCCCATGTTGCACAGAGAACAGAGGAACGGCTTGTCGCCGGAGTGGACTCGCTTGTGACTGTTCAGGTGGGACGTTTGGCTGAACCGCTTGTGGCAGATGTGACACGCGTATGGCTTCTCGCCTGATCAATCAAATCAATCAAACAAAACTCAAGAAAACTAAATCTACCCCAAAACTAATCTAATCAGAGTCAAGGTATATTACATCAAAACATATCCATTCAAATTGAAACAAAATTAAAACTAAATCATAACCCCCCATCATCATCATCATCATCATCATCATCATCATCACCTTACCAGTATGAGTACGACGGTGGATGATGAGGTGAGCTTTCTGGGTGAACCTCTTCCCACACACGTGACACTCGTACGGCCTGGACCCTCCGTGGGTGGCTCGATGCTCCACCAGTTCTGGATATGACGTAAACTCTAGACCGCAGAAACCGCACTTGAGAGATTTGGCGTTCGAAAGAGAGGCAAGAGAGGCGTCGCCAGCCTCATTGGTGTCCATGAGAGCATTCTCTGCTGCCTCCTGCAAAAGTCATAACATTAGCGATGATGATGAATATGATGAGGATGATGATGGCAGTGTGTTACAAGATACTAACGAACACTTTGTTTTGTGCACGAAGCGTGCAATGGCAGCATTTGTCTACCTTTGATTTGGTTGGATGCTGACGCTAGAAAAATTTTGCTTCATAATTATGTTCGTTATATTTTCTTCGGTTGATACTGACATCGATCGACGTACCAAGATGTCTCTAGGATGGTTTGTTTACCATCTAAGGAAGATTCGAGATCTATCTCGCAGCAAGTAGTTAAATCTTCTAACTGTGTGTAGCCTTCTATGTGTCTCATTGCGTATTTCCTGTGACGAACTTTGTAGTGATTGTATGACAGCCTACTAGCGCCAAAACCTGACAATTACAAATATCATGAAATAATTACAATGTCATGGGAGAGTTATAACTATCAAGTGATAATTACAATTATTATTGAAAAATTATAAGTATCTTCGTGTGATCATGTTTAATTTTCAGTTTTTGCTCTAGCAATCCGCCTGGAAATGCGCCAAAACCGAAAATTGTAATTATTACAGAATAATTAAAATGTTCCCTTCATAATTACAAGTATTACGTGATCATGCTTAATTCTGACTAAGGCGGTTTACTAGCGCCAAAACTTGCATTTACAGGAATCACTAATAATAGTAATTAACTTGTGTTCTGTGTAATTCACATTATGGCCTACTAGCGCCAAAACCTCATAATTATAAATATAATGTGTTAATTACAAATATCAACGACATGTTTACAATTAACACGTAAAAATTGTAATTATCTGTTGAAAATTACAATTTTCGGTTTTGGCTCATTTCCAGATGTATTGCTAGAGCCAAAACTAAACATGAAAATTAAACATGATCACGCGAGGATACTTGTAAATTTTTAATAATAATTGTAATTATCCCTTGATGATTGTAATTTTTCTATAATATTTGTAATTATCTCATGTGTCACAGGGCAGACTGTGATGAAACCAGGTAGAAAGTGTGGATGGGGAGTTAATGAGTTGGGGTAGTTACTGCGCGCTATCGTATGCATGGGTATGCGTGAAAACCGTGACTAAACAGCATAAGGGCGGTCAGCCAGTAGAGAAGGTTACTCACTGTAGGCAGAACACGTTTGGCAGAGCGACAAACAAGGTGTGCGGTCTTGTTTTCTCTGAGGTGGTAATGTTCTAGAAGTAAGGTGGGGACAGGCATTAACGTAAATAATATCTGGTTCCAAATAGGAAACTTAGGTGGAGGTGTTACATTGTGGTAGCAAGCTCGAGGAAAAGTTGAGCAAATATCTAAGTTGTGAATTTGTGGTAGGTTAGTGTCAGGTGTAATTCACTAACGGGAACTACTACGCTTCGGATACCTTACTTGGAGTACTGTGTAGGCAGCAGTGGAAAAGGGCTAGCTACAGGTACCGTTACAGTCGAGCCGTTGGGTAAGTGAGATGGTGTTCTTCCTTACTGTGCTAGTGACCAAGGGCCGGCTGTTTGGGGTGTTGAACGATAGCTGTGCGTGAGGCTGGGTGAAGTATGGTTGCACTGAGGAGAGGAAGGGTGCGACTGAAGAAGGGAGAATGAGGGAGGAGAATGGGGGTGAAGTGTGATGAAGGTAGGATGGAAGTGGTTGCTGTTGTTGAGGTTGCGGTTGCTCAAGATGGATAATGTGTTGATGATTTCATGTATTCATTTGCAGCATTGTTCATTTCATGCTTTCATAATGTCATTTAGTTTTGAATTATGTGTTGATTACAAGAGACAGTAAAAGTAGTCAAGGGAAGTGAAATGGACAGCAGTGGCGCTTCCTCAAGATACAGGAATTAGTTAGTTAGTAAGGGGGGAGAGTGTGAGGAGGGAGGGGGACAGAATCGGGTGGACTTGACATTAACAATACGGCAAGCATGTTGCAGGTTCGAGGTTCGGATCGAAAGTCTTCGAAGGTCGTCATCGAGGTTCGTCATCGAAGGTTCGTCACCGAAAGTCGTTTGGGAAGCTCGTCGTATGCACCAGCGTCACGCGACAACAACGACGACATCTGGTCGGTTGGATCAGCAACATCATCACCACCCATTCGTCCACGTCCATGTTTGTGACGTCCTCATTGGTCCACCACCCATCTTCCCCGCGTGATCGTGACGTCGGTTGCGGGACCTAGCCTCGACGTTACCAGGTGGCCGACAGGAGGAGTCAGGCTGAGAGGCGTCGACGGCGGCAGGGCCGCCGCAACTACATCATCATCATCATCATCATCGTCAGCGACGGAGGGAGTGACTACACCACTACGCCGGACTTAGCAGCGACAGTCCAGCGTCAACCACAACGAGGAGGCAGCTACCTTTCGGAGACAGCAACGGGGACACCCTACGATCAGGTCGGCTCATTCCTTATTTGTCCCCCTCTCAACACTTGCCCCCTCTGTGCTAGGACGTTTGCAGTGCACAGTCGCTAGTTAGACGTGGTTGATCAGCAACCCCCGTTCATCTGACATTCCATTTCATTGTTCATCGACCCAGTGATTGTTCCATCACCATTTTTCTCGTTTCATGTGTAAATGTTGTATGTGTATGAGTGTGTGGTATGAATGAATAAATAGCTTGGAAGTTGTATAAATATTCGTTGTGTTTTCATCCCTTCACGTCTGCGGGAAACTGTCATTCTGTCTGGGTTGTCTGCGTGTGTAAGGTGTTTGTTTGTGGCGTCTGCCCGGATAGAGTCGTGGCGGTGACATTTGGTGGAGATGCCGGGGATGTGTGAGTGTGCCCAGACGTGAAGTTGTCTTGTGATTGTCTTGTGGTGTCCGAGTGTGTGAGGCGTGATTCGGTGAGAGTGTGCACCCCAGCGGGTGGTTGGAGGGAGTCGGGTCGCTGTTCAGCGGAGGCTCACAGCCGGCCTGGGTTCGACCACACGTGAGGGAGGGGGCCATTGCACTCTCCAACCGGTTCGCTACCTTGCGGGCCAGTTTCCACTGTTTGAGTGGGAGGAGGTGGGTGATAGGTAGGAAGATAGCTTAGTTAGGTTAGTATCTTAGGCTAGGCTAGGTTAGGTAGGGTTGTAGGACTTTAACTTGTTGTTGTTGGTTGTTGTTGCTTTCCTTAAGCAGGATGGCATCGATCGAGGAGGCTGAAGGAGTGTCACCGATCGCGCTCGTACGCGTTCTCGCGTGGGTGTCACGATGGACGAGCGCACGGCGGCAGCAGCTGATACAGGAGTCACCGACTTACCCTCTGCAGACGAGCGACGGAGGTCACCAGTCAGGTCATCGCGTCGTGGGTCAGCAGACGAGGAGTCGACGACGTTCGAAGCCAGAGACACAGTGAGTGATCCTTTTCCGACGGGATTTGGCGCGACTGGCGGGATGTCAGCAGGCACCGACTTCTACGGAGACCAAGATCGCCTGAGGGACGCAACGAGACCGAAAAGGTTTGAGACCAATCCCTACCGTTCAGTCTACAAGGTCGAGGCGGCACCGACGCCGAGGGCAGGATTGTTCGCGGACGAGACGCCGGTGGAGAGGATCTTGAGGCTCGCCAAGCGCGAAGGGTTGAGAGGTCAGGCTGCGTTAGACTACGCGATGGACCAAGCGGCGAGGGAGATAGAGCTGATGGCGAAGGTGGGCGAGAAAGACGCAGACCGGAGAGAGAGAGAGAGAGAAAGAGAGCACGAACTAGCGATGGCGCAACTTAGGTTGCAGGAAGGCGCCGGAAACCGCAGGAATCGTCAACCCGAGTTCGAGACGGTCAAGCTCAGGTTACCGTTCTTCGAGGACAAGGACGACCTAGAAACCTACTTGTGCCAGTTCGAGCGTTTTGCCAAGGCTCAAGACTGGAAGAAGGACACGTGGGCTATTCGCTTGGGGACCTTGCTGAAGGGGAAGGCGAGGGAAGTTTACGTTGGTTTGAATGAGGACGACTCTGCCGACTATGAGATCCTGAAGGCAGCGTTGTTGGTACGTTTCAACCTGACGGCCGAGACGTATCGGAAGAAGTTTCGCCAGCTACGAAGGGAGCCACCAGAGACTTTCAAACAGTATCTGCGGAAGTCAGAGTTGTTCCTGGAGCGCTGGATGGGACTAGCGAACAAGAAGGCCACGTATGCGGACCTACTGGACCTGGTGTTGATGGAGCAGATGGTCAACGGTTTGACACCAGAACTGGTCACGTTTGTGCGCGAGCGCAACCCAGCGACGGTGGAGGAGGCCGCGACGTTAGCACAGCAGTACGTCGACGCCAGAGCCGGGACCAACCTACGTTTCCCACCACGGCAACCCTTTACACCCAGGGACAAGAGCGAGGGTCGCAAGCCAGCGGGACCGCGACCCAACTCGCCGGACAAGCGAGAGTGCTACAGCTGTGGGCAGAAGGGGCACCTTAAGCGAGATTGTCCGAAACGCAGCGAGCGGAGTGGGGCAGCGTTGCGCATCTTGAAGGAAGCAGGCAAGGAGGGAGATCCTCGGTTCCAGAGCCAGGTGATAGTGGAAGGTGTTCCGCTGACGGCCATGAGGGACACGGGAGCTGACCTGATATGCTTGCGGGAAGGGGAGGTTGCCAACCTCAAGTACACGGGACGTACGCGGCGCGTAGGATTCGCCGTTCGCCAGCTATCCAAGTCACTGCCGACAGCTTGGGTACAGCTGGAGTCACCGTTCTACACCGGGAGAGTGGAGGTAGTGGTGGTGCCGGACTTGATTTACCCAGTGGTGATCGGCAACTGGGCGAGGACGGAACAGCAAGGAGACACAGCACTGCCAGTATTCGGCGAGGGAGACGCGGAGTGTTGTGCTGTGCGGACACGAGCGCAGCCAGCCGAGGAGCAAGTCGCTACAGAACCGGTGGTGGTCGGACCGACTATGAGCATCGTCGCGACGCCGAAGGAGATGCGCCAACTGCAGTTGGAAGACGGCGAGCTTGCGAAGGTGCGACAGCTAGCGGACCGGAAGGCAGGAAAGGAGAAGCGAGGCAAGGGGCAAGTGGCATTTGTCTGGAAGCGGGGCCTGTTGTACCGCGAATACACAGGACAGGACAAAGTCGATCGCAGTCAGTTGGTGGTACCAGCCAAGCTTCAGTCGGAGGTGCTACGCACGGGACACGACACGCCTATGGCTGAACACCGAGGAGCCAAGGGGACCCTAGATCGAGTGTGGGCCAAGTACTACTGGCCAGGGATGTGCCGTGACGTGAGGAGGTTTTGTGCTTCATGCGACGCATGCCAGCGAACGACGCCAAACGGGAGAGCCAGGAAGATGCCAGTGCGGGGAGTCGGCAGGAACAGGAAGCCGTACCACACGATCGTGCGGAAGCGCTGTGAGGAACGCCGAGCAGAACCAGAACCGACGGTGGCCGTCGTGTTGGACCAAGCCGAGACAGAAGGAACCTCAGACGTCAGCTACCAGGGCGCTGTACCACTGACACCGCTACGAGCGAGCGAAGGGCGTGTGGACGTACAGATGGGCACGGAGCTGTCTGCACTACGTGAAAGAGCGCTGCCGCTACCCAGCTTGGACGAGTGCGAGTTAGAGTCAACCGACGACAGCCCTATGCGTATACATCCGCATCTGCTACCATTTTCACAAATGGAAGTCGTCGAGGGTGAAGTGGAACCGATGCTGGAGTTGGGGGTTATCGAGTCGTGTACATCGCCGTACAGAGCACCGATCGTGCGAGTAAGGAAGAAGGGAGAGGTCAACAGGAGGGATGACTGCCAGGAAGCCTTGGATGACATGAAGAGAGCGCTGACAAGTGAGCCAGTAGAAAAGCTACCGAACTTGGATAGGGAGTTCATCTGGAGGACGGACGCACCTCAACAGTGCCAGACTCACCCGATGGGCCATGCAGTTGCAGGCCTATGTCTTCACAGTTCGACCGATTCCAGGAAGAGACAACATCGAAGCGGATTTCCTCAGCAGATCTGACCCTGTGGAAGATTAAGTTTTGAACTCTCCGTAGTTTCGTCTTGGGAGGGGGGTGTGTCACAGGGCAGACTGTGATGAAACCAGGTAGAAAGTGTGGATGGGGAGTTAATGAGTTGGGGTAGTTACTGCGCGCTATCGTATGCATGGGTATGCGTGAAAACCGTGACTAAACAGCATAAGGGCGGTCAGCCAGTAGAGAAGGTTACTCACTGTAGGCAGAACACGTTTGGCAGAGCGACAAACAAGGTGTGCGGTCTTGTTTTCTCTGAGGTGGTAATGTTCTAGAAGTAAGGTGGGGACAGGCATTAACGTAAATAATATCTGGTTCCAAATAGGAAACTTAGGTGGAGGTGTTACATTGTGGTAGCAAGCTCGAGGAAAAGTTGAGCAAATATC
This sequence comes from Oncomelania hupensis, assembly GCA_036898135.1. Lineage (NCBI taxonomy): Eukaryota > Metazoa > Mollusca > Gastropoda > Littorinimorpha > Pomatiopsidae > Oncomelania > Oncomelania hupensis. The sequence continues at coordinate 27,217,154 of CM072517.1, read as the reverse complement.
TAAGTTGTGAATTTGTGGTAGGTTAGTGTCAGGTGTAATTCACTAACGGGAACTACTACGCTTCGGATACCTTACTTGGAGTACTGTGTAGGCAGCAGTGGAAAAGGGCTAGCTACAGGTACCGTTACAGTCGAGCCGTTGGGTAAGTGAGATGGTGTTCTTCCTTACTGTGCTAGTGACCAAGGGCCGGCTGTTTGGGGTGTTGAACGATAGCTGTGCGTGAGGCTGGGTGAAGTATGGTTGCACTGAGGAGAGGAAGGGTGCGACTGAAGAAGGGAGAATGAGGGAGGAGAATGGGGGTGAAGTGTGATGAAGGTAGGATGGAAGTGGTTGCTGTTGTTGAGGTTGCGGTTGCTCAAGATGGATAATGTGTTGATGATTTCATGTATTCATTTGCAGCATTGTTCATTTCATGCTTTCATAATGTCATTTAGTTTTGAATTATGTGTTGATTACAAGAGACAGTAAAAGTAGTCAAGGGAAGTGAAATGGACAGCAGTGGCGCTTCCTCAAGATACAGGAATTAGTTAGTTAGTAAGGGGGGAGAGTGTGAGGAGGGAGGGGGACAGAATCGGGTGGACTTGACATTAACAATACGGCAAGCATGTTGCAGGTTCGAGGTTCGGATCGAAAGTCTTCGAAGGTCGTCATCGAGGTTCGTCATCGAAGGTTCGTCACCGAAAGTCGTTTGGGAAGCTCGTCGTATGCACCAGCGTCACGCGACAACAACGACGACATCTGGTCGGTTGGATCAGCAACATCATCACCACCCATTCGTCCACGTCCATGTTTGTGACGTCCTCATTGGTCCACCACCCATCTTCCCCGCGTGATCGTGACGTCGGTTGCGGGGACCTAGCCTCGACGTTACCAGGTGGCCGACAGGAGGAGTCAGGCTGAGAGGCGTCGACGGCGGCAGGGCCGCCGCAACTACATCATCATCATCATCATCATCGTCAGCGACGGAGGGAGTGACTACACCACTACGCCGGACTTAGCAGCGACAGTCCAGCGTCAACCACAACGAGGAGGCAGCTACCTTTCGGAGACAGCAACGGGGACACCCTACGATCAGGTCGGCTCATTCCTTATTTGTCCCCCTCTCAACACTTGCCCCCTCTGTGCTCGGACGTTTGCAGTGCACAGTCGCTAGTTAGACGTGGTTGATCAGCAACCCCCGTTCATCTGACATTCCATTTCATTGTTCATCGACCCAGTGATTGTTCCATCACCATTTTTCTCGTTTCATGTGTAAATGTTGTATGTGTATGAGTGTGTGGTATGAATGAATAAATAGCTTGGAAGTTGTATAAATATTCGTTGTGTTTTCATCCCTTCACGTCTGCGGGAAACTGTCATTCTGTCTGGGTTGTCTGCGTGTGTAAGGTGTGTGTTTGTTTGTGGCGTCTGCCCGGATAGAGTCGTGGCGGTGACATCATGATATTTGTATTTATCAGGTTTGGGCGCTAAGAAGGCGTGGCAAATACTGATAATTATTAATTAAACTGTGGATTACCGGAATGTCTGTAAATTCCACAAAACACGCGTTAATTTCAATTATTTCGTGATAATGGTAACTCTAAGTTTGGGCGCTAGTAGGCTGTCATATGACTGGTCATAATATTACGCTATTCTCGAATGATCTAAGGTTTTCTACAGAAGTTGAGAATGCCGAAAATCCGCTGGCGAAAATAAGTATAGTCAAGGTTTAGGGTTACTGTTAACCCTAACACTAATCCTAGTCCAAATTCTAACTAACTCTAATCCTAACGCTGAATACCGAAATTTGCCGTCAACATTTTATTTCTTATCTGTGGGTTCATGCTCCTAATATCACCGCCCGATTTTGGGCTTTTCACTATGACAATGTATTAAATGGCTTACTGTGTCTGCGTGTTGAGATTCAGTTTTGAAAAGCAGCTGTTGATGCCGATTGTGTCTTTTTGCTGCTGACTAAAGCTGAAGAAATCGTATAACGCCGGCTCTGTCATGTTACTAATTACAGGGAGTCCTCGAGTTACGACGTTGATCCGTTCGTTGGACGCGTCGTAACCCGATTTCATCGTAAGTCGGAACGTAAGTCGGAACATAAAGAAAAATACCTGTACTGTACGTACAGTGCTATATACTGTACTGTAACTGTTCATGACATTAAAAAAAAAAAAGTATTAAAAAGAAGAGAAAACAATTCCTTACCACATGAATTAAAGTAAATATTAATTAAAAAAAAAAAAAGAACAATTCCTTACCACATGAATTAAAGTAAATATATATTGTTCTCTTTTCTATTAATATTTACTTTAACCAAGCCATAACCAAGGGCAAAAAAACGATAAAACACGTGAGAGAGATAGACGGCGTAAACAACCAAAATGGCGTATGTACAGTGACTGAGCGTATGAAGCGACGCCGTCTTCCCCGCCGTATAACCATAACAAAGCGTATTTTTCTCGCCGCTCGCCAGAAACTAGCTCCCGTTTGTTTACGTCGCTTACGACGCTAAACCGCGTAAGACGGAACGACGCGTAATATTATTTATTATATTTTTATGGGGAGGAGCGTCGTAACCACGAAACAACGTAAGTCGAGACCGCCGTAACCCGAGGACTTACTGTATACGGGCTGTGTGGAGACGAACTCGACCGTTACACAGATTCAAGCATTGGGACTGAATCTACATTAATTTTGGCGTGAACCGAGGTGGTAGTGGTGATGCTGCTGCTACTGCTGATGATGATGACTGTGGTGGTATTGATGATGGTGAGGGGTAGGGTGATGATGATACTGATGATGATAATGATGATGATGATGATGATGATGATGATGATGATGATGATGATGGTGTACCTGGGACTGTTGTTGTCTGAGAGCGGAGGCAGAGGAGATGAGATCCATGAAATGTTCATCTGTGACTGGTTCCAGAGAAGGGGTGGTTCCGATGTCTGACATCAAGTCCTGGCAAAAAAATTTTTTTAATCTATATTTATTTTATATTTATTTATCTATGTTTACTTTTGTTATTTATTCATCTATATTAACTTTTTATTTACCTATTATTTAAGTTTTATTCTCATTCTATCTGAAGACGGTATATATTTTTTGTTGCTCTTTTATTTTTAAAATTCATAATGAAAGCTTTGGAGAGAGAAAAAAAAATCAATTCTCTTCCCCAAACAAGTAGACAACCATGCTTGTCTACTTGTCTATGACGTTCCTATCCTATCGTATCCCGTAACTCAAAAGTCGTTGGGGCTCCATAGATGCTTGTTTAAACAACGTACTCCATCTATCTCTGTCCTCAGCAACCCTCATGGCTTCGCTCAGTGTCAAGCCAGTCCGTTCTCGAATGTTGTCCTCCCACCTTTTTTTCTGTCTCCCTCATGTTTGCAAGCCTGATGCTCTGGTGACGTGGCCATAGCATCGGAATTTCCGTTTGTTCACAACTTAACTATGACGATGAAGGTATTTATTTATTGATGATTTGAAAAATAAAGATCAAATCTCTTGTCCAAACATGCAGACAATTCGAGAGCGACAAAAGAAGAAGAAGAAGAAGAAGAAGAAGAAGAAGAAGAAGAAGAAGAAGAAGAAGAAGAAGTAGTAGTAGTAGTAGTAGTAGTAGTAGTAGTAGTAGTAGTAGTAGTAGTAGTAGTAGTAGTAGTAGTTTGAATTCATGTGGAATTAAATCATAAACTGGAAAGCTTTAGTCGCCAGTCTTTACAACTTTGCAGTCTGAACTGTATCAATCACATTACATTACATGGTTATTGCTTTAGGTCCAGCGGACACTGAATCAATCAATTAATCAGTCTTTCATTTCTCATGTCTGTTCACCCGTCACCTCTTTAAATAGAATAATTAGTGAAATTGACTGCAGAAAGAAGGCGAGACGGCGAAGGGGAGAGAGGGTAGGAGCGTGATAAAGACCAAGTAGGAAAAACAGGAGGACAGATAGCGACACATTTAAAAAGGACTTGAAAACAGGATGTCAGAAAGAAAGGTGTGAATATAAGTGTGTGTGCGTGTGTGTTTGTGGGTGGGTGTGTGTGTGTGCGTGTGGGTGTGGGTGTGTGTGTGTGTGGTGTTGGAGAAGTTGGGTGAGGGCGGGGATAGGGAGGAAGGAGAAGAGGTTTGTAGAGAAGTAAAGGGTAGTGGCTTAGTGCACGTGGAGGGCGAGATCGAGGGGGACGGTTAGTTATAATAATATAATAATAACAGGCAATTTATACAGCGCTTTCCAAAATCACAAAGCGCTTTACTCAAACAAATGTAAACACAACATGCGTACATTGGTCAATAACACGCAACCACATACACATCCCAACACCAAAAATAACAAACACTCACTCATGGCTCCTAAGAAAAGGCCTCTCTAAAAAGATGCGTCTTCAAGTTCCTTTTAAAAGACGCTAGTGAAGGACTGTGACGGACGGACCGATGTAGCGAGTTCCAGGTCTGAACGGAGAAGAAACTGAAGGCTCGACCACCGTGTCTCACCCTGTGATATTCGGGTACACGGAACATCCTTTCATCTGCAGACGAGCGGAGAGACCGAGAAGGAACATAGACAGTCAAAAGTTCGGAAAGATAGCTAGGAGCAGTTCCAGAGATGATGTGGTAGCAAAGACATGAGGTTTTATATTTAATTCGTTGTTCAACTGGGAGCCAGTGTAGTTCTTGAAAGAGAGGCGTGCAATGCTGTGATTCCCGTCCTTTGAAGATGAGTTTAGCTGCAGAGTTTTGGACTTGCTGAAGAGGTCTAAGGACTTTCTGTGTGCAACCCACAAGGAGTGAATTACAATAATCCAATCTAGACAGAATGCATGCGCTAACTAGTGTTTTTGTTGCTTCTTGTGTGAGATACTGTCGAATGGAGCTTATGCGTCTAAGTTCAATGTATGCAATCTGACAAGTTTTTGCAATGTGTTGTTGCATGGAGAGATCCTGATCGAGAAAAAAAACATAAGGTCGCGAACAGTGTCAGAAAAAGAAATAGAAGTAGTTCCAACAGTGATAGTTGAGGGAAGAGAAGAGGGGTCTGCAGATGACGGAGATACACGGAGAGCCTCAGTTTTGTTATCATTTAGCTTGAGACGGTTGTTTGACATCCACGATTTTACCTCAGTAACACAATCTTGAAGGGTCTGAACTAAATGATTGTAGTTAGAAGGAGAGTCAGAGTGATTAAGTTGGGTGTCATCAGCATACATTTCGTGGCGGACAGAATGTGAGTTAATGAGACGTGAGAGAGGAGAGGTAAACAGAATGAATAGAACATGGGCCAAGCACAGAGCCTTGAGGAACGCCAAAATCAAGCGGTTGTGCGGTAGATTTAATACCATTTATGAGAACAGCTTGTTTTCTTTTTGAGAGATAAGACCGAAACCAGTTAAGAGCACTGTTTTGGATTCCAAAATCGTTATTGAGACGTGATACAAGAATTTTATGATCGATAGTATCAAAAGCGGCCGAAAGATCCAAAAGAAGAACTGAAATTTTGTCTTTAGTTAGTTAGTTAGATGGTCCTGATTTGGTTCGGAAGAGTCCGCTGGACCTAAAACAATAATCATGTAATGTAATGTTAGTTGGTGATTGCACGTGTTTAAGTGTGTGTTTATGTGTGGAAGTGCATGCGTGAGCGCGCTTGTGTGGGCGCGTTTGTGTGGGCGCGCTTGTGTGGGCGCGCGGGAGAGTGGAGGAGGTTTGGGGAGGAGCGCCAAATCTGGTGGTGTGCGTGATGATTCCAAACAGTAACTCGCTCCCCGACCGTCTTCGTCATAACTAGCAGACATCAACAGGAAGTTGTCGTTTTGCATGCTGACCAGTCAGAAACCAAATTATAGCATTATTTTTCAGTTAAGGTCCGGTGGTTTGCGACTAAATTTAGACGTCTGAGACAGACACATTTTGCATGCATGTTGAATTGCATCCTCCTCCCCACCTCTCCCCCCCCCTATTCCTTCTCTTTAATTTTAAAAAAAAAAAGGTAAAAAGAACATCACGTCATTATTTTCTACAAGGTCGGTTGTCGCGTATCTTGTTCTAATGACAGATTAAACCAGACATAGCAGGTCTGAGTGGGAGTCTTAGCACGTAAAGGCCATTCTCTATTCTCAAGAGAAAGGAAAAAAAAACAATAAAACATTGCTCCTCCCTTCCAAAATGTCCGTTTCTAGAATGCTAGATAAGACTGTTAATCGTAAAACTACGTTTTATTTGACGAAAAGGTAAATACTAGTAAGCCGTTAAAAAAAAAAAAAAATGTTTTGCTTCAGCTATCGGAAAACAAATCTTTTCCAACAGAAAACGGAACAATAGTATTTTAGTTTCTAGACTACCATTCAAGGACTTCCAGTTCAAGTAAAATGGCACCGAGACAATAGATCATACCAATCGAAAGACGTAGCGTTTGGTAGGGCTACCATCAAGTACAGAGTCTCAAAGGAAGTCGGCTGTTACCCGAGATTTATTCTTTCAAGGTTGTACGAATGTGGGTTTCGTCAATAACAGCCATTGTATATGATCTGAAAACAGTCCAGGCCGACATGTCTGAGCTATTGTTGGGGGAAAGTGTCCACATTACAGTCACTTGTATATTATGTCCACTTCCGGTGAAAACAGGCCCAACCAATTCCATTTGTATTTGTTTGTTAGTAATTAGGTGATTCAGATAATCGACATCAATTTACTTCTGACGCAAGAAAATCCTTGTTCTTTCTCCTAATCGCCCCCCCCCCCCCCCCCCCCCCCCCCCCTCAACCTGCTCAGATTCTCGGAGCTTTCTTTCTGTTTAAATTAGCTTCCTTGTCCTTCTCTCTCTCCTTCATTTTCCTCTACTAAAACTTATGTGTGTTTGCAGACCTGCCTACCACACAATTTTTTAAATAGCTATACAGCAACTTTTAGTATTCTGAGACAAAAAGTAGTACTTTTGGCTGTGCGTACTTAGAACATGAATTTTTTTTAAAGGGTTCTTTAAATTGCCAAAGTTCTTGTGTGGTGTGAGGTCTGTCTGGCAGGGAAGCATGGCCATGTCTCACTGTAGGCCTTTATAAAAGTCTGCTTTCTGTTTTTTTTTTTTTTTTTTAGCGAATTGTTACTTGTAGCTTCATCTTCACAGTCATTGAAGAATCAAGACAGTGTTTTGCTGGCTACGACATGCTGCCTGTTTGCATAAGATGGCGTCCATGAAGTGGTCATCTAAGAGCCCAAAACAACTCGCCCAAATTGCGTCTTAAAACAAAAAACAAAACTAATTTTTATTTTTTTTCGTACTTTTGTCGCACTTGGCGTACGGTCGTACTAGCAAGTCAAATTTCGTAAAAATACGCTCATATATCGTATGGTAGGCACGTCTGGACTGTTTGTGTGGCTGAATCGCTATTCTATTCTATTCAGTGCCCGAACCCACAGGGCCGACGTTTCCCGGTGTGTCGTACGAGGCGACTAGAAGGGGTATGTCAGCACGGCATCACTGGGCGAAAGTCTTCTACACAGAAGTCACCGGCCAGAACGGAGAAACCTCACGTTACTACAGGTTCAACGACCACGTGCTTGGGGCCAAGGCGAGCCACACTGTACTCGTGGATTTCGGTTGTGGCCAACGGACTGGAGAGGATTTGGCCCCGCCATGTCTTTCTTGCCCAAGACACCGTATGATGGAAAGAACCACTCACTCCATACCAGATCGGTCGTCGCTCGGGTAACCAAGGACCGCGCCTTCCGTTGGCCACCAGGACGGAGGTGATAAGTGTTTTACTGATGGACAACTTAGCAAGACTCGCAAGAGAGACAACATCCTCATAGGAACCTGGAATGTCAGGACCCTAATTGCGGAGGGAAAATTAGAAGAACTGGGCCACTGTCGATGGAACATTTTAGGTATCAGCGAACTGCGCTGAAAAGGTTATGGTGAAACAACGACTAACAAATGCCACAAGCTTTATTTCAGAGGGATAGATGACAGGAACGAACATGGCGTTGGATTCGTGGTCCACAAAGACTTTCTAGCAACTGTCATGGGTTGCCGCCCAGTCTCCAGTAGACTGATTAACATTCGTCTCATAGCAACCCTTTTCAAAATCACCACCATCCAGGCCTATGCCCCAACATCAGACTATGCATATATGAGGACAACGAACTCGAGGATTTCTATGAACATCTGCAGGCTGTCCTTGACCCAGTGCCGAGGAATGACATAGTCATAGCGCAAGGCGACTAGAATGCCAAGGTTGGCTATGATGCGTACCACAACTAGGGAGACACATGTGGACCCCACTGCAACCAAGGTCCAAACGTTCAGGTGTGATCCACGGTTTCTTCTTTGGGCGGTGCTTGCCAAGGATCGCAGTGGCAGTACCTGTCACAGCTGAGTTGAAGGTGGTGATCATGGTGTTGACATCTACTTCACCAGCTCCCAAAATCAGCAGTGGTGCAAATATCCCTCTAATTTTGGCTTAGAATATTTCTGCCACCTCCGGGTCTTGCAATTTGTCCAGGTCGAACTTCAGTCTGGTGCACTTTGCTGTGTTTACTCTCTTCAAGTGGAGCCGAAAGGACATAATCACGAGACCGTGGTCACTTCCTGGAAAAATGCGTGTCCTGCCAATATCGATGCTTGACCTGAAGCGTGTCATGACCATGATGTAGTCAATCTGGTTGTGATGCTCCCAGCTGGGGCTGGTACTGTGCCATGTCCATGGTCTGTATTTTTTGTGGAGACCAAGCGTGTTTGCCAGTATCAGATTGTTGTATCTGGCAAACTCCAAGAGTCTCATAACCCTGTCATTTGTCTCACTGTTGCAGTGGTGTCCACATGTGTCTCCCTAGTTGTGGTGCGCATCTTGGCCAACCTTGGCATTCCAGTCACCTTGCACTATGACTATGTCCTTCTTTGGCACTGGGTCAAGAACAGCCTGTAGATATTCATAGAAACCCTCGACTTCGCTGTCCTTATATTCCGATGTTGGGGCATAGGTCTGTATGATGGTGATGTTGAAAGGAGCTGCTCTCAGACGGATGGTAATGAGTCTACTGGAGACTGGGCGGCAACCCATGACAGTGGTTAGAATGTCTTTGTGGACCAAGAATCCAACACCGTGTTCATGCCTGTCATCTACCCCACTGAAATAAAGCTTGTGGACTTTGTTCGTCGTTGTTTCACCTATGCCTTTCCAGAGCAATTCGCTAATACCTAAAATGTTCCATCGATAGTGGTACAGCTCGTGGACCAGTTCTTCTCATTTTCCTCTCCGCAATTAAGTTCCTGACATTCCAAGTCCCTATAACGATGTTGTCTCTCGTGCAGAAACTGCTAAATTGCCATTTAATAGCACAATTATCACCTTCGTCCTGGTGGCCAACGGAAGGCGCGGTCCTTGGTGACCCGGCCCACGATCGATCCGGTGTGGAGTGAGAGGTTCTTTGGGCAAGAAAGACCTGGCGGGCCAAATCCTCTCCAGGCTGTTCGCCACAGCCGAAATCCATGAGTACAGTGTGGCTCGCTTTGGCCCCGAGCATGTGGTCGTTGAACCTGTAGTAACGTGAGGTTCCTCCGTCCTGGCCGGTGACTTCTGTATAGAAGACATTCGTCCAGTGATGCCGTGCTGACATCACCCCTGTTAGTCGGCTCATTCGACACGCCGGAAAGCGTTTCTATTCAGTGCCCGAACCTACAGGATACCACGATACCATGTAACTTGTAATATATAAGCTAAAGGCAATCTCTTAGCGTGATCTTAACATTATATAGTGTGCATGGAAGGTTTTTATTACTTCACACCGTAAAAGGTGATCTTAGGACATCCAAATTTGCCACAAGTGTATTGTGTCGTGGACACTGAAAAAAAGTTGACATCTGCCGACGTTTTGTGTCGCAGAACCTGTCAAATTATCCAAATTTTCCGACGCTTTGTGTCGTAGAATGTAAAATGTCATTACATTTGCCGATATTATGCGTCATAGGCACTGTGTGTGTATCTCTCTCTCTCTCTCTCTCTCTCTCTCTCTCTCTCTCTCTCTCTCTCTCTCTCTCTCTCTCTCGATTTTATAAATATTCCCGGTCATCAGCATCATCATCATCATCATCAAACCTATCATGGCTGTGGGAGCACTCAGCTGAGAGGACTTGGAAAACTTGGAAATGTATACACTAGTATTCGTCGTTACAGAGCGTACGACAGGTAAGCGAGCTGACCCTCTTTTATTCAACTTTTCGCAATCGAGCCTAGTTTAATAAATTATTACCTTCATCTGAATATAGAAGGGAAATTGCTGGGGGCGCTGCAGAAGCCACGGTGAGGCCACAAACAGAAATAAACAGGGCTAAGTGTTCTGCGTGTCCAAAGATCATGTCGCATTCGGAAGACGCAGAAAAATAAATAATAACGAGACTTTCGCAAAAAGCAATAAAATAAGGGCCGCAACCACCGAGAAAATTATGTTGTCACCCATTTTCTGTAAAAAATTGGACTTGCGTGTGGGTAATTACTGGAAAGATCACAAGGCAATACCGAGTACAGGATGAAGATGGGTGTGGGTCACTATGGAGACGAAGTTTGAAATAATCATGGACTAACCGATGCTATAAGGATCAAACGTCACGTAATCTAATCCAATATTCTGGTTAGTTAGTTATTAATTGCTTACAGAGTCGGATCAAACATCACGTAACAGGGTTCGTACTGAATCAACAAAACAAAATTCCCAACCTTTTCCCAACCCATGAGTAAAATTTCCCAACCATAGTCGGCATATAATAAAGATCAGATATTGAAACAAATTAATTTTAAAAAAAAGCTTTAGGAAATTTCTTTTTTTTTATTTGCAGTAAGCTTAAAATACACCAAACTTTCACTTAATGAGTTAATCCAAAACATTCAAACAAATTTTTAAAAATTTTTTTATAAAAAAGTCTAGTTTTATATACTGTAAGCTTAACATTTACAAGATCACAATCACAATGAAAGTCATGGTTATATTAGATAGAAACTTTCATTTAATCCAAAACATTATTAATTTAAAAAATCTTAAAAAAAAAGCTTAAGAAAAATGTCTTGTGTTATTTGCAGTAAGCTTAAAATTATAAAAACAATTTACATAGTCAACATCATACTCATCACAGACATTGTAGGAGAGCCTGGCTCTTTTCCGCTATGTCTTTATTTACACTGGCTATTTCAGCCTTCTTTTTAGTTGCCCTTCGTCTCAGGGCATTAGATTGAGAGAGCAGAGATAGAGCACTAAGTCGTTCCGCTTCATCAGCCTTAGCTGCAGCCTCCAAACTAGTGATGTCCTCTTGAAGGCGCTGTCTCTTAGCCTTAAGCATATCCACCTCCTCAGTCGCAGCCTTTCTTTTTTGTGCTCTCATCTCTGTGGCATGTTTCTCCCTCTCGTCCTCCAGATAGGCATGGTACTTACTCCTAGATGAAGATGCATATACCAGCATCTCTTTAGTTACTGCAACTTTGTCAGGGCCACCAGCTCTCCTTATTTTATCTAACACCAGCCGCCTGGCAACTAGATTATTTTTCTTTAGGTTCTCCACCATGGTCATCTTGTTAATGCTGAACCCCCTCTCTACTGTCGCCTGGCCATGGCTGAGGATCAGCAGCTGCTGGACTACATCCCAGAGAAGAGAGAACTCCTTTCGACCAGCCTATCCTATCCTATCCTATCCTGTCCCATAACCCGAAGGTCGTAGGGGCACCACAGATGATCGCTTAACCAGCATACTCCATCTTTCTCTGTCCTCAGCAGCCCTCATGGCTTCGCTCAGTGTCAAACCAGTCCATTCTCGAATGTTGTCCTCCCACCTCTTTGTCGGTCTCCCCCTTCTTCTACCTCCTTGCACTGTGCCTTGCAGAATGGTCTTTGCAAGGCCTGATGATCTGGTGACGTGGCCATACCATCGGAGTTTCCGTTTCTTCACCACTGTGAGCAGGTCATCGTGTTGTCCAATGGCTTGTGTGATGGTCTGTCGGACTTCAACGTTGGTGATGTGTTGGGTATAGGAAATGCACAGAAGTCTTCTGTAGCACCTCATCTCCATGCTTTGTATTCTTCGTTGGAGATCTGCTGTGAGGGTCCATGCTTGGCAAACATATAGGAAGATGGAGATGACCAGAGAGCGCAGCAGTCTTACTTTGGAATGTAGACTGATGGTTCTGTCTTTCCAAATGGGCTTCAACCTTGTCAGGGCAGCAGTTGTTTGTGCGATCCTGGAGAGGACTTCCTGTCGAGACCCATTGTCTGACACAATGGCTCCTAAATATTTGAAGCTGTGCACTGTGTTGAGGGATTGGCCTTGTACTTTGATGTCCGTGTTGATGCCATTGGTGTTGTTGGTCATCATTTTGGTCTTCTCTGCACTTATTTCCATTCCATAAGCTCTGGAGGTGGTGTCAAGCCTCTGCACAAGCTGTTCAAGTTCTTGTTCCTCTCCAGCCAATCCATCAATATCATCCGCAAAACGAAGATTGGAGATTGCTCTGCCCCCTATGCTGACTGTGCCTTCGTGATCTGCAAGAGCATCTGACATGATGCGCTCTAGGAAGATGTTGAAGAGTGTTGGAGAGAGTAGGCATCCTTGACGCACACCGATTGTTGTTCTGAACCAGTTCCCGATGACGCTGTTATGGAGGACTGCACTGGTAGCCTTGTCATACAGGCTTTTGATGACTTCTATAATTTTAGGGCTGATGTTGTACACTTTCATGGTTGCCCATAGAGCTGCATGCCAGACTCGGTCAAATGCCTTCTTGAAGTCTATGAACACATGATATAGATGTTGTTGGTGCTGTAGGTATTTCTCACAGATTATTCTGAGGTTGAAAATCTGTTCAGTGGTACTTCGCCCTGCCATGAATCCTGCTTGTTCTTCAGCTATGATTTGTTCAGCTTGTGGTTTCAACCTGTTGAGTATTATTTTCAGGAGGACCTTGCTGGGGTGGCTGATGAGGCTGATGGTGCGGTAATTTTCACACTCCTGAAGGTTACCTTTTTTGGGAAGAGTGATGACAAGCGACTGGGTCCATGGTGTAGGCCATTCCCCACTCTGCCAGATCTTGTTACAGATAATGGTGAGAGCATCAGTCATCGCTTCTCCTCCTGCTTGTAGCAGTTCCGCTGGTATGTTGTCCACTCCCGCTGACTTCCCTTTCTTCAGCGATTGCACTGCTGCCTCAACTTCTTCCCGGAGAATTGGGAGGATTTCTTCTTCTTCTCTGCTCTCGGGACATGCTAGAACTGATGGGTCTCCATTTGGTGTATGGTTGTAAAGGTCAGAGCAGTACTCTGTCCATCTGTCCAAGACTTCTTGTTCTTCTGTAAGGCAAATGCCAGACTTGCTTTGGATAGTGGAGACTTTGGGCTGTTTAACACTTGTCAGCCGCTTCACAGTCTGGTAGGCCTTCTTGCTGTTGTTCTTGTTCAGATTGTTCTCTATTTCCTGGCATTGATCTTCTATCCATTTCTCCTTTGCTGTGCGCATGCCTTTTCGGATGTCATTGTTGATTTTTCGGTAGACATCAGCTCCCTGTGAGGTGTTCTTTTTCTTTTTTAACTCTCTTCGTTTATCACACAGATCCAAAAAATCAGGTGTGATCCACGGCTTCTTCTTTGGTCGGTGCTTGCCAAGGATCTCAGTGGCGGCATCTGTTACAGCTGAGTTGAAGGTATTGGTCATGGTGTTGACATCTACTTCGCCTGCCCCCAAAATAAGCAGTGGTGCAAATTTCCCTCCAATTGTGGCCTGAAATATTTTTGCCACCTCCGGGTCTTGCAGTTTGTCCAGGTCGAACTTCAGCCTAGTGCACTTTGCTGTATTTACTCTCTTCAAATGGAGCCGGAAAGACATCATCACGAGATCGTGGTCACTTCCAATGTCTGCTCCTGGAAAAGTGCGTGTCCTGCCAATGTTGATGCTTGATCTGAAGCGTTTCTTGACCATGATGTAGTCGATCTGGTTGTGATGTTCCCCGCCGGGACTGTGCCATGTCCATCGTCTGGATTTTTTGTGGAGACCAAGCGTGTTTGCCAGTACCAGATTGTTGTATCTGGCAAACTCCAATAGCCTCAGACCCCTGTCATTTGTCTCGTTGTTGCAGTGGGGTCCGCATGTGTCTCCCCAGTTGTGGTGCGCATCTTGGCCAACCTTGGCATTCCAGTCGCCTTGCACTATGACTATGTCCTTCTTCGGCACTTGGTCAAGGACCGCCTGTATATTTTCATAAAAATCCTCCACTTCGCTGTCTTCATAGTCTGATGTTGGGGCATAGGCCTGGATGATGGTAATGTTGAAAGGGGTTGCTCTCAGACGGATGGTAATGAGTCTACTGGAGACTGGGCGGCAACCCATGACAGTGGCTAGAATGTTCTTGTGGACCAAGAATCCAACGCCGTGTTCGTGCCTGTCATCTCTACCGCTGAAATAGAGCTTGTGGCCTTTGTCAGTCGTTGTTTCACCTAGGCCTTTCCAGCGCAGTTCGCTGATACCTAGAACGTTCCATCGATAGTGGTCCAGCTCGTGGGCCAGTTCTTCTAATTTTCCTTCCGCAGTTAGGGTCCTGACATTCCAGGTTCCTATGACGATGTTGTTTCTCGTGCGGATCTTGCTAATTTGTCCATCAGTAGCATACTTTTCACCTCCGTCCTGGTGGCCAACGGAAGGTGCGGTCCTTGTGTAGCCGGGCGACGACCGATCCGGCATGGAATTAGTGGATAGCCTCATCATGTGTTGTGTCTTGGGCAAAAAAGACCTGGCAGGGCCCAATCCTCTCCAGGCTGTTGGCCACAGCCGAAATCCACGAATACAGTGTGGCTCGCCTTGGCCCTGAGCACGTGGTCGTTGAACCTGTAGTAACGTGAGGTTCCTTCGACCAGCCAGATGTTTGAAAAACAGTTCATCTACTCGGTCATTGCTTGGGTCGAAGTTTTGAAACTGTAGTATGCTGTTTTCTGACAGCACACTTTCACGAAATCGCCTGAACTGGGACTTGATTTGATCGCAGATGACTTCTTTTACTCTTCCAGCATCACAGAGAATTCTTAGTGACAGCTCCAGTTGTTTCAAATTTAGACAAGCCTTCTTCTGACAGAAGCAGCTTAGGACTCATCCATGCTAAATTTCTAACAATTTGATATTTAATTGGGGCTTTGTCCATGATCGTTTTAACTATAGCCAGGAGAAAATCACGGCATTCCATCTTAAAAGTTTGACAAGGCTTTTCAGTTGCCCCATTCTTGATGGTGGTTTTTGAGCATGTAATTGTAAATGAGACATTAAAGATTCCGAGAGAATAAGAAAGAAAATATTTAATAGCTTTGAATTTAAGAAAGTAAATAAAATAATATTTTAAAAAATTTAAAAAATATTAAAATCTATAAAGGTCTTTAAGAAGATAACTGTGAAAAAAAACAACAATCTGCCAGAAAAGAGAGGTAATTCAAAAACCGTCCCCTAAAAAAATTAAGATTTCAAAGATAGTTTTCTTTATTTTCAAAATTGTATGCTATAATAAATTGAATAATGAATGTTAACAAATAATTATAACAATTTTAAAAAAGGTCAAAACTAAGTATTATGAAAATTTCTTATGGATTTGGATAGAAAAATACGTTTTTCTTTATGCAAAATTTTATGGTCAGTGCATGTGTTTGACATGTATGAAAAAAACAAAATCCCTTGTTGCCAGTCAATCATATGCCAGACTGGCAAATATGTATGATGAGGGCTTTTTAGCCCAATTTTATTGTCCTTAACTTTTTATAAAATATAGGACGTAAAGCCTCGTTTTAGCTTGCTTGCAGCCAAAACGAATTTTCCCAAACTTTCCCAACCTGATGCCAATTCTCCCAGACTTTCCCAACTGGGAAAAGGGTACCTCAGTTTTCCCAAACTTTCCCAACTTTCCCAACCGCGTACGAACCCTGCGTAATCTAATCCAATATTCTGGTTAGTTAGTTATTAATTGCTTACTGCGAACTGCAAAGAGCCGAATCAGGACTACAACAACACACCCCTGATCCGCATCAAAGATCTGCCGAAACAATCCTAGTGGTAACACTGAAGGCACTCCACCAGTCGGTCACTTTACAATAAAGACATCCCACGCAGGGGACGCTGAGGCTATACTCTAATTTATCGAACTCCCGTTTACCAGAAACAAAATAGAATACAAACATCATTATACAATATCAAAACACATACATATAAAATGCCTACATTGCCAAATAATAACATCATAGGAAGCCCCAGTGACCATTTGGAAGAAAGCGTCCAATATTCCCAAGCTGATCCAACAGACCTCACACACAACTTAGGAGTTTTGTCCGGAAGATTTTTTTAAGAAAAAAGGTAGGTGACACTGTGGGGATATGACATGAGATGTGAACACAGAACTGTGGGGATATGGCATGAGATGTGCACAAAACTGTGGGGATATGACATGAGATGTGAACACAGAACTGTGGGGATATGGCATGAGATGTGCACAGAACTGTGGGGATATGACATGAGATGTGAACACAGAACTGTGGGGGATATGGCATGAGATGTGCACAGAAATATGAGGATATGACATGAGGTGTGAACACAGAACTGTGGGGATATGGCATGAGATGTGGACAAAGAACTGTGGGGATATGACATGAGATGTGTACACAGAACTGTGGGGATATGACATGAGATGTGTACACAGAACTGTGGGGATATGACATGAGATGTGTACACAGAACTGTGGGGATATGACATGAGATGTGTACACAGAACTGTGGGGATATGACATGAGATGTGGACACAGAACTGTGGGGGATATGACATGAGATGTGGACACAGAACTGTGGGGATATGGCATGAGATGTGCACAAAACTGTGGGGATATGACATGAGATGTGAACACAGAACTGTGGGGATATGGCATGAGATGTGCACAGAACTGTGGGGATATGACATGAGATGTGAACACAGAACTGTGGGGGATATGGCATGAGATGTGCACAGAAATATGAGGATATGACATGAGATGTGAACACAGAACTGTGGGGATATGGCATGAGATGTGGACAAAGAACTGTGGGGATATGACATGAGATGTGGACAAAGAACTGTGGGGATATGACATGAGATGTGTACACAGAACTGTGGGGATATGACATGAGATGTGGACACAGAACTGTGGGGGATATGACATGAGATGTGGACACAGAACTGTGGGGGATATGACATGAGATGTGGACACAGAACTGTGGGGGATATGACATGAGATGTGGACACAGAACTGTGGGGGATATGGCATGAGATGTGGACAAAGAACTGTGGGGATATGACATGAGATGTGGACAAAGAACTGTGGGGATATGACATGAGATGTGTACACAGAACTGTGGGGATATGACATGAGATGTGGACACAGAACTGTGGGGGATATGACATGAGATGTGGACACAGAACTGTGGGGGATATGACATGAGATGTGGACACAGAACTGTGGGGGATATGACATGAGATGTGGACACAGAACTGTGGAGGATATGGCATGAGATGTGGACACAGAACTGTGGGGATATGACATGAGATGTGGACACAGAACTGTGGGGATATGACATGAGATGTGGACACTGAACTGTGGGGATATGGCATGAGATGTGGACACAGAACTGTGGGGATATGACATGAGATGTGTACACAGAACTGTGGGGATATGGCATGAGATGTGGACACAGAACTGTGAGGATATGACATGAGATGTGGGAACATTCAGCTGCGGGAACATGTGGGAACACAGAGCCGTGGGAGCACAGTGGTGGACCTTTCATACCACCCCCACCTATTCTAAATGGATTATTCTTATATAGCACACTGACCAGCTCAAAATGCTGCTACAAACAGAATGTAGAATTTCAAAGCATAAATTAGTTCAGCGGAAGCCAGGTTCGAACCAACAATCGCCCAAGCCTCATTCACACAAAATATATATATAGCTCTGAAGACCGCCGACTCCCCCTTCCTCCCTCCATCTCGCCCTTGCACTCCTCCCTCCTGTGCCACACAGCTTACACCCCCCAACTACCACCCCTATCCCCTCAACTTCTTCAACAGGTATCTTGAGCTCTCAGATTCATGGAGAATCATGCTGTATAAAAAAATAGTTATTTATTTATTCATTATTTATTAATTCATTATTTTATTCTACCATTTATTAATTTCATTAGTAATAATAATAATAATAATAATAATAATAATAATAATAATAATAATAATAATAATACTGTAATAATAATAATTTATTATTATTATTATTATTATTATTATTATTATTACAGTGTATTATTATTATTTTGTTGTAATTATTATTGTAATTATTATTATTATTATTATTATTATTATTATTATTATTATTATTATTATTATTATTATTATTACTGTTGTTGTTGTTGTTATTATTATTATTATTATTATTATTATTATTCTATCATCATCTTCATTATTATTATTATTATCACTAGTAGTAGTAGTAGTACTAGTAGTAGTAGTAGTAATGGTAGTAGTAGTAGTAATTTATTTTATTTGTTTGATTAATAATTTCTTTATATAAGATTATTCGTTTATATGATTTAATGTAATTTATTCATTAAAAAGTAATTTTTTATTACTTTAATTAGTAAATTAGTTTGTTAGGATTTTTTTCTTCTTTTCGAATTTTTTTTCTGGGAAAAGGGAAAGGGGCAGGGGGAGGGGAGAAGGGGGTAGTTTTTTTTAATATTTTTTTTTATAATTAATGTTATTGTTATTAATTTACAAAATAATTATTTCACTTTACTATTATTTGCCAAATAAGTGAAAAGTTGCATTGGGGTTCTGTGTAAGTTACAGATTTGCATCAGCTAATAAATAATAAAACTAGAACTACTACTACTACAAATATAAATAAATAATAATAATAATAATAAACATAATCATAATTAACAACAACAGGTGATGAAAGAAGTATTCTGAATATGAGAACGGATGTGTGTGTGTGTTAGGTTAGAATGAAATGTTATAATAGTTTTTGAGTTAGTTGTATTTGAGGAACAACATTTGTCACTCATTGCCAGCCAAACTCAGGTTGCCTTCTCTCTGCAGAGGCGCAATACCATAAAGCAGCAGCACCCAGGGTGAGGAAAAACAAGACCTAGTGCTTGTTTATGCATCAGTGTCAGTGTATGCCTGGTACATGTTGGTTCAGGTCGCAGCGCTTTGAGTCTGATTTAGGGTAAAGGTGAGTATAGCATCCAGTATTTTTCTTCTTCTTCTTTTTCTGATTATTATTATAATTATTATCTGGCACTCGGACATGAGTGTCAGGATCAAAACAGTCCTTGCGGTGGGATACAGGCATACACAGACTAGACCTCAGTTTAAACTCTCATTGTTCCAAAGAGAATTTGCAGGCTTGTATGCCAAGGCACAAGAAAGACAGGCTGTTGGAAAATCGCATAGAGATGAAATTCCTACACTCATTTCCATTGGAACTAAATATTATTGTTATTCCTAAACTCATTTTTATATGAATTAAATATGATTTTTTTTTTCCAAAGTCAGTAGCAATTGGGAGGTTTATATTGTTGGTTTTACAGAGATTATTTTGTTCTATTATTATTATAAAACTACAAATGCATTTCAATAAGGGTAATAATCATGCAATAAAATCATTTCAACATCATCCAAATAAAAAAAAAAAACCTCATCACCTGCATTATTATTATTACTAGTGGTTTTGTACCCTGGCAAGCCGTACACAGGTTGCTGTTTAAAATGTAGACAGAGACAACTGTTGTCTGCGAGTTTCATTTGGACGATGATACCTCCCCATATCCCCCTTGATACCTCACCATACCCCCCCCCCTGATATCTCCCCATCCCCCCCCCATGATGCCTCACCATACCCCCTTGATACCTCCCCGAACCCACTTGATACCTCCCCATACCCCCTTGATACCTTCCGTACCCACCTTGTAACCTACCTGTACCCTCCTTGATACTTCCACATTGATCGTTTTGCAGGTATGGATGAAAGGAATCGACCATCACCATACCCCCTTATATATACCCGTATCCCTGTTATGCCTACCCATGCCCCTTTAAACCTACCCGTAGCCCCCTTTTACCTATACGTACCACCCCATCCCGATCCTTGGTAATAATAATAATAATAATAATAATAATAATAATAATAATAATACTAACAATAATGAATATAGAATAATACAAATAGAAATCATAAAAACACCAAGGTTTTAAAATAAAACTTGATATAAGATATTATAATTATTATAATAATAATAATTTGTAGTAGTAGTAGTAGTAGTTTATAAATAATAATAATAATAATAATAATAATAATAATAATAGTAATAATAATAATAATAATAATAATAATAATAATAATAATAAAGTTAAAAGTAAAAAGCATAAATGAAAAAGAAAAATATCCATATTGTAGTGTAAAACAAAAATAACAAAAAAAATATGGCCCGCTGGAGATTTGAACTTGGGTCGCCTGCACGGTAGGCGAATGTCTTACTAAGTGAGCTACCAAGGCTTCGTATAAAGACCATAAATTTTTTGGTTTATATGGGAAAACATGCTGAAACCTCGATTCGATTTTTAATTAATCAAATTTAATTAGTTAAACACAAAATTTTGTAAGATTGGTGACATGAGTGCAAAAGTGTTTTGAATGGAAATAAAACAAAATTTGCGGTATTACGGAACGGCACGTTCTTGACACGGGTTGAATCGAAACCGCGCGCGGAATGAGGCTATTGCAGTTTGTGGACATTTTGTTTATTTATTTATCTCAGAAACGGTTAAACGTTCGGTAAGGAAATGTCGGCTATAACGATATCGCGGGTTTTGAGCGCACAGCAGGCCGATCCGCAGCACCCAGCACCTGCCCAGATCAGCGTCCATACCGGACAAACTTTACAGTAGAGGCGAAGAAGGACTTCCGGCTAAGCAATTTATATATAATATATAGATTATTATTATTATTATTATTATTATTATTATTATTATTATTATTGACCACTTGACTGCTTATAATGAGATAAGTCATCATACAATAGTGTGATGAAAAATGCCAATGACATGTTATCTGGTCATCATCATTGTGACTTTTTTTTTCTCAGTACAGTTAAACCGTCAGCAACATAAATATACACCAACATTGGAAAGCTCAGAACATTGGCCGTTTAACATTCATAAGTTAGGTATTATAACCCTTTTTATTGGCAGGTGTCAGTCTGCCCTCCACCTCCACCTCCACCCACATGAATGCAAAGCTGATATATGTGTTACAGAGATTAAATAAATGCAATAATGAATAATGAGCATCCATATATAAATTTACAATACAATATGATTTATGGTGACCCTACGACCTCCAGGTTACGGGACAGGATAGGATAGGAATATGATTTTCACCCTCTCTCTTTCTTACTATCTCTCATTTACTGATTTAGACTAAAAATAAATAAATATTTGTTAAAAATAAGTTTTTCCAAAAAGTTATTTAAATTTTTGTTTTCAAATAGCATATTTGTTTAGAAAATTAAATTACCTTTTATAAATGTTAGTGTTACCAGTTATTTCTAATACTGTTCAAGCTAGATTTTTTTGGTACTAATTGTTACAATCGTGGGCCAGATTTGTCTGGCAAAGAGTTGTAACTCTGTGCAATTTTCCCAAGGCAGTAAAATGGTTAATTGACACTGATTATCTGCACAGGATTCAAAATAATATTATCCTTAGGACGTAAAAAATCAACACTGTGAACGTGATGCAACACGAAGTAGGGGATATCTGTTATTGCTTAGTAGACTTTGGAGGTCCACTGTCCTTTTATGTTTTGGGATTGTACTTTTTTAGTTTTTAGTATTGGTATTTTATCAAGTTCACTGGGACCACACAATGTTATGTCTTTTGATAATAATAATAATAATTAATAATGATTACCAAATACAAGAAAGCTTTATTTTTTCACTCTGGGAAATTAAGAAATATTTTGCAGGCAAAGAAACAAAATGTCAAACTTGTGGTTCAATGTTTCTGTGTGACCTTTCACATACAATGGGAAGTAACTGTGCTCTGTAATCTACAATATGCAGGATTAATTGTGATCACGCAAGCAACAATCATATGGAAATGTGAACAAAAGAGCGATAAATTCTTCACTTGAATAAAAGTACGCCTAAATCATGCGTATGCGATGTTCAAAAGACCGAGTGGGTCAAAAGCGACCGAAACCTTCTATCATAATGCCTCTGAAGCAGACGACACGAGTAAGGCCAAAATGGCCGCCGCGTACTTTTCTCGTTCCCATCGACCCAGCTCGTTTTCGCAGTCATCGCCGCGTCAGATGAAAAGGAAAATGTCGATGTTGAACAAACAGACAAATACAACTTTTTAAACTTATTGTACGCACCTCCATGTTGACTTAGATCGGGCGATGTGGCAAGAAATTGATAAAAATCGTGCTCCAAAGCGTGGCATCTACTGTACTGCGCGATTCAGTCTCCTCGTGCTGTTATCATCATCAGCATATTCATCGTCGTTGCTTCTTCTCGCATCGACTAGCGTTGCCATCTGGCGAGGAAAGGGGGGACAACTGCGGCCGGCGATGTGAGGCTGTGTGTTCGGTCAAACGATTTTGTGTAGCACTGACCACTTTTCAACAGCAGCAGTTGAAAAGTTGTTGAAACTTTATCAACCATTTTATAGGCCTATACAACATGACTGTGCTTTTCTGAAAACAGGCCTACGCATTGTAGGTCTCCCTCTCTCTGCCGGTATGAAATTCCGTGATCTCTGCATCTCTCTCACACTCTCTCCTCACGCCTGCCCATCCCATTCAAAAGCTTAGATTTTAAACATGTTAAAAAAATAATAAAATTAAAAATAAAAATAATAATACAATTAATAATAATAATAATAATAATAATAATAATAATAATAATAATAATAATAATAATAATAATAATTTATTATTATTATTATTATTATTATTATTATTATTATTATTATTATTATTATTATTATTATATTATTATTATTATTATTATTATTATTATTATTATTATTATTATTATTATTATTATTAACATTTTTATAGCGCCCTTTCTCACTAGAGCTCATAGCGCTTTACAGAAAAGAAAAAAAAAGAAAAACAACGCAAACTGACGTAAAATACCAAACCAAAACACACACACATACACGCACCCACACACCCACACACACCAACACACCCACACACACACACACACACACACACCTACACACACACACATACACCCCCCCACACCCACGCACCCCCCCACACACACACACCCACACACACAGATGCACACCTTGCACAAACCAATCAAAAAAAATCTCTAAAATAAATTACTGGACAGCAAATATCTCAATAGTCATTTGTTCCAATTACCCCCGTTGGGGTGCCGGGGGTTTCAGTATAAATAGTATCCCCACTTTCTGGAAATTTAGTGCTTTAAATTCCCACTGTCGCTGTCTTTCTCATTTGCTCTTTCTCATTCCTGCTCTGTTCTATCAATCTGCTATACTATCTTCTTCTTCGCTAGACCAGTCATCTACCATTTTTCTTGAAAACTCTTCCAGGACAAGACTCCCTATTTGTGTATGGGGCCTGTTGGATCAGTTTGGGAATATTGGACGCTTTCTGCCAGGTGGTCACTAGGGCTTCCTATGATATTATTTAGCAATGTAGGCATTTTATATGTATGTGTTTTGTTAATAATTTATAATGATGTTTGTATTCTATTTTGTTTTTGTAAACGGGGGTTCGTCAAATTAGAGTACACAGCCTCAGCGTCCCCTGGGTATGATGTCTTTATTGTAAAGTGACTGGCTGGTGGAGAGCTTTCAGTTTTACCACTAGGGTTGTTTCAGCAGATCTTTTATGCGGATCAGGGGTTGTCCGGTCCTGATTTGGCTCGGAAGAGTCCGCTGGACCTAAAGCAATAATCATGTAATGTAATTTGTTCCAATACTATTCTATCCTATTCTATCATATCCTATCCCTTCAGTCCAAAAGTCGTAGGGGCACCACGTTACAGATGCTCGTTTAACCAGCGTAAGCCTACTTCATTATTCACATGATTTATATCATAGGATCACCTGCATGGTTACGATCCTATAATACTAAACAATGTTGTTGGTTTTTTTTCTTTGTTTTTTTTTTTAACCTATTTAGTTACCTGTTTGACTTACATGCGTAGCAAGGTGAGTCTATATGTACTCATCCACCCCCTCTTACCTCTCCTCCCCGCTGCCATTCTTACCCCCCCCCCCTCCACTCTGCTCTCCTACCCCTCCACCCCCACCCCTGCCCCCCGCCCCCCCCCCCAAAAAAAAAAAAATCCCGATTTTTGCAAATCTGAACGAGATGAGTCCTAGCTGGTCCCAAAAATGACAAATTATTCTTCGCTGCACGTTGTGAATAGGAAACTTCACAGTGCGTAACATTTTTATATGTATGTTACGTTTGAGACGCACACGATAGATCCGATCGTTTTGTTGTGCAAAGCATGCAATAACAGAGTGTATTTCCCTTTGATTTGATTTTGCGTTGTTGTTAGAAGAAGCTTTGTATAATGTTGATAATTTTCGTTGGTCGATATTACTGGAGAATTTTCTAGAATTACTTGTTTACTCCAGTCCGCTACCAAGGGCAAACTGGACCCGTGCCAATTTGCTTACCAAGCTAACCGGTCTGTCGACGATGCCGTCGCCCTGGCCCTTCACTTCATCCTCCAGCAGCTAGAAACCCCTAATCGCTACGCCCGCCTCCTCTTCGTAGACTACTCGTCTGCTTTCAACACCATTGTCCCCCAGACCCTGTTCGACAAGCTTCAGCTCTTCAACCTCTCCCCCTCCATCTCTTTCTGGATTCTGAGCTTCCTCCTCAACCGCCCCCAGTCAGTGAAAATAGGCAGCAACATCTCGCAGTTCCTGACCCTGAGCACAGGCGCACCCCAGGGGTGTGTCCTGTCTCCTTTTCTATACTGCCTGTACACCAATGACTGCACCTCCCATCACGAGTCAGTTCAACTCGTAAAGTTTGCCGATGACACCACCGTTGAGGGCATCATATCCAATGGAGATGAGTCAGCCTACAGGCAGGAAGTCGACCTGCTGGTGTCATGGTGCAATTACAACAGTCTCGAGTTGAACGCCTCCAAGACCAAAGAGATGGTGATCGACTTTCGTCGGAACGCCACTCCCATTGACCCCCTCTTCATCAACGGCCAGCCCATCGAGACAGTTGAGTCATTCAAGTTTCTGGGCTCACTCATTTCCTGCGACCTCACCTGGGATCTCAATACCGACTCCATCATCAAGCGAGCACAGCAGAGGATGTACTTTCTCAGGCAGCTCAAAAAATTTGGCCTGAGGAAGGAAATCCTCACCCAGTTCTACCGCTCTGTGGTAGAAAGCGTTCTAACATTTTCCATCTGTGTGTGGTATGGGGGTGCATCCCAACAACAGAAAGAAAAACTAGACCATATAGTCTCCGCTGCCAGCAAGATCATTGACACCGACCTCCCCTCTCTGGCCTCCATCTATACCAAACGCCTGATGAGCAGAGCCAGAAAGATAGTGGATGATGCCTCCCACCCCGGATACCACCTCTTCGAGCTGCTTCCTTCTGGCAAAAGGCTCAGAACTATGAAGACCCGTACCTGCGCTTCAAGAACAGTTTTTTTCCACAAGCAGTGACAAACCTCAACTCCTTGTCTGGCACCCGATGATCCCGGACTATCTCAGTGACTTATGCATGAGAGAAAGAGAGAGAGAGGGGGAGGGGGGTGAGAAGTGAGTGAAAGAAAGACAGAAAGAAAGAGAGGAAGAGAGAGAGAGAGTGAGAAGAGGAAGTGATAGAGAGAGAATTTATAGATGTATGTAGAGTGCTTGTGTAAGATAAGAGAAGAGAATTGAGAGAGCGAGAGATGTGTGTGGATGTGTGTGTCTATTTGATTTGATCATTCTGTTTCTACTAATTTCCAGTCAGTATTATTCCTAGTCTTGTATGAGTGTGTCAGCAAGTGGATGGTTGCGCGTAGGTGGGGTTGGCTTTGTTATTGTGTTTTGTATAAATATGTGTGCCAACATCAAAGTGTATTCCTCGTGCTTGTCACTTGGCGAAATAAAGTTCTGTTAACTGTTATCTGTTATCTGTTATCGAAGCATGTAGATAAATCTAGTGGTAGCTAAGAGATTCTTCTAGCCTAAATAAAGTTATATGACGTAAGACAGTGCATAGTTCCGGTGACGAATTTTATTCTGATTGGGTGTTATTGCGTCACGCTGGAATGTTCGAACATTCTCTCGATTATAGAGGGACTATATTAGCGGTGCACTGTGTCGTCTTGAGAGAAAGAAAAAGTGGGAAAAGTGAGAGTGAAAAGAGTGAAGAGTAAAAAAAGCGATTGAGCGATCTTGTATGCAGCTGTTGATGTATGCTGAATAAAGTTGGAAAACTTCATACGACGACTCCTGCTCTGTTGCTTAGTGAACAGGTTGCGTGGATAAACGAATCTGAGTTACACTTATCAAGATTCAAGCATCGGGGCTGAATCAACAATTGATTAAAACAAAACAAACAAACAAAACAGTGTAACACTGTAAATTCCTTGTTTGCTGGAATATTTCGCTCAAACTTATACCAATGGCCTAGGAATGACACTAGAAACTGTTACACACCTGTATATTTGAAATAATCACAGTTTACTTTAATAAAACGTTATTAAGGTGAATATTTCTGTACCCTTATTTACACGTTGTGGGTACAAAACTGCCCATAGCACGCAAAGAAGAGAATATTCCCATTAGAACGAATTGTTTGTAGAAAACTTCACATATTCATTTTGATGCTAAAAAAATCCCGCAAATTATAATGACCAAGATCAATACAACGTTTGCAAAGGGGGGCATTCATATATGTGTGTGTGAGAGAGAGAGAGAGATAGAGAGAGAGTGTGTGGATGTGTGTGTGTGTGTGTGTGTGTGTGTAAGCCTATGTGTGAGTGTTATTTATAAAGCAGAGCGGTTTACTAATAAACACATGGGTGTATAGATATGTGCAAATCTGTGCGAAATCAGCCCAAACAATCCAAAATTGACATTGAAAAAACTTGTCCGTCTGTCCACCGTGCGTAGTCCGTTTGTGCAAAACTTGCAAGTAGATTCATATTAAAGTTTGGTTGTGAACTTGGTAAGATGGTGTACATCCATGAGACCTCATAAATGATCAGTGAATGAATGACTCCACTTCAAGGTCAATCAATGTCTCAGGGTCAACAAATCCATTAAATTTTGTATGCTGCTTATGCATGGTGGCAGAACTGCTTACTTAAAACCAAGTGAGTGCATTGCTTACGCGTGCGCGCGCGCGTACTCACCCACACACACTAACACACAAATCTAAACCCAATAGCGATCATTTCCTATATAACAAAAGGATGCGAGGGTAATTTGAACCTTGGCGGCTAACTTGCACCACTGGTTCAATATTCACACTTTTCTGCTATCCTATGCACCAACGGGAATTCCGGAATCCCCTCAATGAAACATACTTCCGGTTTTTTTCCCCGCGTGTTTTAGTGAGTTATTTCCAAATATTCAAGAATAATAACATGTGTCACTGGCCACCTGTATCGTACCCTCACATATTTATTTTTTTTTTTTGCTGCAGTTTATTATCCCTTTCTATCGCCAGTGGCGCGCCTAAACCCTACCTACCTAACATTATTTGTGAATTTTTGAAAAATATTCGGAAAAACATAACGCCCAGATGCTGGCTCGAACCCACACCTGTCAGGCGCCATTGGTTTCTGGCTTGTGGACAAGGCAAGTTAGTCCCGCCTTAGCCCATTTGGCCACAACGCTCGCCTAAAATAGTCAGTTACTTCGTGTTTTGTGAAGGTTGCGACGGCGAAGCTATGGAAAACTACAAGAGTCTTCAGGTCCTGTTTCACTTTCTGTCGATGATCGACGCACCTCCGAAGTCGCCACAAATACAGGCCTCTACGATTGTTTTTTGCATCCTTTCACTGAGCATGTACTTCCTCCACCGTTTTTATACTTATCCCACTCGTTTTCTGGCTCTAACAATCGTCGTTTTCGGCAATTTGCCATATTTAAAAGTCACGCATCAAGCTTTGATAAAAGCAAAACAAGCTAGACCGGAACTTGGTTTCATGCTAACCTCGTTTTAATTTATAATGGCGATACCCACGAGTTTTTATGAGAGGTGCCGGAAAGTTGTGAATACCAGAAGAATAAGGACTCAATTTAACCGTACACTAGTGCATGTGAATAAGCAGCAAATGCAAGATGCTCGAACAGCACTAGCAGTTTTTTGACGAACAGAACTACTGTAGAATGACGGGGTATTGGCTACAACATCACCCACATAAATTCCACTCCATAAAAGTCAAATGTTCACTAAACACTACCAAACAATAGTTTAGAAAACAATGGAAGAAAACAAGTTGCTCACCGGCCGAGTGTCTTCTTTTGTGAACGCCATGATATGCGTGCAAGTGAAGTAATTTATACATACGCCTTTAAGAAAAAAAAAAATCAAGAGTTATCCCCATTTAGTTTCAGAGATGATGCAGTGGTCCAATTTACATCCAGGTTCACATTTTCCCATTTATCTATAAATTACTAATGGGCGTATGTGTATCATTATTTGTATGTGAGCCGACATATCTTATGTGAATCTTATATGTCATTGTTAGAGTCAGGCGTCTGTGATCCCCCGTTGGGGTGCCGGGGGTTTCAGTATAAATAGTATCCCCACTTTCTGGAAATTTAGTGCTTTAAATTCCCACTGTCCCTGTCTTTCTCATTTGTTCTTTCTCATTCCTGCTCTGTTCTACCAATCTGCCATACTATCTTCTTCTTCGCTAGACCAGTCACCTATCTATTTTCTTGAAAACTCTTCCGGGACAAGACTCCTTATTAATTTGTGTGTGAGGTCTGTTGGATCATCTTGGGAATATTGGACGCTTTCTGCCAGATGGTCACTAGAGCTTCCTATGATGTTATTATTTAGCAATGTAGGCATTTTATATGTATGTGTTTTGTTCATAATTTATAATGCTGTTTGTATTCTATTTTGTTTTTGTAAACGGGGGTTCGATAAATTAGAGTATAGCCTCAGCTTCCCCTGCGTGGGATGTCTTTATTGTAAAGTGACTGGCTGGTGGAGAGCTTTCAGTTTTACCACTGGGGTTGTTTCCGCAGATTTTTATACGGATCGGGGGTTGTCCGGTCCTGATTTGTCTCGGACGAGTCCGCTGGACCTAAAGCAATAATCATGTAATGTAATGTAGGCGTCTGTGTGTTGGTGCAGGTAAGAGAGTTTCTGATTGTTATGCAATCTGGAGTAGTTTGTAATTATAACCTCTAAATCCTCACTTGGCTTAATAAATCCATTTTAATCGTGCTTCTATAGTTGGATGTGATTGTTCGTTGTGTGTAGGTAATGTGAATTTGCTAATGCTGCCACTGTAATGCTGGCACTGTAATGGTTAAATATAAAAGGGTAGTCTCAGGAGTGTGAAAATTACCGCACCATCAGCCTCATCAGCCATCCCAGCAAGATCCTCCAGAATATATTACTCAGCAGGTTGAGGGTTGCTGAGGGCAGAGAAAGGTCGAGTACACTGGTTAAACGATCATCTGTGGTGCCCCAACGACATTCCAGTTACGGGATAGGATAGGATAGGATAGGTAATGGCTAATTTTGAGATGAATAAAGTTGTATTGTATCTATTTTAATTCTTGTTTAATTTTCGCAACACGTTGCTATTTTGCATCTTATTTACCCGTCGTGTGAAGAAAACTACCCATATTAAGCTTACACAAAGAAGAGAATATTCACACTAGTACGTTGTGTGAAAAAAACTACCCATAACGGAAACGTACAGGAGGAGTCCAAAAATTGTGCAGCAGTCTCCCTCTGTCATCTATGTGTATGGGAGGGGAAGGGGAGGGGTGTGTGTGTGTGTGTGTGTGTGTGTGAGAGAGAGAGAGAGAGAGAGAGAGAGAGAGAGAGAGAGAGAGAGAGAGAGCCTGGTAGACTATACACATTTAGGCATACAATTCAACTCGGATTTCAAGGGCATCTTTTGAAGGGCTTCTAGAGGTTCTCATTTTTTTGCTACTATCACCTTACTCTGACGCTGGTAATAATGACAAAATAAATGAAAGAAAATATCAATAAAACCTCGCATGCATATTAGTCACAAATATAGTTATGAAAGTGATGTTATAGCCAGTTGTTGTAAATGCAATACAGAGATTCAATTACTTTTATAGGGATCTCTATACTAAATCAATACCCTCACAGTCACTCAAAACACAAGTATGTTTTCACGTTGTCTCAGTCACAAGCCAACAATAGCACAAGAACAGTATCTAAACTTTTGTGTGCAGACAAACATGTAAAAAGATGTTTCTCGCAGCTCTAATCAATACAGACATCACACCTCACAATGCTCCTGAATTATACAGATAGAACATTTGGCAACTGAGAATCCTCTTCAGCGAGAATTTGCAATGAAACAAATGTATATGCAAAATCTACTGATACGTATGCATCAACAACATGTAACTAGAAGAAAAAGTAGAAAAAAAAAGAGAAAGTCACTCTCTGTCTCTTTCTCGCTGGCGTCGTGCAATCGGCGAGAAGTAATTAACATAACGCTTAAGTAGGCCTACTTTCCTTTCCTAAAGTCGTTTGAACCCATCAAGCAATTTATGTACTGACCAAATATCCGGCGTTGTGAGGTTATTGTAATTCTTTAGGGGCCAGTATAAAATTGTTGAATACCCTGGGGACTTCGCAGTACAGTGTAATTAAGCAAATATCCGAATAAATCCATTGACAAGTTTCACCATGTAATCATCTGCTGCAACGTGTTCAGAATTCAGCTGCTCGTCTTGTTTTCACAAATAAAAAACCAAATCTGATCATATCGCATCCCTCCCGCATTCTCTCCACTGGTTTCCTGTATTTCAGAGGATTACATACAAAATATGTACTTTCTGTTACAAGTGAGTCCATGGATTAGCCCCTTCCTACTTCACCCATAACATTCACTTCTACAAGCCATCTAGAAATCTTCGTTCTTCCTCTGACATCTTCATGCTACAAATATCCCGCAACAAACTCTCATCTGCAGGCTGTCGACCCTTCTCAGTGCTGTTTCCTTCAACTTGGAACTCTCCTCCTCTCATTTCGCATCTCTCCGAACATAGCCACTTTCAAGTCCAACTTGTAAACTCACCAGTTCCTTAAAACTGTCTGATCTCGTCTCCCATCATCATCATCATCATCATCATCATCATCATCATCATCATCATCATCATCATCATCATCATCATCATCATCATTCTTTCTTTCTTTTCCTATTCTGACCACCGCCGTCACACCGCACGCCTCCAGCCCTCCCCCCCTCACTTCTTAGCTGCTCTCCTCCTCCCTCTCCCTCTCTCTCTCTCTCTCTCTCTCTCTCTCTCTCTCTCGTCTTTTATATTTTACTTGTAATTATTCTTTTTTTTAAATTTGTATTATGTCTTTGTATAATTTACTTTAATAAAAAGAGTTATTAAGGCGTAGATTTCTGTACCCTTGTTTACACGTCGTAGGCAGAAAACTACCCATATCACGCAAAGAAGAGAACATTCACATTAGTGCGTCGTGTGTAGAAAACTTCATATATACACTTTGATGCAAATATTCCGCAATTCATAAATATGACCATGATGCAAGACAGCAAGACAGCGTTTGCAAAAGGAGGATAAACATGTGTGTGGGGGGGGGAAGGGGGGCGGGTGTTTGTGTGTTGTGTCTGTATGTCAGTATGTTTGTTAATGAACCTGTCCTTTGTCAGAGAGGCTCATGTGACATAATATTTTGTTTTCAACCTGGTCACATTTTTGTTAAAAAAAAAAATCTAAAATTATAATTGGGTAGCTTTGTGACGGAGTATGTGGGTACCGGGTGTGTGCGTGTTGTATCTTTTATAATGTTGCATCAATTTACTTCCAACATTGCACAATGAAAGATTCCATTCCAATGATGGTTTCATGAATTATCTATTTACATCAACGCGAGCGCAACAAAAAACGAGAAATGACAATATTGTCTACCACAGTTTTTCCCGCACTCGCCGCGTTTTTTAAAAAATGCAAACTTCAAGACCAGTATCTTTTAAACTGATCAATGGATTAATGGAACATTGCGTATTTACACTGCCCAGTCTCCAATGTATTTAAAACTTTTATTTTTGGACAGACCCAAGCGCAGGACATTCAAATATCGTCACAATGCCGAAAATTCCGGCTTTCTGAAACATTGAAGTAAACTTTTCTGTACTGCGTTCTTACGAAAGGAGAAGTCATTGTAGGCTACAATTCTTCATAAATAATGTACCGCATATTTTCATTATCATCATCATCATCATCATCATCATCATCATCATCATCATCATCATCATCATCATCATCATCATCATCATCATCATCATAATAATAATAATAAGGGTATCTGTATAGCGCTTTTCCTAATGACATCAGTTCAAAGCGCAGTGCAAATGTGTGTGAGTGTTTGCCTGGACATACATTTCCAAGGCTTGCCATCTTGTTTAAATATAGCGGCGGGACGGGTGTAGCAGTAATTTGGGGTTCAAGCCTTTAGTGCGACATAGGTTCGAATCCTGATTTCAGCAAACTGTCTTTCGCGCATGCTGGAAATCTTTGGCCAGCGCTTTGATGAGCCTTGGCCCTCTGAGCACTGTATAGGAACACTCCCTATATATATCATGGAAATAGACTGGACGGTCCTTCATGACAGGGAATGACTGTGGAGCAGCCACATATTGCCTGACTACTTGACCTCCAGACGGTGTCCCTGGGGCTGTGTATTTACAGGAGGGACATAGTGACCCAACCTTCAACCATCCCCCACACGCTCTGACCACACTACTACCCGAGCCAGATACGAACTTTTTTTCCTTTTATTTTTTTAACAGGATTTAGCCAGGTGTTCCCCCAGGTATTTATTTCCCCAGGTCTACGTTTCCTCAAGAATTTTTAGTTCTATGTTCCCGCGGGTTTATATTGCTCATAGTCAATCCCCCCACCCCACCCCACCCCCACCTCCTTCACCACTCCTGATAGTCAATCCCCCTCAAACCCTCTTGTCTTTTCAGATATATATGTCCCCCAGGTTTATGTTCCTGCCAGTCTTTGTTCCCACAGGTCTATATTCCACCAAGGAAAACGAAGACATGCTCCCTTTAATCTCTCAACTTTATAGATTGCCTCAAAGTACTCTGCCTTTTCTTCTTCCTCGTGTATTTCGGTTCGTCCCTCTTGTAATATTAATAGGAGTAGAAGAAGAACAATCTGGTTGAATATATGTCTGTAATTTCTGAAGCGCATGAATGACCAGCGGGAGTAATAATAATAATAATAAGAAGAAGAAGAAGAAGAAGAAGAAGAAGAAGAAGAAGAAGAAGAAGAAGAAGAAGAAGAACAAGAAGAACAAGAAGAACAAGAAGAACAAGAAGAACAAGAAGAACAAGAACAAGAAGAACAAGAAGAACAAGAACAAGAACAAGAACAAGAAGAACAAGAACAAGAACAAGAAGAATGGTATGAATATAGCGCTTTTTCCTAATAACATAAGTTCAAAGCTCAGTCCTCATGCATTTATTATACTTAACGTTAACATCGAAACACATACGAGAAGAAGTGAAACCAAAACGAAAAATTATGCAAAGACATAATAATACAAACATGAAAAAGAATATTTACAAGTAAACTATAAAAGGCGAGGGAGGGGGTATAGGGGGAGGAGTATACAGTATGCGAACTTAGCGTGGGGGAACAAAATAATGGTATTGTGTTTTGAGACGAACAATGCAATTTAATTCTTCTTGTTCTGTAGTAGCCTATATGCCTGCGTGCGTAGGTATACTTATGCGCACGCATTTGTGAGTATGTCTGCGAGAGAATGAATGACTGATCGTCTGAAATCACGTATGTGTGTGGAGACGAAAAATGAACAAAAATAAAGAAAGAAAGAACAAGAACTTTAACTGCACTGATGCAATTGCAAAGAGGTGATTAGAGTGTGGTCAGCCTAAATAACAAAAATAGTAAAATCTAAATTATATACAGCCCGGAGAACGTCATATACAATACTTAATAGCGATCTTGGAATCATGCCGAACTGTTGAGTTCGCTTCAAGATAATGCACTTTTATATCATCATTATTACAATAATATATAGCTCCTTAGCACGCAGCACATACTATAAAGCTCTCAAAATAATGTATTTAGATACGATGTGAGTGTCAGCCGACATTCCGATTTTCCGATGGTGGTGTCACGTTGCAGTTGACCTTGACCAGCATGGAGTGTTTTCATTGGTTGTTTCCTCACACCCATAATTAGCCTTTCACCCCCACCCCCACCCCCTACCCTCCACCCACCCACCCCGTATTCTTCTCCCAGACCCTACTCATCCGGGAATGGAGGTGGGGGGATAGTGAGAGGGAAGGAGGTAGGGAGAGGGGGTGGCGGGCTCACTTTCTTCTCGGGCTCCTCTACTCTCTCATGAAATCTAAAAAAAATGTTTGTCTCCCCTTAGTACTCTCCGTCTCCTTTTTTTTTTTTTTTTTTTTTATACCTGAACCCTTTGACCTTTACTCCTTACCCTCCCCCCCTCCCCCACCCTCTTCCCTCCGTCCCGCCTTGCTGTACTTCAAAGGTCAAGGTCTCAAGGGTCAAATTCTTCGCCAAGCAAGTGTGTGTATCTCAAAAACGCCCTCAACCGATTTTGATGATTGTTGGTATACAGATACTTCAACTCATGGCCAATCATTCAGTGTCAATCTATGTGTGGGTCAGTTGGTCGGTCCCTTCGAATTTCACTTTGTTTGTCCCAACCACATTTGCCTGCCTTATTGTTGAAGACAGTGGTCCATCATTCCATGATTTTATTTCCCTTCATTAGGATAAAACCAAATCTCAACATTGCCACCAAAATAAACGCTTTTGAAAATGCCAGTTTCCAGCTATGTGCGTGTGCGTGGGCGTGTGAGAGAGAGAGAGAGAGAGAGAGAGAGAGAGAGAGAGAGAGAGAGAGAGAGAGAGAGAGAGAGAGAGAGATAGGGAGAGGGAGAGAGAGAGATTGCCTGTTAGACTACACACATGTCGGCAGTAGGCGTACAATTCAACTCGGTGTCTTTTTTTTTTTACTTCATAGGATTTCAAAGGTATCTTTTCAAGGACTTCTAGAGGTTCGACGTTATTTTGCTGCTTTCACCTTATTCTGACGCTGAAAAAGATATATCCAAGAAAATATGAATAAAACCAAAGAGCTTATTACGGAAAGAGAGGAAACTTCCATTATGTCCTATACAAAAATGCGAGACGCTCTCACGGATTATTTCCCTTTGCTCGGGCTGGCTATATTTCATCATCTGCTATATGAATGATCTGTGCGTGGTAACTTATTGAGTCTATGCCATTGCAAAAGAACATTTTTATGACAACGTTTGCAAAAACCAAACTTTTAACCATCATTATTATTAACATTCCGCTACTGCTGTCTTTTTTTTTCTTTTTTTTTTGTATATGTTTACTTATTGACATTTATTAGGTGCTTTTATGCTGCTTATGTGTATATGCCATAGGTTCGTTTTCTGCCCTGGAATTTATTATTTTTTAATCAACGACAGATATTTTAAAATTAAAATATGCATGACAGACTGTTTCATTTATCCGAAACTGTGTAAATCCGTAATTGTGTGTGTGAGAGAGAGAGAGAGAGAGAGAGAGAGAGAGAGAGGGGGGTTGGGGGAAGAGAGAGCTCTGTCATTCAATCAATTAATCACAATAAAGCACAATAACAAAATGTTTCATTAATATTGTGAATTTAATTTATATCAGGTGTCTCCCCTACCCCCCAACCCTCTCACCTCCCACATCACTGGCTTAATAACATCAGTCACTTCATGGAAAATAATTAATTAATCAGACAGAACAATCAAAACCTAGACTACACCATTCCACGCAATATAGATCTAATGCGCAAACATTCACAGATCAGAACAAGGACTGAGTTTCTACTTTACATTTTTATTCCCGTTTACACTCAAACGAAAAGGGACTACAACAGACCAAGGACCATTTTTGTGCCTAGGTAAGGGGTTATCTTGCACAGTATTTGATCACGAGGAGAAAACAGACTTAGTATAATTTAACTTGTTAACATAAGCAGTTTGACGAAGCCAAACTGCCAATCTGACAACATCTACTTTTGAAATGTAAGCACAAATATAATAGTCAAACAACCTAGAAACAATGTAAACCGTGAGCGACCTTTTGAACGTAAACTGTCAGCAAGCAAACAGTTTTTGTTTTAGCACATAGAATAGATATAACATGAATCACTGAAGCCTCTGCCCGATTGTTTTAACAACACTGCAGCGGTCTTGGTTTAGGCCTATATAAACACACAAAAAAGAAGTTTTTCGATTGCAATTTACCTTTCTTTGTCTCTTGTGAACTTGAAAAGGAACTTGCCATCACAACTTTTCTTATATCTGGCATTACGGCAATTGATGGCTGTGCAAAAGTCACCGCCCTGTTTTACTCGGTCGCCTTTTGTTTTTCTGCCACGAGCCATTTTTAGCATGTCGACAAGGGAGCGTAACTCATATCTTCCGTCTCGCGGTTCTGTCCCAAGAACCCCCTCTTTCTATGATACGCTCTTTGATAAAACCTCGCATGCGTGTGAGTCACAAATATCTTATTATGAAAGTGACGTTGTAACCAATGTAGTTAATGCAATACAGAGATTCAATTATTTTGTATAGGGATCTCAAATAATAAATCAATAACCTCATCCCCATTCCCCACAGTTAATTACTCAAAACTCAAATATGGTTGCACGTTGTCTCAGTCACAAGCAAACAATTTCACAATAATAGGATGTAAACATTGGTGTACAAACAGGTTTTTAAAAAAAAAAATTTTTTCCTAGATCTCTTTGAATGAAATAGAAAATTTTAAAAAAGGTGGGAAAAGGTCAGAGGCCGCCTAACAGGCAAGGTCGTCTTTCTCCGTCCATTGTTGTGAATTGTGAATGTACTACTAGTACCTATGTTTTCATTGTTGTTGTATGATTGTTTAAAGTAACTGTGCATAATGTGCCCTACTCAGATTTTCTAGGTCACTCACCACTTCGAGGTACTGTTTATGTTTCTCTTTATGAGGTTGGCACCACTTATCATTTTGGGAGCTGGTGAAGCAGATGTCAACACCATGAGGCTGGCACCACTGGTCATTTTGGGAGCGAGCTAGTGAAGTAGATGTCAACACCATGACCACCATTTTCAATCCATCAGTGAGCTGACGCCTACCGAAAAATCAACAGTGACATTTGAAAAGGCATGCGCACAGCAAAGGAGAACTGGATACAGAGCAATGCAAGGAAATAGAGAATAATCTGAACAACAACAACAATAACAACAACAACAACAACAACAACAACAACAACAACATGGCCTACCAGATTGTGAAGCAGCTGACAGGTGTTAAACAGTCCAAAAAGCAAGTCTGGCTTGTGCCTTACAGAACAACAAGAAGTCTTAGATGTACATAGAGTAAGCTTATTGCTCTGACCTTTACAGCCACACACCAAACGGAGACACACCAGTTCTAGCATGTTCCAAGAACAGAAAAGAATAAGAAATCCTCCCAAATCTCCGAGAAGAAGTTAATGCAGCAATGCAATCGCTGAAGAAGGGGAAGTCAGCTGGAGTGGACAACATATCCGCAGAATTGCTTCAAGCTGGAGGAGCCATGGATCCAGTCGCTTGTCATCACTCTTACCAAAATGGATAACCTTCAGGAGTGTCAAAACTACCGCACCATCAGCCTCATCAGCCATCCCAGCATAGCAGAGTCCTCCTGAAAATAATAACAGATTGAAGCCCCAAGCTCAACAAATCATAGCTGAAGAACAAGCAGGATTAAGGACAGGGCAAAGTACCACTGAGCACATTTTCAACCTCAGAATAATGTGCGAGAAATACCTACAGCACCAACAACATTTACATCCTGTGTTTGTAGACTTCAAGAAAGCGTTTGACCAAGTCATGCATGCAGCTCTGTGTGCAACCATGAGAGTGTACAATATCAGCCTGACATTATTGAAATAATCAAAAGCCTGTATGACAAGGCTACCAGTGCTGTCCTCCACAACAGCGCCATCGGGAACTGGTTCAGAACAACAATAGGTGTGCCTCAAGGATGCCTACTCTCTCCAACTCTCTTCAAAATCTTTTTGGAGCGCATCATGTCAGTTGCCCTTAAAGATCATGAAGGCAAAGTCAACAGAAGGGTAGAGCAATCTCCAACTTCCGTTTTGTGGATGACATTGATGGATTGGCTGGAGAGGAACAAGAACTTGACCAGCTGGCACAGAAGCTTGACCACCTCCAGAGCCTTTGGAATGGAAATAAGTGCAGAGAAGAACAAAATGATGACAAACAACACCAATGGCATCAACACGGACATCAAAGTCCATGGCCAATCCCTCAACACAGTGCATAGCTTCAAATATTTAGGAGCCATTGTATCAGACAATGGGTCTCGACAGGAAGTCCTCTCCAGAATAGCACGTACAACTGCTACCTGACAAGGTTGAAGCCCATTTGGAAAGACAGGACCATCAGTCTACACTCCAAGGTAAGTTTGCTGCGCTTCGTTGTCATTTCCATCTTCCTATGCAAAACATGGACCCTCACAGTAGACCTACAACGATGAATATTAAGCATGGAGATGAGGTGATACAGAAGACTTCTGAGCATTTCCTATACCCAGCACATCACCAACGACCAAGTCCTACAGACCATCACACTAACCATTGGACTTCTGAGCATTTCCTATACCCAGTACATCACCAACGACCAAGTCCTACAGACCATCACACAAACCATTGGACAACACGATGACGTGCTTGCTGTGGTAAAAAACGGAAACTCCGATGGTATGGCCACGTACCAGAGTATCAGGCCTTGCAAAGACTTGCAACAGAGCAAAGATCATCCTGCAAGGCAAGGACGCATAAAAAGACGGAGACAGAAAAACACGTGGGAGGACAACATTCGAGAATGGGCTGGCTCGACATTGAGCGAAGTCATGAGAGTTGCTGATGACAGAGAAAGATGGAGTACGCTGGTTAAAAGATCATCTGTGGTGCCCCAACGACTTTCGAGTTACGGGATAGGATAGGAATAGGATAGGATAGGAGGCTGGCGGTACTCAGTAATTTTAATATGGCGCCACTGTTTTTTTCAACACGGGGTGCACGTGCACTCTAACCAACAGTGTTCGGTACATCATGCAGTGGACTGGGATCACACACATCCTAGACTTCACGCATTTACGCGCAAGCCTCACTAGGTGTAAGTACAACCGTGACCAACTTGATTGCTCTTGCAGAACCGGTGCATGCCCACTTTGACCCTGAACTCATATGACATTTGAAATACCTCAACATCGGTCACTACCTGGCTCGTGCAGTAGTGGCACACCAAAACTTCGAGAAATTCACCGTCATCACCTCTAGGGCTACTAGCGAATATCTTCCCACCCATTTACCTCCCACTAACCCCCCCCCCCCCCAGTCCTCCTCATCCCCCGACCTTTCACCTGACGATGCTTACCATGCCACGCCCACTTCCTTCTGTGAGCGCGAGACACACCCCCTAACTCTCCCTGGCTGCAATCGAGGAAGTCTCGCCTGCATCAGCACTACGACTGATAAAAAGATCACCTCTTGTCCTGCGTCTTTCATTATTGTTTCCTTCAACGCTCAGGCTCTGGGTACCATGAAGGAGAAGCGGTCGGCCCTCAGCTACTTCGTCCATACAGCTACACTCGTTGACATGATATGCTTGATTCTCGTGGCCTTGTCCAGTGTGTTCAGTCACCAACACACAGAAAATGACACATCCTTGATTGGATTGTTCACAGAACAGACCAAGCAGTCATTCAATCTCTTGTCCTCGACCAAACGCTTCCATCAGATCACTTCTGCCTCGTCTCTCAGCTCCACTTCTGTCGCCCCCTTCCTCGCAAAGTCTATGTCCGAGCTAAGTACTTGCTTCAGTTGATCTGTCTCTCTCTCAATGATGAACTT
The DNA here is from genome assembly GCA_036898135.1 of Oncomelania hupensis. Classification (NCBI taxonomy): domain Eukaryota; kingdom Metazoa; phylum Mollusca; class Gastropoda; order Littorinimorpha; family Pomatiopsidae; genus Oncomelania; species Oncomelania hupensis. The sequence goes on along the minus strand of CM072517.1, from coordinate 27,176,856 downwards.
CAATCCAAGCTTTCCGCATCACCTCCTTCTTCTGCCCATGAACTGAATCAGCTGTTACTTGGTCTCTTAAACCAGCACGCACCAAGCCACCGTCTCCTTGGTTCACCTCTGTCGGCCCTCAGCTGCTCGAGGCCAAGCGTGAGAGACGTAGAGTGGAGAGACGGTGGCTCAAGACGGGTCTCACTGTTCACAAACAAATGTTTCACTCTGTTACACGTGGGTTCCTTTTTTTTTTTTTTAAATCAATGGTTGATTCAGCCCCGATGCTTGATAAGTGTAACTCGAATTCGTTTATCTACGTATCCTGTTCATTCAGCAACAAGGCAGGAGTCGTCGTATAAAGTTTTCCAACATTATTCAGCAAACATCAACAACTGCATACAAGATCGCTTTCAAACAATCACGTCAAAGATCATCTTCAAAAATAATCATCAAACATTCACACAAGCAGACAGTGCTTTGCTTATAGCTTCTCTGCAAACGAGAAAAAGTTCGAGCATTCCAGCATGACGCAATAACACCCAATCAAAACACAACTCGTCACAGGAACTATGAACTGTCTTACGTCATTAGGTCAGGAAAATCGCTTAGCAGACCTTTCTGGAAGCTTTAGTTGATAATAAACAAGTAACGCCAGAAAAATCTCAACAATATCGACGGACGAAAATTATCAACAAAATACAAAGTTTCCTTTAGCAACGCAAAATCAAATCGAAGGTAAAGACATGCTTTGCAAAACAAAATGATCCGACCTATCGTGCGCGTCTGAATCGTAACACAACTGTCACTTCTAAAGTACACTATGCCAAACACTGCCTGCTATAATGCCAACATTCTTCCATCATCCATCACCAATCCTTCTACCTTCATTGTTACATATTTGTTCATTGTTTACAATGTCTTGCCCTTGCATATGTTTTTGTTTGTTTGTTTGTTTTTCATTCTAATCGTTTAGATAAATTAAAGTCCCATGTCACAATAGCGAATAGGGGACTGATGATCATTCTAATTGTATTTGTCAGTCATTTTATGTCGACTGTCATTGCCTTCTGCGGATGTTACTATTTATCTGCTTGAATCTTTATCATTGTCATTGTTACCAGTTTTTTTGACTTGGTGTGTGTTATTGCATATTTATTGTACCCGCTTAGAGCTGTCAAGATTAGACGTTTCGAAATGTTAATAATAATAATAATAATAATAATAATAATAATAATAATAATAATAATAATAATAATAAAGACCTATTATAGCAGTTTACCAGCGCATGCGCGGGAAACGATGTTTCCTCCCCACCCCCACCCCCACCCACCCCTCCTTCAGGTCTGAGGGATACCGTAAATGGAACGACATCAGACCTAAACTGTACAACATTGTTACCTCCCTTTCGCGCTCTTCAGTGTCTTTGTGTTATTAGTTAGCACTGTGTTTGATGTTAGTTAGTTTTGTTGTCACCTGGTTCTTTATTAATTAATATATTTAACTTTTACATTATCTTGCAAGTGGTACTATTTTTCAAGCGCATGTCCTTTTCATTTTACTCAATTATATTAAATTATACAATAATTTTACTCTTTCTTTCTCTATACAATACACACTGTAATGATCACTTAAGGGTTCTACTACATGTCTGGCAGACAATCAAAACTTGGTTATAAAAAAAATTGCGACACAATAAAATTAAAATCATCTACAATGAACAGTGAAAAAAATATATTCAACAAATATGAAATCTACAATAATTTTTTAACACTTAAACAACAATGAAAATAGATACAATACAACTTTATCCATATCAAAATTAGCCATTACAGTGGCAATATTATTAGCCAATTCTCATTACATATACACAACGAACAAGCATATCCATCAATTCAAGCACGATTACAATGGATCCATTAAACTAAGTGAGGAGGTAAGGGTTATAATTACAAACTCCCCTTATCTTACAGGTTGCATACCAATCAGAAACTCTTGTCTCCTGCACTCACTCACTCACTCACACACACACACACACACACACATTCGTGTATTCATGTTTAAATGGGGTCCTTTGACCTAATTCGCCGCCTAAGAGGCAAATTTCTTCAAAAAAGACACCTTTTTGCCAGAAGTTTGACCTAATTCCTCTCTCCTAAGAGACGAAGTAGGTCAAGTTTGTTCAAAAAAGCACCTTTTTCGCAAAAAGTTTGACCTAATTCCTCGCCTATTAGGGACGAAGTAGGTCAAGTTTGTTCAAAAACACAGCTAGGATAAGGAACTTTCCTCGACGATTAGGGTAAGGCAGTGCCTCGACGATTAGGGTAAGGCAGTGCCTCGACGATTAGGGTAAGGCAGTGCCTCGAAAAGGGTTAGGGTCAGGGCTAGTTGCAGCGCTGCAACTAGCCCTGACCCTAACCCTTTTTCGAGGCACTGCCTTACCCTAATCGTCGAGGCACTGCCTTACCCTAATCGTCGAGGCACTGCCTTACCCTAATCGTCGAGGAAAGTTCCTTATTTTACCCGTCTGGAAGATGCACTACAACTACACCAGGTCAAGTGTACTTGTAGTGCATGTGCACTACAACTACACTTGACCTGGTGTAGTTGTAGTGCACATGCACTACAACTACACTTGGCCAAGTGTACTTTAAGTGCACATGCACTACAACTGCACTTCGCGAAGTGAACTTTAAGTACACATGCACTACAACTGCACTTCCATGCACTACAACTGCACTTGCATGCACTTAAAGAGCACTTGCGAGCACTTTGAAAAAGTGGGGCCCTGAAAAAAAGTGGGGTCCTAGCAAAAGACCCCATTTATGACTAAATCAACACAGTCGAGTCCCCACTTTGACATAAATACACGTGCACACACACACACACACACACACACACCCACACACACCTGACTCTTGCAATGACAAATAAGATTCATATAAGATATGTTAGCTCACGTACAAATAATTATAAAAGGGTGTTACACTCGGTTCGATGTTGGTGTTTTTCTATCAGTATCTGACTCAGCCCCGATGCTTGAATTCCTGATAGTTGTGTAACTCAGATTCGTTTATTCACGCAACCTGCTCAATCAGCATACAAGTCACAAAGTCGACGTATGAAGTTTTCCACTTTTATTCAGCACACATCAACAACTGCATACAATCGCTCAATCGCCTTTCCACTCTCAAATTTACTTTCCAACTAACAACAACTTCAACTATTTTTAACAGTGCGGCGCTTATATAGTCTCTACATACACGGGAACAAACGAGAATAATCCTACATAAAACACCACAAACAATCAAAATTAATTTCATCATCACGTGACTCACGTCATACAACCCCATTTGGAATGGAAGCTTCCATGGTAACCAACAGAATAATCCACACGCTTCGATCGATAGTAAACAACTAATTCCCGAAAATTCTCAAACAATATCGACAAACTAAAAACACTAACGTTACACAAAGCCTCTACTAATAACAACGCAAAATCAAATCAAAGATAAATACACTCTATTACTGCATGCGTTGCAAAATAAAACGAACAGATCTATCGCGCGCGTCACACACAACATCGTGCGCATTTCGTACGCACCATTCGCGTTTCAACGTAACATAACCCCCCACTCAAGAAGAAATTTACCCAATTTCTTTCAACAACGTTGAAACGTAATGCACAAACAAAATCAGAAATTAGAACTTATAAGTTATTTCAGACTTTCTGAATACTGTAATTGCGCTCAGCTTATCTACACAGAGTCAATGGTTTTCATCTTCAAGTTTATCTGGATATTGTCAATGTTCACAGTTCATTCACACAGAGTCAATGTTTCTCATCTGCAAGTCTTTCTGGGTACTGTCAATGTTCACAGTTTATCTACACGGTCAATGTTTTTTCATCCGCAAGGAAACGTCGCCCTCGTCAGTTGCGGCTGTCATCGGCCCAGGGTCAAAGACGACGATCACGTGGGCTTTCCTGGAGTCAGTGCATCCTCCGTTGTCTTTTTCTTCCGTCGGATGTCCGACGCAGTCGACGTTGTCAGCTCCCAGAATGCATTCGCTGGGTCTCACGGTCAGGTTGGCTTCTGCGGGACGGTGGAACAGCTCCTTCAAGGTCTGCAGATGCTCCTTCCAGGTCTGGGTGTGGACTAGCAGGTCGTCCCAGTAACACACGACGTTGTCCATCCCTTTGAGCATCTTCCTCATTCCTCTCTTTAGGGTAGCTCCGCTGTTGACCATGCCAAAGGGCATCCTTAGGCACTCGTACGTCCCATCAGGAGTTATGAAAGCAGTCTTTGGTATGTCCTGTTGACGCACGGGGACTTGCCAATAACCCTTGCTGAGGTCAATCTTTGAGAAGATTCTACTCCCCGATAGTTGGCGGAAGAGGTCTGCTGCGGTAGGCATCGGCTCAGGGTCGAAGACGGTGATCTTATTAACCTTCCTGTAGTCGATGCATACTCTGTTGCTCCCGTCCTTCTTCTTCACGACCACGACAGGGGACGCGTAGGGGGAACTGGACTCCCTGATGATGCCCATCTTCAGCATCTCATCGATGTCTTTCTTCAAGGATTCACGGGCCTTGAAAGGGATCGGGAAGGGCTTGGATCGAACAGGGATATTCGAAGTGAGGTGGACTTCGTGTTCGACCAAAGTTGTAGAGCCAGGGACATCGCTGAAGTTGTGGGGAAACTCGCCCATAAGGTCCTTGAGCTCCAACTTTTGACCTTCCGTCAAGCGTGGTCCTAGCTTAACATCATTGATGCCTTCTTTGCTATGGAAGTCTCCCAGTTCCAACAGTTCCTCGCTGTCAAAGCTGTTGTCGATCTCAGCTGCTGTTGCTGCATGCACAGTCTCTAATGGCCTTTCCACGTACAGCTTAAGGAGGTTGGCGTGGTATATCTTGGAATGCTGGCCGACCTTCACCTTATAGTCGTTGATCCCCACCACGGTCTCCACTTCGTACGGGCCTTTCCACTGCATCAGCAACTTATTGTGGTCGGTAGGTAGCAGTACCAGTACTTTGTTGCCAGGTTTGAACTTCCTGTTCTCAGCCCTACGATCGTAGTAGTGTTTTCCACAGTCTTGGGACTTCTTCAGGTTTTCTCTGGCTATCTCGAGAGTCTGCTCCAGCTTCTCCCGTAGCTCAAACACGTACTGGTAGCTGTTCTTCACCTCTGGGGTGTCCACTTCCTTCGTCCACAGTTCTTTAAGGATGTGCATCGGCCCTCGGATGGTTCTTCCGTACAGCAGCTCGAACGGAGAAAAGCCGGTGGACTCCTGCGGCACTTCTCTGTAGGCGAACAGTAAGGCGTTGATGTAGCGATGCCATTGTCTGGGCTGCTCGCTGCACAGTTTCTTCAGGGTGGACTTCAACGTAGCATTGAACTTTTCGACAAGCCCGTTGCACATCGGATGGTAGGGTGTCGTAGTCAAATGCCGGATGCTCAGCAGTCTGTTGACCTCCTTCATGCAGTCAGAGACGAACTGCGTCCCGAGGTCTGTCAGAATTTCTTCAGGCACTCCAAGTCTACTGAACATGTCCACCAGTGCCTCTGCTACAGTTTCAGTGTCAATCTTCTTCAGAGGCACTGCTTCTGGGTACCGAGTCGCATAGTCCACTAAAGTCAGTACCCACCGATGACCTTCTTCACTCGGAGGTCTTATTTCGCCGATTAAGTCTAAGGCCACCCTCTTGAAAGGTCGGTCGATCAGAGGCATCCTCTGCATAGGCACTTTCGGGACCCTTCCTCGAGGTATGGTCTTCTGGCAAATGTCACACGATCGGCAAAAACGGCTGACGTCCGCATGAAGTCCTGGCCAGTAGAACACCGCCTGGATTCTGTCCGACGTCTTCTTGATGCCTAGGTGACCTCCCATGATGGAGTCGTGAGCTACTTCCATCACTTGGCGCCTTAGGGGTAACGGTACCAAGACTTGACGTAGTGGTTTCCCTCCGTTGACCCTCGGGTGCTGGAAAATTCGGTACAGGATCTTGGCCTTCACCTCAAAATAGACCGTACCACTGCCTTTGGTCACGTGGTCTTGGCGGTTCCTGTACTTGTTTAAAGTGCTATCAGCTTCCTGGAGCTGGATCAGCTTATCTCTGTCCACGATGGCAGCTTTAGAGTTGTCGGCGACCTTCAGTGGCGTAGACGTCTTGTCTCTCTTGGCCTGGGCCCTGGTAGTAACAGCACCGACGATCTCTGGTCGGCAGGGCTGAGCCGGAGTAGCCACATTGTCCCGTAGCAGCTCTGTAAGGTCTCCATCGGGAAACGGCAATGGATCCTCCTCCACAACTTCGACGCGTTGGGTTGAGGCAGGACTCCACTCTGGATCGGGGTCGTCGGGTCGTCTCGCGCCGTCGATATTCCCGATCATCAAATCATACAGCGGCTTCTTCATGCAAACCGCTTCGACTTCGCCTATGTAGAAAGGGGTGTTGACATGAATTTTTGCAACTGGCGCTTTCACACATTTGCTGTCGGCCATGAGTGTCCATTTAGAGTCGCCAGTGAATTGTTCTTTAGCGATTAAATCTTCTCTGACGATGACCCCACTGCAGCCAGAGTCTCTTAAGACAGTCACTTCATGATTTCCGACGCGTCCCTTGGAAACAGGCATGTTCTGGACGGTCACAGCTGCGCTGGCGACTACGGGGATGGATTTTCCGTTGGCAAGGAGAAGTTGGCCATCGGTCATGCACTCTTGCACGTCCGCAGGAGTAGCTGTGCGCTTGGTCTCACTCGGAAGAATGACGCTCCCGCCGCACACTTGATGGTCAGATCTACTGGTTTGCCGTTGATTGGAGAAACGTCTCTGTCGGTTGCCCGCCGCTGCGTTGTCCGTATTGCTTTGCTGTCCGCTATTTCTGTTTTGAGGGCAGTTGGCAGCTCTGTGGTCTGTAGCATTGCAGATAAAACATCCTCTCGAGTGCCCTTCCCTGGAAGGTGGCGTGGAGTCAGTGTGTCTCTGGCTCGTCTGGCTCCCCTGGATCTGGATCCCATGGTTTCCAGTCTTCTGAAAGGGTTTCGTCGCCTTGGGTGGCCCCAGCGTCTTCTCATGAGCGATGAGATATCTTTCAGCAGCTTCAGCAACGTCTTTTAGCGTCTGCAACTTTTGTATTTCCAAGTAGATCGCAAGGTCCTTAGGGCAGGCGTTGAGTAATTGTTCCCTCACGATCAGCTCATGGAGACTCTCGTACGTCTTCCCTTTGCCTGATAATTCCACCCACTTGTGTAGATATGATGACAGGCGCTCCACAAACTGCTTTGGCGTCTCGTCTGAAAAAGGCCGGCATTCACGAAAGCGTTTACGGTAGCCCTTTTCTGTAAAGTTGTAGCACTGCAATAGGGCCGCTTTCAAAACGTCGTAGTCTTTGGCGTCATTATTCGACAGTCTACTGTAGACATCGAGCGCCGTCCCCGTCAGTAGTGCGCTGAGTATGATCGCCCAGTCTTGACGTTGCCATTTAGCGCTTTCGGCGAACCTTTCGAACCTCGCCAGATAGCTGTCGATCTGGTCCTTCTCGTCGACGAACGCTGGCAATTTTGGAGCTTTGTAGTCGCTGATAACTTGTGGCGCGCGCTGCTGTTGTTGGATGCGCGCCATTTATAACTGGAATTGACGCTCAGCCTCTAATCGTCTCTCTTCCATCTCGTCACGTCGACGCTTTTCTTCTCTTTCTTGACGCCGCTCTTCTCTTTCTTCTCGGCGACGCTGCTCTTCTAATTCTCTTTCTTCACGGCGACGCTGCTCTTCTAATTCTCGTTCTTGTATTCTCTCCTGGGATTTGACGTACTCCGTCAACTGTTTCCCTTTTAGATTTAGTTCAACCCCTTTCTGCCAGAAGTCAGCCATCTTGATGCTTCTGGAAAGTTCTATTCTGGAAAGTTCTTTTCTGGAAAGTTCTTTCCTGGAAGGTTCTTTTCTGGAAAGTTCTTGACTGTGCTGCACCCTTCTAGACTGTTCTAGAACAGCACGCTTTCTGCAGTAGCGCTGATGCTTGCCACTAGTCGCCTTCGCTGACGCAGACCCCGCTGTCCTCGTCGTATGCGACGCTGCACCACGCTGGTGTTGATGTATACGCTCCTGTGCTGAAGTAGACTCGACGTCCGCGCGTCGCTCTCTCTAATACTGGCGATGTAGCTCCGAGACTGTCCCTCGACGTAGTCTTACGGTAGCCACGTAGTCCCGATCTGTTGTTCGCTCACGAAGCAACTCTTCAGCGACTACACGCCCTTGCAGTCAACCCGAACCTATCGGTGATGTAGTCCCAGTATGTTGGCCCCTCTCGACGCAACTCGTTGGCGGCTACCCTCGATGACTGCCTCTCGTAACGTTGACTCGCTTGTTGTAGCAGTTGAACCCTTGGCTATGGCGTGAATCGCGGCTTGACCCCCAAAATGTTACACTCGGTTCGATGTTGGTGTTTTTCTATCAGTATCTGACTCAGCCCCGATGCTTGAATTCCTGATAGTTGTGTAACTCAGATTCGTTTATTCACGCAACCTGCTCAATTAGCATACAAGTCACAAAGTCGACGTATGAAGTTTTCCACTTTTATTCAGCACACATCAACAACTGCATACAATCGCTCAATCGCCTTTCCACTCTCAAATTTACTTTCCAACTAACAACAACTTCAACTATTTTTAACAGTGCGGCGCTTATATAGTCTCTACATACACGGGAACAAACGAGAATAATCCTACATAAAACACCACAACCAATCAAAATTAATTTCATCATCACGTGACTCACGTCATACAACCCCATTTGGAATGGAAGCTTCCATGGTAACCAACAGAATAATCCACACGCTTCGATCGATAGTAAACAACTAATTCCCGAAAATTCTCAAACAATATCGACCAACTAAAAACACTAACGGTACACAAAGCCTCTACTAATAACAACGCAAAATCAAATCAAAGACAAATACACTCTATTACTGCATGCGTTGCAAAATAAAACGAACAGATCTATCGCGCGCGTCACACACAACATCGTGCGCATTTCATACGCACCATTCGCGTTTCAACGTAACAAAGGGTAAAAGGTAAAAGTAGTCCCATAGCCTTGTGGCCGTAGGGGAGCGTGATGTTGGAG